>JAGTTD010000016.1:29792843-30995343 GCA_018398585.1 Simmondsia chinensis | reverse complement strand
CTCCTTGGAGATTTTAACACTTGTCTTCGCCCCAGTCATAGTTCGGGTGTTCTGACATCTACTGGTCTTCCTTGGCGCGCTAGAGTTGCTGATATTATTGAGGGGGGTCGATGGCAGCTCCCGCAGAGCCGCTTAGAGCTCCTTCCTATCTGGGATCTGGTGGACTTCAGTCCTCGAGTTGGTGTTACAGATCCCTAGTACATGTTCCTCGTCGCCGAGGACATCCCCCAAGAGCGGGGGATTTTGTGACATTTCTGATTGGCTGCCTTGTGTTTCTAACAAGTTGTTTAATAGTTGGCATGCTGAATCATATACATAATGGACTGGTTTAGATCAATCCGAACCAAAAGCTTAAAGGAAGCAAACAAGCTAAAAAGCAAACACAGCAAAAGCCAACACAAGAAACAAGAGTACCCTAAACATCAATCCCCCACTCTCGCAGAAGATCAGCATGGCGATGAGCATCGCGAAGGGAAGAGGCAGCAAGCGGACGACTCCGAACATACCAGTAATCTCCTCAATCACAGCAGCGGATGGCCTAGACTGACGCCTCTGGATCCTAAGGTTCCGCTCATACCAAAGGATGTAGACAGTCGCTGAAAAGCAGAGGCAGGCAACAGAGTGATCAACACCCCGTCCCCAGAGAAGACTAGAGGCCCAGGTAAGGAGCTCATTCCACTGGAGAACGGGCCAGACAATCAAAGTACGGGCAGCGACTCTTCCCCAGACCGAAGCCAAGAAGGAGCAGGCAAAGAAAAGGTGGCTGTGGGACTCATCCTCAGCACCACAAAGAACACAGACCAACAGATCAGCACCTCGAACTCTATGTCGAACCATCCGATCCCGAGTCCACAATCTCTCACAAGCAGCTAACCAAAGCACAAAGGAGTACCTCGGAACATGTAACGAGAACCAGAGCAAGTGATGGACTGAATCCTCAGCTTGCCGACTCCGAATCATCTCCCATGCAGACTTGGTGGTGAATGTCCCCGAAGGGTGGCCCAACCACCGAACATAATCTGCAACACCAACTCGAGGACTGAAGTCCATCAGATCCCAAATAGGAAGGAGCTCTGAGCGGCTCTGCGGGAACTGCCATCGACCCCCCTCAATAATATCAGCAACTCTAGCGCGCCAGGGAAGACCAGTAGATGTTAGAACACAAACAGAGAACCTCTCAGAGAGCTGACCGCATGGAAGCCAGAAGTCCGTCCATAAAGCTGTATCAAGGGCATCACCTATGACATGATGAAAAGCACCCGAGGAGATCCCACGGAGCTGGAGAATGTGACGCCAACACCAAGAAGCCAACTTCGGAATGTGAATAGTCCAGAAGCTACGACCCCGAAGCCGGTTCACCTGAACCCAGCATGGCCACAACGAAGAAGGGTCGGTGAGAAGAACCCAGATGTGCTTCATGATCGAAGCCTGATTCCATTCCTCGAGACACCGAATCCCAAGACCTCCCTCCTTGCGAGGGTAGCACAAATGCCGCCAGGTGACCTTCGCTCCACCACGGCCGAGCGAGGTGCCCCTCCAGAGAAAGGCAACTAAGATAGACTCTATCTGACTCATAATAGCCTTCGGAAGCATGAAGACTGAGGACCAATAAACCTGGATAGAGAAGAGCACGGACCTGATAAGCTGTAAACGGCCAGCATAAGAAAGAGAACGAGAAGTCTAGAGCCGAATACGAGAGAGGATGCGATCAATAAGCGGCTTGCAGTCAATATACCGAAGCCGGGACGTGATGAGCGGCACCCCAAGATATCTGACCTGGCAATGACCAATCCTGAAACCCAGCGTGTCCACAATGGAGCGCTCCATATCAGGGTCAACCCCAGCAAGAAAAACTGTGCTCTTAGCTGAGTTCGAGATAAGGCCCGAAACAGCGGCAAAGCGATCCAAAGACTCCCGAATCACAGTCACACTATCAATATCGCCCCGACAGAAAATCATGAGATCATCAGCAAAACAAAGGTGAGTGAGACGGGTCCGACGACATCCCGGGTGGAAACAAAAACGACGGTCAGTAGCCGCCTGACGAAGAATACCTCGAAGACCCTCCATGGCTATGACAAACAGATAGAGGGAGAGAGGATCCCCGTGACGAATACCCCGGCTGGAGCCAAAAAAAACCCTGAAGCTCGCCATTGATGGTGACCGAGAACCGAGCGGTGGAAAGGCACTCACGAACCCAGCCCACCACGACCTCAGGAACACCCATGCAACGCATACCAACCAAGATAAAGTCCCACCTGACAGTATCAAAAGCCTTATGAATATCGACCTTCAGCGCACACCTAGAGGAGACACGACAGTGATAATCTCTCATAAGCTCCTGCGTCATCATAATACTATCAGAAATACGGCGACCCGGGACAAAAGCAGTCTGAGTACTATGACCCAGCCCAGGAAGGACGCCCTTCAGCCTGTTAGCAATGATCTTCGTGATGCACTTATAGACCACATTACAACAGGCGATGGGACGGAAATCAGCAAAAGTAGAGGGGCTCTCCACCTTAGGAACCAAACTAATGTGGGTCGTGTTCAAGGCACCTAGCATGCACCCTGAGATGAAAAAAGAGTGAACTGCTCGCACCACATTAGCACCAACAATCTCCCAAGCCCTCTTGAAGAAGAGGGAGGAGTAGCCATCCGACCAGGAGCACGATCATCACCAGTAGAGAACATAGCATCCCTAATCTCGGCATCGGAAATCGGAAGGACAAGAGAGCGAGCCTGATCCTCATCCAACCTACCCTCGAATAAGTCAGAGATATCCTCCTGAAGGGGGCCACTAGGCTCATAAAGAAGCTCCCGAAAATAAGGCACTCCAGCACGAGAAATCTTCTCCTCATCAAAGGTCCGAGATCCATCAGCTCCCTTAATAGAAATAATGCGGTTCCTCGACTGCCTGTGGAGAACCGATCTGTGGAAAAAATGAGTGCACTGATCACCCAAAGAGAGCCACTGAATACGAGACTTTTGACGATAGAAAGCCTCCTCATCACGACAAAGCCTGGAATACTCTCTCGAAAGACGACGCTCCTCAATCCTCAGATGAGTACTATCAGGGTCGACATCAAGAGCCCTCTGACCTGCCACCCAAGCATCTCTGGCTGCCTCAACACGGGCAGAGATATGACTGAAGTGCCTGGTGTTGAGAGCTTGAAGCTCACCCTTCAGCTTTTTAAGCTTCTGGGTTAGCTGAAACATGGGAGAGCCATCAACATGCGTATCCCAAACACGCCGAACAGTCGGCAAAAAGTCCTCATCGTCGGCCCAGAAGTTAAAGAACTTAAAAGGGATGCGCCTAGAGTGGCGCTCCCTAAGCCCTCTAACCACCAAAGCGCTATGATCGGAAGTATCAGTGCGGGGATAAGAGAAACAAGAAAGGATCGAAGCCAGTCCTCACTCGCTAAACACCAGTCAAGACGTCTAAGAAGAAGATCATTACCCTCACCTCCTCGGGCCCAAGTGTAACGAAGGCCAGTAAAAGCAAGCGGGGAAAGCCCTGACTCAGAAAGACAATCCTGAAAGTTATCCATATGGCCCGGCCAGGAAGAGAATCCACCCGAACTATCACTAGGGCGAAGAAAAGTGTTAAAATCTCCAAGGAGAAGCCAAGGGGTCCCTTGGAGACAAACAGAAGCACTCCTGATATAACTCCAGAGCTCATGACGAGGTCCCGGCTTGTTAAAATCGTAGACAAAGGTGACAAGGAAGCTATAATCCCCACGAAAATCCTGAACCCGGCAAGTAATAAACTGGTCTCCCCCTCGAACAAGAGAAACAGAAAAAACCCCCGGGTCCCAACAAACAATAAGACGACACCAAGATCGCCTAACGCCAGCAAAAAGGGAGCACCAACCATCCATACAGCTAGAGACAGCGGACTCAACATCAGAAGGGTTAGTCTTCATCTCAAAGAGGCCAACCAAACTAAGAGAGTGGGAACGGATCCACTCACAAACAGCACGAATAGAGTTGGGGTTGTTGAAACCCCGAATATTCCAAGCACCAATCATCATAAATAACGAGAGGGAAAGGGTCTACTGACGGGCACCACGAGCCTGAGTACTAGCTTGAGTCTCACGGCGCGGCAAAGGAGAACGGTAACTATCGTTGTCGGGATCCGTAGACAAACACTGAAAAGAGTTCGGCGAAGCAATACTGGGTATGCTAGCCTCCCCATTCACGGTACAGAGCGCGGGCTCAAGAGATGAAACAAGGGCTAACTGGTCATCAATAGCCTCATCAGGGACAATAGCACCGCTCAAATCCTCGGAATCCTGAGAAGTCGAATCGGCTGAAGAACAAAGATCGGAGAGACCCAAGCTATCCCTAACACATGAAGGAAGCGATCCAGAGTGAACGACATGGGTAGCCGAAAAACCAGAGAGGGCGACTGAGGAGCGTCGTGACCCAGTTGGGGTCACCGTTTTGGAAGGGCCTCGCACAGCCCCTCCCCCACTCCCCACGGTCGGATCCCGAGGGGTCACAGCCGCCCCCATCAGAGATGTAGGTGAGGACCCGCTAAGAGAAGGAGAGCCCGAACCCGCAACAGGACTGGAAAAATCTCCCTCGCCTCCCTGGCCTGAACCCAAATCGGATCCGGACCCGCACACCAAGCCTGATTCGGGCTGAACAGGAAGCAGGGAGCCTTCTGTTTCAGGCCCAGAACTGGGTGACCCAGCGCCAGGGTGGCGCTGGGCCGCTACCCAAGACTGGCCTAAAGGCCCGGCTCTAAACTCAGGCCCGCTCACGGGCCTCAACACTCACAGGCCCAACATGGGCCTCGCTACCCACAGGCCCAGCACGGGCCAAGTTACCATCAGGCCCTACGGGCCGCTCAACCGCAGCAGCAGCAGTGTCACCCTCCACCACTCCAGCAGTGATTTCTGGCCCAAAAGCACCGCCACCTGCTTCCCCACCGGCAGCCCCCTCTTCCCCACCGGTTTTTCTATTTTTCTTTTTCTTTTTATTCTTTTTTCCGACCACCGGAACCCATTTTTCAGTGGGATTTTCATGGGGAGGAGTAACAATGTTCTAGGTAGGACAAGAATGGCCAAAAACCCAGCATTTTCGACACACTTTCGGCATACCCTCGTATTTGACGGTAATCGGAATTCTAGAACCATTATATTCAATAATCAATTTCTTGGCCAGCTCAGCTTTAGGTTCTATTTCCACACACACCCTAGCGTACTTCATCATGGTCCCATCGAGGGTTGCTTTGTCCATGTAGAGAGGTCGCCGGGCCCCACTAGCAATGTTACTAAGCGCCCCTTCCATCCACATGGTCATCGGAATGCCATGTAGTTGAACCCATATTGGAAGTTTACTCATGTTTTGCGAAGGGACAAAGTTATCACTCCAACGGTCAAGAGAGAGAAAATGGCCCTTGATGTACCAAGGGCCTCCACGAAGCACATGTTCAGATGCCGTTAAAGATTTAAAACGAAAATAATAAGCATCCCCAACAGAGATAACACATTCTAAACCCTTAGATCCCCAAAGCATGTTAGCTATGGCAACGCACAGAAAGTAAGCTACCCAACCACCAATAATACGGCCAACTAAGCATCGACCCCATTTCTCACGACCCGGGGCAACATCATCATCTGTTATTGTAGTAATAATTTCACCATTAACAAGCTTAGGCTGAGTGAAATGCAAAACACCCTCCCGGGGAGGCGCACGGACAGTATCAGCCCAATATAAGGGACCTGAACCACCCGAACCACCACTAGCACCCGGTGTACTAGCCGTCGAGGGGACAATGACCTCCTTTCCAGCCCGAGACGTCACCGGAGGACACTCCTCTGTCATGGTGTGTCGAATACCATGAGAAAAATCTCAAAAAACAGTGCAAACAAAGAAGACCCGCCGGAATCCGCCCTCGGAACCACCACGGGCCACCCCAACCGGCCAAAAGATTCAAAAATGCACCAAAAAAGGAAGGAGCGTGATTTGGGGGATTAGATCCTTGAATCCCGCACCTTCCAAAACAGCTCAAGATTCAGAGAATAATTTTGAAAACTTACCAAAATAAGCTCCCAAACTTGTATCAATGGAGGAGAGAGAAAGAGAAGGGACCGACCACCCCTGTCAATGGCCAGCCACGAAACAGCACCAAAGAGGAAAAGAACACGATGAGGATGACGAACTGGGCACTTCCGGTCGAGCTCCGTGTAGAAAACCACCAGAAAACGCGTCCTACGCACACCACCAAAGCCACCCATGATCTCCCTCCCTCACCTGTGTTTCACCCTCTGTGCAGGTACCGGAATGGCGCCCCGACCACACCCCGTGAAAGGGGACGTGACGAGGATTCCAGAACTGCAAGAGGCGTCGCCGGAAACCGCCGGACGCGCCCTCACGCACCGGCCGAAGTTCGCAGGAAAACACCCCACGCGGCCACCGGAAATCGCCCCCCAAAGCTTATCTCTCTAACTTTCTTTCTCTAGAGGTTTCCCTCCCTAAACCCTAAAACCCTAAAACCCTAAACCATAAACCTTGAATACCCTAAAACCCTAAACCCTATATATAAATTCTCAAAGCCAATAAAGAAGTTGAAATTTTTTTTAACCCTACCCTTGTTGTGGATATTGCATTAGGAGAGGGTAGTACAATTGTTTTAACCTCATTTAGGGGTAAAATTTTTTATAGGCTAAAATTAACAATAAACTAAATAGGGTAAAAAAGTATGCAATAGTTATTCTTATAACTATTAATCCTTATTAATCTTATACCAAATATGCCTTTACAATGATGTAATTTTCCCGCAACTGTGAATAATTTTGACTTGACGCATTTTTTTCACTTGATTCTTTGTTGTATATAAATGCGTTTTACATCTCAATTTTTCAATTTGGATTCAAAGTTGGATTTACAAAAGTCATTTAGATTTTTTAATTTTTTTAATATCATTTTTAAATATTTTAATTTTTTTTAATATTACACCTTAATATGACAATATTAATGTTTGTTAGTTTATTCTGAGGTGGTATACTCAAAAATGAAAGTAAATAAATGAAATAGAATTTATATTTAAAATAATTTAAAGATCTAAAAAACATTTAAAAATATCAATTTTTTTAATATTTAAAAAAAATTTACATACTTTGAAAAAATAATTTTTTTAACACTATGTTCAAAAATTTAATGGATGTTAATGATATTATATTAAGATGTGGTAATGAAAAGTTTGGGTGTACTAGAGATGCCAATTGGGTGAGGTCATGGTGTATCCATTTGTGTTTGGGTTATTTTGGGTTTAAAATAGATTCGGCTTGGGTCAGGTCGAGTTGACTTATTTAGGCTCACGTCACTATCGTTTTTTATCTACTCGGATCGGGTCGGGTTGGGTTTGGGTCAATACTATTTTGGGCTCGGTTCAATCTTGAGTCAGATTGTACAGGTTTCAGGTTCTCATAATTTTACTAGTTCGTGTGACATTAACTATTTATAAAAGTTCAAATTATATTTTAAATAATTTATATTTATAGTAATATTTTTATTGTAATACAAATTTAAGTGTTTAGTAAATTCTTAATAAAAAATAACTATCGTTACATTTAAGAATCCTGAGTTAATTGAGATTTTGGTTTGAACTGATAACTGATACGCTTTTTCACTATCTTGTTGCTCTTTTAGAGTTTTTTGCTAATTGGCATAATTGTAAAAAATATTTAGATATTTGGCATAGTTTCAAAAAGATTTAGAGATTTGGCACATTTTACTTTAGCAAAGTTGTTGTACGATGTTCCGTACGTCGTACAACATATTGGCACGGTACACGCCTGTTGCACGACGTACGGAATGTTGTGTAAAAGGCGTGTATCGTGCCAATATATTGCATGACATACGGAACGTCATGAAACCACTTTATTACAGTAAAGTGTGCCAAATTTTTAAATATTTTTAAAATTATATTAAATATCTAAATATTTTTTTTATAATTATGTCAATTAGCCAAAAAACTCCTCTTTTTATGCCATTCTCTTTTATTTTTCTGTATTTGCACATTCCAATGATCACTTGTCTATATAACAGGTTTTGTGTTCTCGAGGGTACCTCAACTTTGGTTGACATGGTAAATATATTCCTCTAGAGTTATATTTTTAAAATTTACTTATTTTGTCAACTTCTTAAAAAGTAAATATTTATAGTTAATTATTAATATAAAAATTAAAGCTTCTCAGGATCCTAGATAAGTCAATTCGCTTGTAGCTAAATAATTAAAACTTCTCTATTCTATTACTTTCCTTGTAACCAAATAAGAGAATAAATATCACTTCCGAATAATTGAAACTTCTCATAATTTTGACTTCGCCGGAAATTTGGGATAGAGTTTGACCAAAATGCCCCCACGTAGGTAAATGTAGTTATTTTTAATATTAGAGAAAATTTAGTTAATGTACGCTGAGTTTTAACAATATATTTTTTAGGTACTTTTAAGTTTTTGAAATGTTACTGAGGTACTCCCCCCCTCCCCCCTCCTTCATGTGCCTTCTGCTAAAGGAATCTTGATAAAGTTAAGTAAAAAGTGCCTAAAAACGTTATCAAAGTTCAGAGTACCTTAAAAAACACTTAAAAACCTTAGGGTATCTAAAAAATATATCAAACCTTGGGGTACTTGGAAAACATATTACCGAACATTAGGATATCTAAAATTAACCCTCTAAACCGAATAGCCAAAAAAATTCTTTACGTATGAAGCACTTCTAATTAAAAATATTTAGTTTCTCATTCCTATTTATATTGTACACTTTTAAAGCAATATGTCACGGGACGGTTTTTGACACCCTTGTCAAGCCCGTGCGCCACTTAACTTCACTCCGAAAGTTCCTCGTTAGAGTGCCCCCCCCCCACACAAGAAGTGTCCATACCAACGGACAAACCCGCTCAACGCACCTAGGATACGAGCAACTCCCATTCCCTAGGAGTGTCCACCACCACGGACAAAGCTCGGTCCCACCACAGCTGCTTACTCGTATATCCTGAGCCTTGCTCTGATACCACTTGTCACGGGATGAGCACAGATCACCCGTGCGGCGCCCAGGCCCTGAGGCTAGGGCCGGGCTGGCCTACCCCCTATGGTCAACAAGCAGCAATATGCACCTTCAAGAGACGAAATACACGGCATACCACGGACATACCTGAACACAATCAATGCGCATTAGTATCGGACAGGCTTAGGAGACCCCATATGGCATATGTCTGCTTATTGAGCACCGGGGACAGTGTCAGCCAAAGGCGACCCTTGACAAATAGCTATTATTAGGCGCCTAGTGTAGGTAATTGAAGCTTGTAATTGAGGTTGGAATTGTAATTGAAGTCTATAATTCCAATTATATTTGGTTCATTTGTTAAAATTGGAATTGAATGGATAATATGCATAGAGATCTCCCGAATTATTGGTCATAATTAAAATGACTCCTTAAACTTTTAATTTCATTAAATACGTAATTGAACTATTGATCAAAACAATGTGATCTCCCGACTTCTAATTTGATCAAGGACCCTCCTAAACTATTAGCTAAAATCAATTTTGTCCTCATCCTCAAAAATTTTATTAAAGACATCAGAAACTATTAAAAAAAAAAATTGGTTTGAGTATATTGAGTTTTAATAATACAGATTTTAGGTGCCCTAAAATTTTAAAGTATTTTTGTAGTATCTTTAACTTTGGTAACTTTTCTTTCCAAGTATCTTTTCCATAAATTTGTTAGAACTTAACACTAAAAAAATTTAACTAAGAAAAAACATTATTTATAATTAAAATAATTTTAAATATTTAAAACAAATTAAAATTTGATTCAAATATCCTGAGATTTAGTAATATATTTTTCAAGTACCCCTATGTTTTAAAATATTTTTGAGGTATCCTGAACATTAGTAACGTATTTTTTTGGGTACCAATTGCTAACGGAACCATAACCGAGTTAAGCAAAGATACCTGAAGAAAAAAATTACCAAAGTTTATGGTACCTCAAAAATATTTCAAAACTTCAGGGTACGTGAAAAATATATTACCAAATGTCAAGGTATTTGAACCAAAATTGATTTAACTTGGTCCAATGGTTTGTATTTTTTAAAATGGTCTTTAATATTTTCAAGTTAAGCCGTCAAGTATAGTGCACATGCTTCAACATCGGTGGTTCACATTTGCTTATCGGCATGGCTTGAATCAACGCTGCATGAGGAAAACCTTGAAGATTTCTCTCAAGAGCATGGACTCCTACTGTTTTACATTTACCTGCAATGCTACCGCAAAGGCATATACGTCTTCCTAGAACTTGAAATTCCAAACTCAAATGATGAATGTTAGGTTATGTCTCAAATTACTTGTTTTATTTTATATGGGGCTGCCGTGTGGTCACCGATCGATTGGGAGGGAATGCCGATCGATCGGGTGATTTAAGGAAAGATTCGGAGTGTTTTGGAAGTTTTGAGTGCCGATCGATCGGGAGCCTTGTTGCGCCGGTCCTAATTATTTTCCATAAATAAGGGCTTAGGGTTTTCGGTTTAGGTGAGAAGTTTCTCCAATTCAGATCCAATCAAAGAGCGTGTGAGCCGCCATTAAGAAAAAGAGATGATTTCGTAATTCCTCCAAGATATTCGAGCGCTACGAGAGTTCAGAGGGAGTGATTGTAATTCTTCCATATATCTCGTTTGGGAAGTGTCGTTGTAATTCTTCCGTTCAGTTCATAAAGAATTGCTATCTCCGCCCGTGGTTTTCTCCCCTCTCGATTGTAGAAGGGTTTCCACGTAAATATTATGTGTTCTTGTTTTGTTATTTCTTTCTCCATATTTGTTTACTTCTCGTTTTGCGTGAGTTATATTATTTGAATCGAATCAAGTTACCAGGGTTTTCGCTTCCGCATTAAGATTTATTCATAACAAATTGGTATCAGAGCCCTTTTTATTTCGATTTGATAATATGACGTCCGCAATTAGATCCGAAATTGAGAAGTTTGGTGGTCAAGGGAGTTTCAACTTATGGCAAGTTAACGTTAAGGGCCTCTTGACTCAGAATGGCTTGAAGAAAGCTTTGGATGGGAAAGAGAAGAAATCAGAGAATCTTACAGAAGCACAATGGGAGGAGTTGGATGAGAAGGCGCTCACAGCAATTCAGATGTGTCTTACCGATGACGTTTTGACATAAGTTATGGAAGTGAAGATCGCCAAGGAGTTGTGGGAGAAATTGCAGGATATGTTCTGTTTTAAGTCTGTCTCCAACAAACTCGCAGTTAAGCGCCGGTTGTTCACATTTCGTATGTCAAAAGGTATGTCACTTAAGAACCACGTCAATGAATTTAATTCAATTATTCAAGATTTGAAAGAATTGGATGATGTTCCTAAGGATGAAGATCAGGCAATGTTGTCGTTATGTTTTCTCTCTATTTCATATAAGGGTTTTGTCGAAAGCATGATTTATGGGGGTAGACAAACCATATCTGTTGATGAAGTTAAGAGAAACCTACTGAGTAAAGAACGAGTAGATAGGAAATTATCTGATTTTGTTTATAACTCAGGTAGTGGTTTATTTGTGAGGGGGAGAACCGAGTATGATCATAGTGGAAACAAGTCTAAGTCTAGGTATAAAGACCTAACCTGTAACTACTGTCATAAGAAAGGGCACATTAAGAAAGACTGTTACAAGCTTAAGAGAAAATTAGAAGCAGATAAGAGGTCTGACCAGAGATCCATAGCAGCTAGTGTTGAGAGTGAAGATTTTCTTTTGTCCGTATCTGAACCTCAGTTCAACTTGAAAGATAGTTGGTTTTTGGATTCGGGTTGCTCCTATCATGTCTGTCCCAACCGGGATTAGTTTTCCACATACGAGTCCGTTCGAGGTGGAGTTGCTTTGATGGATAATGATAATCCATGCAATGTTCTGGGTATAGGAACAATTCGTTTTAGGATGTTCGATGGTACTATCAGGGTTTTGGACACTGTTAGTCATGTTCCTGATTTAAAGAAAAATTCTCATCTCTTTGGGTACTCTTGAATCTAAAGGGTACAGGTACACAGCTGAAGGTGGAGTTTTGAAGGTCGTTAAGGGTGCATTGACAGTTATGAAGGGCAGAAGGTCAGGTATGTTGTATGAACTTGTCGGTTCCACATTTGTTAGATCTGCTGCAGTATCTTCATCATCCTTGTTGTTGACAGAACCAGAGATCACAAATTTAGGACGTTTGAGATTGGATCGTTCAGGTGATAGGTGTCTGTCTGAGCACAGTGTAAGGGGCTCTTTGTGTGGTCAGTCCAGAGGACTGCTGGTATGTGAACAAAGGCTTTATGTGAAGTAGAAAGGTCTTCTCTTCAAACAATTCTTGACGAGACGTGTCACGTTTGGTGAGTCTTCATTATGGTTATCTCCACAGAAGATGTCATCAGTTGTTTGTAATTCAGGTCAGGTGAGTAAGCCAGAGGGAGTTCAGTTCAGTGACACAGTTCAGCAGCGGGTGGCTGTTTCAGTTGATGTGTCAAGAGCCAATTCAGAGAAGAAGATTGGCATTGCTGATAACCTCTCAGATATGTTCACTCAGTTTCTACCTAACAGGAAGTTCAAGCTTCGCACGGTTAGGTCTCGTACTTCATTGGGTTAACCCCGTGTGTGGGGGTTTTGTGGAGTAGGTAGAGGAAATTCTTTTACTTATGTAATTTGAGCCAAAGTGGAGATTTATTAGGTTATGTCTCAAATTACCTGTTTTATTTTATATGGGGCTGCCGTGTGGTCACCGATCGATCGGGAGGAAATGCCGATCGATCGGGTGATTTAAGGAAAGATTCGGAGTGTTTTGGAAGTTTTGAGCGCCGATCGATCGGGAGCCTTGTTGCGCCGGCTCTAATTATTTTCTATAAATAAGGGCTTAGGGTTTTCGGTTTAGGTGAGAAGTTTCTCCAATTCAGATCCAATCAAAAAGCGTGTGAGCAGCCATTAAGAAAAAGAGGTGATTTCGTAATTCCTCCAAGATATTCGAGTGCTACGAGAGTTTAGAGGGAGTGATTGTAATTCTTCCATATATCTCGTTTGGGAAGTGTCGTTGTAATTCTTCTGTTCAGTTAATAAAGAATCTCCATCTCCGCTCGTGGTTTTCTCCCCTCTCGATTGTAGAGGGGTTTCCACGTAAATATTGTGTGTTCTTATTTTGTTCTTTCTTTCTCCATATTTGTTTACTTCTCGTTTTGCTTGAGTTATATTATTTGAATCGAATCAAGTTATCAGGGTCCACGCTTCCGCATTAAGTTTTATTCTAACAATGAAAATTAACCTGAATGGCACCCGATATTGACAACCATTGAACCCTGACCAACATAGCACAACCTTCCAATAGAATGAGTAACAACTCAGCGGTAAACGGGACTCCTTGAAGGGTCCGCATGAGCACAAAACACTTGGACGAACATATCATGCAGCTCCAATCAGCTATTGAAATGGCTAATGGAGAAATTTCATTGATTCCACATCCCAACTCCCTTGCTAGAGATACATTAATGGTGTTATGGGTTGACCCGTTATCAGTGAGATTATGTATCGACTTCTTTCTATAGTACCCCATAACTCGCAAGATGTGATAACTTGAAACTCCTATGACAGCAAGGACCAAAATGTGTGCACTGTCATTCTCACTAGGTTCCTGAACAAGGGTGAGATCATATGGTTCATTCTCATCGTCCTCATTGTCTAACTTTACCACAAACAAATACGGTCCACGTTTTTTACACTTATGTCCTTGAGTGTATGCTTTGTCACAAAAATAATAGAAGCCCATTTAGCTCTTTTTTCCTTCATTTCTGCCGCTGTTAAAGTCTTTTGTGGTTGTGCCGCACCCCTAGCTTGTAGCGCTTGAAAGCTCGTCGGTGGAGCTTTATGTTCAACATCCGTTCCTCCCTGAATCATTCTTCGCAAAACTGCCTGACTACTCCCTTAATACAAATATTTAGATGGTATGGAAGGCGTAGGGCCCTATGTTGAGGTTTAAATTGACGAGATAGAGCCTCAATAGTCGCTTGGTGTAACTTCGCTAGGCAAGAAGCGTGACATATGTTCGTATGACACGAGGTTCAAACCGTGGCCTAAATATATGCTCTCAACCTGGTTAAGGAACAACTCACTAAGTGGGACTCGGACAAGTCGATTCTAGTAGCAATCGAATCAAATTCACGCAGGTACTCTTTCATTGACCCACTATGTTTCAAATTAACCAATTCTGACATTGGATCTTTATGAGCATCCATACATCGAACTTTAGTTGATTCAACATAGTCTTCCCATCTAATATATTCACGATTATGATGTTTAGGCATTAAAGCCAAGAGCCACTGTAATGCTTCCTTTCTCATATGAATAGACGCTAGTTTAACTTTAATTAGCTCATTAGTGTTATCATTTGAGAAAAAAACTGTTCACATTGATACAACCAAGTCAACACATTATCACCATAAAAGAGAGAAAAATCGACCTTACTGGCTTGAGTGGAGTAACTTCCACGTTCTGTCATTGGTGCCCCCGTTGCCTGGAGATGCCTCCCGATCGTGTGGGTGGTCATTAATCCCGATACCAACAGACCCGGCTCCTCCTCCTCTAATATCTGATCATTGCTTCTGAATTGTCATTCCCACCACAATGTCCTTCAAATCCCCCAGCAGTTCCTATCGGTTCCTTGCTTCTTCAGTTTAGACAAACATCCATCAACCCATTATTGCTTTTGCTTCAATTCAACAAGACACTGTTCAACTCGAGTATGCGTATTGTCAAAACACCTCCTCGAGATGCAGTATCCCTGCCATTGAATGAGTACTATCAGCCATTATACCCATTTGGCCGAGGACTAATGAGCTCTAGTAGCAATAATAATGTCAATCTAAGAGAAGTGACCTCGGCCCCTTTTAAAGATCAACAATGTAATTCAATGTAAGGAATTGAGAAGAGAGAGAAAGAGAGTATTAAAAAGGGGGATTATCTTCGTTGATAAGAACTTTCATAACCAACAACTGAATTGATAATATCACATGAAATATAAAATGAAATGTAGTTGTATATCAGCTAAAGTATCCAGCTGACCGATCAGTCGATACCCCATTTTGGCCCAGCAATCCAGCCAGCTACACCCAATACCTGCTAGCCCAAATCACTCCTCCAAACCCGGCATCTGACCAATTACCGGATGTGATACCGAGCACAATATGTACACATGCCTTTATTTGACTGTAGGAAGTTTTATTTTCCATCTAGTCATTAAACGTGTTTTACCTACTTTTAAGAAAGTTGATATAAAAATTAAATTTTTGGAAAATACAATCTCCCGTATAAAGTCAATTCACGTGTCTATCAAACGAAGCCTAAGATTAGAAGATAAGAAAATATTTTTGAAACTTTCTTAAAAAAAGAATATTTTTTGTTTAAAATAATTGCAACATGAGATTAAAAATTTTGAAATTAAAAAAATATATATAGTTAAAAAATTGAAAACAATTATGGAAAAATAATTTTTTGAAAAAATTTAGAAAAATATAATAATATTTTTTTAACTTTCATTTTTAAAATATTTCCCATAAAAATCAATTTTTTGTAATTTATTTTTAATTTGGTACATTTTATAATTTTAATTTATTAATCTACATCTAAATTTTATTTTTAGCCAAAAATTATATCTTACAATATTTTTTGTGAAAGTTTTAAAAATATTTATAATCTTTTAAATTTACAATGACATTATTATAATTAAATAACAATTACTTTTGTATAAATATGAGAACATTCTTTTTTTTTTTTTTATTTTATAAAAACTTGTATATTTCGTCCAAAGACATAAGATTTATATCTTTTGACTAAAACTAGAAAGTTCTTAATTTTTAATTTTTTTAATTTTAGCTTTATTAATTTAATTTTTACTAATGTTAAATAAATGTTAACAAAATATTATTATATTTTTTTTCTTAAAAATCATTTTTCCCTAATTTGCTTTTGATTTTTTTTTATATTGTGTACGGTTTTTTTATTTCAAATTTATTAGTTTAAAGAATATCATGTTTCATTTTTATAACATTTCCTTTTAAAATTTTCAAAAATATTTTTTTATCTTCTAAACTTAATGTCATTGCTATAATTATAATTTGAATTTTTTATTAAAAACCATATATATATTTTAGGTGCAATTTTAGAAAATCATATTATTTTTCTAATTTTTTAAAATTACACCTAAATATTTCAAAACATTTTCAATGTCATACCTTATGTTGACAACATTAACTTTACTTTAAAATAAATACAAAATTATCAAATTACCCTCAATAAAACTTATTTTTTATTTTTTATCAATAAATTATAAACAATTTTACAAATAAAAAATACTTCTAAAATTTTTTTGTGGCAAGAGATTGTAGCAGCAAGCCAAATCATTACAATTTTACAATGTTATGGGTGAAGGGTAATTTTATTATTTACAAAATACATTACTTAATATCATTTTATTAAATTAAGTTAAAACTTCGTGTTTTGATGTATTTATAACTTAAAACACGGCGTTTCATTTAACGGAAAGTTAGGAGGTCTTAGCTTACTAGTGCTAGCCCTTGACTTCCTCACTCACCTAAACATTCGAGACAACGCTCCAGTAAGGACATGCGAACAGCCCCTTACTACACTAGGCAGGAGAGGAAGAGGCAGGCCAAAGAGGAGATGGCTGGAGACGATCCGAGAAGACCTCACCCACTTAAACCTTCAATAAGAGATGGCCTTAGATAGAGCCCAATGGAGGGCTCTTATAGGGGTTATAGATGCTCTAATTAGAGTAGGGTAGTCTAGCTTACTAGTGCTAGCCCTTGACTTCCTCCTAGCGCACTTAGGTTGTGTATTTGCTCTTATGAGCTCCTACGTGCCTACCTATCCTTTGATTTCTGCGTGTTCTGGCTTGCTTTGAGTTTGTTGTTTTGCTCAACGTGTGCTTTGCTTTACTTATGCTTTGATGCTCCCCTGCTGCCAGGTCTCATGCTCTATGCTGCGGACCAGCTCTCAGGCTTCTCAGGTTGGGGGTCCTCGGAAACAGCCTCTCTTCAGGGTTGCCCCTTAAAGGGGGAAGGCTGCGTACATCTACCCGCCAGACCCTGCTTTTGCGGGAGCCCTTGCAGGCATTGGGCTTATTGTTATTGTTGTTGTTGTTAGGAGATCTTAGCCTTAGGTGTGACATTAAAATTTTTTTGATAAATGTAGGTGTGACTTTAAAAATTTAGAAAAGTTAGATTGTTTTCTAAAACTGTACCTAAAATAAAGGTGATTTTCAGTTAAAAAAAAAAAAGAAAACTATTATTTTTTATACATATAAAAAACACTTTTTTTTTTGGCTAAAATAATAAACATATCTAATTGTTGCTGAAAAATATAAAATTGCCTTCCAAAAATAAAATAGCTGAAAAATATAAAATTGCCTTCCAAAAAAAAATAAAATTAGGTGCATTTGTCCAAGTAATGCATTTGTCGGTTACCCTTATGGAATATCAGCAGCTGGGGGCTCTGTGTTTTCCATTTTGTTATGGTTTTAATCAGGAGGAGGATAGGTTGCCTCTTTGGGATGAGTTGAGGGATCTTTCTGAGCATACCTCGGTTCCATGGGCAATTCTGGGTGATTTTAATGTTGTTCTTGACTTTACTGATCGAAAGGGTGGTGCGATTGTGTCGGAGGCTGAGAATCGGGATTTTTTACAATGTGTGAATGATCTCTAGGTGCGTCTATTGCCTTCAGAAGGGTCATTTTACACTTGGTGTAATCAGCAGTTGGGAGAGAGCCGAGTCTGGTTGAAGATAGATCGGGTTTTGGTTGATGATCTTTGGTGGGATGGTATTGATAGTAAAATTATAGCTTTGAACCCTGGTGTATCAGACCATTCGCCCCTACTCTTGGTTCTTAGGAATCAAGTCTGTGTTTCTTGAGGTTATTTCAAGTTTGGTAATTGGCTTTCAGCTACGGATGGCTTTATGGAAGTGGGGCAGCAAGCTTGGAGGGTATCGGTAGCGGGTACCCCCATGTTCCGATTCCATAAAAAGCTTCAGAATGTTAAGAAGATTTTGAAGCAATTTCAAAAACGATTCCCCGATGGCATTTCCTCGCAAGTGATCCAAGCTCGTGATGTCCTATATCGTTTTCATGATCAATTGGGTTTGAGTGATGATCCACAACTTATTGCCAATGTTGGGATCTGGAAAAACGGATTCAAAAGGCGCCTGGATGCAGAGTTTGACTTCCTTCAACGGCGATTGAAGATTCAGTACGCCAATCAGATGGATCAGCCTACTACTTTTCTTTTTTTTTTTTGGTCTATTACCATATTAAGTCTCGGGGGAGAGAGAACTTTGTTTGGTCCATCAGAGGGAGGAATGGGGACATATTGATGGACCAACAGGTTGTTGCGGATGAGTTCCTTCAATTCTTTCAAGGACTTCTCGTGGTTTGAGGTTGGAGGCTTGCATCAGGTGGATAGTGGTATTGTCAGTGAAGGGAATGTGTTGGGTGAAGAGGACCAGTTTGTTTTGCTGCAATCGGTAATAAATCAGGAGGTAAGGGATGTTGTTTATTCTATTCGGACTTTAAAGCCCTAGGTCCCGATGGTTTCTCATCTGCTTTTTTCAAAGCATGCTGGTCAATTGTTGACGCCGACTTGTGTATTGCGATTCGGGATTTTTTTGTTTCGGGTAAATTGCTAAAATCTCTTAATGCCACTGTTATTTATTTGATTCCAAAGAATGACAGCCCTACATCAGTAGGTGAATACAAACCCATTTCTTGTTGCAATGTTGTATATAAAATCATCCCTAAGTTCCTCTCTAATCGTCTATATAAGGTCTTGGGTAAGATTGATGATCATTCTCAAGCTACTTTTGTTAAGAGGAGGAATATCTTTGATAGTGTCATTTTGAGTAACAGGATTATTAAACATTATAGTCGAAAGCACATTTTGTTAGAACAAAATGTCAAAATACTTACAAAATACTTGCAACCGGGTAACCGAGAGATCTTAGGTGTTGAGACCGTGTAATCACTTTTCTTAAGGTTTATTTCGCTATACGAAATATTCTCGGGGATACAACAACAACCAAAATGAATTGAGAATGTGTAAAGGGAGAAAAAGATCTAGATGTTGAGAGATTGGAGTTTTGTTCAAATATACAACAACAAGAACACTTTGGATGCAAAGATTTTTCACTCTTGATTTTCCTTGTGTTTTTTATTCATAATAATCAACCATCAAAAGTGTGGAGAAATTTATATGTATTGTATGTAAAAAGACGTCCCAAACAAAGAGCCATAAATGTATAAAAGAACCGGGAAGAAACCGTGCAGACAAACTGTAACGCCCCCAACTTAAGTACCGAATAGGCACAAGTTAACCGGGCGCTACATGGCCGTACTATAATGAACCCCAACATCTTAGTACGAAGCCCGAATAATTCCATCACAATTTCATCAAAATTCCATAAATTTTCCAAAGTTCATAACATCAAATTCAAATACATCGTACCAATGACTTAATTCTAATAGTGCGGAAGCTTCAAATTACAATACCTCAAATAGTCCATCATATTCTATTACGAACCTATTTAAATAGCTAAACCTCGAAATCAACAAAATTCCCGGAATAATACGTCGCTTTGCCTTCCTTGTCCCTCTATAACTGCCATGAGCTACTAATCTGGGAAAAGGAGAAATAAACGAATTGGGTGAGCAAACAACGCGCTCAGTAAGTCTAGCACATTCCCTACCCGGATCGGGCATATTCTTAAAAACGGATAACATTTCAATTAAAACCAGTAAAATCCATAATCTTCGAAAATCATTTTGTTTCATAACTCAGTCATTTCATAAAATCTTTTTGGTAAACTTACAGACGCATCTATGGCCGGTATTATTCCCGCGACAGGGTCGTAATCGACGTTCACATTCGAACCGGTTTATCGGTTCCAAGTCGACAGATCCGCTAGGATCAAAACGTAGCATCTGTTAGTTCCGAAGAACTAACAGACATCGTAAACTACGTGCCGGTATTACTCCCGCGACAGGGTCGTAATCGACTTTTGTATTTCGTATTTCGTATTCCATAGTCGATAGACCTCGGAAGGTCAACGTAGTTATCTGTAAGCTTTATAAAACCTTTTCAAATTCAAAACACAAATTCACAATAATTTCCTTTGAAATTCACATATTCGTAAAAACTCCTTCGAAATCCATATATTCGTAAAAACTCCTTTGAAATTCACATATTTGTAAAACTCTTTCGAAATCCATATATTCGTAAAAACTCCTTTGAAATTCACATATTCGTAAAAACTCTTTCGAAATTCATATATTCGTAAAAACTCCTTTGAAATTCACATATTCGTAAAAATCCTTTCGAAATTTCACATGTTAAATCAACGTATAAACCAATAATTCAACCCATAAGAGTCTAAATCACAAAATTACATAAACACATATGTCCAATCCTATTTTATCAAAACAATAAATCATTCAACATATAAATCTCCCAAATCAAGTCATTTAAAGCAATTTTCATACTTTATAAACAAGTAGGGGAAGTACTATTCTTACAGATGCTAGCTTTTAACCCAAAAACCCAGTTCCTATAGTTGATTAGCTTTGAAATTGACGAAATAGCATTACCGGTAGGGTGGCCGGTACTGTTCCGGTTGTGTGGCAGCACCGGCAGGTCGGTCGGAGCTGTGCCGGCGAGGTGGCGGCACTGGAGGGTCGGTCGGAGTCGTGCCGGCGAGGTGGCGGCACTGGTGAGGCGAGGAGAGAGAAAATCGTGGGTGGTGAAGAGAGAGAGAGTGTTGGGTTGAGGTGTGAGGTTTGAGGGATGGTGGTGTGGGGTATTTATAGAGCTTGGGGAGGTCAGGCGGTACCTTGGGGGCCACGGTTGTACCGTGAAGGTGGTTGGCGGTAGTGGGAAGGGAGGCGGTACCGGGGTGGGTCAGGCGGGTACCGTGTGGGTCGGGGTCATACCGCGTGGGTCAAGCGGTACAGTGGTGGTCGGGTCGTACCGCTTGGGGTTAGGCGGTACCGTGATGGGTCAGGCGGTACCCGGTGGGAGGCGGTACCGAGGTGGGTCAGGCGGTATGGGTGGGGGTGGCGGTAATCGTGAGCGAAAGGGGAGGCGGTAATGGAGGAGATGAAGGAGGTGCGAGGGAGACGGTAGTGACGTGAGGGTGGGGGAGGCGGTGGGGGAGAGAGAGGGGCTGTACGGAGGAGAGAGAGAGGCAGAAAAACGTTGGGGGGTGCTCCAACAGTAACTTTACCTTTTATTTTATTTATTTATTTTCTTTTCTTTTCTTCTCACCTTTTCCTTTCCTTTTTCTTCTCCTCTTTCTTTTCCTTTTCTTTTTTGTTTTCTTTTTGTTTCCTTTTACATATTTATTTACTTGTTTATTTATTTTTATTTTAAAATCTAATCGAAATAATAGCGAGTTTTAACATAATTTAAATGTTCTAAATTTCACATATTATACTATCGAGCCTAATTTAATTTAAATACCCTTAGTTTTACATATTGTAATACCGAATTTAATTTAATTAAGCCGGGTATTACACAAACAGTCAAAACCGACATGTGTGTTGAAGTTGTGTGTCGACACACATTTTCTATGTGTCGACACACAGATTTCCTCCGTGTGCTTCTGTAAGGGGCTGTGTGTCGACACACGGGCCATGTGTGTCGACACACAGCTGTCTCCCCATTGTTCTGTAGGATTGCGTGTCGACACACATGGCCCATGTGTCGCCACACACCCCCAACAACCTCTAAACATTCAAACAAGTATCGGGACAATCTCAAATATATCTTATACCTACATAAACAACATTTAACATATATATACGCATTATACAACATATATTTTGAAAATACATCAACAATCCCCCACCATTTTCAAAATACAACCAATCTCAAAATGACATCTCGTTTAAAGGAGGCCTTATTGTGCATCAACGAGGGTGTCTCACGATTGAACCCGCAGCTGGTGAAAAGACCATCCAGTTAATCGGATCGAAAATGGTAGACCAAGCTTTGAATCATACAACCCATTTGACTAACCGACTATCCAATCACGCACAAAGCGTACTCCCCGTACACACCCTACAACTCCCAGATCGACACATTTGTGGCCTTGTGTCCTGTACCCTTCGTGAGTGTTTCAGGGCCAAACCCTTGTCAAAAATCACCCATTTGAAGTGGCCAAACTTCAACACACACTAAGGTGGACCTCATTGATCATGTCCCTGCGACGGGACATTCAATAAGTTCTAAAACCAGGTCCATTAAGAGCTTTTGCTCATCCTTTTAGAATCTCTGGCGCAGGTATCAAGCACTACACACTCGGGATGGAAACAAACCCATCATCTTAGGCTGGGGGTCCTAGGAAACAGCCTCTCTTCAGGGTAGCCCCCTGAAGGGGGAAGGCTGCGTATATCTACCCTCCCCAGACCCTGCTTTTGGCGGTAGCCCTTGGTGGCACTGGGTTTGTTGTTGTTGTTGTTGTAGTCACACAGATGACAAGTCTCTCTCATTGAACCCGAGACCTAGCGTCATACTAGACGTCGAGTTGAGGGCCTATCATGGGCAACTAAATATGACAGGTTTCAACCCCATCCCTTCATTTGTTCTCATAACCAAATCTCTAGCTAGGCCTTTAGTAAATGGATCCGCTAGATTCTGACTGGTTCTCACAAATTCCACAGTGATAACACCTTCTCGAATAAGGTGTCTCACCATACTATGTCTTACACCAATGTGTCTGGACTTCCCATTATACACCTCACTGTACGCTCTAGAAAGCGTAGCCTGACTATCACAGTGGATAGAAATCGGTGAGATCGGCTTCGGCCACAAAGGTATCTCATACAACAGGTCCTTTAACCACTCGGCTTCTTTAGCCGCAGATGCGAGAGCTATAAACTCCGCCGCCATTGTAGAATCAGTTATGCAAGTTTGTTTCTTGGAACCCCAAGAAACCGCACCCCCACCAAACAGGAATACCCATCCACTCGTGGATGCATGATCCTCCACATTGGAGATCCAAAGTGCATCAGTGTACCCCTCCAAAATAGGAGGATACCCAACATAATTAAGACCATAGTCCATAGTCTTCTTTAGGTACTTCAGTATCCGGTGCACCGCATCCCAGTGCAACTTACTCGGATTGCTGGTGTATCTACTCAGCTTTCCAACAGTAAAGGCAATATCAGGCCTTGTGCTTGTCATGGCATACATAAGATAGCCAATTGCTTGTGCTTACTCCAGTTGTGCCACTGGAGCACCTCCATTAGGTACTAATTTCACACTAGGATCCATTGGTATGGAAATCGATGCACAGTCAAAGAAATGGAACTTTTTTAACACCTTTTCGATGTAGTGAGATTGCGTCAAGGAAATGGCATCACCATTCCTTACAATCCTTATACCAAGGATTACTTCCACCTCACCCATGTCTTTCATAGCAAAGTTTTCAGAGAGAAACTGTTTGGTTTTCTCTACTTGTTCCATATCAGTACCGAAAATCAGCATGTCATCGATATACAAACATATAATGACCCCTTTGCCATTATCAAACTTGCTATAGACACATTTATCCAATTCGTTTATAACGAATCCATTGTTGAGAACAACTCGATCAAACTTTTGGTGCCATTGCTTCGGGGATTGCTTTTGCCCATATAGAGACCGTATGAGTTTACATACTTTTCTCTCTTAGCCTGGAACAACAAATCCTTCCGGTTGTTCCACGTACACTTCCTCCTCTAGCTCACCATTCAGGAATGCCGTTTTGACATCCATTTGGTGTATCACTAGTTTAAAAATGGAGGCAAGGGCTATCAATACCCTTATAGTTGATATTCTTACCATGGGGGCATATGTGTCAAAGTAGTCCAACCCATGCTTTTGGGTGAATCCTTTAGCTACCAATCAGGCCTTGAACTTGTCAATCGTTCCATCGACTTTCATCTTCTTTTTGAAGATCCATTTGCACCCGATGGTCTTACTTCCTCGTGGAAGGTCCACAAGGATCCAGGTATTATTACCTAAGATGGAATCCATCTCATCATTTACAGCCTCTTTCCAAAACGAGGCATCATGAGACCTCATCGCCTCATTAAACGTCACGGGATCAGCTTCCATGACACAACAATATGGAACCACTTGGTCCACATCGTTCCTCGAACCTTCTACCAAAAATGTGTAGAAGTCCGAACCGAAATATTTCTCTTTCCTTGCTCTCTTACTCCTACGGAGTTCTAGAGCACTTTCA
This sequence comes from Simmondsia chinensis, assembly GCA_018398585.1. Lineage (NCBI taxonomy): Eukaryota > Viridiplantae > Streptophyta > Magnoliopsida > Caryophyllales > Simmondsiaceae > Simmondsia > Simmondsia chinensis. The sequence goes on along the minus strand of JAGTTD010000016.1, from coordinate 30,971,030 downwards.
GGGACATCTTCCTTCTCATGACGAACATCGTCATATGACGCTTGAGTGTCACTTTCAACCGGTACATAATCCCTCGGTCTAGGGATAGAAGAAAACCGATTCTCATCAAAAATTGCGTCTCTCGATTCTATTATCGTATTCACATTGATATAGTCATTAGGTTCGACTACATAGAACCGATATGCCTTGCTATGAGGCGCATAACCCACAAAGATGCAATCAATGCCTCTTTCACCTAACTTTTTTCGTTTAGGTTCAGGGACTTTAACAACTGCCCTACACCCCCACACTTTCAGATAATTCAAATTAGGGGCTCGTTTGTTCCACAACTATTATGAGGTTATATTATTTCTTTTGTTTGGAACTCTATTTAATATATGACAGGGTGTTAACATAGCCTCGCCCTAAAACCCATCACTGAGACCGGAATAAGATAACATGGAATTAACCATCTCAGTTAGAGTCCGGTTTTCCTTTCAGCCACGCCATTCTGTTGTGGAGTATACGGTGCAGTTATTTTGTGTATTATTCCCGTGGATTCGAAATATTTAGGATTGTAGTACTCCCCACCACGATCCGACCTTAAACGTTTGAGGAAGGTTTCACAGTGTAACTCAGTTTCTGCTTTATATGCTTTAAATCTATCAAGCGAGTCGTCTTTGTTACTTATCAAGTATACATAACAAAATCTTGTATAGTCATCGATAAACGTAACAAAGTAATTCTTTCCACCTAAACTCGGTGTGCGCTTGAAATCACATAAATCACTATGTATAGGTCAAGTAGATTAGTCTCTCTTTGCACTGAAGGAAATGGTAATTTCGTTATCTTAGTTAGCATGCACGTTTTGCATTTGTCATCAACTCTGTCTATGTGAGGAATCAACAAAGAATTAACCATTTCATGTAATCTACGAAAATTCACATGACCTAATCTTCGATGCCATAAAAACGACGAGTTAAGCATATAAACAGAATCTCCAATTTATTATTAATATTCATTTTGAACATTCCGTTACATAGATACCCTTTGCCGACAAACACTTCACCCTTAGACAATATAAACTTGTCGGCCTCGAAGACCAATTTGAACCCAAATCTATTTAACAGGCCACCGGACACGAGGTTCTTCTTAACGTCAGGAGCGAAGCATATATCGGTTAAAGTAAGAGTTTTTCCAGACGCGAAAAGTAAATCAACTTTTCCCTTTCCTTTAATCGGTACCTACGCCACATTTCCCATGAGCAACTCAGTTCCGTTGTCCATGGACTCAAAAGTTGTGAAGAACCCCATGTCCTTACATACATGTCTCGTGGCCCCCGAGTCAATCCACCAAGAGTTATCACTCTCGGCTAGATTGACTTCCGATATCATCGTCACGAACCTCTTGTTCGAATTTTTGGCGCGATGATCAAGCCCCTTGCCTTTGTTCTTTTTAAGGCGGTAACAGTCTTTACGTAAATGACCGGGCTTTTGACACTCCCAACAAACCACTTTCGGCCTCTTGTCATGCTTCTTCTTTTGGAAGTGTCCGGTTCTCTTGGGTCCCTTGCTCGATTAGCTTTCTTCAATTACGTTGATTTTACCAACATCACTAGGGCGGTCTTTGTTGTCGTCCTGTACCTGGTAACCTTCCTCAACACGTAAATGGTTAGCCAATTCCTCAATTGACGTATCCTCCTTCTTGTGTTTAAGATTTTTCTTTACATCTTTCCAAGAAGGAGGAAGTTTGTCAATTAAGAAAGAAACAACAATTGTATCATCCATGTTCATGTTATGTTGTTTGAAATTATTTAATATTCGTTCGATTTTATAGAATTGCTCCATGACAGGACTATCATCAACCATCTTATAATTGTTAAATTGACTAACCAGGAACTTTTTGCTTGTAGCATCCTCAGCCATGTAGCGTGCATCAGTCATCCCATTCAGAATATGCCCTCTGCAGATATAGTCATCGTTCTCCCACTTCAGTCTGGCCCTCTGCTAGGCCAGCGTTTCTTCCTCCTCAGAGACGGGGGATGGACATGGTGTATTCAGGACATACACCATGTTTAGCGTCGTGATGAGGAAATGCATCTTCCTCTGCCGTCGGCGGAAGTTCCCGCCATCAAATCTGTCCAACTTCACAAAGTTGGCTTTCATTTCCCTTAGTGATGAAGCCATATCCCAAATCAGAAATTAAACCTTAAGATTGTTAGAACAAAATGTCAAAATACTTGCAAAATACTTGCAACGGGGTAACTGAGAGATCTCAGGTGTTGAGGCCGTGTAATCACTTTCCTTAAGGTTTATTTCGCTATACAAAATACCCTCGGGGATGCAACAACAACCAAAATGAAGTGAGAATGTGTAAAGGGAGAGAAAGATCGAGATGTGGAGAGATTGGAGTTTTGTTCAAATATACAACAACATGAACACAAGAACACTTTGAATGCAAAGATTTTTACTCTTGATTTCCCTTGTGTTTTTGGTTCATAATAATCAACCATCAAAAGTGTGGAGAAATTTATATACACTGTGTGTAAAAAGACGTCCCAAACGAAGAGCCATAAACGTATAAAAGAACCGGGAAGATACCGCGCAGATCCGTGGAAGAAGGTGGGTTGGGGAGCTTGGAATTTGGCCTGTTTTATTAAAATTCTTTGAGACATCCATCGTAAGAGTGATTCATTATGGGTGAAATGGATGCATGGAGTTTATATGAAGGGTGATAGTGTTTGGTCAACTACGAGTCGGGTTCACGATTCTATGTTTTGGGAGGCTTTTCTAAAATGTAGGGGTTGGTGGATTGCAATCCATGGCGAAATTGAGGGAGCTAAACGGGTGCTGCAGACTTGTGAAACGCAGGGGAAGCCGCAGAGTTCCCTGATATATGCGCAGATCCGTGTTTGGGGTAGTGCCTGGCATTGGCGTCGCTCGGTTTTGGGGGTGCTGCAATACTCTTTCACGCGTTTTGTCTCTGGAAAACTCTATCAACTGGGTTATACACGCATGATCGGCTCTGTAAGATAGGTTTGGTTTTTCCGAGTCGATGTGTTTTGTGTGAATGTAATAGCGAGTCTCTTCAACACATATTCTTTGAATGTAATTTTTCTTTTTAGATTTTTGAGAGGGTCACGTATCCCTTTGATATGTTCCCAAGAAGAGAACTGTGTGAAATTATGAGATGGTTTGGAACTGGGGTTCGTAATAGACTCCGGTGTAGCACTGTGAAGAGAATCGCGATTACAGTGATTGTCGACAACATATGGCTTGAGAGGAATAGGAGGATTTTTCAGGATCATAATTGTTGCGTGGATGAGTTATGTAATTATAACGTTCTGTTTAGGGACTAAGGTTTGGTTTTATGTGTTGATGGGTGATGTACTGGTTTGGGGGGTAATTCGTTGGTTTCTTTAGATATCTGTATTCGAAGTTTTAAGTATGAGTAATATATTTCAGCTTTTGCCATTTAGCCCCAAAAAAAAAGAAAAAAATTAACCCTCCTATTTTTACGGGTAAATTGTCATCAAAAGTTAATTAGATGCAAATTAATAAAAATTGTAAGTAAAAAAAATAGAAAATTTTATACAACCTGTCTTAAGTAAAAATTGAAGCACCTAGGTTTCAAAAAATGCTGATTGCCAGCTACATCATTTGGAGACGTCGATAAAGCTGGAATTGATGAGTGGTTGGCTGTCCACTGGAAGCGTATCTCAGCCTTGCAGATGGGTGTTGGGTCCACCCATGATCGTCAGTACTCGATTGGGGGGGATATCGATTAATTATTTGTTAATTAATTAAGACTAATTAAATGAGCATGTGCAGATGTTAAGGGACTACTCACGTCGCGTCAGATGTCACATGGGACAGTTGGGGTCCTGCTTCTCGGCTCGTTCTTCAACGATTTTACCTTTATTACTGGCTTGTCTCTGCCCTACCCACTCCAATCAAGGAGCACCCCCCATCCCCCTCTCCTAGCTTACCGAGATTTTAGGCAGCAATGACGCTATTTTGCTTTGAAAAAGCGTGTCCAGCATTTCAAACCCAAACGACCACTTATCAGTCCTCCCAATCACATGGAAATTTTCTACACCTACATAAACGTTCACAAATTAGGCTATTTTTGACATACTGGACTGGAATTAAACTTTGAATTTAAAATTCTAGACTAATTTCAACAAGTGAATCGAATTAAAAAACTCAAAACTAATTTGAGCAAGTAAATCAAATAGAAGAATAGAAATTGTAAATTATAATTTCAGACTGAGTGTTAATTTTAAGCTCTGATTTCATATGTGAAATATAAGTGATAAAAATGCAGGAAGATATTTGGTAAGTATCGAGAAAGAGCGGGACAATGCTAGTACCCAACTCCATTAATGCTTTGGCTGTTTGGCTGCACACCCACCGCCCTTGCAATTCAAAATTACAAAGTAGGAATTATTCACATATTTGCAGTCTGACAACCATTTTTAACTGTTTGCAGCGCCGAGAGTGGTGCTCTCCCAAAAGATTTTCAGCCATGCTGCTCTATTATACCGCTTTATCTTTTTTTTGGGCTGTCATTTAATAAATGTATAATTTATAATCTTATTACTAAAGTGATATTATTAATGGAGTAAAATTTTTATATTTAAGTTAATTTTGTACTTTTTTTTATTAGTCACACTATTAATCTACAATAATACCTTTTGCTATGGTAACAGATCTTTTTATTTATTAATATTAGGATAATATTTAAAAACACCTACTAAACTATTTGTCAAAATTAAAATGACTTTTCGAACTTTTAATTTTACCAAAGACACCACCCGAACTATTGGTCAAAATTAATACGACTTGCTAACTTCTAGTTTTATCAAAAACACTATCTAAATTATTAGCCAAAATCAGTGTGATCTCCTAACTTCTAATTTTATCAAAGATACCATTTGAACTATTGGCCAAAATTAATATGACCCCTTAACTTCTAATTTTTTCAAAAATACCTCCGATTTATTAACTAAAATTAATTTGATCTCTCAATTTCAAAAATTATATCAAAGACATTAGAAATAATAGGAAAAATTCAAAAAAAAAAAAAAAACTTTGATTAAGAGTTGCTAAAATTTGAAAATATACTTTTCAAGTGTTATGAGTTTTTAAAATATTATTCCTATAACTTTTGTAGTATTTTGTTAACTTAAACTAACTTGATATTGTAAAAATAATATAACTAAGAGGAAAAATATCATCTTTACATAAAACAATTATAAATATAAAGAAATTAAATAATTTTTTTTAAAATATAATTTTTATTTGTTTATTTTTGAAATTATTTATTAATAGGTTTCGCGAATTCTATTTTTTAAAATTTTAAAATCAAATTACATATTTAAATTTATTTTAAATATAAATGATAATTAAACTATATTTAAGATATTTTTATTTTATTTTATTTGTCTATTAGCATAAATTAGCAAAATGCTAATAAAGTTACAAATAGAATATCTAAAAAGAAGTTCAAAATTTGGAGCAACTCAAAAATATTTTAAAATCTTAAGACATCTATAAAATATATTGACAATTATTAGGGTATCAAAACATAAATTTTTCTATTTTTTAACGGATTTGAATATTATTGGTAAAATTTAAAGTTAGGGATCATATTAATTTTCATTAATAATTTTGGGCGTCCTTGATATAATTTAGAAATTGAAGGGATTACATTAATTTTTATCAATACTTGAGAGGGTATATTAGATAAAATTAGACCTTTGAGGGTTATATTAATTTTGATCAATAATTGGGTGTATTTTAGATGAAATTAAAAATTCGGGGGGTCACTTTTATTTTGATCAATTGTTCGAGGAATCTTATTGAATATTATCATTAATATTAAATAGTTTTAAACTATTTACACATTACACATATAGCTTTATATAAATAAAAAATTATTATAAATAGAGTAAAAATTATTATTATTAAAATAATAATATAATTTATAAATAATAAAAGTTATAAAATTTATTTAAAAATTAAAATTTTACTTAATAATAATATTTTTTAATTATAAATTTAGTAAAATATAAAGTACATTTGTTAAAATGAGATCCTTATCCATTTTTAATACAACTTAATGGTAAATGGGAGACAAATAATTTACTCAGCCAATGTGAGAAAGCACAAACCACGAGAGACTAGCTGAATATATTGGACCCTCTTTTTTTTTTTTTTTGGCTAATTAGCATATTTAAAAAATAAAAATAAAAATTTGGTCCCATTTGAAAAATATTTAACAAATTAGCCCATTTTACTATAGCGAAGTGGATGCACGATGTACGGAACGTCGTGCACCAGTGCCGTAACAGTGCCCAATTTTTTTTTTTTTTTTGTAGTTTTACCTCTTTAAAATTAAAAAAAAATTAATAAATTTTTTTTTAAATTTAAATTATTTTAATTTTTAAAATAAAAATACCCCTGGGGGGCATTTATCGGTTGGTTTATTTGCTTAAGTTCGATCACATACTATTGACCTTGTACTATTTGCCTATTATGTGTCTTGTACCATTTAATGTGCTCGTGCTTATGCTTTCAGGATGCCTGCTCCCATGACGACACAATATTCAGGTTGGGGGTCCTCGGAAACAGCCTCTCTTCCACGCGGGAGGGGAAAGGCTGCGTACATCCACCCTCCCCAGACCCCGCTTTCGCGGGAGCCTTTGGCACTGGGACTGTTATTGTTGTTGTTGTTGTTAAATTATTTTAATTTTTAATTTTAATAATTTGATTTATTAAATATGTATACATTTTAAATTAAAAGGTATATGCATATTATTATTTGAACTATTAATAAGGAAGATATAAATAAGGGACACATTTAAATGAGAAGATGGTGATATGTATATTATTATTTAAACTATCTCATACAGAAACTATGGTATTATAATACTATTAATAAGGAGGATATAAATGAGGGACACATTTAAATGAAGAGATGTTGACGTTTCCAACAAAAAATTGCAAGTTTACGTATTTGTACATTATTATTTAAACTACTTTATTAGATACATGTAACTCAAAAGTTAATGTATATGAATTTTAAAAATATATTTTAAAGAAGTAAAACTAAAAAAAAAGGCACTGTTGCACGCCGTATGGAACGCTCTTGCAACAGTAGTGCACGACGTTCCGCACGTCCTGCACCTACTTAACTACAGTAAAATAGACTAATTCGCTAAATATTTTTTAAATAAAACCAAAATTTTAATTTTTTTTGAAAATATGGTTAGAAAAAAAAAAAAAAATTCCATATATTGGGGGAGTAAGAGTAAGAATAGAAAAGCAAGGAAACCCTACAAAAAGGGTTGCGCCCCCATATGCTGTTCCATCTCTCTTCCTTTCTGCTAGCGCTGCAGAGTTAATATTCACACTGTGTAAGTGCTGCAGTGTAATGGTTTCCTAACTTATCCCATTCATAGCTATTTTCTTTTCTCTGTTGTTTGTTAATACACTAAACTAAAGAAGAAAGAGCACTCGGTGGTGGTGCAGGAAGATGGCATCGTACAGGTGGATTTTGTGTTCTACGGTTTTCCTTATGATGGTGTGCGTAACAAAGGGAGCAGCACTGAGGAAGCCCGTGGATGTAGCGTTTGGGAGGAACTTCATGCCTACATGGGCTTTCGATCATATCAAGTATTTCAATGGAGGCAACGAGATTCAGCTCCTTCTTGACAAATACACAGGTAAATTGTGTGTTCATACACGCACGAGCCCCCTGCGTAAATTTATTATTTTATAGGCTGCAACGCATCGCTATAGAGATTCCTCCTTCCTCTATTATGACGTCTAGTTTACTTGGCAACATTATGAGAGGCATAAGGACTCTTCTTCTGCATAATCATAGGTACGGGCTTCCAATCCAAGGGATCTTATTTGTTCGGACATTTTAGCATGCATATCAAGCTGGTACCGAGGGATTCAGCTGGAACGGTGACTGCTTTCTATGTGAGTAATTCATGTATCTTACTTCACTTTTCTTATCGTTTACCATTTTTATCTTCTTACATTTTATTTTACGTGGTATTGTGCTGTACTTATCGATTTGTTGATGTATGTATTTCAGCTGTCTTCACAAAACTCAGAGCACGACGAGATAGACTTTGAGTTTCTGGGAAACAGGAGTGGACAACCTTACATATTACAGACCAATGTGTTCACCGGTGGAAAGGGAGACAGAGAACAACGAATTTACCTTTGGTTTGATCCAACTAAGGAGCATCATACCTATTCTGTCCTCTGGAATCTTTATCAGATAGTGTAAGCTTTGTTTCTTCCTCACTCAAAACTGCTCCCCACCCTCCAATTTATTTCATTAAATATGCCCTGCTTGGAGAAGGAGAAATATGATGGAAATTTATATTCTCCCTTCCCTCTTTTTTTTATTGTGTCTACATTTAACAATTTGTTGTGAACACAACACACTGCTTCTTCCGGGTCAAAGTCATAGTCCCATGTTTTACTGTCTTGGTGGTTGGCACGCCCTGTTCTCCAGTGTCAAAGATTTGTGAGGCTTCATGTACATGTTAACTAAATATGATAGCTGGAAACTAATAGGCCAATAGTGTCTTCGAGCAACATACCAGTAGTGGAGTTTAGCTCCTTTTTGTTAAAAAAATTTCTGATAAAATATGGTTTGGTAGGTGGGTGGGGTTCAAGGGAAAGTGTAGGAAAGGAAGATTTGTTGCAGAAATTGCTGATGAAGGTCTCAATTTGGCAGGTTTTTCGTGGACGATGTGCAATCAGAGCGTTCAAGAACTGCAAGGATTTGGGAGTGAAATTCCCATTCAACCAGCCCATGAAGTTATACTCGAGTTTGTGGAACGCGGATGACTGGGCCACTAGGGGTGGGCTTGAGAAGACGGACTGGTCCAAAGCCCCTTTCATTGCCTCGTACAAGGGTTTCCACATAGACGGCTGCGAGGCATCCGTTGAAGCCAAGTTCTGTGCCACTCAGGGTAAGCGCTGGTGGGACCAGAAAGAATTCCAAGACCTCGACGGTTACCAGATCAGAAGACTCAAATGGGTCCGTAGCAGATATACCATTTACAATTACTGCACTGATAGAGTCAGGTACCCTACCATGCCTCCGGAATGCAAGAGAGATAGAGACATATGAATGTTCCCATTCTGATTCATAAGCATTCTACCATTGTTTTCTGGTTATTATTCTGTCTTGTCATTTGTGTAATATATCCGATTTGCTGCGGTACTATTTTGATATGTATTTCTTCATGAGATTCACTTCAGCTCTGCATTTCCTTTGTGTTCTCTGTAATCAGCAAGAATATCTATAGTGATTTTTACTTGTTATCTCTATTTTTTTACATTAATATATGGTGACCAACACGCTGTCATCGGATCTCATTAGAACCCTGAAGTTAAACGTGCTTGGGCCAGAGTAGTATCAGGATGGGTGACCTCCTGGGAAGTCCTCACCCTCAGGTTGGAGGCATTGGGAAACAACGTCTTTTCAAGTTAACATTATGAAGGGGAAAGGCTGGTTACTGTAACGAACCATAATGTTCGTTACGAGGATATTCACGAACCTAAGCTCGTGATGGTGAAATAGATGTTAAGGGAGGAAGAGAAATAGACTTAGAGAACGAGAGAGGGAAAGAGAAAGAGAAATAGAGAGATTAGAAGAGGAGAAGAGAGATTGAGAAAAGAATTTAGAGATTAGATGAGAAGGAAAAGAAGAGGAAATTGGAGATAGAAGAGAGAGAGAAGAGAGTGTTGGTAGAGAGGAGGGAAAAGAGAGAATGAGAGTGTGAAATTGTGTTTGACTTTTCTTCATTCATTCATGCCAAAAAAAATTACAAACATACAACATATTTATAGAGCTTGGGGGGAAGGGGGACAACCGGCCACCTATTGGCCTCCCTACCAATATTTTCCTCCTAAATACAATTTTAAATCAAAATTTAAACTAACCTTTAACCTCCTTCTTTTCCCTCCCAACCGGCCTGCAATTCAAAAGTTTATCTAATTTAAACTTACTAATTTTACATTACATATTCAATACAAAATAATAAAAGTAAAAACGGGTTGTTGGGTAAAAGGTCACGGTCAAGGATCGTGACAAATCCTTCCCCTTTAAAACATCCTTGTCCTCAAGGATGTGTAATGCGTGCAACCTTTAGCCTTTAGTTTCCCCCGGGTCGTAGGGATAATTTTCGTCTTCAAGGTTTATTTGCAAAATCGGTGTCCGTGGGTTGAGCGTTTAGTGCCAACCCCTGTTTTTGAAAAGTGTCCCCATGCCCGAACCTTTCTTCTCTTTTTCTTAATTGGTCCAGTCCCCTCCTTCGGTGGATGCGCATCCCTCTTCTTGGCGCCACATGAATCAAAACCCGGTTGTTTTGGTTCATAACTTATGGTGACGCTTTGGGGTCCTTGAAGTTCCATTGTCCCTTCCTCCTCCGGTTCTAACTCGTGCGGTACTCCGGTGGCGTGTGAATCAATGATGGTCAGCTCGACAAGGTTTTGCTTAACAAGGGGTGGCTCATCAGGCAGCGGTTCAATTTGTTCAATGACAGCAACCTCCTCCCTTGTACCTTGCTCTTCATCACCCGGTGGCGGAAGGATCCCATCTTCGGTTCTTGGATAAGTGCCGGACCTTCCGGGTGTGGCGGTGTCCTAGGCACTCATGGATGGTGCCACGGTCTCAGCTTCGGGCCTCCCTTCGTGAGCCTTTACTAACCGATCAACGGCATCGGTTAGGGCCCTAATGTTTGCCCTCATGTCAGCCATGTCCGCCCTTATTTTTAGCAGGGTGGCCATTGTCTCGGTGAGATCGGTTGGCGACATGCTTCCGTGATACTTTTTTTTTTTTTGGGATTTCAGAACGCAGCAGAGTCTTTTTTTTTATTTATTTAATTTCGAAAATGAGATATAAAAATGCAAACGATAAGATATGCCCTCTTCGATCGGAAGATGGCTCTGATACCAAATGTAACGAACCTTGATGTTCGTTACGAGGATATTCACGAACCTAAGCTCGTGATGGTGAAATATATGTTAAGGGAGAAAGAGAAATAGACTTAGAGAACGAGAGAGGGAAAGAGAAAGAGAAATAGAGAGATTAGAAGAGATTGAGAAAAGAATTTAGAGATTAGATAAGGAGAAGAGAGATTGAGAAGAGAATTTAGAGGAGAAGTGAAGGAAAAGAAGAGGAAATTGGAGATAGAAGAGAGAGAGAAGAGAGTGTCGGCAGAGAGGAGCGAAAAAAGAGAATGAGAGTGTGAAATTGTGTTTGATTTTTCTTCATTCATTCATGCCAAAAAAAATTACAAACATACAACATATTTATAGAGCTAGGGGGTAAGGGGGACCACCGGCCACCTATTGGCCTCCCTACCAATATTTTCCTCCTAAATACAATTTCAAATCAAAATTTAAACTTACCTTTTACCTCCTTCTTTTCCCTCCCAACCGGCCTTCAATTCAAATGTTTAACTAATTTAAACTTACTAATTTTACAATTTTACATTACATATTCGATACAAAATAATAAAAGCAAAAACGGGTTGTTGGGTAAAAGGTCACGGTCAAGGATCGTGACAGGTACATTCGTCTCGCCTAGACCCTGCGTAGGCGAGAGCCCTTGAGACACTGAATATATTCTTTTTTTTTAATATATGGTGACCTATGCGAGTATGGGAAATTTTTTGTTAGTTTAATACCTATACTAACATGGTAATGTCAATCATGGGACCAGGAAGTTAAAAGAGAGACATGATTGTTAGTCGTCGATGCAACAAGGGGTTAAATCTATTATTACATACTCAACCTGGCATCAACCTCATATTAGAAGCGTCAATGTAAGGGGTTTTTATTTTTTTGTTTTTTCAATCATCTCTAAAATTAGTTATTTTTCCTTTTAACTGTTATAATTTTTAATTTTTTATAAAATTATCTTTTAAAATTTAAAAGTTTTCAATCAATAAAATGTATCCTTTTTTTTTGGGGGTGGGGGGTCAAAATCAATAACCTGTATCAATGTTAGTATTTTTTTTGAGTTACATGTAAAATTTTACTTATGTTATATATAAAATTAGAAAATATATACACATATTGATTTTTGTGCAGTTGATTATATTGTTAAAGTGATTTATATATAATGTTGAATCTCTGTACATATAAGTATGTAGTATGATTCGAACTCACTCAGAGAAATATTTAAGGGAACATTGGGTTATTAGGCAATTTTATACCAACATGTGATTGTCTGCCCCTTTTTATAAGTACATGTGAAATTACACATGGTGTCTCAATAGAAAATTAATGACGTTAGTGTAGGTGGTTAATAATTTAAACTTTTAAATATAGTTTTTAAAAAAAATTAAAAAGTTGTGATTATCAAGTAAAAAAATAATTTTAAAAGGTGATTTTTGTAAAAAAATAAAATAAAATAAAGCATGACTTTTAAATGGATTTAAATAGGTATCAATTATCAAGTCAATGATTCGTATTGGCTGTAAGTGGATGTAAATTTGATCATTACCTATATCTCGTTAAGCTGTGATTTTTAATTTTTTTGATCAACTTTAAGCTATGATTTAAGGTCTTGTATTGGGCATTTGTTCCACTTGATAGATATGAGTTGGAGTTGAGTTTTTATAAAGTATTCAGGAAAGATACGGTGTAAAATGCGTAATAATATAAATACCGATATCTAAACAAATCTAAGCCGTAAAGTACCATTTGCTGACTCTTTTAGAGTATCTCAAATGTAAGGATCAAACCCACGTCAGGCAAACATTCGCTGTTCACTATATGCTTCCAAAGAAGATCACTTAGAAAAATTAATACTTTCTACAGGCTTGTACAAAAGCCATATAATCAAGAGGTATCAGTATAAGTGTGAGCCCAATTAAAAATCTTATAATTTTGGGATTTTAAATAGCCTTATCCAAAGTCACAAGAAATTATTTTGTTTGCAAAACTAGCAAAGTCACAAATAAAAAAAGTGATTAATTGATATGGTGGTTGTCATGGAACTAATTGCTTCAATAGCTTATGTTACAAAATAGAAGTTCAGGAATGATTTTATGTTATATTATGCTCTATAAGGCCTATCCGCACCTTGTGTTGGAATTATAATAAAGCTAAGATAGAGTTGCTGGTACTCGTACTGATAGTACTCATACTGATAATCTTTCAATTAACAGTATTCTAATATTATATCAAAATCAAATATTCATAAAGGTTAAGTTCTTATTAGTTGAAAATTTAAAAATAATTTGATGCTATAACAGGGGTTGCACCATGGGTAGGGATGAAATGAGTGACAATCAAGCTGCAGAAAAAGGTGGTGGATTAGTATAAGGAAATGGAAGTGATGCCGATATAGGCAAGGATGCTGGAGTATGGTTCTAGGTGGTTAGAACTTTCTATTCTTACCATACATGTATAGACATTATATGTACAGTATACCTATGGAGGAATAATATAAAATACATGTATGCATCAATGCATCCCTTAATTTATATTGCAGAAGACTACGTACGGGTGGAAGAGCCTTAATGAGGATGTTGGCCTCTGAACCATTAGTGGGAATTATAGAGAACTCGAATATCAAGCATCCAACATTAACCCCGTAGTTAATTTAACTTGTATCATTAGTCAAAGTTTTGACCGCCCAGCCTTCAAATGAGTTGATTTTAGATTAGTGACTCAATCGGTTCACTCCACCCTGATCTTGTTAAGTCTGATCTCATTCAAGGTTGGTATATATGAACTCGATAGACTTGAGCTAAAGATAAGATGATGAGCTATCAAGCTTATCTCTATCCCACTTGTCAACTTTTAAGCAATTGAGGTAAAGCATCTAAGGAGCGTTTTGCATTGCTCCGCATCAACTCTCGTTAGGGTTAAATCCCCGCCTTTACTTTATGACATATAAAACATATAGAAGTAGTAAAAATTTTCCTAGTTACAGTATATACAGTATTCATGTAAAAAACAGACTTAAGTCAGATTCACTAGAAACACTAAAAATATATGGATAAATTACATAAAATCCCCCTAACTTGTGCTTCAATAACAAAAAACCCCCCTCACTAATAAAATTACTCACTAAACCCCCTAACTTTTGAAAATTTTTTACTTTGCTCCCAAATAACCCTTTTTTGACTATTTTGCCCTTCAACAAAAAAAAAAAAAATATTTTATCTCATAATATTTTTTTCTAAAAATTTTAAAAATACTTCTTATCTTCGAAACTTATATAAAAATTTAAAATATTTAATTTTTGTCTAATAATATAAAACCCTTTTCTAAAAATAAAATTAAACATTAAGGGCAAAATGGTCAAAAATAAATTGCATGGGGGTTAAGTGATAAATTTTTAAAAGTGATGGAGTTTTATGAGTGCTTTTATTTGTGAAATTTTTTTTCTATTTTTAAAGTAAAAGACAGAAAAATTTTCTGTAATTTACCCAAAATATATTAACAAAATCCATATAATAAGAACCTACAAGGAAGGGGTTTGTTTCAGACACAGTAGTAGGTAAGTGGCTGGGTCAGCGCTGCGTCCATCGTGTTCTTCCATGGCCGCCCGAAGCGCAGTTTTCCTGTCAAAACCAGCTACATTGGTCGCAACCGACGATCGTTTTCCATTGAAATGGAATCGCCCATCTTTAGGCTGCTTTTCTCGGAACCATCAGGAGGTCCGACTGCCTCGCAGACAGCTCCGCGTCATAGCTCTAGATCAGAAAAGAGAGGATGTCGGCGGTGGCAGCGGAAGCGGCGGTGATTCCAAGAAGGCCGCAGTTCCCAATTCCAATTACGTGGTGCCGCTGGACAAATCCGCCCCCTCCCTCACTCGTCCCCTTGCCGAGATCCTGAGGGACCTCAACAAGAGGATCCCTGAAAACATCCTCAAACCTAATTCCAAAATCATTTCCTGGTGCGTGTTATTATCTCATGTTTTGGTTCGGAGCCATAGTTTGCGTTTACAGGTTCATTTGATTGTTCTTTTCCGGTGTGATCTGATCTCAGGTGTCATGCTAATCGAATGCTGAGTTTCTATGCCCCTGGTATGATTTTTTCATGTCGAATGTCTGGTTTGCGCTTTGTTTGCCTGTTTATTTCCTCTGAATAGCTCCTTCTCATCAGTCGATGACCTTGTTCTCTCTTACATGTTTGCCAATGAGCATTTACACTCGCGTTTCCTTTCTTAGCATAGATGAGATGTGGCAATTTCCCAGGAAGTAGTTGTAATGATGGTGCGTAGGATGTTTAATCTTAATCATAGCACGATAGAATCCAAACATGCTGTTAAAAGCTATTTGTCTAACACGATTAGAATCACCTGGCTTCAACTGTTGAGTGGAGAAAGTAAGGGTTTCTGCTTGGTTAGTTCTCTTTCAACAATTATAACTTCCATAAGAACGCACTCAATGAGCGCTTTTGAATCACGTTAATTCAAATGTTTCCATAAGCAACACTCCTTATGTGGCCATGAAGTACCTTTTGCTTTCCTTTTTTTGTTTATTATTTGAAACTGACTCGTGTTTTAAATAGAAATCTCTGGGTAGTTATTAGTTAAGGGCATACAAAGTTATTAGACTTCAAGTGGCCTTCAAGCTCACAGCTCGCAATTTTTTTTTGTTGGGCAAAGGCTTGTTAAACTGTATATTTGGACTCCTAGGCCATCCTTGTTTGTTGGTGTTTGTGACTGTACTGTCTGTCTTACCACGGGTCATGGAAGCTTTTCCACCATTAAAGTATAAGGATATGGAAAAAGATTACGTAAAATGAACGGGAATTATAGAGGGAAGGCTGCGTACATCTACTTCCCCCAGATCCTGCTTAGGCGGGAACCCTTGGAGGCACTGGGTTTGTTGTTGTTGTTGTTGAACGGGAATTATAGAGGGGAATTAGTCTCTTTTAAAGGACAAGGAAAGGAAAACAGAAGTGAGTTGCTTATTCCTTATGGACACGTTATTCATGTTCAACATACTGAAACTTCTTGCACTTACTGCTGATGGATGTATATCAACATCTTTCCAAATTTCCTTTGAAGCTGGACAGTGCATTATTAGAAGGAGAATGTACTTGGTCTAAAGGATTCACTTGTCTCCTGCGACAGAGGAGTTTTACTTTTGCAACGAGTAAGAGAGACATGAAGGCATCACTGCCCTTCGCACTTTGCACCTTTCATTATTTTGTAAAGCCTGTCAGTAGTTTACAGACATTTCTATTGTTTGTTAATGCACCTTCATGCTAAATTCCACCTCAATTGTTTTTCTCATCGACATAATACTTCCACAACACAATTACAGCTAAAGCTACAATATTTCACATTGGGGCTAAACGAAGGCGTTTTCTGTACTGTGAATTATTAATGTTATCTATTTTCATGTTCGTTTGCTCATTTGTGACTATTGGCTTTTAATTAGAAAATGATGTTTGAATCAATGTGGTAGCTTAGAAAATGTTGGCTTCTTCAACAACAACAACAACAACAACAACAACAGTCCCAGTGCCTCGCGGCTCCCGCGGAAAGCAGGGTCTGGGAGGGGTGATGTACACAGCCTTACCCCTTCCGGGTGGAAAGGAGGCTGTTTCTGAGGACCCCCAACCTGAAGTAATTGAGTGCCTGCAAATAAACCACCAATTAATTACCAATGAGTTTTGAGGAAAAAGAAGAAGGAGAAGAAGAAGAAGAAGAAGAAGAAGAAGAAGAGGAAGAAGCATGATCAAAGACTAAACTAGCCTATAAGTGCTTCATCTGAGGTTATGCCTGCCTAAGGATCTTAAACTACCAGTCTCTCCCCGCACTAATCTACTCTGCCATCTCCGCTAGCGTTATGCTAGCCTTCCATCGTACCCTATCTGAGGCCATCTCCTCTCTTAGGTTTAGGTGGGTTATGTCGTGACGGATCGTCTCTAGCCAACTCTTCTTTGGTCTGCCCCATCCTTTTCTGCCTAGCGTCGTGTGAAGCTGTTCACACCTCCTGACTGGGGCTGTAGTCGGTCTTCTGCTAACATGTCCAAACCATCTTAGGCAGTGCTCCCTTAATTTATCCTCGATCGAGGCTACACCCAACTTACCTCGTATCACATCATTCCTAATCCTATCCTTCCTTGTGTGACCACACATCTAGCGCAGCATCCTCATCTCGGCCACCTTCATCCTCTGTGTTTGATTTTGTTTCATTGGTCGACACTCTGCCCCATATAGCATAGTCGGTCTTACTACCGTCCTATAGTATTTTCCCTTTAACTTTAGCGGGAACTTTCTATCACACAGCACCCCGGATGCCATCCTCCACTTCTGCCAGCCTACTTTAATCCTGTTGCTGACATCCTCATCCACTTCACCATTCTGGTGTATCATGGATCCCAGGTATTTGAAACTCTCCTTACTCGGTATGGTTTCATGTTCGATCTTAACCTCCTCTGTACTAGTCCCGGTGGAATGATCGAATTTGAATTCCACGTACTTGGTCTTAGATGTACTATTCCTTAAACCCCTCGATTCTAAAGCACCTCTCCACAATTCCAACTTCTCGTTTATGTCCGCTCGGGATTCCCCTGCTAGAACTATGTCGTCTGCAAAAAGTATACACCAAGGTACCTCCCCTTGGATGTGTCTAGTGAGCTCATCCATCACTAGAATGAACAGGAAGGGACTCAATGCAGAGCCCTGGTGCACCCCAATTGTAATAGGGAAAGTGTCTGTCTCCCCTTCCCCTGTGCGCACATTAGTATGTGCCTCTTCATACATGTGCCTCTTCGCACATTAGTATGTTGGCTTCTTGTTCACCGTAAACTGAGATTTGGCGTAGTCATCTGATATGAATTATCGTCCTCCATTGTAACTTGCTTGCTGACCTTGATTACATCTGTGATTTAGCTGGGTTCATCTATTTGTCTTAATTCTTTTATGCAATGGTAATGGTTCTTGATCAAATAACTTAGGGTGCGTTCAACTCAACTTATTTCAGCTTATCTTTTTTCAGATTTATTTGAATAAGATCTGTATCTTCCTACAGTAAACTATTTGGTTGTGCAGTCTTTTTACATAGTAAAGTGTCAATATAAGTTTAAAAAAGAATTTATGTATTGTAACAAAAAAATTGACTCAATGATATAAGTTAAGTTATTATAGTAGGTAGAAGCGAATTATGATAATTGATGGTCATAAGTAGAGGGTGGTGAGTCTAGTGACCCACTGGGGGTAAAAGGGATGGTGGTAGGTGCGGGCACTGATAAAAGTAAAATTGGGTCATGTTGGTAATGTAACGCCCCCAAATGTTATACCGAATAGGCTTAAGTTAAAAGGTTTCACGAACCTAAGTCCGTGGCTTGGATAATTTTCGAGAAAGATCGAGAGAGAGAAAGAGTTAGAGAATAAGTTAGAGAAAAGAAGAGAAATTTAGAAGATAGAAGAATAAGAGAGTGACGGGTGAGAAGAGGGAAAGAGAGAGAGAGATAATTTGAATTTTGTACTTTGATTACTTGATGCCAAATTACAAGGTTTACACCTGATTATATAGAGCCTTTTTTTTGGGGGGGGGGGGGGGGGGGGGGGCACCCAACCGGCACCCCTATACCCTAGACACCCTAATAGCCCACCAATTCATTAATGCTTAATCCATGCTTACAAAACAAGTAATCTTAACCTAAGCTACCCACACCCCCAACCGGCGCCCAATTTCAAAATTTAAACTAATTTTTACTAATTAATTTTACATTTTTACATTACATATTTGATACAAAATAATAAAAGCAAAAATGGGTTGATCGGTTCTTGGCTCGTGACAATCCCCTTCCCTTCAAACAATCCTTGTCCTCAAGGATTAAAGTTCGGAAATTGCTTGTGAATGAATGTCCAATCCTCCCAAGTGGTTGCATCATCTCCCATGCCCTTCCATTGGACTTGCACTTGCTTGACTCTTTGGTTGAGGATGGCTTAAGGAGTGACTTCGGTCTCATCGTTCTTGTCAATTTGAGGAAGATCCGAAGTGATGCGTACGTTCTCTCCCACCTTTTTCTTCAGCCTGGAGACATGGAACACTAGATGGATCTTGGAACCTTCGGGGAGCTCGAGCGTGTAGGCTACTTCTCCGATTCGGGCTGAGATTCGATAGGGTCCATAATAGCGGGCGACCAGCTTTAAGTTTCTTCGAAGAGCTACGGAGGTTTGCTTGTAGGGTTGTAGCTTGAGGTAAACCCAATCGTCAACTTCAAAGGTCCTCTCGGTTCTTCGTTGATCTGCTTGTTGTTTATAGCATTGCTGCGCCTCCTTCAGGTCCTCCTTCAGTAAATTGATTAAGTTCTGCCTTTCATTGGTGAAGTCCTCCACATCCCCGGATGTGGGAATGCAAGGAATGTCAAGGGCAAGGATCCTCGGTTCATAACCGTAGAGGGCAAGGAATGGCGTCCCTTTTAATGAAGAGTGATAGTGAGTGTTGTACCAAAATTTGGCCAAGGGGAGCCACTGGGACCACTCTTTCGGTTTATGGAGAGCCATGGCTCGGAGGTAGCTCGCAAGGCACTGATTAACTCGCTCGGTCTGTCCGTCTGATTGCGGATGGTAGGCACTACTCATTTCAACTCGATCCCGGTAAGGCTCATGAGTTCCTTCCAAAAGAGACTCTGGAAGGACGCATCCTGATCTGAAACGATGTCCCTAGGTAGCCCATGAAGTCGGTAGACATGGTCGAAGAACAGTTGGGCCACCTTGGTTGCGATATATGGATGGGTCAAGGCCATGACGTGTGCGTACTTGGTGAGCCTGTCAACAACCACCAAAATGACGTCTTTCCCCCCTGATTTGGGAAGGCCTTCAATGAAATCCATACTAAAGCTTTCCCATGCTCTGCTGGGCACGGGTAGGGGTTGTAGGAGCCCCGGATAGGCCACATTCTCATGCTTGGTGCGTTAGCAAGTTTCGCACCTTTCTACCCACTCACGAACGCTTTGCTTGAGGTTGGGCCAATAGAACATGCGTTTGACCCTCATCAAGGTGCCAAGAGTGTCGGAGTGACCCCCCATAGGAGAGTCATGGGGAGCTTGAAGTATCTTCTCTCTCATACCTCCTTCTTCCCCGACATAAAGCCTCCCTTTATACTTGAGGACGCCTCCCTCGAACGAGTAACGCTTGTTGCTTGTTGGGTCGAGGATGAGTTGTTCGATCAACTTGGCGGTGTGGGCCTCGTTGTCGTAGCTTTGGGCTAGCTCGTGCATCCAAAGGGGGACTGAGGTAGTAAGGCGGCATAGGCGGCATTAGGCTCTTCTTCATCCCGCCTACAAAATGCGTCGGTGGCCTTGTTCTCAACTCCTTTGCGGTATTGGATGCTATAACGGAGGCTCATCAACTTTGATATTCCCTTGATTTGCAACTGAGTTGTAACTCTTTGCTCAAGGAGGCGGCGGAGGCTTGTGTGGTCCGTCTTGATTATGAAATGATGATCCATCAAATAATGTCTCCACTTCTCAACGGCCATGAGCACCGCTAGAAGCTCTTTCTCGTATACCGAAAGCCCAAGGTGACGTGGGCTAAGGGCCTTGCTAAGGTAGGCAAGGGGCCGGCCTTCTTGTGAGAGAACTGCACCGATCCCTATCCCACAAGCATCGGTTTCAAGTACAAAAGACTTGGAGAAATCTGAAAGTGCAAGGACCGGGGCGGTTGTCATGGCCCTTTTCAAGGCCTCAAATGCTTGCTCGGCTTCCTCGTTCCAATGGAATCCCTCCTTTTTAAGGAGGTTGGTCAATGGCTTGCTGATAATCCCATATCCTCGGATGAACTTTCGGTAGTACCCGGTGAGCCCTAAGAACCCACGAAGGCTCTTGACACTTGTTGGCCTCGGCCACTTTTTCATAGCTTCGATCTTGCCTTCATCGGTTGCAACCCCTTCTTTTGAGATCACGTGTCCCAAATACTCAACTCGGTCTTGGCCGAAAGTGCACTTACTTTGCTTGACGTAGAGGCGGTGAGTGCGCAAGGTCTCAAGCACCTCGGTCAAGTGCTCAAGGTGCGCTGGGAAGCCCGGGCTGTAGACCAAAATATCATCAAAGAACACTAGCACGAACTTGCGGAGGTATGGTCTAAAGACCTCATTCATGAGGGCTTGGAAGGAGGCGGGTGCATTGGTGAGTCCGAACGGCATAACACGGAACTCGTACTGTCCTTGATGAGTTTTGAAGGGGGTCTTGTGTTGGTCTTCCTCACAGTCTCTGATTTGGTGATAATCGGCCCGGAGATCAATCTTGGAAAAATGGTGGCGCCTTTGAGGTCGCCAAGCAAATCATCGATTACCGGAATCTGAAACTTGTCTTTCATGGTGATCTTGTTCAATTGTCGGTAATTCACACAAAATCGGTATGATCCATCCTTTTTACGGACCAAGAGCACCGGTGATGCGAATGGGCTGCGGCTCGGTTGGATTATGGATGCCTCAAGCATCTCTTTGACTTGTTGCTTGATCTCATTCTTTTGCCCGTGCGGGTACCGGTAGGGTCGGATGTTCACGGGCTTGGCATTGGGCAAGGTCGGTATGTGATGGTCATGGGACCGAGGCGGAGGAAGGGACTGGGGCGTGTCAAAGACATCTTGATATCGGCATAGGATGTGCTCTATTTCCGGATGGACTTGGGCGTCTGGAACCTCCATGGTGGTGGCCATAAAGAGATGGCCCATAATGTGCCCGGCCTTCTTGAAGAATTTGGTTAGGCCTTTGCCCTAAATGGATTGCAACGAAGCTCTCTCGGGCGGGCCTTGTAGCCGAACTGCCTTGCCATCCTTGTAGCATGCGAATTTAAGGTTGGTGAAGTCGAATGTCACGGGCCCATAGCGTTGGAGCCAATCTACCCCAAGGGCCATGTCACTGCCTCGAAGTTCAAGGACCCTCAAGTCATCAATGAACGTTGTGCCTTGGACCTTTCACCTCACGCCCGGGCACTTTTGATAGCTAACAAGACTCTCCCCGTTAGCCACCGTCACAGTCATGACAACGGTTGGCACAGTTTCGAGTTGTAGCTCTCGAACCACGCGAGCATCGAGGAAACTGTTGGTAGACCCACTATCAATCAAGATGTTTACCTCTCGTTTCTTGATTTGTCCCTTCAACCTCAAAGTGGTGTGTGTGACTCGGCCCGAGAGTGCATTGAGAGAAATTTTCATGGCCCCATTTTCTTCCCCTTCGGTCTCCTGTTCAGCCGTGGCTTCCTCTTCTTGCTCTTCATTTTCAACCTCTTCACCCTCCATGCTTTGTAACGTTTTCTTGCAAACGTGCCCTGGAAAATACTTTTCATGGCACTTGTAGCATTGGCCGAGCTCTCGCTTTGGTGCGCTGGACCCGGTATAGGAGCCGGCACCGGATCGGGCTCCGCTAGGCCTTGACACGGACCCCTGGGACTGGGCCGAGCCCTGGGGCGCGGCCGAAGGTGCTGTCCGGCTGCTTTGGACGGGCTTGACACTGAAACTGGGCCGGGCGATCGGTTTGGTGGCGTTTTTTATTTTGGCTATGGCCACCTCTTGGAGTTTGGCTTGTTCAAAGGCCATACTAAGATCGGTAGGGCGGCTAGCCTTGACGAAGGCTCGTATGGCGGGCTTGAGCGCACTAATGAAACTCGAGACAAAGTATGCCTCGCTTAGGGTCGGGTGGTGGATCAACATCCAACTCTTCAACTCTTCAAATCTCATGACATAAGTCTTTGACCGGCCCATTTTGAGCCATTTTACTAAACTCCTCCACGACATCTTGAAGAGAACGATCCCCGAAACGTTTGCAAAGCTCGTTCATAAAAAATGGCCATGTCATTTGAGGGTGTCTAAGCTCAAGCGCATGGTACCATATGTCCCCATGCTCGTGAAGATGGCTTGAGGCACCCATTCATTCTCGAGAACTTGATACCAACAAAAATATTTAAGACATTTTCGAATCCATGCCCTCGGGTTCGTACCTTCGAATTTCGAAATCTCAAGCCTTGGCGTGTGGTTGGACCACGTACGGTTGCTTCCGTTGCTTCGGCTAGAATCTCCTTCTTCCATGACCCGGGGTGGGACACGGTTGGTTCTGAGTTCCGAGGAGCGTGCGGGTGGCAAAAGTATCCCATCCCTGGTCCTAGGATAATTCCCGGACCCTCCTTGGGCGGTAGCTTCATGGGCACCCATGGTTGGTGCCACGGCCTCGACTTCGGGTCTCTTTTCTTGGGCCTTCACTAACCAACCAATGGCTTCGGCTAGGGCCTTAATGTCCGCCCCCATATTCTCCATGGTGGCTTTCATCTCGGTGCTATTTCGGTTTTGTTGCTCAGCGAGATCCTCCAAGCGGTCTAGCCTTCCTTCCACGGCATCAACCCACTCGTTGGTCTCGGTATATCCGGTTGAAGACATACTTCTTGTGATGGCCAGCTTTGACGGATCGTAAGATGGCTCTGATACCACTTTGTCACGAACCTAAGTTCGTGACTTGGATAATTTTTGAGAAAGATCGAGAGAGAGAAAGAGGATAGAGATTAAGAAGAGAAATTAGAGAATAGGTTAGAGAAAAGAAGAGAAATTTAGAAGATAGAAGAATAAGAGAGTGACGGTTGAGAAGAGGGAAAGAGAGAGAGAGATAATTTGAATTTTGTACTTTGATTACTTAAATGCCAAATTACAAGGTTTACACTTGATTATATAGAGCTTTTTTTTTTTGGGGGGGGGGGGGGGGGGGGGGAGACACCCAACCGGCACCCCTATACCCTAGACACCCTAATAGCCCACCAATTCATTAATACTTAATCCATGCTTACAAAACAAGTAATCTTAACCTAAGCTACCCACACCCCCAACCGGCGCCCAATTTTAAAATTCAAACTAATTTTTACTAATTAATTTTACATTTTTACATTACATATTTGATACAAAATAATAAAAGCAAAAATGAGTTGATCGGTTCTTGGCTCGTGACAAAAGGGCGCTACACGATCGTACTAAAATGAATTCCCTCATCATAGTACGAAGCTTGAAAATTTCAATCCATGATTCCTCAAAATTGTATAAAGGTTCCTATAATATATAATAGATAATCCCAAATACATCAATACTAACACTTAAAAACTAATAGTGCAGAAGCTTGAAATTACATATCTCAAATAGTCTATGATATCCTACTACAAATTTATTTAATACTCATACTAGGAAAACTAAACTAATTTTCAAAATAGAAAGCTGCTCCATCTTTCTCATCATTGAGGAATTTGCCATGAGCTACTAATCTAGAAAGTAAAAGAATTGGGTGAGCAAACAACACGCTCAGCAAGTACACCATACACTCTATCTGGATCAGGCATATTATTTAAAATGGATAAAAGTTCAATCAAACAAGTAAACTGATTTATCTTCAGAAATCATGTTAAAGTAGCACAAATCATAGCTTTATAATTTAACTTATTTCACAAGAGCTCTTTTGGTGAAACTCACAGACGAAACGGAAACTATGGCGGGTATTGTTCCCGCGACAGGGTTACAATCGACGTTCACATTTCACATATTCGAACCAGTTCTAAGTCGACAGATCCGCTAGGATCAAACCTAGATCTACGTGCCGGTATTATTCCCGCGACAGGGTCACAGATCGACTTTCACATTCTATCGTCGATAGACCGCGGAGGGTCAACATAGTTATCTGTAAGCTCTTCCCATAAAACCTTTCAAGTTAATTAACAAGTTCACAATAATTTCTTCCACATAATCCCAAGTATAAACTCCTTCGAAACTTCACATATTCGTACAAACTCCTTCGAAACTTCACATATTCGTACATGTTCCTTCAAAAATTCACACATCAAATCAACGTATAAGTCAATATAATTCAAATCATAAGAGTATAAATCACACAATCAAATAAACACATATGCCCAATCCTATTTTATCAAACTAATAAACCGTTCAAAATATAATCTCATATATCAAATCATGTAAAGCAATCTTTATATTTCACAAGAAGTAAGGGAAATGGTATACATACCTTCACTTTCTTCTAACCCAGAAATCCAACTCCTATTGTGAATTAGCTTCGAAATCTATCAAGAACGGAACTCGGAATTTGAGGATCGAAGAGGAAAACGAGAGAACGAGAGAGACGGAGAGAACGAGAGCAAGCCATAAGGGAGAGGCGTGGGGGAGAGGGGTAGAAGAAGGAATTAGGGTTAGAACTCTTGCCCTCTTTATATATATATATATATATATATATATATATATATATATATATTTATACTTAACTCTAGTATTAATAATGGGCCCTTTTTTTTAAAATTAAACCATAATTTTATTTATAGCCCAGTCGAAATATTAGTCAGTTCTAATTGTATTATAATACCTACCCAATTTAATTAGACAGGGTTTCATATATTATAATACCTAATCCAATTAATTAGCCTGGATTTTACTTATTATAATACCTAGTTTGATTTAATTAGACAGGGTATTACAGGTAAAGATTTAATGCTAACACTGTCTTTTTACAAAGTTTTTCTATAATAAGTTGTGAAAAAGATTCAATGTTGCATCTATTTCTGTTTAGTTATAAAACAATTTTTCATTTTTCTATATAGTTTCTCTATAGGCTATGTCATATGCTACGGAGTGTTGGCCAGTCAAATGACATCATACACAGAAGTTGAAAGTGGCGGAGATGAGGATGTTGCGGTGGATGTGTGGACACACAAGGAAGGATAGGATCAGAAATGACGTTATAAGAAGTAAGTTAGGCATGGTCCCCATCGAGGATAAATTAAGGGAGCAACGTTTGCGGTGGTTTGAGCATGTTAGGAGGAGACCGATCACTGCCTCTATCAGGAGATGCGAGCAACTCCATACTAAGCATGGGAGGAGAGGGAGAGGTAGGCCAAAAAAGAGTTAGATGGAGACGATTTGACACGACTTCACCCACTTAAACCTAAATGAGGAGATTACCTTAGATAGAGTTGAGTGGACAGTTAGCATAGGTATAGCCGATAACAACAACAACAACAACAACAACAACCCAGTGCCTCCAAGGGCTCCCGCGTAAGCAGGGTCTGGGGGGGTAGATGTACGCAGCCTTCCCCCTCCAGGGGGCTACCCTGAAGAGAGGCTGTTTCCGGGACCCCCAGCCTGAAAAGTTGGTCCGTAGTAATGAGCCAAAAACCACTGAAAATCACATCTAGGCCAGTCATAGCGCCCCTAGGCTTATATGTGCTTTGCTACTTCCCCCGACCTTGCATTGGCGGGAGCCCTTGAGGCATTGAGTTTGTTGTTGTTGTTGTTGGATGGTTACATTGTAGTCATATCGTCTCTCCTCATGGCTCTGTATTTGCTATTAGTCTTTTAAACTTCTTCCTTTGCTTGGAATTCTAGAGCCAAAAACCTGACCTAAACCAACCAAATTTATCAAAAATAGATATCAATGGAAGTTAACTTACTAACAAGAATAATCAATATAGTTTTCCCACAAGGCAGTTTGTAATGAGATGCATGGAAGAAGATTCAATAGTTTATGCTTGCTATGAGATTGCCATAGCTCTCCTCTTTATCCAGACTTGAAACAGGCTACAGTGAAAGAAAGCCCTGTTATGGCGTAGTTAGTGGAACTCTTACAGGGTTGAGAAATTCTGGCCCTTTTTTGAGTATCAGATTAGTATGATTGTTTTTAGTTTCACACTGCTGTACTTAATGTGAAGTCGATTTTTGTGGCTTAAGAGTATGTCCAATTTGGTATGGTACTGAGGGTAGTTCTTGTTTACATCGTTCAATGCAAGGAAGATAAAAGCTTGAAGCAAATTATGATCTGCTTGAAATTTGGCTTGAATTTCATTTTCTTTTTTACAGTGGGTAGTAGTGGTTTGGTTTTGGGGAAGGATTGAGCAGCACTGTTCCATATTCCATCTCATAGAATTTTTAGTTAGTTAAAATAGATCGTGTAAACGAAGGGGTGCCTCACAAGTATATAACTGCAGGCATGAGTGAATTTTTTTGTCAGCCTTTTTGTAAATGGGCAAAACGGTTTGAATTTTTTTCTCTATTTCACCGTCTTTTTGTTTGGGAAAAAAAGAGCCCCGGGGGGGGGGGGGGGGTTCTCTTAAGACTTTTGTATGGAACCAAGCCAACAGATTGGCTCCGTGTTGTTAGCGGATCTTTCTTTCGATCTTTGCCTCACTATCATTTTGTGAAATTAGATGCAAGAATGTAACGTGTAAATGATCAAGTTGGGTTTTGATGGATCCATTGGTTTTTCCATCAATTTAACTGTGTTTATCAATAGTAATTTGATTGAATCCACTAGTTATTGAGTTTCTTGCAACAATATTGCCAAAAAAGGTATCAAGGGCTGATGTAGCAAATCCACGTAGGATACTCTGTTCCTCCCCCAATCCAAACGAGTTGTTGCTCTACATGTTGTAGAATTGCCGCGTAGGATGCTCCTTGGGCCGGAGATAACCCCAAGCGGTCTAAGCAATAGTTTGGGGCCCCCGAATTTTGTAGAGTTATGATTTTTAAAGTATCAATTGTTAATATTACTAAGTTTTGTGATAAGAATTTTTATAATTTGTTATATATGAAGGGCCCTGTTTGGAATTTTGGCTTGGGGTCCCGAAAATGTCAAGACCGGCCTCCGTTCCTCCCCCAATGCAAAGGAGAACTCAAAGTAGCAGTTCTAGTCCGGCCTACTATTATTAATCCTCTTTTGGGAAGTATAGAGCACTTGAGAAATCTATTGTACATATTTTCTTGTTTTCCAAGTATAGCTGGGAATATTGGCCATATAGACCATAGTCATTTTTCGCTCAATTAATTCAATTCATACTCAGCAGTTTACAGCTAGAGGTGTAGCTTCTTCTACATGATTTCTGAAGAGTGGTTTAAAGTTGCTAGTTCGGACATCTAAGACAGGAAAACATTAGTGTTTGGACAGGATTGAGGTTCAAAAGGTCTTGTGAATGCCCAAAAGTAGAGAGTTAATAGACTAACACATTATTATGTTTCAGGCAGGGGCAGGTGTTAAATACTGGGAATCATAGAAGATCCATCCGGTCACTATTTGTATACTTTCTTTTCGTCAGGACTCACTGCTTTGCTATTAGGATGGCTGATGGGAACAAGATGTCCTCATTTATGTTTACAGGATTTGTAGGCTTAGATCTCTTAGTATCTTAACTGTTCCTCTCCTCCTCCCATGGAAAGAGGGAGAGAGAAAAGAGAGGGGGGGGGGGGGGGGGGCAGTTGTTGAGATGTACGTAACGTTACTCCTTTAGGGTTGTCCGAAGATCCAACTCTAAAAAGCAAAACAACACAATAAAACATGCAAGCAACAAGTAAGAATAAGGCGGCAATAGTAGTAGACATGTAAGCCTAAGGGCAGCTATAATATCCATATGCTTTATAAATTTATATATGTAAGCTAAGTCAAACTTCGGAAACAACACCCTCAGGGGTATGACTGCATGCATCTTGCCCTCTCTAGGCCATGCCTTGGTGGGAGCCTTTTTGAGGCATTGGGTTGTTGAAATACCTTGAAAATGAATTTGTAAGCCGGTTGACAGCAATCGTGGGCCAATCTGATTTGGACTCTTATGCTTCTTACAGATCATATTATTGATAGGAAAAACCTCCTCTTGTATAGAAGTCGTACTACTTGACTAACATAAAGGCCAAATCTTCTTTCTACGATTCAATAATCTATGCTACTAAAACTAATATGATATTGAATTTGTAAGATAATGGTTGTTGGATTGAACTTCCATTTTTCATTTTTCCTACCTCACTAACATAATGCAAATCTTCAAGGTTTGGCGAGTTTCACTTTATGGTCCCGTGGAATGAATGTTTATCTTATCCATTTGCAGGTTGGTGTGGGGAAGTACGTGATGTTATCTTCTCTGACACTGGAAGTGTAACAGTAGTTTACCGTGTTACCATACGAGGATCAGATGGAGAGGTTGGTTTACATTTCTACTTTTTTTTTTTTTTTTTCAATTCCTTATTTGTCTACTGCTTGGACGTTTGGATTGCGGCATTGTGGAGACACAGTAAATGACCAAAATGCTTAATCCAATCACATACTGGGATCTAAGAAATTCATTTGCCAACAAATACTTAAGTGTCCAAGTCTGACTTGGAGTTATTTAAATAAAAAAGGTTGGGAGGGGTGTATTAGAAAGTTAATGAAGATAAGGCGGTGATGCGGCATAGAAGTTAATGTCTATCTCATTGGAGAGATTCTGTAGAACTGCCACAAGGACCGAAAGTAATGGACCACTGAACCATGTACAGTTTATTAATACTAGAAATTGGGGCCATTGTTTCTAATGGGTATGCGTTGTCAATTTTGGCTATTAAACACCGGAGCGTGGTTTGTTGGGTCACATTTGAAACGGATATATTTGTTGCTGATATGGTATTGACAGTTTCAACCCATCCTCTCGAAGTGAAAGTTGACTTTGAATGAACTATAAGCCCAGAGTGGAACATACCCAGTGCCTGAAGGGCTCCCGCTTACGCAGGGTCTGGGGGTGCGGATTTACGCAACCTTCCCCCATCAGGGTGTTAACTTGAAAAGAGGCTGTTTCCGAGTGCCCCTAACCTGAGGGTGAGGACTTCCCAGGAGGTCACCCATCCTGATACTACTCTCGCCCAAGCACGTTTAACTTCGGAGTTCTAATGGGATCCGGTGACGGAGTTCTAATGGGAACTATAAGCCCAGAGTCTCTGCAATAAACTATGAATATTAATGCATCTATATTATGCACTTTATGTTGCTACAAATACACATAAGAAAATCCGAAGAGGATAGTGGTGTAGTTAATACCAATAAGTGCAATATGCTTCCCGACCCAGGGCATGGAGCCCAATTAACGACCTATAGTGGTGGAAACCAAATTGCTCTCCCTTAAGTAATTTGTCATTTAAAATATTGAGTTCCTTATACCGAGCTCAGAATACCAAATACACGTAAGAAATCTACAATATCCTACATCAGACTTCAAGTACGTGACATTAGCCTTACAAATACCCCAATCTTCTCATAAAGGAAGGGGGAGAAAAAGAACAGTTTGCAAACACAACCCTTACAAGTTCTGCTCCTTTGAGCTTCAGTTCGCTGTTCCTTTAAAAAAAATAACATCTGAAAACACTTCAGTCAAGGGCAGATGACACCATCAAATACTGTTGTACCATGTGTATCTGTTGCCAACTACTAATTCCATCTTGATTCAGGCTTACCGTGAATCAACTGGAACAATATCATCCAATGAGCAGGATATTGGGGATCCAGTCGCAGCAGCGGAGGAGGTGGCTTTTGTCAAAGCTTGTGCTCGTTTTGGACTTGGCCTATACTTGTACCATGATGAGTAATCATTTTATTTTCGGTCGTTTAGTTGGGTTTTGTTGTAAATATTGACCAATCAATGCTTGGCATAACATTTATAGTTCATCTCAGTCAGCTTATGGATAATTTGTGTGAGGAATAATATTATGAGTTACATAGACACTAGAGTTCTAAGTGTGAACGGGTGAGTGATATGTCAGCTGTCGAGGAAGGTTTTTGTAAGGCTTTCAGCACACTCGGTAGAGCCTGTAATTTTCAGTAACTCATAGCGGTGGACTCTCTCCTTATTGCTTCAGCCTTGGAAACTTCTTTTTTTTCCCCCCCCCCCCCCTTAATTTGGTAAAGAGACTACAGATTCTCGTAACAGGGATTTGGGGAGAAGGGCACTTTTCCATAATATAATACTAGTTTTTTTCTCATGCGATGCATGAGTGGTTTTATTTTTTAAATAGTTTTGGTCTAAATTATTGTTTCAAATTAAAATTGATATTGTTATTTTAATTAAATATTTACATCAACTCTATCAGTTTTAAATAATTTCGTAATTTTGGTCAACAATACAGTGGTTTGGATAGGTTATATAGTGAATTTACCTCAGTCAAAATATTCAATGCAAAGGGAAGATAAACATTGAGGTCATAGAATGGCTAGATTTAGGGATTGAAGAGTTTTGAGGAAGGAGGGTCTTTACAATAATGTGAGAATCAAGTGTAGATTTGTAGGGTTTGCGATAATGTTCATTTTGTCTATGATAGATTGGGTTTTGAGAAATTTCTAATTTATAACGTAATTATATTTCTAGTTTTTCTATAATTTAATTATTCCATTACATTAAAGTATATTTTGTTTTATATTTAATTTGGTGGTCTATATGTTTGATCTTTTCTCAGTTTGTAACCGATTTTGCATTTAGTTTTGTTTTAATTAGTGTAGGGTTGCTTCCTTTGCAATGTTTTGGCCGAAGCTTAAAAGTTGCTCTCTCAAAATTTAGGATTGAGCAATTGGGTGGTTGTAAGATTTACTTTGGCCAATATATTTTTTAAAATCTAAAATCAATGACAAAAAGAAAAAGGAAAATAAGAGTTGAGGTGTTAAGACTGCAAAATATACGCAAAATTTGCTTTGTGGGAGATTTGTTGTTTCAAGAACATTTTGGATGACTTGTGTGCCTCTAACTTGGCATAGAGAAGAAAGATATATTGTACTCATTTATGATTTGGTGATAGTGAAAAAATGTACCGTTTATTAACGGTCCTGTCGTTTTTCTCATAGTTGTCTATTTGTCTACTTGTGGGTCGATTTTATTTGATCATATTTTCATTATTGTTTGTAATTTTGTGGTAGTTTTGTAATTACCCACTTGATTAATATAAAGAGAGAAATAAACTATTTTTTTATGTTGTGTTTCTCCTAATCTATTACGTAATGTTTTAAGCTCTCAATATTAATCAAATTATTGATTTGCATTTTGCACTGCATTAACTAAAAATTGAAAGGGGTTTGTACTTTATCCAAGCCTTTTTTTTTTTTTTTTTTTTTTTTTTGGGGGGGGGGGGTTTACCCCTACCTACTCCCAATGCCCAACTTGTGACATCATGTCTAATTAAATTGAGGATGTAAGTTCGATAACGAAACTTTTATTTAAGAGGATGAGGATGTAAGTTCGGAGGATGAAACTTTTATTTAAGAGGGTGAGGATGTAATACCCTGTCTAATTAAATTGGACCAGGTATTATAAGATATGAAACCCGGTTCACTTAAACTAGGCTAGGGAATATAATATGTGAAACCTAGTCTAATTACATTGGACTAGATATTATAATATGTAAAATCCGGGTAAATAAAATTGGATAGGTATTATAATACAATTAGAATTCATTATTATTTCAATTAGGCTACTAATAGGTTAAAATAATAGGTTAATTTTGGAAGGGTCCAATTAGAATTCACTATCATTGCTAGGAACCGTTTGGGACATGTTATTGGAGGTTGGTGCTCTTCTTGCTCCTCTCAGGTACCTTTGGTGTGCGAAGCTATGGCAGCTAGGGCAGCATGCTTCTGGCCCGCTCCTCGGGTTGGTCCCACGTTATCATTGAATCGGACTGTAAGATCGCTATTGAAGCCTTCAAGAACCCGGAGTCTGTCCCTTGGGAGATCTCTGCCATTGTTGATGATGTTGTATCATTTTCTGATGTCTTTACTGTTTTATCCTTCTCCTGGGCTCCTAGATCATGTAACACGGCAGCTCATTGGGCTGCTAGTTTGCACCTTCGTGGTTGCTGCTCTCATGACCGGTGGACTAATGTTCCGCCACCCTTGTACTCTATCATTTCACATGATGCCATTGTAATATAATCTCGCCTTCGGGCTTTTTAGTGTCAAAAAAAAAAAAAAATAGTAACACTAGGGTTAAAAATTTTTATATATAGAAGAGGAGAAGGGTTTAAACCCTAGTTTTCTCCTCGCTTTCCCCCTCTTCCAACCGATTCTCTCTCTTTCCCCTCTTCCAATCAATTCTCTCTCTCTCTCTCTATTTCAAGAGCCAATCGTCAATTAGATTCTACACCCTCTGTAGGTTTTTAAAGCTAATTCGTAATAGAGATTCGAATATCGAGTTAGAAGATAGTGAAGGTAAGTATACCACTCCCTCTACTTGTTTGTAAAATACAAAAAAAAAAAAAAAAAATTACATGGTTGGATGTATAAGACTTATATTTGAATGATTTGTTAGTTTGTTAAAAT
Organism: Simmondsia chinensis; assembly: GCA_018398585.1. NCBI lineage: Eukaryota > Viridiplantae > Streptophyta > Magnoliopsida > Caryophyllales > Simmondsiaceae > Simmondsia > Simmondsia chinensis. The sequence continues at coordinate 30,937,960 of JAGTTD010000016.1, read as the reverse complement.
ACCAAAGAGGGCACTAATATGCCGTCACCGGATCCCATTAGAACTCTGAAGTTAAGCGTGCTTGGGCGAGAGTAGTACCAGGATAGGTGACCTCTTGGGAAGTCCTCACCCTCAGGTTGGGGGCACTGGGAAACAACCTCTCTTCAGGTTAACACCCTGAAGGGGGAAGGCTGCGTACATCCGCCCCCCCAGACCCTGCGTAGGCGGGAGCCCTTGAGGCACTGGGTATGTTCATTTCCTTTTGTTAGTTTGTTAAAATAGGTTCGGACATATGTACTTAGTTGATTATGTAATTTCTATTCTTATGATTTAAATTATACTGGTTTATATGTTGATTTGATGTTTAAATATGTGATTTCTACCTTTACGATTGATGTTTTAATATATATAGTTCAAATTATATTAATTTATACGTTAAATTGATATTTAAATATGTGAATTTTTGAAAGAAATTATACTTGTGATGGTACGAAAGAAATTATTATGAACTTGTTAATTGAATTTGAAAAGTTTTATGCGAAGAGCTTACAGATAACTATGTTGACCCTTCGAGGTCTATCGATGATAGAATGTGAAAAGTGAAAGTCGATTTGTGACCCGGTTGCGGGAATAATACCGGCACGTAGATCTACGTTTGATCATAGCGGATCTGTCGACTTAGAACCGGTTTGAATATGTGAAATGTGAACGTCGATTGTGACTCTGTCACGGGAATAATACCGGCCGTTGTTTCCGTTTCGTCTGTGAGTTTTACCAAGAAAGCTCTTGTGAAATGAGTTGAATTATAAAGCTGTGATTTGTGCTTCTTTAACATGAAACTTTGAAGGTAAATCGATTTACTTGTCTTCGTTGGACTTTTATCCGTTTTAAATAATATGCCTGATCCTGATAGGGTGTGTGGTGTTTTTGCTGAGCGTGTTGTTTGCTCACCTAATTCCTTTACTTTCCAGATTAGTAGCCCGTGGCAAATTCTAGATGAACGAGGAAGACGTAGCGGCTCTCTATTTCGGGAATTAGTCTATTTTCGTAGTTTAAGTATTTAATATATTTTGTAGCACAATATTAAAGACTATTTGAGATTTTGTAATTTTGAGCTTTTGCACTACTAGTTTTTAATTGTTAGTATTGATATATTTGCGATTATCTATTGTTTATCATGGGAACCTTTATGAATTTTGATGAATTATGGTTGTAAGTTTTCGGACTTTGAACTATGATATGGGACTTTATTATAGTACGGCCGTGTAGCGCCCCTTTTAACTTAAGTCTATTCGACATATGATTTGGGAGCGTTACACAACTCCACTTTGGTTTTGCTTCATTCTTTGTTTCCCATTCACATTTCCACCTTAGATTAGATTAGAAGTGGCCAGTACCCGGCCCGGCCCGACCCGCGTGGGCCAAGGCCCGGTTCCCAATGGGCCGGGCCTGGCCCCAATTCCCGGCACGACCCGAACTCGCCAGGGCCCAGGCCCGTTAGCATAGAGCCGTTGCCAACGGCTCTTTTGAGGGGGAGCAACAAAATTAATAAAAAAAAAATTACTTTATTTTTATCTATAAATATCCAACCCATTCATTTTATTTTCCTCACAAACAAATCTCTTATTCTCTCTTCTCTCTCTATACATCCATTTACATACTTCTTCTACTTGCAATATTGTGCTCCGAATTTCTAAAGTTTGTTGTTGACAAAGCGTTCGGCTCGTAGAATCTCGCTCAAGTTCAAATTTCATTGCTCGCTTCGCTTGCTTTGATAATTTTAGTATCGAAATTTTATTTGTTTTCTCCTAGTTATTTACCTAATTTCATGATTTTGCATTAATAGTTGCATTTTTAAAATACTAATCAGTAATATTATCATCATGGCACACAACACATCATCGTTTGGAGCCGGTCGTTCGAGTTCTAGTTCTTCTCGATGACCGCCTATAATACCTAAGATGAGTAGAATTGTCGAACTTAATACTGATAAACAAGCTTTTCTAGAACCAGACCCATCACCTCCATACACTGACAGTATAGATTGGGACTTTGAGCAATAGTCCTACAACGAGCAGGATTGTCCTGACTCTCAAAATGAAGAGGAACCCACACCCACCATAGAAACCCAGCCTTCAAGAACTAGTAGTACTAGGCGTAATACTAATGGAGTCTAGAAGCATTTTAACTTAGATAGAGAAGTTAATAAAGCTTTTTGTAAATTATGTAACCCATCCAAGGCCTTTAGTTATCCACCCGGCAGTGGGACGGGCATATTAAGTAGATATATAGTTAGGTCCCACCCTGAACAAGACCTAGAAAGAGTCCAACAACGGTTAGTACAGCAAGCGACTGGTGCGCTTGCTAACTTTAAATTCTCCCAAGAAACTAATAGACGGGAGCTAGCTAGAGACGTAATTGCAGCTAAAAAGCCTTTTAGCACCGGCGAAGACCCAAGATTTGTCAGGTATATGCAAACAGCGGTGAACCCCACCATCGTAAGGATTCCTCGGAACACCTTAAAGCGGGACACGTTTAAAGATTATCAAAGGATGAAAACTGAGGTCTTTGAACTTTTTAGGACGAACACGAGCATGTTCTCGTTGACGTCCGACACTTGGAAGTCGAAACCTGGTGTGCCTTACTTATGCGTAACAACACACTGGATCGATTCCTCCTTCACCCTTCAAAAAAAGAATAATCCATTTTGCAAATTTAGATTACCCCCACACTGCCGACATAATCACGGGTACGATTATGAAGGCAGTCCGCCGTTGGGGCATAGTGCGACGTATTTTTAGTATTACGGTCGACAATATTACCAATAACAATGCATCTGCTAAACAATTAATTAAGCATAGGAGACCCGTGTTAGGTGGGTAGTATTTTCATCTACGTTGCATTTGTCACATACTATATTTAATGATTATGGATGGTCTAGGTATAATAAACGCTTCTCTTTCCACCTTAAGAGATGTAACAATAGCCATAAAATCATCCGGAACCAAAAAGAAAAGATTTAGATCTCTATATAGGACGTACAACTTAGAGTATAAACAATTTAAATTAGACTCGCCAACTAGGTGGTTGTCAACGGTAGATATGCTAGATCGAATTTTACCATATAAGGATGTCCTGGTGGAATTTGTACGGGATACTCGTTCAGATTTAAGTGATTATAATCTGAACGATGTACATTGGGATACAATTGATGAAGTTTATAAATTTTTTACCATGTTTAGGGAGGCTACCAACTTTTTTTCGGGTAGCTATTATCCGACTATACCCCAAGCAATATCAAAATTGATTGATATTGTAAATTGGATGTCGGGTAATGAATCAAACCACTTGTTAGCCGCATCAATTACAGCAATGAAAACTAAATTTTGTAAATATTTTCTTAAACTACCCCTTTTATATTGTTTTGCGACTATTTTTGATCCTCGTTGTAAACGAAGGGGTTTGAACCTGTTTGCCGAATATTTTTACGGAAAATTAGATCCGACTTTTAATACCTCAGTTTTCATTGAGCAAGTCGATAGGGATCTACACACTTTATTTTCTCATTATTCCAGGAGATTATCATCTGATAATCCACAAGTTACTTCTACTACAGTAGTATCTTCCACATCTGGTGGAAGTAGTTCACAGTCGTCATATGCATGGACGCTGTTGGACCAATTCACGCCTGCAGGAACTCCCACGTCATGTGATGAGTTAGATTACTATTTGCGGACGCCGATGATCCAGCTCTTCGAGATACCGGCGAATCCACAATTTGATATTTTTAAATGGTGGTGTACAAATCAAACCCAGTATCCTGTGCTTTCCACCATGGTACATGATATACTAATGTGTCCGGTGTCTTCAGTACCATCAGAGTGTAAGTTTAGTCTTGGTGGCAGGTTGCTTAGAACGAAGAGGGAGAAGCTATCATCGTCCAGCTTGGAGATGTCCGTGTGCTTAAAGGACTGGATGCATGCAGAGGCTAGGGAGCAAAACGACTTGAGGCTGGGTTCATCGAGCTAGGATGAAGATGACCGCACTACCGATACGTCAGACGGCAGCACAGCAACCCCCCAGTAGACTGATTTCGTATTGTTGTACCTATACGTCTATATCTTGTTTATATTTTGTAATAAATATATTTGTACTTTTAAATAGTAGGATCTAACTGTTGTAGTTACATTTGTTACATTATTTACCATTATTTACTATTATTTATTATATATTTTATTTTATATCATATATTTTATCAATAATGATTAAAGATTATGATGGATTATATTTGTATCTTATATTATTTATCAATAAATTATAATTTTTGGGCTCCAAGCCCGGCCTTGACTAGCCCAGGTTGGGCTTCAAGCCTGGCCTGACCCGCCCCGTGGCCACCTTTAGATTAGATTAAATCAGATCAAGATATTGACTCTCTCATAAACAAAAGCAGAAAAAAAGAAGATGGAATCTACGGCCCACTCATATACTCCCAGAGACCTTAGTCTCTCGGGATCCTTATCTTCTCCCTTCCACCATCATCAGTGCTTTTGCCCTTTCCTCCTCCTTCCTCTTCTTCGTCTGGTAATTTCTTTCCTCTTTTTTTTTTTTTTTTATAATGATGGTAAAGCTATAGGGAGGGGGGAGGAGATATGAAGAAAATTAACAAACGAGACTACAAAACAAATACTTTTGAATGAGAGAAACTTGGATGATTAAAATGAAAAGAACACTAGCCTATTTATAATTACATCAAACGAAAATGAAAAGATGCCCAAAAGAGAATCCTAAGCTAATTAAACAAGACATTAAAACAAAAATTGAAGAGGCAATTGAAGCCTCTTGGCCGGTTACACTAGGGGGAGGAGAAGAGGAAATTTATGAAAAATTACTACCTAAATTTAATTCTATACCTAATTAAATTCAAAGTATTTACATTAAAACAAATACAAGTATAAAATACACATGTACAAATACGAATACTTTCAACACTCCCCCTCAAGTTGGAGCATGCAAGTTTACAATGCCCAACTTGCAAAGGAGGGATGAGAACGAAGGTAACCCCAGTGCCTTTGTAAACACATCCGCAACTTGACCTGAAGATTGAACAAAGGAAGTAGAAATTTCCTTTGCTAATAATTTCTCTTGAACGAGGTGGCAATCGATCTCTATGTGTTTTGTTCTCTCGTGAAACACAGGATTGGAGGCGATATGAAGGGCCGCTTGATTATCACAAAACAAGATAGCAGGTTGATCCACGTTAACTAGCAGGTCACGAAGTATGCGCCTCAACCATACTACCTCACTAGTAACTGTAGCCATGGCCCGATACTTTGCTTCAGCGGAAGAACGAGAAACGACGGATTGTTTCTTAGAACGCCATGAGATAGGGGAATCTCCCAAAAATATAACAAAACCTGTAGTGGAACGTCTAGAAGTCGGGCAACCTGCCTAATCAGCATCACAATAAGCACGAAGAGTCAAGTCACATGCATGAGGTAGAAAAATACCCTGACCTGGTGTCCCCTTAACGTAGCGAAGAACACGAAAGGCGCCTTCTAAATGCGGTACTCGTGGATCATGCATAAATTGACTAAGAATTTTAACGGCATAACATATGTCAGGTCGGGTGATGGTTAGATAGAGAAGTCTTCCCACTATTCGACGATATTGTCTCGGGTCCTCTACGCGGTCCCCTTCCCCATCAGCTAACCGATGGTTTTGAACTATAGGGGTGGAAACAGGCTTAGCCCCTAAAAGGCCAGTTTCACTCAAAATGTCAAGAGCATATTTTCTTTGATTCAAAGCAATTCCATCCTTCGTGCGTGCAACCTCAATTCCAAGAAAATACTTAACCGGGCCTAAGTTCTTAATCCCAAACTGTTTATCAAGTGAGACCTTGACCTCCTCTATGTGACTTAGGTTATTTCCAGTTACGATGACATCATCAACATACACCAATATAATAGTAAAAATTGACCCACGATTATATGTGAACAGGGAATAATCCGATTTTGACTGTACGAAACCCATGGCAACCAAAAAGGATACAAATTTTTGGTTCTAGTTACGAGATGCCTATTTAAGTCCGTAAAGAGACTTACGTAAACGACAAACTTTGCCCTTATGTTGCTTCTCAAACCCTTGAGGGAGTTTTATAGAAACCTCCTCATCTAAATCACCGTGCAAGAAAGCGTTATTGACATCCAATTGGTATATAACCAAATCCCTAGCGGCTGCAACTGCAAGAACACATCTAACTGTGACAAGTTTAGCGACAGGGCCAAAAGTGTCATGATAATCGATACCTTCAATCTGAGTGTATCCTTTGGCAACCAAACGTGCCTTGTAGCGCTCAATGGTACCATCCGACTTATACTTTATTTTGTAGACCCATTTGGAGTCTATGGCTCGTTTCCCGGGGGGTAATACTTCCAATGTCCACGTCCTATTTTGTTAAGTGCTGAAATTTCCTTTTCCATAGCATCTCTCCAATGTTTATGACCTATAGCTTGAGGAAAATGTCGCTGCTCATCACCCAAAGTGATGGCTTTAAGCAAGGATGAGTGTGAGTTAGAAAATCGTGCATTAGACACAAAATTTGACAAGGGGTAAACCATACATGAGTCAGCTGAAGGAGCGGCAACTCGAGAATGGGCTATAGAAGAAGGGACATCCACAATAAAATATTGATACTTAGCAGGCATTGAGCGAACCCGACTTGGTCTACCCGAGCAACCTGGAGCAGCAGCAGCTTCCCGGGGTCTGTCAGACCCCGGTTCTGGTGCTGCAGCACCAGTATCTGTCAGTACCAACAGATCTGGTACTTCTGGTGGTGGTTCGGCCACCACCGGTCCCTCCTGTGCACGTGTTCTCCCATGATTTTTATCATCCACATATCGGATTAGATCAATTTCGTTATCATCATTTCTTTTCCCTTGCTCTTCAAGATAAGGGAACTTATTCTCATAAAAAATAACATCACGTGAAGCGACCACTTTCTTGTTGTCAAGATCAAAAACTTTGTATCCTTTCTTCCCATGTGGTACCCAACAAAAACACACTTATTTACACGATAACCGAATTTATCCTTGCTACGATCTTTATGATGAACATAGCACAAAGAGGCAAAAACACGTAAATGACCGAAAGAGGGAGCTTTTCCGAGTAATACCTCATAAGGACTCCGATTCCCTAGACGTTGTGTGGGCATGAGATTGATCAAATAGGCTGCTGTTAGGACACACTCTCCCCAAAATAGAATAGGAAGTCCTGCTTCAAAACGAAGTGCACGAGCCACCTCAGGGAGGTGCCTATGTTTTCTTTCAACAACCCATTCTGTTGAGGAGTATCACTGCATGAGTTTTGTACTTGAATTCCTTTCCCGGCATAAAAATCAAGCAAAGGACCAAACAGAAATTCCGCACCGTTATCACTCCTTACTTGCTTTACACACTTGTTGTACTGAGTTTGTACAACTTGGCAAAAATCCATTAGTATTCTATGAGATTGCGACTTATCTCTCATCAAATAAACCCATGTGCATCTGCTATAATCATCAACTATGGTGAGAAAGAAACGAGCACCAGTCAAAGATACAGTACGATAAGGACCCCAAATGTCACAATGAATTAACTCAAAACATCTTGTAGTTTTGCTAACAGAAACCGGGAAAGGTAAACGAGTTTGTTTTGCCCGATGGCAAGAATCACAAACGGCATCACTAGAAGTACCAAAATCCAAATTCAAAAAATTCGACAATTTATTAAATGGGACATGCCCCATTCTTCGGTGCCAAACCAAGTACTCTTCTTCCGAACTCCTCACGTGTGTTACCTTCGGAGCAACCGGTCCCTCTAAAACGTATAGCCCATCTCGCTGTCTACCCACTCCAATCAGCTTCCTCGATGGTAGGTCCTGTATCACACAGAAATTAGAATAAAAAGTCAATGCACAATTCCTATCTCTCGTCAACTTGCTAACCGAAAGAAGATTACATGGGAAATCGGGAATACATAAAACATTCTCTAGCGTAAGTCCGCTAGAAATGGTGGCACGCCCTACATGGGAGATTGACAATGAATTTCCATTCGGAAGTTTGAGTGGCTTGAATTTAGTGTTAACTTGGACGTTATCTAACACAAAATCCGAGCAAACCATGTGGTCGGAAGCACCCGTATCAATAATCCAAACGGTATTAAACAAAACCTGACCTGACATGTTAACACAAGGTGAACTTCCCTCTGCACTGAGTAAAGACAACAATTGCTGATATTGAGATGCTGACAACCCCACAACGGGGCTGTCGTACTGTTGCTGGACCGGCACACCACCAGTCGCTGCCGGCAGCAGCAGCAGCAGCGGCTGCTGGTGGTGTCCGGCTGACTGGACGGCAGCCACAGTGGCTGCTGCTGCCCGGTTCTGCCCACGAGTTTTCCATCCCGCCGGGTATCCTATGAGCTCGAAGCAACGTTCTTTAGTGTGTCCCTGTCTTTTGCAATGAGAACAAGAAAACCGATTATTGCGCCTAGTGGGTTGCCCGTTAGAATTGGGCAAATCCCCACTAGTAGTACCAAGATTCCCTTTGACTACGAGAGCCGTAGCCTCAGGGACAACAATACTGCCTGAAGCAACACTCTGTTGCTTCTCCTCCTGACATAAGGTAGCATAAGCATTTCACACATTTGGAAGTGGTTTGGTATTCATGAGTTGAGATCTAACGGTAGAAAAGGAAGGATCCAACCCCATTAACAAATCGAGCAACCTCTCCATGTCCCTTATGGCCGCAAAAGCTTGTCCAGAGCCACAGGTACACGGGGGGATTGCTACAAGTGTGTAAAGCTCGTCCCATAATGACCTTAGTTTGGTGAAATAGTCAAACATTGACATATTATCTTGTTTTAAGTGTGAAATTTCATGCTTAATTTCATAAACCCGTGGCACGTTTCCGTGGGAAAAACGTTCATTCAAATCTAGCCAAACATCACTCGCAGTTTCAAAGTATGCAATACTAGCATTGATTTCTTTAGAAATCGAATTGGACAACCAAGAAGAAACCATGGAGTCATAGGCACTCCAATTTTCAAAATCCGGAGAATCTTCCTCCGGCTTCTTGATACTACCATCAAGAAAACCAATTTTACATTTGGCCTTAAAGACCTTAAAAATAGATCGCCTCCAAGCTGGGAAATTTGGGCCAGTTAAAACATCTTGCACGAAAACAAGCCCCGGATGATCCGAGGGGTGAAGATAATAGGGTGAGTTCACATCAGGAACTCCCCCTAAAACAAGAACCGGCGCAATGGTTTGGTTAGAAACATCACTTGAATTGTCGTTATTCATTTTAAGATGCATAAAACAACACAAATAAAACAATCAATATGAAAAATGCTTACAATGAAGGCGCAGGGAAGAACCGGTGCTGCAGCAGGGACTACGGCAACAGCAAGCACGGCAAGACGCGAGCGGAAATTCGGATCTAAACCCGCTCTGATACCATGAAGAAAATTAACAAACGAGACTACAAAACAAACACTTTTGAATGAGAGAAACTTGGATGATTAAAATTGAAAAGAACACTAGCCTATTTATAATTACATCAAAGGAAAATGAAAAGATGCCCAAAAGAGAATCCTAAGCTAATTAAACAAGATATTAAAACAAAAATTGAAGAGGCAATTGAAGCCTCTTGGCCGGTTACACTAGGGGGAGGAGAAGAGGAAATTTATGAAAAATTACTACCCTAAATTTAATTCTATACCTAATTAAATTCAAAGTATTTACATTAAAACAAATACAAGTACAAAATACACATGTACAAATACGAATACTTTCAACAGGATAAACCACTTAAAACCTCAATAAAGAGGAGACCACTTTAGAGCTTTGTGGGATTCGATCCCGGGTCACCTCGTTGGCAATTGGCTATCACGACCACTCGGCTATGTCCCTAAGGGACAGCCTCGTGATCTTCGCTTTCGTCCTCCGATGGTGTGGTGGCGTCACCGATCCCGCCGTGCGGTGTGCCGCCAATGAGCACAAGTTCCTCAGCATGGAGAGCTCCGCGCCCACTAAGATTTCTGGTGTTGCCCGCTTTCAATCTTTTAAGGCACCCTTTATCTGTAGTTCTCCTTATTATAGGGATTGGAAGTTTCAGTTGGGGTCTGATTTGAAGCCAAACGTGGGGCCTTTTTATGGTTTGATTGTGATTTGTTGTTGTTATTGGTGTGAATTTAGGTGGGTGTGTGTTGATTTGGTGAATTAGTGTCCTTTTTGGGGTATGTGGTTCTGTATGAGAGGGTTTTGAGTGTTGAATTAGGCTTATATTTTTCATAAATTAATCACTTTGCTATTCTAAATTCACAAATTGGTCCCTCTTCTTCTAATTCAATTCAATTCAAACTAGCACTTGTGAATTTCACAGACATTTGGGCCCATTGCTAAATTCTCTTTATGAAACCAAACCGAGTGTTTTTCAATTTTCGAGAGGGTTGGTCAGAATTTACATTTTGGGGTTCTAGTGGGAGTGGCTTAGGAGGGAATGTAGCTTTGGATTATGCATCGTCGTTTAAGCCCATCTGAAATTTTAGTCAGCTTAATTTCGATTTTGGCTTAACATATATGTTTATTTCCTACTGTATCCTCATGACAAGTTGCTTTGAAATTGTCTTTTTGATTTTTTCTTCATTCTAGGCTGGGCATTCAAACTATCAAAGGTAGACAGGCTGCTGATATGCTGGTGGACTTTCACTGGTATTGTCCACATGATGCTTGAAGGATACTTTGTCTTCTCTCCTGAATTTTACAAGGACAATGATTGGATGTTACTTGGCTGAAGTTTGTGAGCCCCTTACTTCCTCTACTGTCACTAATCTACGAGATTAAACTACTGTAAATTTCAAAACTTAAGCTGTCTGAGTAACTGATGCAACAATTTACTTTGGCAGGGAAAGAGTATAGCAAGGGTGATTCTAGATATGCTGCCAGAGATGCTGGGATTGTTGATGTAGAAGGATTAACTGTTGTTTTAGAGGGTCCTGCCAGTCTTTTAGCAGCGTAAGTTACGATGATGAACCTGAAATGCTTCAAGCAAAGTTCATATAACTTATCGTCCTTCCATCGTTTTTCAGTTTGATAGTGTGTATAATATTTGACACGTGCAGGTATTAGCAACAAAGAAATCATACAGTCATGTACTTAAACTAGCCATTTCTTTAGGGCAGCTATATGGAACTGTTGTGTATTTCATAACAGCGATTTTAGAAGGAAACAAGTTTGCTGCTAGTTCATATCACTACTTTGCATAATACGTTGGAGCAAATGCTTCCTGGGTAGTCATACCAACCCTCATAGTGGTTCGTTGTTGGAGGAAGATTTGTGCGTCATTTGGAGGTCAGTCCAAAAACAAGGGCAAAAAAACACAATGATGGCAGCTAAAATGGATTATGTGAGATGTATCCTGATGAGAGATTCTGTTTTGCCTCTTATTTGTTGGCTGTGGGAACACTGAGCTAGTCTTGCAATGTTGGTTTACTCAAACAATGCTCATTTCTCCAGAACAATTATGAATTTATGAAGTATTTTCTCTTGGTTTTGTGCACTTACATCGGATCTTTTGGAATTGCATGATGAATTTTCTCTAGAATAGTTATTGAATTTATGCTTGATTTGTATGTGTTATTGTTTTAGAGAGAAAATCAGCAGTGAGAAATCCTTGCCATCTTCCCCCCTCTCTCTTCTCTTATGGTGTGTTTGGTAATAAAGTGCAGAAAGATCTTTTTTACAAAATAATGTATTTGGGTACATTTTTCAAAAAGAAAGTTATCCATTATAGGCACAAACTGACTTAATGATAGTAAATCAACCAATGTTAGTAGGTGGTAATGGTAGTCGGCCATGGTAGTGGGGTGGATCATGGAGATATTGAGCAATGATGATGGATAATCAACTAAGAATGCGTTTGGTTCATCTTAAAGCTGTGGAAAAGCTTTGGTTGACTGTAAGGCTTATATTTGGTTGACAGAAAATATCTTTTTAAATCTCTTTCACGTCTTAAATAGGAAAATGAAAAGGCTGTTTTATAACTAAGTATAAAAAGATGTAAAACTAGACCTTTTCATTGCTTATTTCAGAAAGAGTTTTAAAAGAATTATTTTAGCATTAAGGTTGCGTTTGATTCATCTTTTTAAAAAGTTCCAGCTAACTGCACGGCTTGCGTCTAGTTCACAAGAAAAAAATATTTTTTTATATCTTTTTCACAGCTTGAATATAGAGATGAAAAAATTATCTTATAACTAAGTAAAAAAAAAATGCCGAACTGGATTTTTTTCACTGCTTATTTCAGAAAATTGTTTCAAAAGATCATATTACTTAAATCTCTATTACCATGACCTACTTTTACTTTTTGATCACACCTAGCACCGCCCCTTTTTACCTCTATGTCTCATTACACTCATCACTCTCCACTGCCTACTATTATTGGTTAATCTATATTATTAAGTTATTTGTCGTGATTATATATATAAATTCATTTTTGAATTTGTGTCAAAACACTTTATTTTAAGAAAAATATCTTTTTGTACTACACAACCAAACAGTTCACCACAAAAATATATAAATATTAAATGAACAAATTTTATTGAAATTGACAAGCTGAATCATACCCTAAATCTTCACAAACATGACATATTATTACTTTTTATCACCATCTACACCTATCATCACCCCTTTTACCCTCATAGATCGCTATATTCGCTTCCCTCCATTACCATGATTAATCATTATTATGATTTTCTCCTATTTAGCATTATTAGTTGATTTACATTATTAAGTTATGTTTTATTGTTACAATAGATAATTTTTAAAAAAAAATATTTTATTCTGTAAAAAAGATCATTTTGCACTATACGACTAAACAATTCACTGTAAAAAGATATATATCTTAAATAAATAGATTTTATTCAAACAGATATGTTGAAATAAGATAAACCAGCATGCAACTGAGAGAGTTGTGAAAAAGCTCTCCTCATTAAATTCACAAGCAGTCACAATAGCGGATGTGAACAAGGTCAAAGTATTGGTCCTCACCCTCAGGTTGAGAGCACTCGGAAACAGCCTCTCTTTAGGTTAATACCCTGAAGGAGGAAGGCTGCGTACATCCGCCCTGCTCAGACCCTACGTAGGCGAGAGCCCTTGAGGCACTGGATATGTTCCTTTAACAAGGTCAAAGTATTGGTCCTCCAAGGAATTATTTGTTCTTTTCCCCAATATCTGATGTTCAAAGAAGTAATATGTATCTCCATCGCATTAATATGTATCTGAACTAGAGTACATTAACATATTTTGACATTTTTAAGATGGAAGTTTCGGGTTCATCTTCTGCCATTTGTAGATTTTATCATGGCTTGGCCTTGGTGGATGTGATGAATAATTAAGCTTATGTCAATTAGTATCCAAATTAGGGGTAAATTATTGTTTATATAATCTTGTAAAGCATCATGCACCTGTTCTAGTTCACTTGATGATGATTTGATAACTAGACCACCGACCTTGCCTTTGCTTAGTTGCACATTAGTATTGGCAAATGAGATAAGATCAGTTTCTTACTTTAGCACTCTTGTCAGATTTGTGAACTTAGCATTTGTTCTGTATTCTATTTCGTTTTTAATTTAATTTGTGACATTTAGCCATATAGTTTACATTAGTTTTCAAACCAAGCACACAGCATATAGGTAAAGATCAATACAACAATGCACGCGAAAACCCTTAGTTATTAAGTTGGACACGTGGTATGAAGGTTTTGCAATGAGGATTAAACTTCTGCCAGAAGTTCTAGTTTGTTGTAACTATAATATGAAAGCATATTTTTGTCCAAAGAATGCAAAGAAAAGGAAGAAAGCTTGCAATATTGTGATTTCTATAGTTGCACTTTCCTTTTTTTCCTCCTTTTCTCCCCCCTTTTTCTTTTGTTAATATGTAATATTTAAAAGCTGTTTTCACATTCATGGTTTGACCAACTTTCGGAATAGTAAGCTAATGACTGCATTTCAAATGTTTTGAATTCTAGATCTTGTGCAATTAGCATGTTAAGAAGCAAGTTACCATGATACTTTGAGAGTGCCCCATAAATAAGTAAACGGTAAGGGCTTACAATTCTATAGCAGGTTGTAGCACCACCTTACGTCTTTCCCTTGTTGCAGTGAAACTCTACTTGACATCATCTTATATTTCTAATGAAAAAAAAAAAAAAGCAAAGGAAAAAAAAAAAAGTGGGAGTAGTTCAGAAAGATGTTCCAATGACTTAATCCATCACCTTAGTTGGACCAGTGAACTATAAGGTTACCAAACTCCCAAACTAGGGTAGGGTGGACATACAGTTTTCTCCATAATTCCACAGTATTGTTTAGATCACTATATAAAGCTAAGAAAAGATAAAGAATATAGAAGACATAACTAAAGACCTCTGATGATTGTGGGATCTGATTCAATCTTCAGTTGAGTCATGCATCAGTACCACAAAAATTGTCAAGCAGAACTGCGATAACCCACAGCAGCCCTGTACTTGTATCTATGTGCTGAGTAGAGGAAGCCACAAAAATTAATGATACTTAACACAGTCAGAAGCCAGTAGAGGTAATCAAATCTACCAGTGTTGATATTCTGTGACAACCAGGAGGGCCTCCTTTGCTGGTCATTTCCTGTCAGAGATTTGATTATGCCGTTCAATATGGTGGCAGCAAAGCAGCCCAGGCCTCCTGCCACAGCTGCATAAGCGGATCCCAAACTTCTCATGGCATCAGGAGCCTCCTCGTACAAGAACTCGAGCAAGCCCACCATACAGAAAACCTCTGCGATGCCAATAAGGCAATACTGGATCAATAACCAGTAGGCACTCAAGTCCGGCATGGGTGTTAGGAAGCTCGCCTCGTACCCATTTTGGACCGCGTAGTTCCTCCTGAACCTCTCGAAGGCCCCTGCCCAGGCGACTGATAGGACCGAAATTGCCAAGCCGATGCCTACTCTTTGAAGCTGAGAGGCGCCATGAGGATGGCCAGTGACATGTCGTGCGATAGGTACAAATAGGTAGTAATAGAGGGAGAGCACTAGAAAGATGCTTAGGCCAGGGAACACGGGCATGCAGGTCACTGGTAGTTTGAGATGGCCTATATGCGTGTTCAACGTATATGCTTGCTGCACTGATAAGGTCAAGAACTCTGTTAAAATGAGACTAAGCATGATCGTGCAAGCTGGTACTGGTAGAAGCTTTACAAGGATTTTCACTTCTTCCACTTGGGTCACTGTACACAGCCTCCACGGGCTTGGGTCAAACCCATCTTCTTTTAGCTGTAGAGCTGCCTTGTCCAACCATCTACACCAGCAATGTTGAAGATCACAATCAAGGAGGGTCATTATACATAATGCAAAAAACCTAGAAAAAAGATGAAAAAGAGATAAAATTTGATCGGTAAACATGTTCACCTATAATCATCCGAATGCGGTATCTTTGCACTACCCTTGATGGCAGACCGTTTTCCTGGAAGCTCGTATAGGCCAATCATCTCACTGTTAGAGAAGGCCACATTGCGTTTTTGGAAAGCTGCAACTAGAACTTGGGCAACTCGAGTCAAAGGGCTTCCCCCAGGCAAGCGATGTCTATAGGTGGGAGTGCCAATAAAAAAGAGCAGGTTTGATATCCCCATTGCTACGGCTAATGACCCAAATGCAGATCCCCACCCATGTTCCATTTGAATATACACTACAGCTGTAAATGCTATAATTGCCCCAACAGTGACTGACAGGTAGAAAATGTTGAAGAACTTGTCCAAGTGAGACTTGTAGTCTTTGCTTCTTTCGTCAAATTGATCAGCTCCGAAAGAAGAAACGCAGGGTCTTATGCCTGCTGCTCCAAAACCTGTCATGTACAGTATGGTGTAGAGGTACAGCATCTGCCATGGCTTTGCAGGCTCACAGTTCCCCAAAAGCAACGCAATTTGATCACACTGATCTTGGATCGGCATGAAGAGCTTCATGGTTGCACATAATGTAATTCCCGTCAAGCCCTGATTTTTTCATGAATGAAAAAACTACATGTGATAAGCAAACATTCCAGTAGGCTGAGATGAGTAACTTGCATGATTGGAAAAATAGACAGGGCCAAGTCATACTTATAAGCTGCGTTTACAAAAGCATATTACAGGACTAAAAATGACTATTGTAATCAATTTAGGTTCTAAACTTATAGAAGAAGAAACACTCCATAAATTGAGTAGCTGAAGAGAACGTATAAGCCAAAAGTAAACTTTTACTTACTGGATGATTGATAGTGAAATTTTGTCATTGCAAAAATATGTATCATGTTAGAAACAACAAACTTTACCGCAAGATAGATAGTGGTAAAAATGGCAATAGTCCAATATCGACCAAGATAAGCATCTGCCAGGAAACCACCAAGTACAGAGGACACCTGTGATATTCCAAGAAAAATGTTTACAGCGTTGGCTGAACTGGAGAAGGGTCGATGCATGACATAGAACATAAAGGCGACCATGTTAACTGAAAGACCAAAGTAGGCCATCCTTTCTGCCATCTCATTTCCTGCATTTGATCAAACAATCATTCAATGCGATCAAGATGATGAATTGGATTCTACAAGTAATATGCAGGGGCAAGGTTAAATAGAGGGAGAGAACTAAATACCGAAAATGAAAAAGGAAGCAACCCAGCCGCCTGTCCTAGAGAGATCACAATCAGACATAGGTTTCCTGCGGATAGTAACTGGCGTACTTCCAACGGTGTAACCTCCGCCAAGAGCCCTCCTTCTATCATCAGACTCAATGAAATACATACCAAGCTTCTTTCTCCGAGATAAATCACGAGGTGTTGTGCCACCTGGGGTACAGGGTGTTTCAGTCATCCCGTCTTTAGGTGACTTGATTTCTCTTGTACTGTTAATAGCAGCCATTTATATATGTATCTGCACTTTCAAAAATTACCCATCTATGATCAACCTCCCCTGGTTAGTAGTACAGTGAGATGCTAGACACTGGCAATTGTAGAGCTGCCGGTCACCTTATAGTTGCTGAGAACTTGTGCTTCAATTAGTCGCTAGTCAAAGGTGTTGGGGCAGGGAGCACCAAAAGGATGGCACTGTATGGAAGAAAAAGTTAATCCAGTCTCTAGGCTATGTGGAGTATTTATTCAACAAGTGATGATGATACAAGAGAGTTGCAAAGGCCTCATTCAATGACAAATTATACGGTTTGGCAGCTAATAATAATATGCAGTGCTACTGCTACGTGGGCAAGCATGGGGTTCCTTGGATAGTAATTATTAGTAATTGGGTCTGAAAAAACAGCTGGATAATGAAGGGGGTGATTAAATTCATGGGCAAAAAAATTAGTTGAGTGGACATGTCACATCAATCATCCAACTGTTGTGATGGCCAAACAAGGCTGGATTGGAGTGTGTGTCTTTAAGAAAGGTTGGAGAAATTAATAAAGCTCATGGAATAGGTTCCCGCACACCCATGATCCTACATTAAACACACTGCTGAAGTTAGGATGTTCATGATTCGCTTAATCGTACAAAAAAATATTTTTATTTGGTTAACCGTAATCAAAATATTCAAAAATCTCTAACTATTTCTGTAATCCAAAAGACTGGTTAACAGACTTTCGGTAAACCTATAATTCAGTTTGGTTATGCCGTTTAACCGGTAACCTATTATGTAATTTATCTCCTTAATGATTGGTATATGTCTAAAAAATGTATTAAACTTGAGAGTATGCAACAAATTATGAGTTTAGAATCAAATTTTAAAAACTTAAACGTATAATTCTCATTTTGATCAATGTGTGGGTAAATAAGTAGCATTAGATTGCAACAAAGTAATTCTTAGGATTTAGAATATAACAGTAGGACACAAGTACTCCATGATAAAAGACCAATTATAGGAGAAAAAGATAATATTTAATTATATACTATAGAATAACATTGATCATATATTATGGAATAATCACTTTATATATACTTTAGTAAATAATATAATATTATAACATGTAAAATATGTACATGGTATATATTATTTTGACAAATTAATTAACTAAAATGTACAAAATCATTAACCATTGTTATTTTTAAAACACCTTGAATTTATTCGATATGGTTAACCGTATGGAAAATCGGATGCGCAGTCTGCAGCACTGCTGGGGCCTTAATGTAAAGGGGTGTAAGTGATAGGAGGAGTAAATGCTACATTTAAGGATTCCAACGAACTCGTGAAAAAGATGTTGGGGGGGGATGGGTTGGGGGCCCCAAGCCAATTAAAAGCCCCTAATTCTACTCCCCACTTTGTCTACGGTAATAATAAAGCAAATAAATTAAGAAATTATTAGATTATAATAGTAAATAACACACTAATAAGTAAAATATTTTTTTTTTGCTATATTTTAAAATATTTATTTTTAATATATTTTAAGTAATTAAATGATTTTGAGTAAATAATTAAATGATCTTGAGTAGATTAGCAGAGCTTTGAGTATATAAATGGTAATTTAGAATAATTAGCTAGTGATCTTGAGTAATTTAGCAATTTTAAATGATTTATAATTTTGGGGGTGTAGAAGTGGCTAGTGGGCCGGGCCCAGCCCGTTTGGGGGTAGAAATCCCCAAAATAATGGTGGAAATTTTTTGGAGGGTGGGAGGATTTGAACCCCATACCTCTATCATGTTAAGCAAAACTCCCACTGTATAAGGTATAATTTTTTTATGATATATTATGGTACAAAAATATTAAATTATATATATATTTCAAAAAAATGGGTGACCATCTGGGCCTTATATAGTTTATTTATAAAAAATATTCTGAGATATATATATATATAGTAAATTAAACATAAAAGCAGTTGTATTAGATATGGGTATGCCTTATATAATTTGCTTATCCAATAAAAAAAATAAAACTCATATGATAATTGGTAAGACTTACATGTTAGAGGTATGGGATTTGAATAGGCCCTTGCCCACCTCTAAGTGGGTGGCGATATTTAGCAATTGGAGCGCACAGATTTTTAGTGTTCAGTAATGTAGATATAATATATTTTAACAAATAATTAATTTTTTAACATTTTTAAATATAATACTAAATAATTAATACTAAAAGTTGCTTTTCTCCCCTATCAAAATAAATAAAATAATTAAAATTATATATTAATTAATTAGGGCAATTATATATATGTCAAAAAATAATTAAAATATAATAGTAATGACATTAATAAATACAAAATTTATTGGTTAAAAAAAGAAATTAAGTTGTTCAAATTAACAGAGGTTAATTAATTTTATGTATTGTGTAATTAAATAAAAATTATAGAGAGTGATATGAATTTATTTTTACAAAAATAATTAAATTATTTTTTGTTATATTTTAATTTGGTTTTTTTGTTTAGTTTTGAAACTCAAAATTATTGCTCACTCACTCAAAATCACCACCACATAAAATTACCATCATTTACTCAAAATTACCACACACTTACTCAAAACTATCAGTTACTCATAATCACAGTTCTCTTACTCAAAATCTCCACCACTCACTCTAAATGACATAAAATACTAAAATTTACCATCCACTTATTTAAAATTACAAACCACTAACTCAATATCATCACTAATTAAATTTTAAATTATTAACTAATTTTTTACATTCAAAACATTTAACTGTTGTTTAACATTTAAGAGTTTAACGACCATATAAAAATATATTGTTTTCACATTCTATATTTTATAATGTCTATTAGAAAAATAATTCTTTGTTTCTGAAAATATTTTACAGTTTTTTGATGAAAAATATATTTTACATTCTTTTACATTAAAAAAAAAAACAACAACAATTGTTTCAGTGCTACAAGGGCTCCCGTCGGAACAGAGTTTAGGGATGAATGTACGCAACTTTATCATTTTAAAGTGTTACTTTAAAGAGAAGCTGAATCCGAGTGCCTTAACTCTAAAAAGCAAGAAGCAATAAGCCTTTTACATTAAAAAAATGTTATGTAAATTGTACATTAATTATTTTAAAGAAAAATATTATTTTGAATGTCAATATATATGAAAAATAATTGGTTCATGATGTGAGGGAATGGCTAGTAATTTTAAGTAATTAGCTAGTGTTTTTGACTGAATGGGTTGTGATTATTATAAAAATAATATTTATACCATAATAGTTTATAATATTCTTTAGTGTATAAATTAAATTTAGTATAAATATTATACACCTTTTATTATCTTTATTAAGTTAATGTAAAAGAAAAAAGACTAGACTTAAGCTGTTTATGGAGTATGGAATTGGAGCTAAAGGTGGAATTGGAGCCCAGAATTCCAATTCTATTGTTTGGTTCACCTGCTGGAATTGGAATTAAAATTCCACTGCTCAATTCCATGGAATTAGATTTTAACTGAAAATCATACTTTTCAATTCCTAGGGATGGGATAAGGAATTGCAATTCAATATTAACTATATTGACCTAAAACCCAAAATGACCTAACTTGATTAACCCAAATCCAAGATGACTTAAAATCCAAACACTTGAACACAACCTAATATTTGACCCAAACATTAAAATCACCCAACTCGAATGACTTGAACTTAAAAATGACTGATATCACTTTAGCTCAAAGTCCAAAGTGACCTAACCCGATTGACTTGAAACTCAAAATGACTTAAATTCAGAAAATAAAACTACGCGACTTGAATGTGATGTAAACAAGATGAGCCGAAGTGGAAATTACCTGACCAAATTAACCCAAAACTTATTACGACCCATACCCAGAAAGACCCGACCCATTTCAAACTTAGCATAAGATGATTCGAAATTTGAAATGATACAACTCATTTGTCCCCAAACTCGAGTTTGAAATGACTTGAATGAACTCAAACCTGATTATAACTAGCCTGAATCCTGTAAACACTTAACTTGATTAACCGAAAATTTGAGGTAACTTGAACACCACATGATCCGACGTGATACTCGACCCGATTTGACTCAAATACCGAATAATTTGAACTCAAATTGAATCACTCCAACCATAATAACTTGAACGTAATGTGAACCGCTCCGACCAAAATTTAACCGTAGTTGATTAACTCGAAATACTCCAACTCAATTGACCGAAAATTCTTGATGATTCTAATCATTACGTAATTATAATTCCGACCTCTAATTCCTTTGATGAACTAAACAATGGAATTTCAGTTTTATCATAATTAGAATTAGAATTATAATTTCACAGTTTAATTCCAATTCCATAAGCTAAACAAAGCCTTGATTTCTTTTTTTTATTTTAGTTACCTGCTTGGAATATTGAATGGCTAGGATTTAAGAGCAAAAGATCATCAGCCACAGAAAAATATTGCATGTGTAGAAAAATAGTTTTCTGCACGGTAAAAATGCCCTGCTGCTCCCTCTCCCCTTGCTCAGTTAATCCACTCACTTCCCGCCTGACCCTCAAAAGCTCGGACAATACAAACAATCTGGGCCTTGGAACACTTCCAAGCAGTAGAGCTTTAAGCTGGGGTAGAGATACAATATTTATAAGAAGGTGGCAAAAAGAACTCCCAGTTCAACAACTCCCTGCATAAATGACTTGTATTCCCATTGCAACTCAATGAGGAATTTACTGCTTCATTCAAATTGAATCTAGAAATGAATATCGTCTTTTCGAGACTTTTAGCTGTTGGAATTTGTTCCTAATGGTGTACGTCCATTTATGAGTTATGATTTTGGACCTTATAACTGCTTTGCTAGACTGCAATCCAATACTGGATCTGGAGGGCAACTAGCTCCCTGAAAGTCATGTTGATAATGAATAATAATACTTTGTCATAATTGCTTCTCGTAAAGCATGTGGCAAGTCTGAGAATGACATCAACAACAACAACAACAAACCCAGTGCCTCAAGAGCTCCCGCAAAAGCGGGGTCTGGGGGGTTGATGTACGTAGCCTTCCCCCTTCAGGGTATGAAGCTGAAGAGAGGCTGTTTCTAAGGACCCCCAACCTAAAAGATATGCCATCTTCGTGTTATGGTGACCTGTGAGCAATAGAGTATCAAAGCAAAAGAGTAAGCCATATGTCATCTTCGTGACATGCTAAGAAAATTTGAGCTGGAATTGATTTCACAATTTCCAGGATTGATTGGAATGCCATGGTGGCTGGTGTAAAAGGAAAGGTCATAGTGCGGCACAAGCGTAGAGAGCTTCCAATTGACTGATCTGGAGTGTGTAAGGGGCTCAACCAGTCTCTGCTTTTTTATGTCGAGAGGATTTTTAGAGATTGCTTTATTAGAGAGTAGTGTTTGGGTGTTCCTCTGATTCTGTTACGTTTAATGTTAGCTTAAATATGCGAGTACCATCTTTGAATCTGTATTCCTTAAATCCCTTTTCCTTGCAAAGTGATTACCTCATTCTGGATTATTTTTAAAATATAGATTTTAATTTTAGAAAACTAGAGTATGGGCCTAGTTCAATGGCAAATTTTCAATTGGGTTATGAGAGTCGGATGTTCTAAGTGAATGAAACATCATAGGGACACTGGATCATAGCTTGGTCATTGGTAGGACGCTCATTTGGAATTATTTGTAAATATTAAAAAATTTGGGCATGTTTGCATTGGCCCAGCCTGCTTATTTCTAGATCGAAATTTAGCCATATGTTATGTAAAAAGAACAACAACATTCCTAATGTCCCATGGGCTCCCGCCTAAGTACGGTTTGGAATGTTATGTAAAACGAATACTTACCGTTAATATTTGCAAATTTATTACTTAAGTATCCTAAGATTTGAGCATTTATTACTTGGTTCCCAAACATTTTAATATGTACAATGAGGTACCCTAAATTTTAGATATTTTGTCTCTTAGATACCCTGAAGTTCTAAACTTTTATCAATCAGATATCCTTTCATTAAAAATAGGTAGATTTTTGTTAGAATTTGCTAAAATTGAACATAATTTCAACAATATATAAGTATATTCATTAAAATTGGATGATTTTTTGCCAAAAAATGAGAAAATAACACATAATTATGGTAGGTTTTTTAGGCGGTCTACATCAATATTCGATGAAAACATTGGCACTGCAAGCAATATATGATCGTATTGATACGTTATATCAATATCTTTTATACAAAATTGATCAAATTATTAAAAAAAAAAAATTCATTAAATTATAGGGGAAGGGATAAGAAGAGAATATGAGAGGTGTAGAGGCATCTGCTGAGCGGCTTCTGTTGTGGAAGGAGAAGCAGAAGAATATGAGAAACATGGGGACGAGGAGCTTCGAAGTGAGCGCTCCATTCCTCACCCGCAAACCTACTTGTTCTGATTCTGCGCATCCGCAAGCCCCCAGATCCAATACCACTTCTCTTGCTCTTCCTCCATCTTCTTCTACTACTACCAAGAGAACACCTCGATTGTATTCACTGACCGTGTCGGCTGCTGCGCTGAATGCACCCCATAACAAGCAGTCTGAGCCTCCTGTAAACATTGTGGCCCTAGTTGGATCTGCCTCCATCAGTCCTCTCAATTCCGCCTCTTGGCAAGAGGTTCTTCTCCACACTGTATGTTTTTTTACACTTTCTTCTACCGTCTGCCTCTTAATTCAAGTTGGATTTTATGTTACACATACTCTTCTTACATGTTGTAAATTATTTGGCAATGTCAGACTTAATTGCTTAGACAATGGTATTCAATTCTCATTTCAGATTGGTTACCTCCTTTGCTTTAATTTGTGGTCTTCTTGCTGGTCTGCTGTCTTTTTCAAGAAATACTACCCGATGGCTCTTTCTTACTTTGTCATCTCTTACCAGGCAACTAGACTCAAATGGGTTGACGAGTGTTTCGAAATGATTGTGTTCACTGACAATCTCTGTCAATCCAATGATGAAACGACTACAAACCTCCAAGGGGCACTACAACACGCCGATATATTGGTCATTGTTGCTGTTACAAACCCAGAATCTGTAATGTGGATTCAGAACCATGCTGACAACATCCCTAACATTATATGCTTTGATTCCTCCTCTGCTCTAATAAACAAACTTGGAGGATATCCTATTAGTAATAAACCCAAATCCGGTATATTTACTAAGATACAAGGCATTTCTCAGCTCAAGAAAACAAATGAGGTGCTCCAGACTGTGACTGAAGCTTGGGGTCGTCATAATTCCGATGACATTCGATTCTGTTTGTTAGTTATAATCAATGTTTATATAAGGCCTGTTCCAATTCTGAAGAATCTGAGATCAAAGGGTTTGTCTACGCTTACCCGAATGGTGAAAAGCTGTGGGCCTCAAATCCTCAATTGCCTGCTAGATCCTAACTGTAGGAACGCTCTTCAATGCTTAAATAAGTGTAGCCCTGTTGATCAGGTATGCAACTACCGTTGTATTGCTTCATATGAGAATTCGAATCTTGAGGCATTCTCTCTTTGTGTATTACAAAAGAACAATTGTTTAGAATTGGATGCAACAATCCCAGAAAAGCCTCAAGTGTCTCCTATGGTTGAATTTCGAGGGTCTGAGATGTGTCATGAAGTGGCGGAGGATCTTTTTGTTGGGTGGTTGGGGAATTTGGATTGGAGTTGGCGTGTAGTGGCCGGACAAAATCCTGCTTATGATCAATTTCCTTGCCAGTATCAATTGTTCTACAGAGGCAAGTCCAGAGGATCATTTTGGTATGAGCCCATTTTCCAGGTCAAGACATTGGAAGGAAACACTGTGTGGAGAAGGCGTAAATATCGAGTTAGAAGAGGCAAAATCCCGGGAACTTTCTTTTTTAGTGTTTTGGACAATGGTGTTGTCTCAAATGAATTCTGGACAATCGTAGATGTAGCTGATGATCTTAGTTGGGGATTATTTCATTATCATGGGGCTGCTAGAGTTGCTGGGCAGTCCTACACAGGGGCCGTCCTAGTTAGTCCAGATGGTAGCTACCCCTATGAAACCGAACATCCACGATTAACCTATGCACTGGATGAGTGTGGAATCAAGGAATGGGAGTTGTTTAATGTTGATAATTTTTCATGTCAAGATCCACCGCTTGGGATTCCTGAAGGCTCTAGTTTGCACTATAAGATACAAGTTGGAGTAGAACAGCATTCATCCGGGTAACAACCACCATATTTCAGTCGCATCTTTTCATGGGCATGGTCGGAACTTCTATCATTGGTCTTTGGCCGGGAGAAATCCTTTCAAGAACGAGTTCGAATTGACAAAGATGACTGTTATTTAAGTGCTCCAAACATCAATATTCAGTGGAAGTCAATCTCCAAGGTGAGATGAACCCACCAAAAGCCCTCGTGAGCATGAGGAGATTGCATCCTATGAGCTCGTGTGCAGGTCTTCAAACACAGTACATTTTTTGTGATCTTTCACAATTATAGGCTAACTTCACGGTTACAATCGTTCGAGACTCAAAAGGATCTATACCCTTGCTGCTGCTTCGACGGAGCTGCATTGTAGCTTCTCCATTCCTACGCAATAAAATGTCCAAGTCGTAACATAGATTTAAGTTGTGACAATTTGTAAGCTTTTTTTCTTGTACATGAGCAAACTATAAATTATAATGTGGCTGAGCGTTTGCACAAATGAAAGGAGCATTTATATTTATGTCATATACTATAAGAGTTATATTTTATAGGTCTTGTGTAATAGGTGCCTGACCTACGAAAAAATGGATGTACAAAATGATATTACCTCTCTTTTATATGTTCCCAAAAAATCCCTTTGTATGACATAATACATGTAACTTATACCATGCAAAATCAAGAAACATAAAGGTAGGAAATGGTCTCGAAGACATGTCTACCAAGTTTTAAGTAGGAGCCAAGCTTCATAACATAAAAAGATAACTTTGTTAGTATTTTTTACTAAATAATTATGTAACTTACTAAATAATTTATTAAAATAATCCCTACTAAATGTGAACCTCATCTATATTTTTTTTAATTACTCTTAATATACTTTAGCACTAATGCTATTTTTTGCCAATTTTTTCAGCAAAATATTCAATCGTAATTTAAATATTTATCTAGTATTTAAAATATAAATAAATAAATTAATATATAGTAATTATATTTATTGGATAATGTTATTATCAGGGTAGAGTAAAATTATAATTTTAAAAGTAATTTTATAATTTTTTTATTTATAAATTATATTATTACTCTAATAATAATAATAATTAATAACTCGTTTTAACTTCATAAAATAGGTGACAAATGAAATGATGAGTTTTGCGTGTCATTGCTAAGATGGGAAAGTAAAAGGAGAAGTAGCGGGTGGGAGATACAATCTGAGATACGAATGAATGAGTGAGTGAATGAATGAGTGAAGAGGAAACCCTAAGCCCCCCTTTCTATTATTACTACTACTACTAACACAGAGTCTTACGATCAGATCGGGCGAATAGATATTGAGATTTTGGTAATGGAGAATCACGAAACGGAATTGACGATGGGGCCGACATATGATGGAGATGCAGATGGAGATGGAGAAGATTGGAAGAATTACAGGGACGATGACATCATGCAACAGCAATCTGCTATCCGCGCTGAGCAAGCCCTCAAACTCCCCCTCCTTTCCCTCAAGGTCTTCCTACTTTTACTCCTCTTTTTCTCATCTTATCATTCTTCGGCTTATCTCTGTTTCCCACTTGCTATTACTCGCAATCTCGTATTCTTTGTTGCTTCTTGCTTCTTGCTCCAATTCGAGATTTGCTATGATTAGGTCAAACGAGCAAATTTAGGGGTTTTTTTTTTTTTCCGCCCTACCAGACTGGCTGACCTTTTCTTTCTTTGGGCTTACCGGATCTTTGGAATTCCTAGTTTCTAATTCAATTGAAATGTTTTTTAAGTAACATGGTCATCCGTCTGTAAGCGTCATTACCCTTTGCGCATAATGCGGGTTGTTGTGACCAATGAATGCAAGGCAAGTTCTAGGTTTTCTTTGAGGGGAAGATTGTGCGGTGCGCCCGTTTGTGGAAGGAGTGAGAGATTACTAGTGCTGGCATACTTGCCCCAACTAGTTTGTAGGGTGATCCTCGCAGTAGATGTGCTTGATTTTTGTGGGATTTTCGTGGTGATCTTTGATGTTTTTGTTTTTCCTTTTCAAGGCCCCGGGGGGCCCCGGGGGGGGGGGGGGGGGGGGGGGGGGGGGGGGGGGGACAGCACCCGGAAGGAAATATACGCTTCTATGAATCCGAAAATACTAATGTAAGTTTAAAAGCATTCTCATTTTGCACAGGAACCTCTCTCGTCCTTGGAAGCTGAATATGAAACAGGAAGTCCTATCTTGCTTGAGAAAATAAAGGTTCTTTTTCCTTGTTCCTAGTGTCTTTGGTTTATTTTTGAATCCCGTTACATAACCATCATTTACGTTGCAGGTTCTTACTGAGCAGTATTCTGCACTTAGGCGAACTAGGGGAGATGGGAATTGCTTCTTTCGAGCTTTTATGTTCTCATACTTGGTATTATTCTGTCCCTTTTTGGTGGAAGGGGAAACTTTCTTACTTCACTTTTGTCTATTGTAACAAACCGGTTGACATTGGTTAGTTTTTCCATCTTGTTGTGTATTAGATACTGAAAGCATCTGTGATTTTTTGAAACAGGAGCATATTCTAGAAACTCAAAACAAGAGTGAGGTTGATCGTGTGAAAGCTAATGTTGAGGAATGTCGAAAGACCCTTCAAAACTTGGGTTATGCTGACTTTACGTTTGAAGATTTTTTTACGGTCAGTATGCCCTTTTTTTTTTTTTTTCCTGGCAGATTGAAAAGACTTTGTCAATACAAACAAGCGGATTCCTTTGAAAAATCTTGCAAAAACTATCGGCTTCCTGTGCAAAAAGGAAGACAATTTGTACACATTGTTTGTTCCCTCCATCGAAAGTCCACTGCTCTTAGTCCTTCTAATTTCCAGGTCTACAGCCTACTACCCGCAGTTTATAAATTTCTGAATGAACACTTGTTTATTGTTGCTGCTTTTACACCCTACTACCCTCAGTTTATATATTTATCAATGAACAGTTGTCTGTTGCTGCTGCTTTGTTTTTATCGTAGTTATGACATTGGAACAATGTGTGAAATTTCAGCTATTCCTTGATCAGCTGGAAAGTGTGATTCAGGAGAATGGTACTCCAATCAGGTGTTGCTTTCAACTTTGCCTTATACTTCGCATTTTAGTTACTCTTTTATTTTGATATTAATTTTACGAGGCTTATGATCCTGTGTTTGAAGTTGACGTCTTTTCTGTCTTTATTATCTTTCTGTTCTTTTAAATTTCGGAAATGGACTGGCTTATCTTTGCAGTTTATTGTGTTTCATATTCCTTATATTCTCATCGTGTACATTTTCTTTGCATTTCAGCCATGAAGAGCTTGTTCTAAAATGTCGAGATCCTTCAATATCTGACTACGGTGGGTGATGGTAACTTGTCAACATGACAACTTTCTGCCCTTTTCTATATCCACTAACATCATTTTTTGTGCAGTTGTGATGTTCTTTAGATTTGTTACATCTGGGGAGATAAGAAAGCGCTCAGATTTCTTTGAACCCTTCATAATGGGATTGTCAAATTCATCAGTAGATCAGGTTTGTTCTGTTATTCTTTGTTATGTGATTGATTGGCCATGCAAATAAAAGCCACAACAACCATAAAAACTGACTTGTTACATCTGGGGAGGTAAGAAATTGCTTAGATTTCTTTGAACCCTTCATATTGGGATTGTCAAATTCATCAGTAGATCAGGTTTGTTTTGTTATTCTTTGTTATGTGATTGATTTGGCCATGCAAATAAAAGCCATAGCAACCATAAAACTGACTTGATTACTTGAATATGAATTGAGTATCTCAACTTCAGATCTATATTGGAATTTGCTATGGATGAGCTCTGAAGGGTTGGAATACCTCATTTCCCGGACCTTTGAAGTGATTGCTATTTGGTGGTTTAATGTCCCCTGTCTTAATGCTTATATTTACTGAGGGGGGAAAACTACCTCTTTTGAGTATCCCATTACAAAATATGAAGGCAGGCATGGAGACTGAAAGTTGAATTACTTAAGATGCCATCAGAATTTTTAAGATTTGTATCGTGTATCTCAATCATGTTGATACCATATTCAATTTAAAGGATTGAATGTTATGAGTTGGGTATTGAGTTTTATCATTAAGGAAAGGGAAATTATCACTTATGTACCCAACGTTTCAATATATACAATGGAGTACCTTGAGGTTTATAAATTTTATCACTTAGGTACTCTGAAGTTTTAAAATTTTATCAATTAGGCACCGTTTTGTCGGAATTCAATATTCATTAGAAAATGCTAAAGTGGAACATGATTCAGACAATATATAAGTATTTTCATTAGTGTTTTGTGCAGAAAAATTTCTGATTTGAATTGATGATTTTTTACCAAAAAAATACTAACACGACACAGAATTCAACAATATATGAGTAGTTTATATCAAAATTCAGTGAATCTTTTGTCATAATTCGTTAAATTTTTGCCCAAAATATTGACATAACTTTTATATATTAGCATAATCATGCACTAAATCAATATTTTTTTATATAAAATAGGTCAAATGTGTACAAAAATTCATTCAATTATGTGATAGAGTATCTAGGTGATAAAAAATTTCAAACCTCAAGATACCTCATTGTATATATTGAGATGTTAGGGTACCTAAATGATAAATGGATAAACCTCATGCTATCTAAATGATAATTTCCCTTAAGGAAATGATACATTTATGAATGCAGCAGTATGAAATGAACTTTCTTTGCCAAATACATGTTACTACCCTCAATTACTGCTACTTAACATGGAGATGTAATAGAAGACATGCCTTTTCCTTTCTGTACAGAAAACAAACCCTCTCCCTGCCAACACCACCCCCCCCACCTCTCTCTCTCTCTCTCTCTTCACACGCATGCGTCAGTATGGCCATCCACCTCCTCTTCTCCCAACAATTTATTTATTAGGGAGTTTCAAGCTAGCAAGTTTGATTTTACATGATTACAAAAGACAACCTGTGCAAAGTCTGGAATTATGTTCCAGGGATTTCCACTGTTTATCCAAAGATATCTGGGACAGTCCCTCATGATGATATTTGTCATTGACAGTTCTGCAAATCAGCAGTGGAGCCTATGGGTGAAGAGAGCGACCATGTTCAGATAATTGCTCTCTCAGATGTACTGGGCGTGCCAATCCGTGTCGTGTATTTGGACCGCAGCTCGTGTGATGCAAATGGGGTTAGTGTAAATCATCATGATTTCATTCCTACATCTAACGTTATGGGCTCTGAGACCAAGCTGTTCATAACCCTGCTATATCGGCCAGGCCATTACGATATTCTCTACCCAAAGTGATGCAGGTTAGGAATGGTGAGTGTTCATGCACTTGAAGATTTGTTAATTATGGTTTGGATGCTAGTATACTAGTTGTCAGAACATAGCCTTAACTTCAGAAAGATTTTATACCAATTCTGCATGTTAGAATTTTCAGATGACAAAGAGCCAAACTTTGGATATTGCAGGCTTCGGGATGTATGGTGGGCAAATGGGATCATCAGGAGGGTGGAGCGTTGATTGCCAAATCAGAGCTTGGAAATCCCTTCCTGTAAACTTAGCATGCTTTTCGTTTTTATGCTGCCATTGTGTATTCTGAATGAAGACAATTGTACAATGTTCATTTTGAGACTTAAACTGTTCGTTTCTCCCAGCTTCATCTCAGGCCCCACTCTCTTCATAGTTCAAAATTTGAAGTACTTTTACTGAGAATTACTACCACCAACCAATTAGGGCATACAATTAAGCTGAAGCAAACTCAATAAGGAATCCACAAAACAAGGCATTAAATCATTTCTTTTCTTTGACAAAAATTCATAGAAGTTTTACAATGGAGGAAATTTTCAAAATCAGAAGTTCGCTAGTGAACAAGTAGTTGAAGAGGTACTATGTAAAGAAGTAAACAGGTCATTTTCTCATGGCTTGGATAGCCCATACATTGTGTGAGAATACATAAGATCATACAAAATTTTGAAGCTCCCCAGAGCTCCATCAATATCGTATGTACCAGATAGACTGTAAAAAAAAAAAAATCTCAGCGGTGGTTAAACTTGCTTTCCTAACATGTAGAGGCTTCAATAAGAGCCATTCTCTTGCTTTGTTTATTAAATTAGCCTTTTCACCGCCCGAAAAAAACGAGGTCTTTTTTGGCATCCCTCACTTCAGTCACCATGGTCAGACGGTTAGTGGGAACATGACAAAACTACTTGGGAGGCAGGTGCTTCAATGAGGGAGCTGGCTCGCTCCTACTCCTTTCCTGACCCAGAAGATGAGTCTCCGTTGCAAAATTCCTCCTTGTCAGCAAAGTTAGGTGGGCTTCCTTGATGGTTATCCTCTGATCTAGGATTTCCAGGTCTTGACCGAATGTTGACACCCATTGGAAACGGTACCTGTCCAAACGACTTCAGATCAGTGCACGACACATACACCTGCTCAGTAGCTAATGATACTATTTCAGAATCCTCCCTTCTGCCACATTTTCCCCCTCTATTTTTTGCCTAAATGCATTGTTCTGATTGGCATGGCACTAATAGGCCGCTGCACTTTGATCAATTGATATAAAATGACTGGAACGGCTATATGTCATCAATATATCTGTTCATGCATTATAACATGCAGATTGTTCAAAAGAGCGCTTCAATTTGGAAAAATTGAAGTTAAGAAACCAAAAATAGTGATCCTTGCATCTACTACATTTCTAACTGGGCTATGCATTTGAAACTACATGAACTACCACATCTACTCCTTTTATTTGTTTGGAAGGAGATAAGTTCTCCAAAAAAACCCTTCTGGATCTAATTCACAGATACCAGATCAATAAAATAGGTTAGTATTCGAATATTGTATGCAATTTTGCAACATGAACAAAGTAACACCAAATTTATAAGAAGCTGGTTTCTGCAATAAGTTTTAAATTCTATGCAGAATAAGCATGAACGATAATATATAACAGACGAGATTCAACTTTAAGTATCAGTTTCAGTTCACCTCTTCATAATGTAAGGTGATGCATCCAATAAACAAAAAAAAAAAAAAAAAAAAAAAAAAATCCCTACCAACACAGAAAAAATGAACGCACAAAATGACCGGCCATATGTTGGGCAATGTTAATACCTGATCACCTGCATTGGAGCCATCACTGTGGAAAAGAATAGGTCTGCAACGCTTGTCCTCGTTCATCAAGCTAGAATTCTGAAAATGGGCAACAAGTGCTGCTTTCCCTTGTATGCGAGCATATGC
Organism: Simmondsia chinensis; assembly: GCA_018398585.1. Taxonomy (NCBI): domain Eukaryota; kingdom Viridiplantae; phylum Streptophyta; class Magnoliopsida; order Caryophyllales; family Simmondsiaceae; genus Simmondsia; species Simmondsia chinensis. Next base: position 30,905,632 of record JAGTTD010000016.1, on the reverse strand, counting down.
AAGTGATGCAACCTTTTCACTATTGAACTTCTCCCATTTCTTTCCGTTGAATGACTGCCAACGTTGTTTTACCAGTCAGCATCACATGAACTCGTAAATTTTACAGGTGAAATAATACAGACATATAATCAAAAACCAAACCTCATAGAATGGAACGATATGGCTTGGATCAATCATGTTGATAAATGCATAGCCAACATTACATTTGTTCTGCAAAAATGAGGCCATATGTTGAAGCACATTTGCAGTGTTAAACCGAATACCTAAACGCAAATCACATTCCTGGTCCTCTCCACATGACAGAAAGGTTCATCAAGTCAAGAAAGCACTTGCCTTGAAATCAATTGGTAAGTAGATGAAATCATAAGTTCCACGGTGGCGTTCATCAATAGCAGCCATAAGCATCTTGGAAGTGTACCTATAAATACCGGGAGAAGCATGCAAATAATAGTTATGATAATATATAGGAAACGTATAACTAAACCCTCCATGGATAAAAGTATTATAAGCATCCAAATAGAAACCCATTTATAAAGTTGAAGGGTCACTTACTTGTTAGGAATATTTTTTATCATCAAGGTTGTTCGGTTGTCTTCTCCACGCACAATGCGGTCCACATCGAGTTCATATTGCTTCTTATTGTCCCCTTGCCCTGAACTGCTTTCACTTCTACGGCTTCTAGCACGTTCACCAGGCGGTTCAAATGAACTTGCCATAGAATTCATATGGCCCCTGCTCGAATATACCATACCTCTTTGGTGATGGGATTGCAGACCAACATTTCGAGAAGAAATGGGAAGGTCCATGCAGTTTGTTCCAGCAGGAGAAAAGATGTGAGAAGAAAACTCCATATGGTGCAGTGGGCTTCCAGGAAATCTTATGCTTCCTAATGGCTGGCGGAAACCAGTAGCATCAGGGGATCCCACCAGATAATTATTTCTCCTGTCCCAAAGAGAAGGATTCATAGTAGGCGCAGATCCCACATGGTGGTTACTCATAGGTAAAACTGAGTTCAGCATGTGAGATGGTGATCTGGGGAGTCCATGAAGTTGTGGAGGGGGATGAGTACAAATACCGTTAGCATACGAAGGCGTGTTTCGCCACATTGAGGCAGGAGGTTGAGGGTGCTTTGTGTTACTCCACATATAAGGATGTCCGGAAAAAGGGCTGCTTCCGTTTCCAGATAAATCAAAACCTAAAAAAGATAGAGAAGGAATAAAAATTAGGAGGCAAGATTACATGGCCAAGACTAATTATTCAGAGCTAGGTAGGACTAAATGTAGTACTTTCAACTATCACATAGTACAAAATTAGTCCTCATATGGACAACCATGGAGTAAGCAAGTCATTAGGTAATGTAATGACCATTAGAGTTGCTACATGATTAGCAGCTACGTAATGATATTTTTTAATAGCTTCCATAATGTACGTGCACACGCACACATATATGTACATACATGTTTATGTATATGCACAATCGGAGGAAATGCAGATGTGCTAAACAGAATACCTCACCATAATTAAAGTCAAGATTCGAGGTTCAGAATAATGTCAAGGAAGGCCATTGGACAGCTGAAAAAAGCTTGCACCTTATTTTCATAAATTCAAGCAACAAGTACCAAGGTGCAAATAAGTAAAACTCATCAATCACTTAGAAACAATGCTTTGAACTGATAAGTTGCATTCTGATCTTGCTTGGGAGGAAAACATTTGCAGCAGAGGCAATACAAAAAACAATCAGAAGGGTTACAGCAAAGGGCAGCGTCAAGGAACTCACTACCCCAAAATCTTGTTATATAAAGGTAAAAGAATGGTTTTGAACTCCAAAATGCGCCCTCTCACTTGAATACCCATTGGATTTGATGCACAGATAATGTGTAGGTCCATTTCATATCTTAAGCTTCAATTATATTAACTGAAAGTGGAGGCTATTGGGTTGGAAATTGCAGCCTCTCGTTAAGAAGGCTTGACACCATGCTAAGGATTCAATTATCTAAAAAGCTTAAATTGTCAAGTGAAGGAACATGAATAGTTTCATAATAAGACATGTTCCTTGATGCGATGTCTATTGAGGTTCAAACGTAGATAATCCAATGCCCCGTTGAAAATGGGGGCTTGCGAGGTTCGAACTTGCAATCTTGGTCCACAAAGCTTAAATGTCATGTCAAGAAACCAATTATCCCAAAAGTTTAACCTGTTAAGTAAAAACACAAAAATGACTTTATGCTCTAGATAGAATTAAAAGAAGTCACACTAAAGCCTACTTACCACTTCCGATTTCAATAGAGTTTCCATTAGAGCTAATTCTGCCAAAATGGGTATTCTCAACCCTTTCAGATGGAAGAGCACCAAAGCTAGGAGCCATGTTACCAGGAGAATTGCAAGGAGCACCATTTGCTAAACCGTCATGATACGCTGGGAGCGAATGAGGATGAAGACTTGGCATGGCCCAAAAATCGTATTTCATTTGGCCGAGAGAACTGCCAGACTCAGAAAAGCCTGGTTGATTACAAACAGACTCAAGCCTCAATGCAGATGGCAAGCCACTGGGGACACTAGAAGAGATCCCATGATGAAACGAATTTTCCATGAGTGAAGCTATAGGGACTTGAATTCCAGCTCGACTGCTCATAGGGGCTTCACTCTCCCCAGCAGATGTGACAGGACCATGAGAAAATGATCCTACAATGAACGTTCTATAAATATGAGCAATGCTTTGACATCATATATCTCATCAGTAACCGCACAGTGAAGTTATTTACCTGGGCCGCTTTGTTGCATACATAGATCAGCTTCATCTTGATCCAACTCTGCAGGTAGCTGTTGCATTGAACTGTCCAAGTACAAGTCACAAAGAAACACCAAATGAGGGAACCATAAGAAGACCCATGGAAGTTTAAGAAAAATACTAAAGTCTGTCAAAATAAACCGCAACATATATTGATTAAAATGGGGAAAAGCAAGAGAGTGAGCACCTTTGGTTCTGGAAAAGCTGCCCCATGGATGCAGCTTAAGACTAGCCTCCCCCGTATGTTATTACCCTTTAATTTTTATAAGCTAGCAACACATCTCTATATTTAACTAGAAACAGATTCCAAGGGCTAGCAAGGCGAGGAAAGCAAGAAGAAGCCAAATAGTGGGAAAGGGGATATGAGAGGAAATACCTCCGCCTTGCACCCCCGGGACGACTAGGCTCAATCTTTATCTTCTTTCCACCAATATCACTCCGGTTTAATGCACGAAGAGCAGCTTCTGCAGCTCTAATATCATAGAACTCCACAAATCTTTGATTACTTCTATGTGGAGTTTCACGAATCTGTAAACAAAGGAAACGGCAACATTATTATCATCAATAGTAGCCATTTTAGCAATGAAAAAGCTAGGACAAACTCACCTCCTTAATCTCTCCATAAGCACCAAAAATCTGACGAAGTTCATCATTTGAAACAGATGAGTCAAGGTTGAATACTGCTAAAGTACCCTGGTTAGCATCTTTCTCTGAAGGCTTGTCCTAAAGGGAAGGTGAGCATCATCATAGCAGTGCTTTAGCATTAGGAGAATGAAGCACGTGCATCGGATGAATAAGCAACAGAGAATAATACCTTTGGGATTGAATAATGTATGTCAAGCCTCCTACGTCTCAGTGACTTATTCTGGAGTGCTTTCATTGCATTTCTTGCTGCTCTAATATCATAATATGATATCATAACAAAACCTCTATGTTTGCAGGTTGTATACAGAGTACGGATATCTCCATATTGCTGCAGAGTCAATACAAGAACATCAAAAGATTGAATTACACTTCTCCCAATAAGCTAACAAGTTCTGAGCAAGGAACCCTTATAAATACCTCAAAGAGAGCCTGCAACTCAGAATCTTCAACGTTGCTATTTATATTTCTTACAAACAAAGTTCGTGAAGGGTGCTCACAGTAAGGATGCTCCCCAGAAACCGTAATATTTGATCCCCCTCGCTGGTCACTTGAAATTCCGCCTGGGCTCCTGTCATCTCCTAGATCGATCCCTCCAACGCTGCTGAACAAATCTAGATCTTCTATATCATCTTCTTCACTTGGTTGCACCACAAGTTCAAGCCCATCAACGACACCAGAAAGCAAGTCATCATCATCAGGGAGGAGGTTCCCTATAGTCTGAGCCTCAATTTCTTCAAGGGACTCAAAAGGCTCCTCTTCCTCATAATGTGAAGCACCAGCATTGACAGAATGGCCGTACACAGCATTGTTTGTTGATAATCTCACTGAAAAATGAAATTCGGAACCAGTCATTGACCAAATGAAAAAATAATTGCTCAAGAAAACATAAAGTTCTCATCGCATAGGCATAAAACCAGCACGGTTCATCTGTCCAAGATTACATTATGCTGCGTGTAAAAGTTCATTAAGTTTCCGTTTCCATTTATGCATATTAACAGAGAACTTACACTTTCTGCTAAACAACTCCGATAACGAGCTGGAAAAGAGTCCATTCTCATAATGAGCAGATAAGGTACCATTCTCGTCCCTAGCTGACGGCACATTCAAATTTGATCTCATTCCCAGACCATTGTCCACAGTACTCCACGAATTGAAGAAGTGACCAACTGCTCTCTCTGATCTGACTGCTTGTTGCTGCAAGCTAACATTAACCTTCTGGCCCCGCGTTAGGTAATTCTCAGGGACTTCTAAGTGCCTTGTTGTCTGAGACTCCAGTGTCATTAGCTTTTCCATGGATGATGAGGCAAAAGGCATGTTAAAAGCTGTAGAAGACATCCCATTCACAGGCATCCCTTGAAATCAAAAATTAAGTAGAAATTTAATTTTTGCCCCAAAAAAAAAATTTAAATCCCAGCAACTAAAACCTTTAGTAGAAACATTTAATGGGCCATGCATTGCTGCGGACAAGCTATGCCTTTGTCTTTATTTGCCTAGTTTGCCCTGCTTATATGCTTATTGGCTCTCGTGCTGCTAGGTTGCCAGGCTTCATTGCTGCGGATAAGCTTTTCAGGTTGGGGGTCCTCGGAAACAGCCTCCTTCTGGGCAACCCCCAGAAGGGGGAAGGCTGCGTACATCTACCCCCTCCGGACCCTGCTTATGCGGGAGCCCTTGAGGCACTGGGTGGTTGTTGTTGCATAAAAAATGATTCAGCATACTTCCTGGTTGGATAATTTTAGAAATGTGACCAACATATAAACAGGTAAGTGTATCACCACATATTCAGTCGCTGATTTGAAAAATTATTTGAGAATTATGTTAATTTAGTCAAATCTTCCCAAATATTCATTAAAAATAATAAATATCATTGTTTAGATGAGTTTTGAATTCATAAAATTCTTAAGTAGAAACAAGAATAAATCAGGCAAAGGCATTGTGAAACAATGGCCAGTTATTCAAACAACGCTATCAATTGCTTGGAGAAAGGCTCATTGCTGTTCCAGTCGGCATCCAAAACTTTATTCTAGGAGTTCAAATTAAAGTTCCATGCATATTTTTCAATTATGCTAATTTTTATACTAAATTATGGACATTTCACTGTTCAGAAACCAACTCCATGTCGATGAGCATTCAATGCATAATCTGCTATATACCCCAGTAAGACTTGAATCACTATAAAGTGATATTTTTCATTATTCAACTTTGAGAGTGCGATCTGTAAGCTCTCAAGATATTCTAGGAGACTGTTCAGAAACCAACTCCATGGCTCGCCCATTGAATCTACTTGAAGAGATTGATTCATGTGACCGTAGAAACCTAACTCTTCTTTGCTCCCCAGTACTATTTCCAAAGCATTTTAAAGAAGTGATGAAAACTTAATAATTCAAATTTGTCAACTATATCGATTTCCTCACCACTTTTTCGCAAATCAGGTTGTACTTTCGGCATGTGGCCAGAAGGAAGCAACACAATTCACATTAGTTTTCTCAGAAACACATTACTTTACGCACAGTCCTCCCTATAGAACCAAATAGAGGTTATTGTGTAATGCAATCGCAATAATTTTGAGCTATTAATTACACAACGAGATAACTAGAGTGTATTATCATTGTCCATGACACCCGACAACGTGACCATAAACCACGTTGATTCCGTGGTCCCTGCATTAATTCACAAACATTTCACCACTTCTGACCATGATATAATAGGCAACCAAGTAAATTAGTGTCCACTTCTTGTGTTTTGTTCATCCAGCCAAGTTTGTCTAGCAAAATATCATTCAACTCAAAGTTTGCCAAAGATTAATACATTAACTGAAATGGCTCGATCTTACTCAAACAAGAGGGCACTAGAGTTGATGTTTTATCATGCACTGCAACAGGACAACTCTACTAATGTAGACTCACCGTAATGATCCCTGATGGTATCTGCTTTTGAAAATCCGACTTGTCTCTGCGAGGAACCAAAAGTAAAATTAGCTCTAAGAAAGATATAAATCACAAAATCCAGGACAATCCAGTGACAGATGAAGAACCAATTTCATCAGAGCAAACTTTCTGCGGTTCTTACCTCGCCAGAAAAATGCAGTTCCTCTGGAAATTGTGACGATGGAGAGACACCCTGTTGGTCCATCGTTTGAGATGGCATGATGAAATTAGAATCTAATAGCATCTATAACAGCAGAAAATTGACAAAAACTTGTCATGGATCCCAGCTTAGCAATGCACGGCACTCAGTAGTATATCAGTGTCCCTGCTTGTTGAGAGAGAAAAGAACAGAAAAAGGATTCAGTACAATGAACAGCAAAGCAACCCAGTTGGCAGTTGGAACTGCAGACAATGAAACCAAAAAGTTGCAGAGAAGGGTTCTGTCAGCAACACTAAATGTCAGCATATTGAATTGAATTTATAGTAGAAGGTGAACATACATGAAAAGGTCAGAGGATAATATATTAACATTTAAGTCTGGGACAAAGCATGGATAAAGATCAGCTGTCTTCTCCAGTCAATACCTTCCTTCTATAATCTAGAAGCCCAAATAGCTCCCGTATTCTGTAAAACTAACAGTATCCATAGTCGGTAGAACCTTAACAAGCATCATACTCAGTTTAAAAACAATTGATATTTACCTCCCAGATAACTTCCATGATCTCAACAATTGATTAATTTTCATAATTTGTAGAATCCTAATAGATCCCAAATAGATGGATAATTATTCAGAGAACGGTTGAAATCATAAAACAGATCTGCAGCATCTCAAATGAATGCGAGTAAAAAAACAAAAGGGAATAAAGATGCAAGCCCAAGTACTCGGAATAAAAATGCAATCTTTGCACAAATCACAGGGAATCTCGCCCTTTATTTGGAGGAAACCTGAAAACTAGCTACAAATGAAGACAGGAAAGGAACTTGGAGATGGACAGCTATCGGATCGGAGGATAAGCACACCTCAAAACAAGGAAAATCAGGAAGGTCGAGAGATAAAGCACGCACCTTTTTGGTTGGAAATGCGCAGAATTCAAGACAAGCTGTTGCCATTTCAGATGAGAGAGAAAAGGCAGAGGGAATGGATTAGGAAATAAAGCAGAGATCAGAGGAGGCTGAGAATTTAAATTGCACAGAGAGAGAGAGAGAGAGAGAGGGGGGGGGGGGAATGGATTAGGGAAAAAGGAAAGGAAAATGAAAGAAGTAGGGGGATCCGGGCAACTGTGCCGTGCAAGAACCTCCAAAGCTCCGATGCTTCTCTGTCTTTCCCTACATTCCACGTTAACCTCGTGTCTTCCTGTTTCTTGCTCTCTCTCCTCCTCCTCCTCCTCCAACTGAACGCGCTTATAATTCCGGCCTCAAGTTATTGCAGCCGGAATCCATCCAGCTCCGGCGACCGACGACCTCTCTCTCCCTCGCTGGTCCCGAAGAGAGAGAAATTCAAACAAGATAAAGAGAGAGAAAAAGGAGACAGCTTTGAACAGACGGAGAAAAATATAAGAAAAAAAAAAGAAGAGAGAGAAGACGGAGGTCTAAAGCAAAGAAAAACAAAAACAAAACAAAAGAGAGACCAGACCCGCTCCTCCTGCAAAATGCGGAGTCTCCGTTGAGACAACAATTATCACGTACCAAGCTCAGCACCAATGCGCTGTTCACACCTCTTCAGCATCAATTTTTTTTCTTTTTCTTCTTTTACATAATTTTAACCTCGTTAAATCCTCCTAATCTTCTTGCACCTGATTAAATGAGATTGTTCAAACCCACAAACTAACTGATGAGCTCGAGCTGGCTTGTCATTGGCTTCCACTTCCACTCTCTTCATCATTTCTTAAGTATTCATTAAAATCTATTTCAAAATTAAAAATAAAAGGCACACAATTAAATGAATTTTAACAAACAAAATGCCCTTGTGACAGTTGTTAAAGTGTCACTTTTAATTTAATAATATTATCTTGATCTATATGATTAATTACTAAAATAAATAAAAAGTTCAATTACATATTAATATCATCATATTTAATATATTAATCTTTTAATTTATAAATTTTATGGAATAATTTTCTAGTTTAAAAATTACACGTATTTAATAAAATAATTTAAATAAAGTTGTAAAATAATTTGTTGATAATCCCACCATCCTACTCATGAATTACAATTTTGTCACATTTTTTATGAACAAGAGTTGGAAGATGGGCTTCCTATTTTACGCTTTTACAAATTCCTATTTGAACTATTTCATTTGACAAATTTAACTTTTTGATAGAAAATATATTTCATAGAATTTATGAACAAAAAAACAATACATCAAAACTCATGATACTAGTATGGAATTTACCCTAAATAAAAAAATAAAGGAGCAACCTCTTAATGCAATCAGTACATCGAGCAACTTCCTCAAATTTATAGGAGAAAGTAGAGACACTACACACTCATGTAAAAAGCTAACTGCACGAGATGTTGTAAAATACATCCCCCTTTCGTCTATCTATCATTCTATAATATGATTTTGTTCCTTTTGCTCTAAATGGCCCATGCCACTACAAAAAAAAAGTGTCATCTAACCCCATTTATAGAATTTCCCTCTACAGTATATAAAACACATTGCTTAAAATGTTACATAATTGTACCTAAGAGTACAAATACAATTTCCCACCAACATCAAGACATTTACACCATGTGCTGCAACAACTGGCGGTAAAGGAATAGATTGATTTATGCCTTTCATCTCATCATACAGGCTACAATAAGTTTTTTTGCAACTGAATGACATCCACCCGGCTCAAATAGTTTTTGGTACTCATTTTTTTCCTAATAAAGTTAAACACACTAGGAGCTCAACGCAGGAGGGCGCTAGGCGTCTCTGCTCTCCGCAAACTAAATTATTGATAGTAGAAGCTAAAGGATTGAAGTATAAAAGGTTGGACCAAATCTAATACGTGAAGGATTTAATAGTGTAACCTTGCAACCTATCAAATTTTCACATAATTACATCCCCTGTATCTTGTTCGGGTTGTGCTTAGTCCATAATGTGAAAAATGCTATCAAGCGATGGATCTTCCCCGAGGACCAAACGCCTCATCACCTCCAACACTTGTTGTCCCATAAGTCCATTTGTTGAACTATATGATCCTTTTGAAGTGAAATCCAATCGAGGCATTGAAACCAATCCTTAAGAATGCGGTTGACAACTCATTTGTATGCCAGAGATTTTATTTTATCTCCATTTTCCTTTATTAATGGTCTTTGTCACCTCGATACATAAACTTATGTTGTGTATTTTTCATGGACGAAGGTGCTTCTTTCAATTTTCACTAATTATGAAAAACTTTACTGATTTACCATGCACTCATCCATATCCATGAGTAGTCAATACTTTCCACTTGTATTTTCCTTCTCTTTTTCCTATTTCTATATACTACCTAGTTATTTGATTTATTTAACCTCAAATTTTAATACATAAATAAAGTTCATATCAATGAATTATGTTTATTTTTAGAGTGTTGTTATTGGAAAAGCAAAAAATATCATTGCTATAACAATAATGTGGTTATAGTGTACAGATTGTATATGCGCCAGGAAAAAAAGTGCACAGTGGCTTAACCAAATAACAACTAGCTTCTAACTTACCCAAAGATGCATAAGAGAGTTGACATGCAACCTTACCTGATTTGGTAAGTAGTATGTATGCACTAAGAGGAGGCCATTTGATGCAGAAGTGTATGTTCACGCATTATATTTTGTTTTGTTCTCCTTAATAAATATTTTCTACATACGAGTAAGGAAAGCGTCGGATGTCCTTTCTTAAAAAAGATTGACCTAATGCAGCATCCGTCCATTGGGATAGCTTGAAGATGACTAGAAGGACAATAATCCCATTAACAAATGCATGATATTTCATATGATCCAAACGGACAACCTTATCCATGGTTTGGTTACCCTATTAAAACAATGAAGTGAACATAACATTAATGAAGATTATGCTTTCCATAATAATAAAATATATGAATGTAGAGACAGGAAGGAAGGGAAGAAGCAAGAAGAAAAGGGAGGGTTTTGATGCAACAAATGACAGCACGCAATACCAGAAATAGAATAAGATGAAATGATTGGAAGGATAACATGTGGGATGCTATGCTATTATATAATTGCTTGCCCAGATTTTGTTGTTATTCATTCTCATCAGATTCTCCTTTCCCTATTATTTATTAAATAGTGCTAACATTAGCTTTTAGTTTTCACTTGCGCCTATCTTCTTTTACTACACATCATGATTCATGATGCTTTTGTAATTTTAATTTCTGCAAAATATTTTCTCATTCCTCTTCACATATGTATGATGCATTTAGAGAGAGTTCTTGAGAGAGTACACAAGCATTATACATTCCCTTTGCACAACTATTTTTCATAGTAACCGCTTTATATATAGCTCTCTTATCTCCCTCATTTTTCAGGGTCATTCTCTCTCCTGCCTCATCTCTCTCTCTCTCCATCTGAAACGGCCTCAGCAAGGGGGTTGGATTGGTTTATTTAATAGTGAAGGGTGGATTGCATTCCCAATAGAACACTCGATTCCCAATTTTAGAATTCCCCTCGCTATAGTTACAGTGTTCGTTACCCTATGGCTATCGATGAATTTTGGGCAAAGTTCAAGGCACTCCTACCCGGCAATTAACGAGCGCACGTTAAGAGTCGGATCGTGTTAATCCTGGAGGATGGTCGCTGGTTGTACTATGTGCACCGGAGCAGCGGTGAAATCGTCTTTTAGGGCAGTGGTCTTTACCACGGCGCGGTATCAACATTTTGTAAGATTTTTCTAATCACTTTCTTCCTTGTCGCAATTTCTCCACTTGTCGATATTATTTACTTGAGTACCGTGTTCAGGTATTTTTCGCTATTTTCCTGCGACATTCTTCACTGAATTATTACTGCTAAAATTTCAGTTATTTTATTGAATTTTTTGCTGAAATTTTAATGCAATGTCACTGCAATTTTTACAGCAATTATTTACTGAAATTTTACTATATTTTGTGTAGAAAAAATTAGTTGTAATCTGGTCTGTGTGTGTGCTATTTTCACAATTTCTTTTAACATTCTAAAAGATGATTTTATAATCAATCCTGGAAACTCTTGACATTCATGGTTCTTTATGATTATTAATGTTTTGTTTGATTTTATCTCAACTTTTATGAGTATAAGATGTTCGATGAAATGCCTGTATGAAATGTAGAACACAATGAACCAATTTGAATAAACTTACTGATATTAAGAGCCAAAGAAGTAAAAAATAGAGAGGGAAAAAGAATTTGAGATTGTATTGTTTTGGTTTTGTTTGGTTGATCTGTTGTTTTGTTTATTGGTTTTTTTGCTTAATGTAAAGTATAGATCTGGAATGTGTTTGAATTAGTGGGTTTGATGGGATTTCCTTGTGTAGAATCTGGGCTGAAAAATCAGGATTTTTGTATTACTTATGGGCTCTATTTGGTTGATAGAAAACATTGTTTACGTTATGGTTGTTATAAAGTTGTGTGAAGAAACAATGAAATTGAGACTGAAAAGAATTTCTATTAAAACAAACGGAGCCTTAAGTGTGGATATGGCAAACGATATTGTTGTGGGATGATGTTGTCAAAAATTCAATCTTGATTAAGGGCTATGCATCATATTTAGCTTTTATATGCTTCAAGCCAATACTGAATATCAGATGCATGGTCTTTAGTCTTTTGTAGCTCTCTGGGTGAAACTGCATAATGACATGATCTTGCTTTAACCTGCAAAATAAATCATGTACTCTTAGCCAGATGAAGTAGAATGAATAAATTTTCCAGATTAGATAAATATAAGCAATGAATTTTCTTTTCCATTCTTCCTCACTTCTTGCTTTATTGCTCTCAGTGATGGGCATCAAGTGCCAACAAGTATAAAGGATGAGTGTAAGGGAATGAAGATGTTGTGATGAATGTGTAGGCACACTAAATAAGACCAGACATGCATGCATGAAGGATAATAATGTGTATGTTTGATGTTTTGAACTTCATATATTTTTCTACTGTTCATGTTGTCATTCGAAGGACCTGATTTTCTAAGTTTATATGAAAAAGATTCAATGGAAATTAGACCCACATTCACGTTAATCTGAATATAAGTTAGTGAAATGTGGGGGGTGGTGCTTATATGAAGCAAAACTCCTTGTGTTATATAAGAAATTTTTTTTTTTAACCATAATCCTTTTCTAATTTTTTGAGTCTATCAATATTTGCTAGTTGCTACTAGCTTGTGTGGAATGTATGGTCGGTTGAGAATCTAGTGTAGATTGTTGTCTTGGTGGAGCAACTTTTGACTTAAATTGCTTGAGCCTGACTTTGTTGATGGTTGGAGAACAGTTCTTGGTTTGGATCGTGTGTTTTCTAATTTTCTGTGTGATTGTTGTGGGTAATAGTGTTTAACGCTTGAGATTGATTGTGAACTTGTTAAAATGAAATCTTGAATCCCTTGTGTGGATAGAGCATGATATTTTTGAGTTTTAACCATGAGATTGACCTTGTATGTGAGAGTTGTTTTTCTTGCATATTTGGAGTGACCTAAGTGAAACAAGTTGGTTATTGTAAAGGGCTAATAGCACTTGTGAGTTCTTGGAGATCTATGTGTGATTTTGTGTATTAGTCTTCATATTGATGTGTCTCATGTATTTCCCATGGCTGTGTTTGAAGCGTTGTGAATATGTTGTTACATGTTACTCGAAATGATGAAAAGCATGTTGTTTTAAGTGTTGAAACATGTCTTTTTCAAGCTCAGTGTACTGCTACATATTGTTTTGGGCTATATGTTGCTATCCATATCGTCATATACAGATTGTGGACGGTAAGATGCTGATGTACATGCCATTATGGACTTTTACATGCTAAATTTTGCAGCACTGGAGTAATACTTATTGTGTCTGATGTGCAACTGCTATATGTTGTGTACATACTACTACTTAATGTTGCTATCCATACTGGTATTATGCTAGTTTTTAGACTGTTTTGCTAAATTTTTAGTTTGTAGTTGGAAAAACATGATATGTTTGAGTCATATGTGGGCTTGGTATTTAACTTGTGTCTAGATAACTTATTTGGGTTACTGTTTTATGTTGTACGCTTGTGTTGGTCGTTTGAATGACATACTATATGACCCTAGTGTTCATTTGATGTGAAGAAAAATGTAGCATCGCATCACAAGCTTAATATGCTAAGGTAATTGATAGCATTATGTTTTGGTGAATAATATAACACTCGTCCTGTTATATGCATTGATCCAAATGACAAGTATCGAAGTGCCCTAATTAAATTGTTGAAGTACTAGTAAAGCATCATGAATGAGGTTTACATTGTAATAAACTTCTTCTCGTATTAGGTGTCTGATATCGATGAGAGATATTCTACTAATGACTATGTTTTACCAATGTTTGCTAGTTGTAGCTAGCTCATGAAAATTGATCATGGTGGAAATATTATTTTGGTGATTATCCAAAGTCGGTGTAAATAGGTTGATGATGCTAAGCACTTGGGCTCGAGAGCCTTGCAAAGGCTTACGTTGCCTAAAGTTGAGTTGTAAAAGGCATCTTGTGAATTATGGTCTTATGAACCTCTTTCTCTTGATATCACCAAAATTTGATACAAAATTGGTAAGACATGGACTACCCTTAATAGTAATAACGCATGTACGCTAGGTACGATGAGAACGGGTATATGGTCTTTTTGACCTAACTGGTGATAATGTTTTACAACTGTGATGAGATGTGAAAGTGACAGATTTGCGGTATATATCTTTTGTGCCAACTATATATACGATATACATATGATACGTGTACTATGTGAGTACTTGGGATGGAGATATGATCTTATTAATATGCTATTTGCTCCACTATTGTGTTATACTGACTTTGTTGAAGTTGGCAGGCGATGAAGCTAGTCGTTTAATAGCTCGTTGCAGATTACTCAATGCGGGGGTGAGAACAACTCATGATTGATGTTGGCAGTGGCCAACTCTCAAGTACCACTTTGTTGTAATACAATACGAAATGCCATGTATGATGGTTGAGCTTGATGCTTTATCCTAACCCATAGTCTGTAACGAGTGGTGTGGACACTGCACAATTGACGAGTTTGGCAAGAGGAGACCTATTTGTCTCAAGCACAAGATCTTAAACGATCTACTCAAAAGAAAGTGATATCACTAAATTGCAAAGATCTGAAAAGAACCTTGTGGATCCATTGATTGTGGAAACATCGAGAGGGACGGGACTAAAGTCTATACACGAATAAACTGTGATGTATCCAACCTGGTCTTAACAGGTTCAATGTGAAAAGTCATAGTTTCATTCAAGGAATGCACTGTGTTTATGTTGTCCCTCCCTATGGTGTGACAGTGTGGAGACGGGTCCATAGGCATATATTTGGTGGTGTAAGCGAGGCTTATATTTGATGGACACTGTCTGTATGTTACCAATGGGTGAGGTTGAGCTTTAGCTCTTAATAGACCCATATCTATATGTTTGGTGGTGTGCGGTAATACACACTTGATGGGATCCACCTATGTAGGTATGGGAGTCTGGCCGCTCCCTATGAAGGTTTAAGACTTGCCTTCTAGAGCGCCTATGAATATCCAGGACGAGCGCATGGTCGATAAAACGCGCCAAACCGCTGGAGTTGCTGAGATCTGGAGTTTAGTATAGTGGCAGACTAGACAACCCCTTGTGAGGTTCAAAACGAAAGTCACCTCGTAAGATGTTGGTCCTAAACTTGGGTTACACTAGGTGACGATTCAAGTCGCGAGACATCGGCATTGAAAAACTGAACTCCCTTTGCCCAATCTATTCTTCTTTGTTCTTTCCGCTTGTATCCTTTGTGGGGGATTGTTGGAAAAATGATACAAGCTAACCTTTAGTTTTAGAGGGGATTATATTTCACATTAGAAAATTGTGCGGGTGATCCTTTTTCTTAACGGGTATATTTATTTTTCGGGTAATAATTTTTCAAGACCCGTTACTAGCCGTTTAGTATCATTAATTGTGGCTATTGGAGATTTATAAAATAACTAAAAAACATAGCCGTTGCTATTCATTACGTCCGTTATTTTATCGTTGCAATTGATGGCTGATTAAATATATTTACTTCTTTGATATCAAGTTAGTATCAAAACTTCCCCCCATTTCACTCCTCTCTCTTGCGCTGAAAATTCGGAAGGATAATGGAGGATCTCACCTTCTGTAACCGCTTTATATATAGCTCTCTCATCTCCCTCATTTTTCAGGGTCATTCTCTCTCCTGCCTTATCTCTCTCTCTCTCCATCCGAAACGGCCTCAGCAGGGGGGTTGGATTGGTTTATTTAACAGTGAAGGGTGGATTGCATTCGCAATAGAACACTCGATTCCCAATTTTAGAATTCCCCTCGCTATAGTTACAGTGTTCGTTACCCTATGGCTATCGATGAATTTTGGGCAAAGTTCAACGCACTTCTACCCGGCAATTAAAGAGTGCACGTTAAGAGTCGGATCGCATTAATCCTGGAGGACGGTCGCTGGTTGTACTGTGTGCACCAGAGCAGCGGCAAAATTGTCTTTTAGGACAGTGGTCTTTACCATTTGGTAAGATTTTTTTAATCACTTTCTTCCTCGTTGCAATTTCTCCACTTGTCGATATTATTTACTTGACTACAGTGTTCAGGTATTTTTTGCTGTTTTCCCGCGACATTCTTCACTGAATTATTACTGCTAAATTTTCAGTTATTTTATTGAATTTTTTGCTGAAATTTTAATGCAATTTCACTGTAATTTTTACAGCAATTATTTACTAAAATTTTACTGTATTTTGCACAGAAAAAATTAGCTATAATCTAGTACGTGGGTGTGCTATTTTCACAATTTCTTCTAACAACATTCTCTAATGTCAAATCATAACTTTCAAATGTGAAAGTTCTTAAAAATTGATCCCAATCTTTAAGTAAGGAAGATGATAGAGTATAGTTGGTATGCTTCATTTGGTTCATTGAAAAATGCACAAAGCTTTAAATTTACCATATTGTACTACTTCCATGTTCAGCTTTGTGGAGGTAATTATAAATATTATGATTGTAATTTGCTATGGGCATTAAACTTAGGATCTCATCCAACTTAATTGGTTTTTAGTATATACAGCATGGACAATAAAACCAGAAAGTTATGCCCCATCTTATCATCAACATACATACCCCTTGAATTTTCATGTTGGGGGGGCGCTGAGTCCAAGACGAGCTCAAGGCCTAAAATCATATTCATATAATAATCATTACGAGGTCTGACTTTGTGCTTTTATAATTCCCGAGTGAAGCTATGAAGTGAGATACTTGAGATTGTAAATCTAAGAAAAGAAAGAGAGGTGGTAGAATTGGCAGCACAATAAATACTTGTCGTTTGTCCGCCATTGAAGCCCTCCAAAAAGCTAAGAGGGCCATGCATTACATGGAAAACAATCAACTAACCACATAAGAGTGATCCGGTGCATCGGAGTCCACTAACTGTTGGGTGCTCCCAACACTACAAGTAAGCCCTGGCCAAGGGGGGACCCCCAGAGGATCATCCTTTCTTGAAGGGGCCCATATGCCTTCTCAAGCCCCATTCTTGGAAGATCTCTCTCTCTACAAGTATGGTCACACCTACTTCTTTTTGATCAATAAGGTAACCTCTCCTCCTTACTGATCTACAAACCCTAATGTAAATTAACACAAAATCGCTATTCGGCAAATGATTAAGACAATAAAATGGAAAAAGAAAAGATGAGAGGCAAACATAGTGGAAAAGAGAAACTTCTTCTAGTTGTAAGGTAAGATATCTTTATCAAATGAGATATCTACTTCATAATTACAATCTTAATTCTTTCTCTTTTTTTTTGGTTGATTTTTTAGCTTATAAATTCATAATTATGACTTGCGAAATATTAACTACTACACCAATTGAAAGATTCCGTAGTATAAAAATATTTCTAAAAGATTGGATCAATAGTTGATACTAAATACATATTAAACTAAATTCTAATGTTGCTAGTTTTTTCCCATATGAAAATGGCATTTATCAAACTTAATGCAAGCAAGGAAATGAGGAAGGGTGTGCTTGAAAACACCTAACCTAATTATGGGAACAAACTATAGGGTACACGGCTAAAACACCTCTAATTCATATGAAAATCTTGCAAAATCAAAACACCTCTCTTTTCGTTCTTTCTCCCTCTATTTAACTTTGTATGTGTTGAGAACTCCACGCCGTTAAACTCACGTGCCTCGAAACCCCCACAAAGCTCCAACCTTTTATGGCCTTTGGAGCGGCTGAGCCTTTCTGCAGGCCCCCCTTGACGGCCGGCAACACCCTGCTGAAAGAGGCGGCGATGGAGGCAGCGTTTGAGGAAATGGGTCCACCGGAGAAGGAGGTTCCGGCGGCTATCCCCTATCTCGGGTAAAGGTTCAATCTTGATTTCGTTGTGTATAAATTGGTCTGAATCATTTCAACATTCTGGATCATATTTTGACATGGATTTTATTGTTTTAGTGTGAATGTGCTCTGTTGATGCTGCTGCCGCTTTTCTGCTTGTGCTTATGATTCTTAATATATTTAGTTTCATTTAGATAGGGTGAAAGTTTTGTATTATACTGTATCCTTCTGCCTTGAGCATGACAGAATTTTATCTATGTAAGTGCTTCCGGGCTTTGTTTGTTAAAAAGAAAGAAAGAAAAGTGTTGTTTCGTGACCTAAATAGCACACAACTCAACGATTTGAGTCAAATTAAGCCATTATCGCCTTTGACTTGATCAATCTCCCCGACATTTGTAATGCCCACCTGATAAGTATCGCCGTTGACTTCTTTATCTTTTACATGCTAAACTAGAATCAGTTTTATCTCATAACAAATTACAGTATTAAACGTTATACCATAAAAATTCATCCCTAATTTCTAAACTAAACCCAAACATGTCCTAGATTTACACTTGTTTCTTTTTATCAGTTTGCAAGTCTGTTACTTTATTTAAAATCTTGTCAGAAAGTCTGTTCATATAGTGAACTTCATCAAAAACGTCTTTTCTTTTACTGAAGTTTGGTAAGAAAAATTGTTTCTTTTACCATGAGCTTTTTGTGCTGCTTATCAAGCAGTGAGGATAAAGTGTGATATAATAAAAAAAACCCAAGAGGCCCTAGTATATGTTGATGGACGCTATAAAAAGCTACCTGCCTTGAAACCAAGAAATGCAACTCTTTGCCTTCTTTTCTGCGCTTATTGTATCAGATGTATGAAAAACGGGTATCTAATGTGATTTGATTATTCAATTGATGATGACAAGTGCAGTTGATGGCAGTGTTTTAGTTAGCATTAGCGTTTTAGCCACTCAAAATGCTACCCTTATTTTCTTTGTGTGTTGATGGTCATCGTAGCAGCAGCAGCATTTCGGAGAAAAAGTAGCATTTGCCAGTCCAAAATAGCATTTCAAATTTGTAAAAAACATAATTACCTTATAGCATGTTTGAAGGATCTCAAGCTGCAGGAGCCAATGAGAATCTTGAAACCGGGTCCCAGACTTATGAAGGAATATGCAAGAGGAGACACTTCACAGTAGAAAGAGATTGATGCTGAAACTACGTGCCAGTACAATAATTGATTGAGGTCCTGGAGTAGAATGGTAAAATTCTAAGCATTTAACTTGAACCTCAGGACACCAAGTGATAGGCAAGAGAGGAAGGACCCCGTATATAGCTTGGCTGCTATTCTTAACAAGCTCGCTGATGCACTTGGGTCAATAGCAGACAAGCTATAGCACTTCGGCCTGTGAAAGTATATTTGATCTCTCTGTAAAGCCCTAGCTTTGCAGTAGAGGCTGAAGAAGCTGATGGATATGATCTTATTGAGATGGCTAAGTGATTTCTCATGACTTTTTCATCTTTTACCTCCCTTTTATTCGAAATTTAGATGATTGCCACATTAAGGGTGATAAAGAGTAGGCATATTTTGCTAGGTAAAGTATTTATCAACATTTGATCTTATGTATGTCATATAGAATGCTGCTTGCTTCATGGATCACCTTGTGGATTTAATCATGAATACAATTAGTTGTGCTCCTCATTCACCATGTTTTCGTTTGTCAACCATGATAAAATCAACATCTTTATCAGTCATGCTCATGTGATACTTCACAAGTCCTTACTAGTTCCAGAGATAAAGGTGTTGTTCCCAGGGATTTGAATTTGAATAGCTTTCCTTAGAAACAAAACAAGCAGCCTCTATCAAGAGTTCCTGTGCTATTGCTGTCAACATCAGTCTAACATGCATATTGTGCTTTGTTGCAGGAATATATTGAAATATTGTGGTTACATGTAGTTCTGACACGACATCATTATAGGGCTCAACTGCTATTCTGTATCTTATGGAATTACATTCTATCACTCATGTGGGTGGGGCCATTGAAGCTTTAGTTTAGAAGTGAACTACTACAAAAGTTGAGGCACTAGAACAAGAGAATATGGATCCAAATCTCTAAACTCGCTTATTTAATGAAGAAAAGAGAAACTGCCAAGGGTGGGATTAGCTAGTTAGCTTTGCTTGGCTATAGCCTTGCATACAAAACTTTTGGGGAAAAATTTGTGCCGAGATTTGGCCCTCCTTTCGGAAAAAGAGGGAGGTAATGAAGGAAGTCACTTGTCCATGAATTTTCGTGTTGATGATTGTTTGGAATCTAGACAGTGTGCTGGTCGGAGAAGAATAATGTGAACATATAGTAGTAGCAAAACATTGAATTCTACGACAACATTTGAAATTATTCCTTGAACTTGTTAGGACGTGAGTTGTTTTGGAGTTCAATACAGATTTTGACAGCTGATTTGCCTAAAAATAACAATGATTCTACTCCAACCAAATTCGATCCTCATGGACTTTACTAAGTGCAGCTTGAAGTGAAGGTGTCAACTATCTCCATTAGTAAAAGTCTCTGGGATATAAGTTTATGATCCGAGATTGAATAGCACCTTCATAATGGGAAATGAGATTTAGGGGGGGTATTTGGGGAGGGTTTCCTCCTTGTACAATCCATATGACTTCCTTCGGTTAACAAAAATGTGTAGCTGGAAGTGGAATTCATCGTCCAAGACACAATCTGCACAAATCTAGGAAGACTAATTATTTGTACTGCACATTGTCTGTGAACGGTCCTAAGTGTTTACTGAAACTTAAGAGGAAAGATGTATATATGTAGGGTGGACACGTTGAACCCACTGTGCTTTCTTATTCGCTTGAAAGGAAAGAAGATAAGAGGAAGATGGACAAGAGCAGATGGAGACTCCATACAATTATTAGGTTCCTTCCCTTTGGAAAGCAAAGCTATTTGAATCTCTGTTTTTGCATATTAGTGTATTATCATGCTCTTAAAGTGGGTTGAAATTCCATGCCGAGCAGGGGATAAATGTCACTGTCCAATCACCAAATGACAAATGTCGAGCACGGGCCTTTTCAGCTCAATGGCATCTGTTGAAAAACAATTCTAGAATTTCCTTGTATTTACCATATATTTTGTATTTTGTATTTATTTCTTCTAACATCCTACTAATTGTAGTGTTTAGTGGGAGTTTTGAATAGGCATTATGTTGGTATATTTTCAAAATGTGTATTGATAAATATATAAAACATTGTTTGATGTATGTATAAAATGTGTATGAGATAGTCCCGGTATGTGTTTAAGGGTTCAAAACATATGAGGGGTGTGTGTCGACACATGGGCGGTGTGTGTCGACACATGGGCCATGTGTGTCGACACACAATCCAACAGTACCACTGGGGAATAAGTGTGTGTTGACACACATGGCCCGCGTGTCGACACACAGCCTTATAGAAGCGCACGGCAGAAAGTTGTGTGTCGACACACAGCCCCTTTCTGCAGTTATCTTCGCGACCTTAGTGTTTTTTCCTTGGTTTTTCTTTGGGACGTCTTCTTCCATTGGATACAAATATATTCTCCCATCTGATACATGTTTTACTGACTTGAACATATGAAATTGATTGGAGAATCACAAGAACAAAAGGAATAAAAGAACATCTTCATGTGTTCTTGTGTGAATTCAAGTGTTTGGTTTGTTAAACTTAGTTAATCTCACTACATCTTTGTCAATCTCTCCCCATACACATCTTCACTCCATATTTGGTTGTTGTATCCCCGAGGATATTTGGTATACCGAAATAAGCCTTAAGGAAAGTAATTACATAGCCTCAACACCTGAGATCTTTGGGTTACCCGTTTGCAAGGATTTTGCAAGTATTTGTGAGATTTACACTAACACATTCATGGGGGACTTCAATGATTACAATTCCTCCTTCATAAACCGGCGATAATGGGGAGAGCAAGACTAGGAGAAATTTTTATTGGTCTATTCATGTAATTATTCTTCTAGCATAGGATTCTTTGTTTCTAGTCTTTTGGGTTTCCCTTGCTTGTATTATAAATTAGGCACTCCTCTTGTGAATAAAATCATTCCAAAAATTCTCTAATTGTTCTTATGTTATCGTCTAGATTTTAGTGTTTTAATGTTTACAGAATCTGTTGTTATCAACATCAAAAGCTTTCTCCAGCAACCAAAGGTCCAAAGCTAACTACAAAATAAACCCTCCCCACACCCGGAAATGAGAATTCTTGGGAATTTTATTTTTTTGATTTGGACTTCTGTGAAGGGCATTTTTTTTCATATATATATATATATATATATATATGTATGTGTGTGTATATATATATATATGTATATATGTAAAGGTAAAAGGAGGTACATTAGGAGAGCTTTCCCTAATGCATCAACCGAAACTATGACACCTAGCACTAGACTAGATAGATGAAACCATTGTGTCTCTTCAATAGAATTGTGGCCACTTTTTGGTAGTCAGTCCACTGTTATATTTGCCTCCTTGAAGTAGTGACCGAAATTGATATCTCCTCTAACTTGCCTAATCATATTGATGTCTTGGAAGATTTACTAGATCAACCACAACATATATAACTTCCTTTAAGCACCTTGAGTACATTCTAATTGGATATTATGGAGCCCCAAATTAATTGCCTTAAGAAGGCCATCTCTGGATGCCACAACTTTAGCTACCACCATGGAGGCTTTTCCTAACATCTTGCCTACACCATAATAAAGCTCCTCGCACCATCTCTTATAAATACCCGCTACTACCGACCTTACATTTCTGGAACCATCAAAATTGACCTTTACACTCTCCAAGTTTGGACTATGTCACCTGACCCACTCCCATGTATTTCTTGTTGAGCATCTGTACATCTTAGTATCATTGCTTCCCATATTGTCTATCCTTCCTTGAAATTACCATTTCCATATTAGCCTTTTAGATGCTATCACAAGTTTAGACAGGAGGCTACTTTTGCTGCAAAATATATTCTTATTTTTGTCCTTCCACATTTGCCAACTTAGGACAATAAACTCCAAAAAGTTGTACCAACCACCTCAGCCCCAAGTACCTCCCCTTCTCTCTAACTCCTGAAGGAAGGAAACTTCCCATGGCACTCCCTAACTCCAAGCAGTCTCCTCCATTCTTAGTGAATTATGGGCCATCTAAGTAGTTGATTGACTCTAAATTTTCCTGAAGTGTTGCATCCCCAACAGAAATTGTCATCATTGCCATTCTTAGTGAAGGAACACTACCCATGAACATATTATGCAATGTTATAGCATCCTGAAGAAGGATTATAGGAAATAGGATGAAGAGATTCCTCTAGGAAAAGGAGTTGTCGGGTCCAAATATGATTGCTTGAGATAAGGTCCATAAGCCTGAAGAATCTAGGTATGAGGAGGATGGAAGCAGTCAACCATGCTTTCCCATGTGAATTAGGATGAAAGGTCATGACGCAACTAGATAACATCTAGGTGCATATAATAATCACAAGATATTTAAAAAGTGCAAGCTTTTTGGAATACATTCCGAAAAAGACGAATTTTCCAGTTTGGAAAGGAGTGATGGGAGCTCGTGTGTTGCTTAGAAGAGGGATAAGGTGGGTCATTCAGAATGGTTTCGTTTTGGCCTGCTAAGTGAGCTGCTCTTGATACTTCAGTGTCAATGGTTAACCCAAGCGAGGTGTCACGGGCACGATATTCCAATGTCCGTGACAGTGTCAAGACCGTGCCCAGGTCGCTGCGGGTGTCGGGCCAGTTCGTTGTCATGGCCTTGTCTTAGTCGCTGCCCAGGGACCGTGCCAACCATGTCAAGACATTGCCCAGTTCGCTGTGAGTACCGTGCCCCAGCCTTGTCGTGGTCGCTACCTCAGTCCGTGCCTCACCTTGTCAAGGCCCGTCCAGTGCGCAGCCCAGGCCCAGCCTCAGCTTGTCACGGCAATGCCCAGCGTCTGCCCAGGCCGTGTCCAGGGCCGTTCCAGGGCCCGACCCTGTGCCGCACTCCAGGCGATCATCGCTCAGGCAGGCCCGCGTCCTCCAGCCCGTGTCTTGCACCCTGCCGCACCGGAACAGTGCCAGTCCTAGCCGTTGGGGGCCGTGCCCTGCCCTAACCGTTTGAAAAAGATTCTCTTTTGCTTAATTTCAAGATTAATTGTTGTAATAGATGTTTTTAGATATTTTAGGATATTTTTCAGATTTATTCTATATTTTTAGTATTTTGTAATATTTCTATAAATAGGGAGTTAGAGTTCATTTTGTAATCACTCAATTAAATCAATGATATGAATTCTCTTACTTTCCCATCTTTACTCTCTATTTCTCATCTCCTAAATTCTATTCCTTTCTCTCATCTCAACTCTATTTCTTATTCTCTCCCTCATTTTAACCTCTATTGTCTCTTACGGACCTAAGTCCTAGATTTGGGCCGTCACAACCTTGAGGGTTGTGACAAATTGGTATCAGAGCGGTTGCGATCAAGGCCAAGTTCGAATCTGTGTTGAAGACAAAGCATGTTATGAGCAAGATCCAAGAACCGTCCGTTTGATCGTAACAAAATGTTCATGTAAGTCAAAAAATAAAAATAAAAAATAAAAAAAATCAAGAAAAACACTGCGGTGTCAATTGTTGAAGTGAAGGTAATCTCTCTTGTGTCAAATTGTTGAAGTGTTGTGAAAATGGGTATCATTGTGACCAAAATGGGCCAGACCGTGCTGCCAAGTTAGTAGACCGTGTGTTCTTCATTTCCAAAACCGCGGGCAAGTGGGCATAATCAAGAGTTCAAGGTTTTCGTTGCTGCCATTGTTGGGTCAACCGAAGCTTTTCAAGAAAATCGTTGCGGTGCCAATTTGTTGTGACAAATTGTGTCAAGAAGTATTTGGGGCGAAATCAAGAATTCAAGATTTCGTGCTTCCATGGTTAGTAGACCGTAGCTTCTTTAAATTTTCAAGAAAATGGTTCAAGAACGTCATTGAGATGGCCATGTTAATTGTTAAGGTGACCGAAACCCTTTATCCCATTACCGACGATGTTATTCGTAGAGTTTTTTCTCCTTTTGGGTGTATTGCAAATATAAAGTACGTATGAGTGACTTCTCTTAGAGTGGACGTCCATGTGACTTACACCGCGAGAAATGATGCTGAGAGTGCTTGTAGGTGCTTGCACGGAAGAAACATCTACAATTATGGTTGTAAAATGGACATCCAAGTATCCACGCCTCCTAGGGAGATGGTCACGTTATTGGTTAAGGTAACGGGTCTCCGTTATCCCATTACAAAGGACGTTCTCTACCGTGTTTTTTCTATCTATGGGGTCATTAAAGAGATTGTTATCATTTCAACTTCGTCCATAAAAGTGGAAGCACATGTAAAATACACTTCTTGGGAAGAGGCTAGAAGTGCACGCCAAGGGCTACATGGACGAAATGTCTATGACCATTGTTGTGCACTAGACATTGAAATCTTGACAACTCTTAAAGAAAGTGTTGATAAGCTCCACAACAAACTCGACAGTTATAAAGATGTGACGAAGGAGAAGACAGCAACCTTCGGTTCCTTAAAAGAGGAATTGAAGCAATATATGCGTAACAAGGGATGGGACCCCGAGAAAAACGATCATGACTTGGTTCCTTTGGAAGCCGAGGCCAAGGGAGAACCGAATGAGCCAACAGCCCTTGTCAAACCGCAAGGAATGGGAATAGGTGATGTCTTTCATACGCCGGACAAACCATTCTCCCAAAAATTGCCCGTGGATGTTGAAGATGACATTGTGGGTGAGCCGGAAGAGCCTCCCTTGGGTGAGGAAACGCATGGGTCCATTGATGATGCCTTGACCCATGAGTTGCCACAACCTAAGGACACGGAGCTAGATACGAGCACCGAGGCCAATGTCAAGGATTCCTCCCTTGAGCTTTCCGTGCCAAATTTAGGTCCGCAGGGGGGTGCTAATGTACGGTCAGTACAACATAAGCAATAGTAGCCAAAGGCGCAGCAGCAGCGTGGAAGGCTGTTGGGTAGGAAGGTACGCATGAGGAATGTCATGATCCGAGTCCGGACAATGCTGATCCGGGCCATAAAGATGAAAACCGGGTTGAAACCCAAGAAGAAGAAGGACCTGTCATGGGGATGCTTCCCAAGAACCGGGATCGGAACTAAAATCTTCAAGGGCCCGAGTCATCCATCTTCACAGCAACAACTCGTTGTTGTGCAAGCAAAGACATTCAAGGACTTTGGACCAAGGGCCGTGAAAACACCGCTGGGGGAATGTTTCCCAAGAACAGGAATTGGAACTAGAATTTTCGAGGGTCCGAGTCTTCTATCGTGGCTTACGATCTTTGGGGACAAGGATCATCCGTTCGACCCGGGGAAAGAGGTAAAGGATATGGGTGACAACGGGGAGACAACGGGATAGACAATCAAAAGGGGGCCGGGAGCCGAAGGTCACACCGTCATCGCATCCTTGAGGACAAGGATGAACTTAAGGGGGCAGGAATGTCACGGGGCACGACATTCCAATGTTCGTGACAGTGTCAAGACCGTGCCCAGGTCGCTGCGGGTGTCGGGCCAGTTCGTTGTCATGGCCTTGTCTTAGTCGCTGCCCAGGGACCGTGCCAACCATGTCAAGACATTGCCCAGTTCGCTGTGAGTACCGTGCCCCAGCCTTGTCGTGGTCGCTACCTCAGTCTGTGCCTCACCTTGCCAAGGCCCGTCCAGTGCGCAGCCCAGGCCCAGCCTCAGCTTGTCACGGCAATGCCCAGCGTCTGCCCAGGCCGTGTCCAGGGCCGTTCCAGGGCCCGACCCTGTGCCGCACTCCAGGCGATCATCGCCCAGGCAGGCCCGCGTCCTCCAGCCCGTGTCTTGCACCCTGCCGCACCGGAACAGTGCCAGTCCTAGCCGTTGGGGGCCGCGCCCTGCCCTAACCGTTTGAAAAAGATTCTCTTTTGCTTAATTTCAAGATTAATTGTTGTAATAGATGTTTTTAGATATTTTAGGATATTTTTCAGATTTATTCCATATTTTTAGTATTTTGTAATATTTCTATAAATAGGGAGTTAGAGTTCATTTTGTAATCACTCAATTAAATCAATGATATGAATTCTCTTACTTTCCCATCTTTACTCTCTATTTCTCATCTCCTAAATTCTATCTCTCTCTCTCATCTCAACTCTATTTCTTATTCTCTCCCTCATCTTAACTTCTATTGTCTCTTACGGACCTAAGTCCTAGATTTGGGCCGTCACAACCTTGAGGGTTGTGACACGAGGGTTCCTTAGATCCAACCACGAGAGTTTCAAACTTCATTAAAGAGAGATAGTGGATAGGTGTAAGACCCGTGACACTCCGGATCGGGGCACAGGTGTGCGCCTTGCACCTGTGCCGTGCTAGATGGGCTGCCAAAGATGGCATCATGTGGACAAGGTGCGCACTCAAGTAAGGATGCATTAGGCCTCCAAGGACCTAGGCCTAAGTGTGGAACTAAGTGGGAACCGAGACGAACGCGGACCCAGACAGTGTCATGACAAGGGCCAGGCACGGCCCCAGACAGTGTCATGACAAGGGTCTGACATGGCCCAGACAGTGTCACGACAAGGACCAGGGCACGGCACTGGGTCGGCCCAAGGTTGTGAATGGGTAAGCGATAGGCACGGGCCCAGTGCAGGGCACTGGCCCTGCCCGGAAATGGGTAGGCCCAAAAAGGCCCAATTAAGCCCGGCCTTGAAAGAGGATAAAAGGAGCATGTGATACATGTGGAGGATGGTTACCAAAGGAAAAGAAGTGGGAATAACCTTTGACTGGTTCAAAAAAAGAAAAGAGCGGGAAAAAGGAAGAGTGGGCTTGAACATGGAGGTAACTGCCTGTTTAAAAGTCGCGCCTAAATTAATAGAACATGTGCATTGACCAAGCTTGACCATAACCGCCCAGGCATTCATGGAGAACGTGGGACACGACTTGAAGGAAGAGGGGAAAAAAAGGCGGGAATGGTTAACCCATGACCTTGGGGTTGTCAAGGTCTATAAATATGTGTAATTTGTATTCATTTGATCAGCTTGTAATCTCAGAAATTAATCAATGAAAATAGCCCTTGGTTTCATGTGAAAAATTGTCCCTTATATTTCTTTTGAGTTCTTTTGCGCTTGTTATTTTTTACTTGATTTTTGGCTGGGTGAGTAAACCTCACCGCCCTCACAACTAGTTCATAAAATAGCTGTGATAATTGTGGTATCAGAGCAGGTTCGCTTGAACCGTGCGTCCAGACCTTGCGTGTGTGCTGCCCAGAACTTGCGTGCTTGCTGTCCAGACCTTGCGTGCTTGTTGTTCTCTTCGTGGCTGAGTCTAAAATCAGGTTTGCCCCTTGTTTTCGAATTTTAATTTAGAAATTCTAGTCAAGATCTCATTTTCGAATTTAGGCCTTGGCTGGTACTTGTGGGCTTGTCCTAGAGTTGGTTGTGGCATTGCTTGGCGGCGAAATTGTGGACCTTATCCCTGTCGCTTGTTATGAGCCTTGTTGGATGAGTTGCGTGTGATTCTTCGGGGATCGTGTGAATTCTACCTTTTGCGTGCTTGTTATTGTGTGGGGTTGGGTAAATTATAATCCCCTTTGTGTTGGAAATCAGTGTTGGCTGTGTGATTGGTATCCTTGTGTGACTGTTTTTGGTTGGTTGCTTGACTTGTGGTATTTGTTATCACCATTGTTCAAAATCATCAAGGACTAGGAAAACGTCCTAAGACTAATG
The DNA here is from genome assembly GCA_018398585.1 of Simmondsia chinensis. Lineage (NCBI taxonomy): Eukaryota > Viridiplantae > Streptophyta > Magnoliopsida > Caryophyllales > Simmondsiaceae > Simmondsia > Simmondsia chinensis. The sequence continues at coordinate 30,877,045 of JAGTTD010000016.1, read as the reverse complement.
AACGTTTGAACCGAATTGAGGAAACCTTAGGTTTCGAGTATGATGTTGATGACCTTCCTCCGGGAACAGTTTTGGGTGCAATGAAATCTTTGTCTAATGATATCGGGTCCCTTAAAGAAATGATTAAGTCTCTAAGTACTGCCCAAAGGACCCCTTCTCCAGTCCCTACTCCCCCTAATGTGTTTCGTAGGTTGGGCCCTCATGGGGTTGGTAGTAGTTCCCCTAATGTACCTCATGTTGGTGAGACTTCCATCCATATGGTGGAAAGTTTACAAAAAGAAATCGTGGTGCTGTGTAAGACAATTGATGCAGGTACGTTTGGGCTTGACAAGAGTAACATTAAGGTTCCTACTCCGAAAGCCTTTTGGGGTGAACGTAATGCCAAAACCTTGGAGAACTTCCTTTGGGACATGGAACAATACTTTATGGTTGCCCATGTCTATGAGGAAGACAAGGTTGTCATGGCATCCATGCACTTGATGGGTGATGCAAAGTTGTGGTGGAGAACCCGTGTGTTAGAGTATCGTGCTGCTGGTCGTGCTGGAACTGGTTCATGGGATGCCTTAAATAAAGACCTTCGTGAACAATTCTTCCCAACTAATGCTTCTTGGTTGGCCCATGAGGCCTTGAAGGACCTCAAACAGAATGGTTCGGTTCGTGAGTATATTAATGCTTTTAGTTCTGTAATTTTAGAAATTAAAGATATGTCGGATGAGGACAAACTTTTTCACTTTATTTCGGGTCTTAAACCGTGGGCTCAACTAGAGTTGAGGCGCCAAAAGGTCCACGACCTTGCCGCTGCCTTGGTTGTGGCTGAGTCATTAATGCACTTTAATGTTGGACATGATTTTAATAGAAAGGATCACTTTAAGAAGGGAAAGAAACATGGCTTTAAGTCCCTTAAAAAGGAGAAGAGTCCTGCCACTGAACCCAACAACATTAAAGTCTCATTCAAAAACGATGGGAATGACAAAGGAAAGGTTCCTAAGTCTATTGCTTGTTTCATATGTGATGGTCCTCATTTTGCGAGAAATTGCCCAAACAAACAACCCTTAAGTGTTGTAGTTCAGCAGGATGATGATGAGGATGAGAATCATGAGCCATCTCCATCTCATGTAAGGATGAGTTCACTAAAGTTGATGGACAAAGCAGGTTCCGGATGATGCGTAAGTGGCTGGTCGTCCAGGCAGGCTAGTGGGGCTGCTGTTTATGTCTAGGATCTGTGCATGTTTTTATGGTTATGTTTTGTTTTGGGCTCCGTTGTTTTGGAGGTTTTTTGGATGTAATTTTCGTTTCGTTTCAATGGCTTTCATTTATGTTGTTTCGATGATCGCTTATCATGGTGCTATATGCCATACCTATATATGTTGATTATACATGCTTTGATGGATTATCGGATGTGTGGTTAGTGGTGCGTCTAACGGGACTTGAACGCACCCTAATAACAAGATTGAGCCTTGAAAAGAATGAATGATGAATGGTACAACTAACGGAATGTAACCTACTATATATGTGTTAAAGACTAAAAAGGATGAATGAGACAATGTTCAAGCACCTAAAGGACTTGAGTGCATTAAGGACTTTTGGTTTGGATAAAACTATGTCAAAGCACCTAAAGGACTTGTGTGCCTAAGGGTTGGTGTTAGCCTAAGACGAACAAGGTTGTGTCAAAACACTAACGGACTTGTGTGCATAAGGAATTTTGCTAAGCCTAGTTGGTGTGTGTGAACCTTGGTCTATTGTGAAGCATGATGGGAATGAGATGTTGCTGAACGAAATGGGTGGCCTAAGTTAGTTCTTGGGGTACTTACTCTTTCTGCCGAGGATGTCAGTTCTTCTGGTGGGGGAGGTTTGTAAGACCCTTGACATTGGGATACCATGCATAGGGTGATGCCTGGCGTCAAGCACATCATGACCCTATCAGTGCTCCGACATAGGCACTTGACGCACAAACCTCTAGTGCTTGATTGGATGTTAGCGCCTAGGTTTTGGCTGCGACACGGGACATAACGGACCTTGACCCAAGCATGACCCGGGGAGGGCATGCGCGCTTGAAGCAGCGCATTGACATAGTAAAGGATCACTAGTCAAGCGTATGATTGTGCTCAAGTGGGCACACGTTAGTTGTGCCGCACTAGTTAAGGACGGACCCATGACTAAGTGCAAACGCATGCGTTGTGTCAAAATTGAGATGAACATCAATAGGGCACAAGTATATACGCATTGCGCATCCTTTGCACGGATGAATCGAGCCTAACATAGATGAGCCTGAGCTTGGCATCAACGGACTGAGGGCCAAGCGCTTGTTGCATGGCACTGAACCATGGCGTGCGAGTCAGGGGCCTTAGGTGCACAAGCAAGGGCAAGGCATGAAAAGTTGAGTCCAAGTGCACGAGTGGATGCGCTATTCTAGCGTGACAACGGACCTTCACCTAGATGCCATATGGCACCGCCCACCATTCAGAAGCAATTTTCCAAGGAAGTGGAAAAAGGTCCTTGACCATCGAGTGTTTGATCAAAGTAAAAAGAACAGGAGATGAGACTTCCTGGTTCTTTGGAAAGGCACTCCTATGTCGGAGGCTACATGGGAACGTGACATAACTTTGTGGAAATTTGAGGACAAAGTTGCGGAGTACCTTAATACCCTTCCGAGGACGTCAGGTCCTTCGGGTGGGGGAGGTTTGTTAGACCCGTGACACTCCAGACTAGGGCACAGGTGTGCGCCTTGCGCCTGTGCCGTGTCAGATGGGTTGCCAAAGATGGCATCACTTGGACAAGGTGCGCACTCAGGTAAGGGTGCATTAGGCCTCCAAGGACCTAGGCCTAAGTGTGGAACTAAGTGGGAACCGAGACGGACGCGGACCCAGACAGTGTCATGACAAGGGCCAGGCACGGCCCCAGACAGTGTCATGACAAGGGCTTGGCATGGACCCAGACAGTGTCAGGACAAGGGCAGGCACCGCCCCAGACAGTGTCATGACAAGGGCCTGGCACGGCCCCAGACAGTGTCACGACAAAGGCCTGGCAGGGCCCAGACAGTGTCACGACAAGGACCAGAGCACGGCACTGGGCCGGCCCAAGGTTGTGAACGGGTAAGCGATAGGCACAAGCCTAGTGCAGGGCACTGGCCCGGCCCAGAAATGCGTAGGCCCAATAAGGCCCAATTAAGCCCGACCTTGAACGAGGACAAAAGGAGCACGTGATACATGTGGAGGACGGTTTCCAAAGGAAAAGAAGTGGGAATAACCTTTGACCGGTTCAAACAAAGAAAAGAGCGGGAAAAAGGAAGAGTTGGCTTGAACATGGAGGTAACCGCCGGTTTAAAAGTGGCATCTAAATTAATAGAGCATGTGCATTGACCAAGTTTGACCATAACTGCCCAGGCATTCATGGAGAACGTGGGACACGTCTTGAAGGAAGAGGAAAAAAAGGCTGGAACGGTTAACCCATGACCTTAGGGTTGTCAAGGTCTATAAATATGTGTAATTTGTATTCATTTGATCAGCTTGTAATCTCATAACTTAATCAATGAAAATGGCCCTTGGTTTCGTGTGAAAAATTGTCCCTTATATTTCCTTTGAGTTCTTTTGCACTTGTTACTTTTTACTTGATTTTTGGCTGGGTGAGTAAACCTCACCGCCCTCACAACTAATTCATAAAATAGTTGCGACAATAAGGAGGTTCTAAGTAGCATTTTATGAAGTCAACAGGGGCACAAATTCAAAAACCGACGAGAACCTTGTGAATTGGAGTCAAGATGGGAAATTTAAGTCAATTACCAACAAGCCCTCTCAATATTCTCTTTTCCAATGCTATTGTTAGATTAATATTACTATTATTTAAGTAATTCTATTACTATTATTACCTTAAAGTTGTATTGATGCGTTAGTAACAATAATTATTATCTTGATAATAATACTATTTCCCCCCCCCCCCCCCCCCCCCCCCCCCCCAAAGATAAAGAAACAAGAAGACCCCCTCAATATAGTGAAGGGCCACTTAGAACACATGAAAAAGTTGGCTTTTGTTTACTGTCTTTTTTTTTTTTTTTAAAAAAAAAACCATTCAAGTATCCAAAATTAGCCGTCATATTCTATCCTTTAAATAGAACATATTTATCAATACGTATCCATTTGAGTATAAAAGAATGAGAATATATTCGAGATGAGGCCCACATGTTCTTGACAATGTCTCATTGTAATATTTAGATTGAATATCGCTCTCGCTATATATATATATAAGCTTCCATGCTTTGCATTATTCATCCAAGCATAAGGAAGATTAGTGTCTTGGTTATATATAACTTAAGGTGGGGGATGTGCTGAGAGGAAGGGAGGTCTTGCATGAAGACTAGAGAGTCATGCTTCGGTAGCCAAGGATGACTTGCCTCCGCTTTTTACTTACACTGTTGTAAATTAATTAGTAATAAAGATTTTATGCAAATACATACGATATCCATGATTACAAATGTCAGGGTAGGAACGCAGGCAATCACCTTGGCTATCCTTAGGGACTCTTGTCTCTCATGCTTGACTTACTCTTCTTCCCAATTTACTGAAACATGCAGTAGTGTGTTTCACATGATATTCATTCGAGGCCTGTTGACGAATTGAAATTTTGCAATATTCAATGCATTGATTTTCACTATCCTCTTCTGTTGTTGATTTCATAACTTTTACGCTTTTAACTTGTGAGTTTTGCATTTTTGTACTTTCCTTCCCTTTATCATTTCTCAACTTTGATAACGATGATTTTGATATTATTGAATTTTGTTTTAATTATAAAAGGGAATGATTTTTTTGGTCAAAAGAATTGAATGATTTAAAGCCATTAGTAAATCAAATTTCATTTGTTATGTTTTCTACTAGTAAGAACATTTGTGTCACGAGGGGTTAATTTTTTCAAAGCATGTCGAAATTTTGATAGTCAAAGAGAGTATTTTGACAAAACCACAAATCCCCATTTAGAGTGTTGTCTTCTATTTGTACTCAATTAATTGTAAAAACTTTAACCAAGCAAGTTTATGAACTCAAACAGTCAAATGGTATTCAATTATTTTTCTTGAAGTAAATGCGTTTGATGGTATTGTCAAAAAAAAAAAAAAAAAAAAAAAAAACCCAAAAGTTCAGATAAGAAATAATTTATAAATATTAATTCATCCATGATAAAATTGTTAATTTTAATAAAGTAACACGCTTTATGTTCATGATTTAAATATTTAATTAATGAATATTATTATTATTATTATATCATGATAATGATGAACACAAAGAAAGTTATAATAATAGGATAATAAAATTAAACAATATTAGTGGCTACCACAATATACATATTAAATGAAATTAGTGACAAATATAGAAAGAAGAAGAAGAAGAGAGTAAAAGAGTAAGCATGGATGTAGTAGTAGTACTAGAAGTAGATGCTTAACAATTATGGAAAGCCATGCCCAGTTCAGCTTAAGAGTCAAAAGATATTTTTATTTATTATCATTCATTTATTATTACACTTAACACATACCCTACTCTCTCTCTCTCTCTCTCTCTCCTCTGCATCCCCTGTGCTCTGTGTGTTTATCTTTCCACTCCACTCCCTAATCCTTCCTTTGCTCTTTCTCAAAATTAATGGCCACCCCTAAGTTGTCTCATCCCTCCGCCAGAGATCCCTCTCCTTGCGACTTCTGCAACCACCACGCCGCTGTGCTCTTCTGCAGAGCCGACTCCGCCAAGCTTTGCCTTTCCTGTGACCATCACGTTCACTCCGCCAACGCCCTTTCCCTCAAGCACTTGCGTTCCCAGATCTGCGATGTCTGCAACTCTCAACCCGTCTCTGTCAAGTGTTTCTCCGATGACCTCCTTCTCTGTCAAGACTGCGACTGGGACTCCCACTCCCACGATCGCCCTCCTGTACAGGGTTTCTCCGGTTGCCCTTCTGCTCTCGAGTTAGCGTCGTTATTTGGTTTGGATCTTGAATCTAAGAAACCCTTTCACTTGCCTTCTCAATCGGTTTTGGTCCATGGGTCGATTCTGTTTAGCCCGGATGATCCCTGGGATTTGAGGTCGGAGTTGGTGGTACCCTGCGAGAATATTAGTCAAAATGCTGCTGGGTGTTTTTCCGATGTGGGTAATGTCAGTGATATGTTGAGGTTGAAGGGGCAAAGCTGCGGCAAGAAGAAGCAGGCGCTGATTAAGCAGTTACTGGAGTTGCAGAAGAGGAATTTAGAAGACGCCGGAGATGGTGGTGGTGGTGGTGGTGGTGGTGGTGGTGATCATGGGGGTGATGGGGGAGAGAATTCAGTCGTTCCAGGGACGCCGAATGGGAGTGCCTGGCAGCAGCTGGGGAATGTGGAGTTCGGTGTTCGGGCTAATGAGCGGACTGTGGGTGATGAAGCGTTACAAGTAGAGCAGTATCATAGGCCAAATTTCACGTCTTTGCTTACAAGGTCAATGAATGCGTGTATGGATCCCATGGATGCTGAAGGTGACCACCTCGGTAATGAGAGGAATGTGCTTTGCAATAGCAATCCGAGCAACTCTGCCGCCCAGGTTTTTCTCTTTTCCTTCTTCCCTCTGTGGAATAATTGTAGTTGATCACTTACATTGCTGTTTATGCTGCCAAAGGTGTTGACTTTTCGTGATGTGATGCTCTTGCATTGCACTATTAAGCCTTCTTATTTGAATCTATGAGCTTTTCTACATTACAAGCCAAACTGGAGGTATATGCCCAATTTTATTCTGGCCTCTGTGTTTGCTTAATGTTATTGAACATCAATGAGGCAAGCCCAAGCAGACTAACTTAAGTTGATTGGTGAATACTCAGGATTAGTTCTATATTCTAACATGTCCTTTCAAATTAAGCATGTTTGTGTTTGTCCATTTACCTTTAGTAGTTATCAACTGATAAGAAGGTCAGTTGCTGTTTTGGTCTTTTGGGTGCTCAACAAGCATTTATGCTTTCAAAACTTGCAGATATGGGATTTCAATTTAGGTAGGACGAGATGTTATAAAGACACAGGAGATTTAGAGGTTGGATATGGAGGAAGTGATGCTGGGTTTGTGATCAACAGTTACAGTGAACTCGTAAAGGAAACTGACTTGCCTACTTCAAAAGCTTTGGCAGATATGTATGAGGTCAGCTGCACCATGGTGCATGACAACATCAGACCATCTATGGTATGTTCTCTTGGCTTCAATTGTATCATTTCTTTCATGCTCCTAGAATTTATTACATTCTAATCTGTGGGTACTGGATGCTACATGAAACTAGTTTTCATAAGAGCAATGCTATAGATACACTAACTTTTAACCTACTTAAAGTATTCAATACACATGGTGAAATATCATTCAGTTCAGAAAGTAATTTTTATTAGTCCAGTAACTTTTTTTCCATGCGTGTAGTGTGCTCAAACTTGTACTTCAATTGGGTGCACAAAGCATTTTTCTTTCCACAATTGCTGTCTTTTCTGAGCTATCAATTGATTCTCATGCATAGGCTTGCCCCTTATCAAACAATACAATCAAATGCCACTTCTGTGTCCTTTTTGCTATGAGTGTTACGTTCCCTGGACAATCTGATAATTTAACCTTATAGCGTGGGACTTATTGCCTTGATGATGATAAGTAGAATAAGAAAGTTTAAAAATTTGGTTGAGATTTGAAGAATTCATTTCCCGTCATGCATTGGGGGTTTCCAAGTAAAGTTTCCTACCGTATGTTCCAAACTGAAAATTTTGAGCCTTGGAGATGCTTGGATTTTGTGAATCTACACAACCTGGATTCTGAGGCCGGAATTGATAGTAATAAGGCTCATGCCATATGGTGTAAATTTGATTTGTGGTCTCGTCCAGATAAAAGCTTCATTTGCATACACGTGTTTCTGTGTCCATTTGATTTCACAAACATAAAGATGATTAATGTTTGTGCTGTTTGGTTTATGCGCATAGATAGATCAAGTTGGGGGAGCTCTTGTATCAGTTCTTGAAGCCATAAAATCGAACGATTTCTTTCATCATATGAATAGTTCAATGTTCTTACAATGGTGTTGGCCTACCTTTTAACATTCACTCTCTTAAGATTTGTGATTCATTGATAAGTTTGAGTTCCAACTGCAGAATAAATCGCATAACCCTACAGCAAGTCAGGGGCCAGTAACATCTGAGAGCAACAACTTGCCAATAGCCAAGCCGTCTTCTGGGTCAGTTTTTGACAAACCCGGAGGTGGTGGCTCAAAAAATGTTATCTTTGTCCAAGATGACACTGCAAGAACTGTCGCCGGAACGAAGGCTGATATGGAGCTGCTGGCTCAGAACAGAGACAATGCCATGCAACGGTATAAGGAGAAGAAGAAATCGAGACGGTAGATTCTTCTATTCGTCTGCTGTAATTTTGTTGAAGTTATCTGATAAGGTGTTCAACCTTTATCTGAAACATTGTGATTTTCATTAATGAACAGATACGAGAAGCAAATTCGTTACGAGTCAAGGAAGGCAAGGGCAGATACTAGGAAGCGAGTCAAAGGTCGGTTTGTAAAGAGTAATGGAGCTCCTGATGGTTAATCGTTTCCAGGCATGAACTACATCCTGTAACTCTAAAATCTTTCTAATCATTAGTGTAAAAATTGCCATCTTGCTTGACCCTTCTCTCTCTAATTCAGTTGATTGTCAAGACGTATTTCTTTTAAGCCCTGCATAATTTCAGTCCATGATATTGGGTTCCAGAAAACTCCTATGGAACACACAGTTCTTCCCTCTTACTATAGGCCAAAATGGCCTGCAAAGAAAGCCAAGAGCTCTAATAACTCTAATGCTTTATCTGTACTGTTTTAAGTATTATTGATCCAATAAGATATGCAGCAAAAAATACAAATGCAGAACAAAAAGGGCCGAAAATTATGTGGTTCAGTTAAATAGATGACCTATATTTATGACCCTCCACAATTGAGGATGAAAGCTACTAATCAAGAGAAAAAAAGTTTCACGTCCAGCACCAAATGATAAACAATCTAAACACTCTTCATTATCCAATTGTGACAGATCGTGAGGGGAAGAGTCCGCACCCTTTTCCATCTTATAAGTGTCCAGTGTTTATTCTTCAACCCACTTTCAATCCTTCAATGTGTGTACGAGTGTTTTCCTTAATTAGGGATGACAATAGAACGTGTAAAACATATTTTCTGCAAGTACTTGTCCCAAACAAGGTGGGTGTGGATGTAAATAAAGCGGGTAGTGGGTACGGGTCAAGCATACATGGCCATACATGCCACGAGTATAGGGTTATATATGTGTATAATGTTGTACTTATCCCGTCCTGCCTCATAACCGCCATGCCTCTTGTTCCATATTCGCACCAATTTGTATCTAGTTTACTTCAAATTTTAAAAAATTTATTTAAATTAAATTATCTAATACATTTATAAATATTATAGCAAAATATAATTGAATTCTAAAAGATTGTAGTAAATAATTAATACGAAAGGGTATGGATTATCATTGATACTCATATTAGGACGGGTATGGGTCAGTTACGGGCGGGTATTAAAGACCCATTGGATACCGCGGGTAATGGGATGGGCATATACCCATACGGTATGGGCATTGATTCGTAACTGTTGAGGTGGGCATGAGTATCCACTTCATACCCATGGTGGGTAATGGGGACCTTAATAACCAGGGGTAGTTAGAGGGCTTTATTATAGATGAACAAGGTGGCCAGCCTGACTGATGTGGAGAACAGGTTGGTAAGTTGCTTCTTGTGCAGTAGATGGTACAAAAGAAATGTTAGTGACATCTTGTCCATAATATTCCCCTATATCTCTTTACATCTTTTCTATCATAATATTATTTCTTTTTTTTGAGCACATCATAATATTATTTCTTTTCTTATAAAGAAAAGACAATAAATATTACTACTTATCTGATGATGCATAGTATGCTAGAGTAAGAGGCTTTGTGAACCAATCATAACAAATGTGCAAGAAAACTTAAATTTTTCTCATACATACAGTTATAATTTTGTATTCTATCATGTCCCTCATGCAATTAACTTTAGGCTTGAATTGGACATGATATTCAGCTTGATGGAAGCTCTGAAATGGAATCGTCCAATCAAAAAATGTCTAGAATTATATTTATATATAGGTTAGACTGTATTGTATAGTTACAACAGTGTCCTAGTAAATACAAGAGTATTCATTCCATGCCAAATAAGGTGGGCGGGGTCCTTGTTAGCTGCATCATGTGCGGATGGTCATGTAGCCTAAATCATCATACACAGAAGGCATGACTTTCTTTAAACTTGGAAGCTCTTAATCAATGAGCAGTAATAAGTGAAAGAACGAAGATCAAACGAAACTAAAAGAGCTTCAGGTTACAACAAAAGACAAGGGTCCAGATCTTTACATACAGATTTCGATGGGTCATATGCTTGCATTTAAGTGTATAAGTTCTGGAACAAGCTTTTGCAGGAAGGACAGCTCATACTTTGATAATGGAGACGCCTCTGTTTCCCTTCATTCCCGTTCTCCTTGACTGCATCTTTATCTCCTATCACCTTTGCCGGTTTCAAGAACTCTGAAACTGCTTCCTTGATCTCATGAACAAAGTCAAGAACCACACCGTCAACACCCATTAAGTGTTGCATATAGACAGCCTCTGGCACATTGCTGCATGACATCGATGAATACATCATTAATCCACAAAATTGAATAACATCAAGGTTTATAGTATGGAATTGAAGCTTACTTTAACTGGCCGTAAGTTATTAAGGAAAGTTTGGCATCCTTTATCTTAGTAACCATTCCTGGGTTTCGAAAGATTGCTTGGACTTGGGAAACAATGCCTTCCAAACCAGATTCGAAGCACAGCTTGATAGCTTCATCGAGTGAATTTCTTCTGGTGTCAGCAAAAATCTCGCATCCTCCATTTGTAAGCAAGAAAACCTGAAAATTGAAATATGGCCCCAACCAAATTAAAAATCCTATTAGCTTCCTAAACTTGGATGGATACGGATTCAAACAAAGCAACGTGTACCAGAGTTTAATGTAATATCCAAGCACTTTTTGGTGTAATGAACTTACAGGGTATGAGTGCTGCAGCTTCCGTATCAGCTGCGCTGCATCTGGTTGAAAACTTGAGAATATTATGGGTCGGTCCTCTGCATGCTTATTTACTACCTGTCCATTTAGTTATACCAATTAGCAGCCAATACTTTGCTGGTGTTTTGCTTTGGAATTAGGTGTTTGGGTGGCCTTGGTCTTCGTGTTTTTTTTCCTTGGAGGCATGTTATTTCTAGGCATTGTTGTGGTCCGGTTAGTGGTTTGCTTTTCTTGGTTTTGTGTGGTGTGGGTGTTGGGCTTTCTTGTTCGGTTTGCGTTGTGCTCTTTGGACATACATTCTAATTATTTAAAAAAACAAATGCTAACATGCAAACCAAGTACAAAATGCCAGCGATTGAGGACGAGTACCTTGAGGATTACTTGAAGGATGTGTTTGAGTTCCTCCTCTTCATATGCTTTGTGATCATCAAACTTCAACTCGATGTCGAAACCCAAGGACCTATCAACCTTTTGGAAGACCTCTTCCAATGTGCATAGAGGATCATCATTTTCGACTTTCCATTCAAATATCCTCCCATCTTTTGTTTTCCTGTACAAGGGCTTTCCTTCCTGTTCTTGTAATAAAATAGGAAGATTAAGCGTATAGGTGAAGATTTAAGAAAGATTTTATATTGTAACATTACTAGGGGGAGGATTAATACCTTTCCAGGCTCTCTTTGTGGTCCATAACTAAGAAAATCAGCCAAGGTGAGATCCGTCGCCCTTTTTTCAATAATGGTTCCCTAAAAACATTTGTCAATACGAGACTAGTGATCCACAAGTTTAATGGGGATATCAATTTTGGACATGAAGGGGAGGGTTAAATGGATGAACCTGTTGTTCTGTTAAGATGAAGATGTCATGAAAAACGACGGGGCAGTCATCTTTAGTTACCTACAAACATGGGTTCCGTTTACAAATTCCATCCCCGATTCATCTCCCTCACCCAATACTTAAAAAGCTAGAAAATAAATGATAGACAAAGTGCAATCAAATAGAGCGAGGTAATCAGTATCAATCTTGAAGCTAATTATGATACCAAGGAATCAAAGTTAAGAAAAACAGCACAGAAAACCAAATTTCATAAAATTGTCCCAGAAAAAGAGTCCTATATATTGCATTGCAGCTAAACATCGAACCAGTGACCTGAAATACTACCAGAAATTGAAACATAAAACCTTGAAATAAAGTGAATTCTTAATTGAATTCTCCATCAATCAACATCCAGCATCCTTTGACCCAAAAAAAAAAAAAAAAAAAGGAAAATCCACCATCTAGTCCATATAATATTCATCCTGATGGACTAAATCCAAGGGCTGCTAGGTCACACCAGTAAATTCCGAGGTTCCAAGACTCGACCTTTTTTTAAGCGCATGTTATAATAGACCCACATAAATTATTTATTTGAGTACTCAAATATTGTTTTTTAAGCAGTGAGAAGTCCAATTGCATTGGACAAGGTAGCAATCCGTCCCAAACCTGACTGTAGGATTTGATTTCATGTCTATAATACATAATAAAATGTCATTAGTATATAAAAAATCATTGAACTTTTTTTTTTTATAATTTGGTTATTGTTTATGTAAATTGTTGGATGTGCTGTAGGGGCTAAACTATTCACCTCCAAATATTATATGAGCTCTTGGGTTTGAGGTCGGTAACTCTCTCCTCTAATTGTTAGTGGCTCTTATCAGGGCATGTTATATACTTACCATCTTGGAAAAAAAATTATTGTTTAGTATATACAATTGGTGTCTAAATTTAGAAACTCCGAAAGTCGGAAAAGCCACCTGGGTTTGATTGCACGCTGGGACATTTTCTTTCTCCTAGCTTTACAAATATAAGAAAAGGTAAAAAGGTCACAGATTTTTAAAATGGATAAGACATGTGGCAGTTATGTAGGAAAACACACAAAGAACCAATAGAGAATATTCGCGGCCACGAGTCTGTTCTGTCCAGCGGAATTCCGACACCCCACCGTCATATTAACATCGGAAAACAATAAAAAAAAAAAAAAATTGAAAAGAAACATCAAGAGCATCAATCCAAAGCAGCAGAGCAAGAACACTAGGCTTGTCTTTTTCTTTTTGGGTTGAACTCAATGAAATAAAAAGAGGAATGATGAACGAAAAGAAAGAAACCTGAACGTCGAACTCAATGAAATCAAGGTTCAATTGAGCGGCAGTATTGAAAGAAAGGATTGAGTTTTCCTTGAGAAATTTCATTCTTGGATCCGATGATTGCAGCATATTCATCCCGCTCCCTCTGTGTCCTCCCACCACAAACTTTGACACTTTCGCCTCCCCTCCTACCCACCAAAGTTTATATATTTATTCGAATCAGTGACTATTCAAATCGAAATTTAAAGAAGATTATCCGACAAAAGGAGAGAGAGAGAGAGTACCATGAGAGAGGGAGGGGGAGCAGAAGGAGAATGCGGCAGCACTATTATGATCATGCTGGTTGGGGACGTCGGAGATGTGGACCGCTTTCATGGTCATTTCTCTCTCTCTCTCTCTCTCTCTCTCTGAATAGCTAATTGATCCAATCTCCTCCAATTCTTTCTTCTCTTCCTCACCTCTATGGAGAAAGAGAGAGAGAGAGAGGGAGAGAAAGAAATAGGAATTGAGCGGAGGGGGTTTTTGAAATGAACCAACAACAGTCAAAAGGAAGGAAGAGAGAGAATGACTAATATAGGGTCGGGGTGAAATTTGGAAACGGCATAAACAGCAGAAGGAATCTTCCAATTCTAATCTTTTATTTTGTTTCATGTGAACAACACTATATTTCGTCAGCCAGAAGGAATCTTCCATTATCTAACGGTGGAATTTTAAGAAGCCATATAAAAAGTTCTTTAAGTAGTTGAGTCAAATCAAACAAAAGAGAGATTCACGTGATTACTGTTTTTTTTTTTTTTTTTTTTAAATTAAGAGTTTGACAAAAAAATGGTAAAAGTCTAGATTGGTGTAGAAGATGAATGCATTGATGAGCATGAATACAAAACGGATGCTTACTGGATCTGCAATGGAATAGGTGTTTCTCGACATAACAAAGTTTGCAAATTTTAATCTATTATTATTAGTATTTTAAGAGTCATATTCTTTCATTCTGAAATAAGTATTGATGTATTTCCAAAATTCAGCTCCAATGCCTTGTTTGATTCACACAAGAATTGAATCTCTATAAAAAGTTGTATTTTTCAAGTATTCACTTCCCAAGTCGATTTTTCGAGAAGTGGCTACAAAATATGTGCTTACCAAACGCAGGTAAAAGTAATAATGTTTGTCTTAAAGGTGGTTACCATTCACCACCCCTTTTATAAAAAGGGTACAACTCTTTTGTGAAAGGCATATCATTCTCTTTCATGATCTTTACTTAATTTCAATTATTTTTCATTTGGGTTATAATGTGTTGTTCTTGTTATCCACCCACTTGCTCACGAGTACAAATTTTTCAGAAATAAATGTTAAACCCTAGGGATTTGTCAACAGAGGCCTTCTAAGTCGAGACATTGTCAGCAAGGAACGGAACCAACCCTTCAATCTAGTGCTACATATGCACCCCTCAAATACAACAAGTTTTCTTGAATTTCCCCCCTTCAATTTTCTAATCATAATGAACTATTCATTTTTCTTTTCGTTGATTAGTTATATTACTTAATTCATGATTATGATATTCAAATTAATTCAACAAAAAGTCCCCCAAAATGTTTTTATCCATTTATTATGAACAGCTGATAAAAAGTTTATGGGCCCAAATATTTGAGCTTACCCCATATTCAAGCACCGACTCTGTAGAACAAGAGCCTAAAATTGAGAAGATTATATAAATCAAAGTACATAATAAGACTCAACATTTCTAATTGGCCAATATTAGGACTTGATACATCATTTTTTATCCTGTAATATTATTATTTTCTGGGTCATTGTAGACTAAAAACTTACACTTGTCATGTGTCAACCCTAAAACTTCATGCGTCCCAAATACTTCAATCATGTATGCCCACCCCTCGCTTTTCGTGCAACATACCACTTGTGGTCTTATATGTCTCCTATACTATGTGGATGACATCATGCTCATCAACACTAAGTCCAAGACATTTAAGGGTCTTCATAAGAATCATAACCCAACTTCTATGGCAATTTGTCATGGAGGACCTAGACCCCTGCAATTAAGCCAAGCGTGATAATGACAACCTATTCCTATCACAGGACAAGCACACCATTGACCTGTAAACTAAACATAAAATATTAGATGCAAAACCCTCATCCATGGCGCACAAGGAAACAGGCAACCAACTATGTCCATAAGCTCCACTATATCGGGATATTGAGTTGCGGCCCAAGCCGTGGCCAAAAGCTTACGGATGATATGCCTCCTTCCTATCTTGATGCCAATCTTGTGGACCAAGCACGTGAATGATGACTTTCAATATGTTCACCAATCGCGAGAAAGTGCCAAGGGGTGATTTCCATGTCCTTGCTACACTCCGACTGCACGCCAAGTTGTAGATATCTTGACGAAGGGCCTATCACTTGAATTATCTAATCACTTCCACTACCTACGTTGGTATATATTTGTATATGCATGGAATCCCTACTATTACTGCCTAAATACCTCATCCAAACATCTCACAATATACTGACTCTAATATGATCTCTTATGATCTTTCATCACCTCCTTAGTTAGTATGGTGTCACCTCCTCAATATGCTCTCTCTAATGCCATTTTTTTATATCCAGGTCATCCTATATTGTAGATTTTCTGCTTTTTCACACAACAACAAAGATATGATGTCATATGCTCAATGAAAGAAGAAAAAGTGATACACAACCGGTTCAACAATTTACAGCAATACCACATTATACTAATATTTTAAGGGAAAAATAGCATAGTTGATATGACTCTTAAAATGAAAAAGACAATGATACCTATTTGTCTTTTACACAAATAGTCTTTTACCCAATGGATTAGTAAATGAATAAAAAAAGAAAAAAGAAAAAAAGAAAGAAAAAGGTGTTACATGCATAGAACAAGGTGAGATAGATGTGAAGAGAAGTAACACTAACAGCAGGTCAGGTGGGCATGCGCCTCTACTTTTCCTGATCCCTAAATAAGAAGAATCCTACTGCTGCTCCCGTTGGTCAAACAACGCCACCAAATATGTAAGCTTTAATAAAAAAATTAACTATTTGAAATTTTAAGATGAAAGGTAAAAGTCGAATAACGATTTTGTATTATAACATGTCCCTTTATACTAACGTTTGTCAGGTACAAAATATAGATATTGCTCGGTCTCACATTATACATAGTGCTTGAATTATCTAAATATTACAAAGGATGCTTTTAGAATTCGAACTCACGATTTCTTATCAACAAGGCTTTGATATCATCTTGGTAACAAATTATTATAAAAATTTAAGTTGATAGATGAAGACTCGTAAATAATTGTACATTCTAACATCTTTCAAGGTAGGGGTAATAAAGCTAGTAAAGTTTATTACGACTTGAGCATTGTATTAAACTATAAAAGAAAATACAACTTCAACACGATTATATTCTTATTAAGTAACTTGATTAAGCTAACATGTTTAATATGTTGTATTTTTATAACAAATAATAATTTAATATTACTAAATTATAAATAAAATATGATCCAAGAAAAATAAGAAATACTAATAATACATTACATGGGTAGACAATAGCTGGCTACATAAAAGAGGAAATATTGGAAAGGAGGCGGGGGGGGGGGGGGGGGGGGGGGGGGGGGGGGGGGGGGGGGGGGGTGAGGTGAATGGGGAGCAAGGAGCCGGAATAGGGGGGTCCGGGGGGAGGGGGCTCAGAGCCCAGGGCAGAGGTTGCAGCACGCCACGCAGTCATAAACTGCCACATTTGCCACTGCTTTAGGTGTACATACCCCCCCCCCCCCCCCCCCCCCCCCCCCCCCCCCCCCCCCCCCTCTCTAACTTTTTCCTTTCCTTTTGCTTCATTTTGCAAGTGGGTTTATAGGTCTCTACTCTATCTATTTTAATACCTTATTAGACTAGTCCCAATGGTGCTCTATTTTTGAAGTCCTATTTTTAAAAAATAGGGCTTCTCCAATTTAACGGTACCCTATTTTTGAAGCCCCTTTTTAGATATTTTAATATTTAATGTCATTTATTTTATTTTAATTAATTCAACGTAAAAGATGAAAATGCATTAAAAATAAATATAATTAAAAAATAATTAATTATATTAAGAGAAAAAATTAAAATTATGAAAATTAAGATTTATTTTGATAAAAAATAAAGTAATATGAATAAGTAAATTAAAAAAATACTCAAATTTAATATATAAAAATTTATTAATGTCTAAAATATATTTTAAAATAAAATTTAATATATCTTATTAATTAAAAATAAATAAATAATAAAAATAAAAAAATAAAAAAATAAAAATGGGCTTCAAGATGGAGGTCCCATAAATGGGGCTCCCATTGGAGCCCCATTTTTCACCTTTTTTGGGTGCCCCAAGAAAATGGGACACCGTTGGGGGGAGTCTTAAGACTAGTGTTTTTTTTTATTTAGGAGGCTTCGTAGTTTTTTTTATTATTAAATTTATGTTGTTTGATGATTTGTAACTTTGTTAGCACAAGAGTTACATTTGAGTCGAGCTTTTATAAAAATAGTTTTAGATTATGATTAAAAATTATGATTTCAAACTTCAATAGTAAATGATACATCTTTTTTCGTACTACTATTGTTCACTTTAGTTGAGAAAATATTTCTATATAAATTATTTTCGTTATTCATGAGAGCATTTATACACCTCCTATTAACACATATAAAATTCTTATAAGAGTTATTTTTCCTTCAATACTCCATTTTACTAGTATTGTATTGTATCTATCTACTTTATATAAATACAATAGATTGACAACTTTTATATCTCCGTTAGCTATTCTATTTTTTCCTTCTATTAGTTTTAAAAATGTATGAAAGTCTATGGAAAACATCCAACTCCTCAAAAAACATAAACCCTATTCTACGAATTTGCAATAGATTCATTGATGGATCTATTCCTTACCCCTCATAGAACCTTAATAGTTCGAATCGCTGCTTCCGTGCCAACCCCCACTACAATACTTAGATTTGTATGGATTGGCACATTCGTAATTGGATCTCTACTACCTTGGAACACTTTATCCTCAATGACTCTCACACCAAGTAACTCTAGAGCTATATGGGAAACTTTGGAGGAATACTACTTAAACCATTCCTTTGCCAAGCAGATGGAGCTGCATAAGAGCTTGCTACTATTCAGGTGGAGGAATCCGCAATTGATGATTACATGTGAAAGTTACAATCCATTTAGTTGAGCCAATGTTTGTGCCTAGATCTTTGATAAGGGACCGGTATTACATGCTCTTCTTGGCCTTCATTCTATACGGGCCATAGTTGCAGGCACGCCAATTAGGGAGGCAGGAGTCCTAGGGGCCATGGCCATCGCCACACACCCCTAAACCAGTTTAACACCCCTTAGGCATAGGCTTTCACAGTGGCTAAAGGGACCTCTGGTCGAAACCATTTCTTCCCTGGTACTTAGGACTAATGGTAACATATCTAACCTTAATGTTGGTATTCTTGGTCCACCCGTATGCTTTCTCTCTTTGCTATATTTTTTGCACTAAAGGTCATAGGTTGTTGACTTTCTTAATTGATTACCTCATTCCCTTGTTGTCACGTCCATTTGACTCTACTAAGAACAATTGGTACCAAGACTCAAGTAGTAGTACACGTATGACACCAAGTGAAGATATGATTTCCTCTTAGTGCACACATGATGTCTAGTGAAGTTATGATTTGGTCCTTCACTCCTTATGTGGGTGATATGGAAATTACTTAGGCCGATAGGACGCTTATTCGCATCACACATATGTCAGATGTTTTATGGTTTTTACTCCCTAACACCCTTTGATTCTTAACAATGTTTACAATGTCCCGTTTTAAACAAAGCCTTGTCTTAATTTTAAAGTCTTTGTCAAGATAACAGTTGCAATGTTTGACTAGACGCCAACTTATTTTATGTACGTGAAAATAATAGGGGCAGAACCTTGTTGCATCAACCCAATAATGATGATCTATATTGGGTCCTAGTTTGTGCGCCTACCTCCCCTCAGCTCTTATTGCACAAGCATCTCTCGACTCTTGGTATCAACATCTAGGTCATTTTAGTACTCGAGTTCTTTCCTTACTACACAATCCTAGAGTCTTAGGTTATAGTCCTACCATTACTATATTGTGTCATCTAAGAAAGTCTAAAAGTTCTCTTTTTTCTACAGTTTAGCATTGTACTATAAAACCGTTAATATTAATACATAATGATATTTGAAAATTGTTGATTTATTCATTTCTCAGTTTTTGTTACTACCATTAGCTTTCTCGATGATTCTACTCGTTCTACTTGGCTTTATTTGCTCCAAGTTTGATGCCTTTAATGCATTCAAATATTTCAAAATCTTTGTTCAGCTTGAATTCAATTCATAAAAGTAATCAGGATTAAGAATACAACAACCTTGATTCCCATAAGCTGTATGAGACTCTTGAAATTGCACTACGCAATGTGGTAAACGTACCCACATACTCGACAGCAATACTGTATAAAAGGGAAGTAGTTAAGGTGGGGGGGGGGGAAGAAACATTGACCAAGCATTAAAGTAATGGGGGTGGGAGGGAGAGGGATCATAGTAAAACAATAAAGAAGGGATCAGGGAAGATGCTGATGCGGACAGCACAGGGAGGTTAACGTCATAAAGCAGTGTATAAAAAAAAATTAAAAAAAAAATGTAGGAAGAGAGAGACATGTGGGACCCTTAAAAGCTCCGACAAGCAGCACCAACATGGCCGTCTTTAAATGAGCTCACAACACCCAACACTACCTAGTACTACCTCCTTCCCATTATTAAAACATTAAAAAAAAAAAAAAAAAAAGCCTGCCCTCCTTGTCTCAAATACGTAATAATAATTTTATAAAATAATATTTGTAAAAATATTATATTACAAGGCATGGGTATTAGAAAATTTGTAATCCTCATATACCAAAAGTAGAACGTTAGGGGCGCGGTAAATGTAATGGGTAAGGCGTAAAGGAAGCGGGGCCGACTTGCATAAGCATGAGGAGCTGACATTCTCTGCTTTCCCATTTAAGCCTTTGTCGACTCTGTCTTGTTACTTACCTACGCCCCTCGCTCCTCCCTTTCCTACTTTCTACATAGGGTCACCCCAAACCAACATTTTATAATATATGCTTTATTTATTATCAACGGTATATAACACTAAATTATAAAAAATGTAACTGTTTTTACAATTTAATGCTATAACTACAAGAACTCATGTCCAAAATTTTCTATCTAACTTGGTAGTGTTGGATCACTGGTTAGGATAAACAATAAATCTATTATAAATGAATTAATAAATAAGGAATGAGGTGATCTCTTTTCATCACATTTTAACTAGCAAAAAAAGGATTAGAGGCTCACTATTGATGCTTCAAACAACAGAAGGATGTGAACAATACTAATTCAAGAGTTTGTGCCCTCTAACAAAGATAATTAAGACCTGATTTAGTTGCCACATAAATTATTTTTTATGAAAAGTTGTATTTTATTTGTAGAATAACATTTGTGTGCATTTTTTTTTTTTTTGTTCGTACTTGATCAAAATACCCAAATTATACAAATAGTGTATTCATCATCTTATAACAAATACTCGATCTATTAAACTTAGCTTAATGATTAAGTTATCAGTTCCTAAATACAAAGTTTTAGGTTTCAAGTTTATCCATTTATACCTCAAAATGTCAATATCTCTATTCAGAAAATATATTATATTCTCTATATTGTTCTAAAAGAGTAGAAAGTAGTTATTATATTCTTTATAATAAATACTCAAATAAATAATACCGTAGCGGTACTTGGGGAGTAATACATCCCATATCCTCATAAAGCAAGGACAGGAAAGTAGTAGTGGCAGGCGGGAGCGACAACTAACGGACAAACCCCCTCCCCCCTCCTTAATTACCCCGCATGCCTCCTCTTCCTATAAATCCCCTCCCTTCCCCTCTCCTCCTTTCCCGTCCCAACATTCCCTCTACGTTCTTCTCACCTTATAACCAATAACTTACCTCGTAAACTTCATTGTTCTTTCCAAATTCCTATATAAGTAATTAAGAGAGAAAAGGAGAAGATGCAGTACCAGGAGGCGGCAGCGGCGCAGTCTTGGGTATACTACATGGGAATGGGTGTGCAAAGAGGGGCTGCCACAGCAGACCCACTAGAGAGGGTGGCGAGGCTGGTGGCCGAGAGAGCGGCGGTGATATTCAGCATAAGCACATGCTGCATGTGCCATGCCGTGAAGCGCCTCTTCTGTGGGCTTGGAGTCAACCCTACAGTGTACGAGCTCGACCTTGACCCAAGAGGGAGGGAGATAGAGCGCGCCCTCATGCGCCTGCACGGCTCATCCCCAGCTGTGCCTGTGGTGTTTATTGGGGGTAAGCTCATTGGGGCGATGGACAGAGTCATGGCTGCCCATATCAATGGTTCTTTGGTCCCTCTTCTCAAGGAAGCTGGTGCTCTTTGGCTCTGACTATCCAACAAAATTAAGAATTTCGTTAATTGCAATGACGATTCAAATACTAAGTTTTCTTTGGTGTACGAATACTTAGTGATGTGGTTTAAAAACATCACTTAGTGTTTGTATACAAAGAAATCATTAGTGTATGTATTCGTAGAAGAATTTAAGAAGAAAATTGACACAATGTGAAGAGGGAGATGGGAGGATATGTGGATGTGTTATCTAATATTCCATCTTCTTCATTTTTGGGTAGAATTAGCTTAATTGGGTTGTCTAACTTTGTCTTTCATTCTTTCTTTTTTTTGTTTAGTTTTCTCTTATTGGGTAGTTTTTTAATTCATAGGATGCTGCGGAAGTGCTGTGTGTAATGTGGTGATGATGTATAGAGCTTTAGAACCCAAAAAGTTAAAAGAAAAAGAAGTTTGGCTTTTCAGTTCCACCACTCTTTTTTGACCTGTTTGCTCCTCTCTTTCTGACCTGGCGTCGCAACACTAGTTTTAATCAAGCAGCACCCGGATATACATGCTTATCAGATTATGTATTACTATAAATTTAGGGAGTTATTATTAGGTAAAAATTATCAAAGTAATAATATAACTTGTAAAGAAACTCATGTATACAGTAAGCATACAAATTTTTACCAAAACAAACTCAGCAAAAAGGATTTTAGAAATATGCTAATATATAGCCACTTTTATACGTCACAAAAAAATAGTACACAAAAAAGCACGAGGTAATATTATCAATAAAAAAATTTATATATTTTATTTGCCCAAATTGTTGGATTATGGTCCCATGAAATTCGATATCCACTATAGGATGTAACTGAATTATGTAAATTCATAGGCTGGAGCGTCTTGACTAAATGAAATGTTAAAATTGTCGGAGAATTTCTATTCCGGAAATTAGGATGTCGTTTGCCGGTTTTAGCCACCCGCCTTGTGTAGGCTCGTTGGAGGCAAACTTGTATAATTATATCCTAATTTGGGGAATAGAAATTGTAGACAATTTTATCGGGTTTTAAAATGGGTAAAAGATTTGGAAAATATATTGTATTTTCTTTTGGATAAAAATAATATCAGGTTTGTTATTATTACCCATTGGTTATTAACCGACCCGAATACCCGTGCCAGCCAGCTGTGTGAGCCATTAGATCTGTGCCACGTGTGACTATGTGCTTTGTTGGATGAGGCTTGCTTTTGTTATTAAATAAAACGCTTTTGGTTAGGGGTTCTTTGACTGGAAAAAAAAGTAGCAGAGAAAAGTGAAGAAGAAAATTACTTTTACATGAAGCAACTTTTACACAGATGAAAGAAATTGATGAGCAAAATATGGTGAAAACCCATTTGGGTTTTCTGCAACGAAAACACAGAGAGAGAGAGAGGAGAAAGACAGCGTTTCTAGTGAGAGAAAGCTCGAGGAGAGAGAAAGCTTGTAGATCGAGGTTGGAGGGCTGAAGATTAAGAAGAATAAGACGGTGGTGAACCTTGGAGCTCGGGATGCTCGGTTCAAGGCGATGCGTCGTCCCAAACAAGGTCTTCTTCACGATTCCGGCTAGGGTTCGAGTCCCTAGGCTGTTCTTCGCCCGTATTCGCTCGGTGATGGCTTTCATCTTGTTCTTTCTCGTTTTCTTGCTTTGATTTCTGTTCGGTTTTCGTTTTTTTTCATAAAACTCGATGCTCGGTCTGTGATTGTAACCCTAAATTACTGATAGTGGATTTGACTCCTCTGAAAATGGAGGCCCGTGGACTAGGACCTCGCTGAGGTGCCGAACCATGTATATCGCGTGTTCTTTTGTCGTTTTTCGTTGTTTCTGGTTTAATTTCCGCATTGTTTCATTAGTGGGTTTTTCGTTGCTTAGTGCTTGGACAAGATCCTGTTTTCGAGTTGAGTTCGGGTCTGATTTAGAGCCCGAATTCACAACACAAATAAATCATAAGAGGAGTGGTAGCACGGATGGGGGTTGGAAGTGCCCAAAGATGAACTACTTTACTATATGGAAATGGGGAATTCGGAATTCTTTTGGTTGCAATACTAACATAAAAAATACATAATGTGAGTATAGAATTTAAGTAGTGGTGGTTGTACAAAAATAGCAATGCTTGTAGGAGTAACATAGTGGGGGAGGAAGGAGTAAATTGTGCAGAAATCATGCCAAATATGCACGCCTTGTTTAAAAAGGGGGACAGTCTCACTTAAATTTACATGAGATGACGTGCCCTCCCTGTCCCACCGGCCTTCCACATTTAAGAGTGCCTGACGCAGCATGGCATCAGCTTTCATTATCTAGCCGCAGATTTTTTTTATTCTTTATAAAAATGGTCAGAATATTGGGCTTACCGGTGAGATTATTTTCGCTTGGGCCTAATGCCCATTTTCTCCAGCAGATCCTGAGCCCAATTTGCAAGCCCACAACGCCACATTAATCCTGCGCCATAATCAGAAACATCCACAATGATCTAGAAAATTCACCAACTTTTCTGCTTCCCCTGCTCCGCTACAGTTATTTCTGTTCTCTCTTGAATCCTCTGGAATCTTTGCTTCATTCCTCAGCCTTCCTCCCCAATCCATCATCCACCCTATTAATGCCTCCATATCCTTCATCCACCATCACAAGAACCCTAAAATTTATTCAATATATCCCTCGATTATATCTTAATAATTCTCTGATTTTTTGCAAAAAGGAGCATACAGAGGCAAATGATGGAAAGTCCCTTCTTCGGATCCCCCTGGAATGGTTACCTCCCATCACGCCGTCGATTTTCACCGGACTTCAGAAGCATTCCGGTGAACGCTCAAACTGCGTCGTCTTCGAAGCCGAAGGCTGTATCGATTCCGGTCCACTTCGTTGGATCCGACCGGTCCAAGTTGGATTCGGCTGTCAAGATTCAGAAAGCATACAGGGGGTATCGTGTGAGGAAGAATGTGAGGAAGATTGCAGCGATCAGGAGAGAGGTGGAGGAGATAGAGAAGCGGTTATTAGAGAGAGAAAGTGTGGAGTTGATCCGCAGAGAGGAGAGAGAGAGGCTGAGGGTAAACGAGACGCTCATGGCGTTGTTGTTTAGATTGGACTCGGTGAATGGAGTGGACGATGGAGTTAGGGATTGCCGGAAGACGGTTATTAGAAGGGCGATCATGGTGCAAGAGAAGATTGATTCAATCGCTGCCGCCGTTGAACAACAAGCTGTTGATGATCCGCAGCGTAATTCTGATGAAGATGGGGAGGAAACCCTAGAAATTAGGGTATCTGAGTGCGATGCTGCTGCAGATCAAGCTTTGGAACTGCGGGAGGAGGCTGTTAATGAAAATCATCAAATCATCGACGATGATCCGAAGATAAAAACGGATAGTGTTGATGATGAGACTGCTGATAATGAGGGCGAATCTGAAGCGTCAAATTATAAATTGGCAGAACAAATCACAAAATTGAAAGGCGCAGATGATTCAAATAAGTCAGCCTCTGAAGATAGAGAGAACATGGAGATCTTACAGGACGGAACTGCTGGTGCTGTAACGAATGATAATGATCAGAAGAAGATCCAAACTCGATTAATGGCGATGATGGGGGAGTTATTTGAGAGGATTGAGTTGCAAACTCGATTGCTGAGTTCCTTGACGCACAGGGTTGAGCTGTTGGAGAAGGCGTTCCGGCTTAAAAAGAAGAAGAAGAAGGATGCCGCCCACTTTTTTATTTGAATTCTTCTCCAACCCTTAGTATTGAGTCAGCTATTATTTTTATTATTATTATTATTTTTATCATCATTAAATGTTTTTGTACTTTTTTTTATTTTTAATTTAGTCTTTTATTTTTAATTGTATTAGTTTAGTGATGGATTGAAGCGTGCAAAGAGTATTCTCCTTATAATGGAACTGTATTTTTTATAAGATTATTAATTTTACATATACTTTTTTTAGGATTTAACATCCATCAAACTTTTATCAGTGTAACAATTAAATATTCGTATACTACAATTATCAAGCTTGTAATTTATAGTGGATGAAAGAATGATATTTTATCTTGTTGTGTAATTTATAGTGGATGGAAGGATGATATTTTATCCTGTTGTGTCTATTCTCGTCTCATGCTCACGCTTATATAGACCCGATAAATTACTGAATTTTTTATAGACAAAATCCCCAACCTTTGGTCAATTGGCGTGTGATTTTGCATGAGGAGATTTTTAAAATATCATATTTTGATATTTTTATTTCTATATTAGTATTCAAAAATTTAAAATTATTAAAACAATATGTAAAAATTTAAAATTACTAAAATAACATGTGATAATTACAAAATTATCAAAATAATATGTTCAGTCAGCATGTTACGTGGTAAGCTGCCACCTAAGTAGGGTCATTTTAGTTATTTCACACTTTAAACATTTATTGTAAAAAAATATATTTATTATTATCATTATATATCTAAGTTTATATATTAAATACAAAAATTAGGCAATATTTAGTTTTGCTTTACATTTTGGTGAAAAGGTTGTTGCAACTGTATTGTTAAAAAAAAGTAGTTAAGCTGAGTAAGATCGCGATGGACAATTGAAGTCTGAATAAGGTTGAGATGAGTAAGATAAAATAACATAGCACAACAAGAGTAAATAAGAAACTAACCTGGACCAGTAGGGAATAACATAATTCCAATTTTTGAAATAATATAAGATCTCACATCAGCAGCCTCACATGACTTGCACATGAATATAATCTCTATATTATTAAGAAATGGAACTTCTGGTAAAAATTTATAACCTTTGTCAAACTAAGGGAAACAAAGCTTGAGTTTGACTCTTTTATGAAAGATGCCTACACAAATACAATAGGTTATGCCATATTTTTCTCTTTTTAAATTTATCATTTGTTCATTTTATTGAATTTGTTTCTAATGATTAAGAAAACGGAAAAATTATGTATAATTCTGAAATTCCCTTTACTTTAGGACACTTGTTTTCCTATAGATACATAAGTACGTGTTGTATTTGGTCCGTCATTTTTTGAAAAATTTAGAGTTTATATTTTCTATTGGTCATAATGCTTTTTTTTTTTGTCATTGATTGTTTTTTTCCGAGTAACATTTAAGTTACTAAAAATTGACATAACATACCCAAGTTAACTTAGAGCAAAAAAGTCACAATGACAACTGATTTAAATCAATCCAATCTAATTCCTACAATGATCCGTCCTAATCCCAATTCAAACTGGTCAAATTCGTTTGAACATTCGATCTTTAAAGAAACAAGTTTTAGGCCTCATATGGTATGTAGGTAGTGGATGTGCATTGGCAGATCCAGGAAAAACCATCCACAGGGGTCACTCACAATAGACCATGGACTAACTGTATACACAAATATCAAACATAATACCATTAAAATAAAAATTACCCATAATAGTAATATAATTTATATCAAAACTCAATACCCGCAACTCCAAAACGAAAATTCAGAAGCAGAGCTATTGGGTTTATACTTGCCGGAGTTGGACGACTACGGGCGACGTGGACGGCTGGAGGATCGCCAATGGGGCAAGATAGTGAGTTAGGCCTTGGGGTTGGGGGACTCACAAAATAAGAAGGGGATTTGTATAATTTAAGTATAAATACTTACTAACATCAAGTATTTAGCGTATGGGCCATTGGGTGCCCATGTCCCTAGTGATATAAGGGTGGATCCACCATTATGGATGCGAGAAGTAAAAATTTATTAGAAGTAGGAATTTTAACTCTTGTTTGGTAGGCAAGAAATAAGCAGAATGTGAGAAGTAAAAAATTATTAAACAATTTCTATTTATTTCAAAAAGCATGAAATAACTTATCTTGTTACTTAAATAAATTATAATTCATTTGTTTTTAATTAACCTCTCAAAAAATTTATTTTTCTTATCATGACAGTTAAATATATTTTACTTACTTTATAAGACATTAATACAAAAATTTATAAAAATATAACTACCACAAAAATTTTATTTATATAAGAATCAAACCCTGGTCTAAAGCTCGATTACTACCATCTAACCATTACCGAAATTGGCCCAATTAGTTGATTTGGTTGTTGTGACTCCTGACCACTCACGCCCCCTTCTCTCCCCACCCAATTCTCCCCGGCCCCACGCCTCTCTCTCTCTCTCTCTCTCTCACCGCGCGAGTGTCCTGCGACAGTTCTCGAACCCTAACCCTCGCCCATCCCCCTTTCACTGTAATCTCTAGCTGCGCTCACCTTCTCTCTCTTCTCTATGTGGCTTTGAATCTGAATTCACTGATTGCTTGTT
Organism: Simmondsia chinensis; assembly: GCA_018398585.1. Taxonomy (NCBI): domain Eukaryota; kingdom Viridiplantae; phylum Streptophyta; class Magnoliopsida; order Caryophyllales; family Simmondsiaceae; genus Simmondsia; species Simmondsia chinensis. Next base: position 30,849,077 of record JAGTTD010000016.1, on the reverse strand, counting down.
CCTCTGTTTTCTCTTCTTCGGTGCGGTTCAATCTCTACTTTGCTGCGAATCTGAACGGTGAGATGGCTGAAGGAAAGATTGGTCTCCGTGACGATCATGTTTCTTTGACTCCTAGAGGTAACTGCTCTGATTTCCTGTTTATCGCCACTATTGTTCGAATTCAATGTCGTATTGGACTTTATAGATTTGTGGATTTGATGGTGGATTTGGTTGCTCTTTGGAGTTTATGCGAGGTTAGGCCTTTTCATTCTGAAGTACCTCATCCTTTAGCATGTTTGAATTGATTTCATGATGTTTTTGACTTCTAAGTTTTGGATTGCAAGACTTGTCGTTGCTAGCATTTTTTCTGTTATGGAAGCTTCAGATTAGGCCTATTTTAGTTCTAGTCTACTGGTTGGATTTTATTTTCAATACCAAAAAACTTAATGTAGGCTTAGGGTGGAACATGTCTATTTGTTATCATCATCGCATGGACATTGGCATATGCTAGCTTGTGTGAGTGGAATTACTATGCTTTAGATTCATATATTGATGATGTAGGTTTCTGATAATCTCAACGTTAGATTTCTGGTTGATCAAATTGTTGGCTGATTATGTCATAACAATTGATTGTGTAAATTTCAGTTATTTTATATCTTGTGTTCTGTGTTTGGAAAACCACAGGAGGAGCTGATGTGGAAAAGATTACTGTTGGACTTCTTGATGATCTGAAAGGTGAGTTTTATTCTCCTGTATTCTTCAGAAGATCCTCATTGTTTGTCTTACTTGTAAACTCTTTTCCCTGGATTTCTCTTGTGAATTAATTGGTATCTTTTGAAAATTTCTGCAGAACAAGCAGCATCTGAGAGTAGCATACCTTTGTCTCCTCAATGGCTGTACAACAAACCAAGTGACGCTAAGCTGGTGTGTTTTGTTCTGGAATGTTTATGTTTCGTTATGGTCTTGATATGGTCTCCTTGTGCAGCTGTGGGGTCTAATTGTGGATCCATTTTGGGTCATATTTGTATGTGACACTCGACTCTTCGGGATTCCCTCATGCTTACTCGAGTCTTACTTTTTAATGTGGGTTTAATCACTGTAAAACATATTTGATTGACAATTGTGTGGCTTTAGCATTTACTTCGTGTTCCTCTCCTTAAATTTCTTCCACTTTCTTACAGGGTACGGTGATATCTTTTTGTTTCCCTCTTGCTGCTCATAAGCTATCTCCAGTGTAATTCAATGAACCAAATCAGGGTTGTAATTTTAACATCATGGATGCAGGTGTCTCAAACATTCTGCAACTGTAGCAGCTGTAATGAAGAACTCATTCTACGACCCATAGGGCAATAAGTTACTTCAAAGCCTTATATTAAAAGACACAATGACCATACTTCTGATAATTTTAGCTTCAAAATTTGATGGTGTTCAATGTCTGAAGACATTTTTTAATGCACTAATGGCAAATTGTGATGATAAACATGCATTTTGTCTCTGTTATGAGAAAATACTCTATGATAGCTACTACTTGTATAATCGCTTGCTGAGAATGCATTACATAGTGGCTGTTGTGACATGAAAGGAGGTTATTCTAGCATATTAGTAGCATTGATTTGTAACAATTTTATCACTCATTTAAATTCTCGTTTGGAAATGTGATCCATATGGAAGAAGCACATTTAATAAGATTCATTTTACTAAAGGTGAACATAGCCTATGTGTAGATGCAGAAAATGAGAATTGTTACTTCCAGCCTTTCGAGAACTGTATGCCATATTGCTATTTACCTCACAAAAGGGATCAATTTAGGAAGTTTGAAAAAGCCTCCAAATTTGGCTGGCCCACCCTTTATGATACACGCCTTTCATTACTCAATTTGACCATGATCATACCTTTAGTGGATAGTGTATTTGTGTATAGTTTTTTTTTTTTGGTTGTTCTTGGATGATTGCTTTGTCCGGATGTGGGAACTTCTGGATGCTGGAAATTCAAATTATAGAAGTGGAGAGAATTCAGGGACTGGAGCTGTTTGAATTGGCTTAATAGTGGGCTGCTGATATTACAATAAAATCCACAGGATTGTATCTCTTCCCCTTACTAAGATATTTTCTTATAAAATCTTTTTAAGTTGGAAAATGTTATGTCCATAAAATGAGTGCCGATGCATTTATTTGTTTAAAATCCATCCTATAGCATTGAAACCTTTTCTGTAAGATTTGGTATTGTTTGTCTTAAGAATGTTGAAAGAAAGCCGTGTAAAACTGTGAGGTGCATATCTGATGGTTCTCATTATACGCTGCTTCTTTCCTATTACTTTTGTCAACGTGACAATGTGATTGAGCAATATACTGCAGCAGAGTTGGTTGGATGCTTCATTGCCATTTGTAAGACTGAGCATTGTTTTTGTTTATGGCAGGATATCCGTGCTCCAAATTCCCCCTCACTTAGTAATTCCATCGATCCAACTCAGAAGGAGGGTGACAAAAGGGATTGGAGGAAACTCATGCCTGAGATGGATACCGCACGCCGCTGGCGTGAAGAAGAAAGAGAAACTGGCTTACTTGTAAGAAGAGATCGAAGGAAAGCAGATCGTCGTGTTGAGAATGTGTTAGCCAGGGAACCAACAGAAGGTAGGACTTTGCCATCTTCTGACCGCTGGCATGATGGAAACAATCGCCCTTCTTCTTTAGAAATAAGACGGGATAGCAAGTGGTCTTCTAGGTGGGGGCCTGAGGACAAGGAGAAGGAAGCTCGGATTGAGAGGAAGACGGATGTAGAGAAGGAAGATGCTCATAGCGAGGGTCAGGCTGTGGCAGGTGGCAACCGAGACACTGAGACACGTGATAAATGGAGGCCCCGTCATAGGATGGAAGCTAACTCCAGTGCACTGACACCATATCGAGCTGCACCTGGTTTTAGCCTGGATAAAGGAAAAGTTGAGGGTTCTACATCGGGATTTACTGTTGGAAGAGGGAGATCAAGGAGCATACCTCTTGCGAGGCTTCCATTGGGATGTCCAATTGGCACTGTCCAAGATGTCAAGAATGAGAGTATTCTTGGAAAACCAAGGCTATCTGTTCATACCTTTTGCTACCCAAGGGCTAAACTTCTTGACATTTACCGTTTACAAAAGTGTGATCCTGCTTTTGCTTCCATGCCTCATTCAATGGAGGAAGCACCATCCATAACCCAAGTGGAAGCTGTAGAGCCATTGGCTTTTGTTGCACCTGATGCACAGGAGGAGGTGAGATCTGAAATCTCTGCTACAAGCCTTCGTACTCTTTTTCCATGTGTACTTTCAGTTGGATCTGGTGTCATTTCTGCAAATAATGTAAGCCTTGTGTTCATTTATGTGGTATGAACAGGCAATCCTTACAGACATATGGAAGGGCAAGATGAAGAGCAGTGGCATTTTGTATAATTCAGGTATAAAGGACAAAGTGGCCGAGTGTACTACAGGTACTGTAACTGCAGTCGTCTTTGTGGCCACCGTTGACTGTAATTCCTCAATAAACTGCTGTTTTAAACTGTGTGGTTAAATGTCTCGTTTAGGGATTAGTGGTGTTGAGACTGCTGAAGAACCTGGTGTCATTGCCACCAAGGATGCTATTTGCAGTTTGCCAGATTCTGCTGACACTGATACTTATCAAGGTCAAGTTGATTTTTTCTTGTGTAATAATGATGCCCGTCAAATGTGAAATTATAACTATCAACTTAATGATTTATGCTCACAGGTTTTATAATGTTTATGCCTTCAAAATGGAAGCACCTTTATGACTTGGTTCTAAAGTTGAGTTTGATTATTTATTAGTTATCAAATATCGTATATAAATTTATGAAATAATATTTGTTCAAAATATTTGCTTGGAAGATTCATAATGTTGGAAATGGAGTTGCCACAATGACATGGAGTTAAGCTCGATTTCTATTATTTCTTTCAGGCAAAAATGCAGAGAATGAAGAACCTAAGGTTTCTGGGGTGAAGCCGCAGGGGTTGATATCGGCAATTCTAAAGTGTGGTGAAACAACAGACTCTAATAGTGCCAACTACAAAGCTGTTCTTCCCAGAGAAGCTGAAAATTGGCAGTCTGTTGATTCTGCATTCATCAAATATTCTCCATTTGATGGGATGGAGAGTTCAAAGCTGCCTGATGACTCTAGCTCCCTGCTTGTTTCAAGATCCTTGGATGAGAATCTGAGTAGCAATCTGCTGTACTCTCAGAGTCAACCTGGTGGAGGTCACATGGGGAATGGTGTTCCCCCTGAGGAGTTAACCATGTATTATCGTGATCCTCAAGGAGAGATTCAAGGGCCATTTCTTGGAGTCGACATCTTATCATGGTTTGAGCAAGGATTCTTTGATACGAATTTACCAGTCCGTCTAGCAGATGCTCCAGATGGAGCACCTTTCCAAGAATTGGGTGACATCATGCCGCATCTGAAAGTTCAAGAGGGATGTGGTGTGAACTCGGACTTAAGTTCTGGCTTGGTTAATTCTGCTGGATGCTTGGAAGGGAAGCTGGAAACTAGTTATGCTGCATCTGAAGCTACTTCTGAGATCTCTGATTTATCCGTACTGAATAACAAGAGCTGGAAGCTATCAGATTTTGATAATCTTCCCAGTCGACAAGCTCATTCTGGGACATTTGAGCACGATATGTCTGACCAACTTGTTTATTCTGAAGGGAAAGGCTATGCTGCTGCTCAAGGAGAAGGTAATTGTTCTGCTAGACATGATTATACACATGATCAGCGTATGCCTCTTTTCAACCATCAATTACATACTTATGTGCCTTCTTTTGCTGTGCAGCAGAAATTGTATATCCTGGAAGATCCGCCAGCAGTGGCAATCCTAGTGGAGTATATTTCAAGGCTGTTGATGATCATTTGATGAATTGTGTTGAGTATTCTCATCCTAATGAGTTTAAGGAACCTGACTTTCCTGTTCAAAATGATGATAAGCTGCATCCGTTTGGCTTATTGTGGTCTGAGCTTGAAGGGACTCATCCTAGGCAGACCCAGTCTGAAAATACGCCAACTGTTGGAAAGCCTGGTCAACTTATGGGGCTGGGGGTGGGGAGGGATACTGCATTGACTGGAGTTTTTGATACAGATATAACTGAGAAAGCATGGTATGAAAAAGGTCCAATTACTAACCCGAATGTCTATGGAGATTCCTCGGATATCCAAAGCTTTAGACAACTTGAACAAGTGCCCAGTCGACATGAGTTGGCTGAACATTCAATGTCACGCCAACTTCAGCAGCAGCAGCTCCAACAGAGACATCTTTTTTCTCAACTTCCTCATTTGAATGAGGCTGCTCTAGAACATTTGTCTGGCCGAAATCTTATTCAAAACCAGTTGGCTGACCAGCAATTGCCGGAACTTGAACACTTCTTGGCTCTCCAGCAACAGCAGCGGGAGCTGGAGCTCCAACACCAACATCATTTACAGCAGCAGCATCAGATGCGTATGCAAGAACAACAGGCCCAAGCTAGGCAGCTCCTCCTTGATCATTTACTTCGTGGTGATATACGTGATCATGGCTTTTCCCGTTCCCATGTTGATCCTATTGGTGCTCAAAGTGTTCTGGATCAGGTGCTACTGAAGCAGCACCTTGTACGTGAATTGCAACAGCATTCTCAACATCCTTCGAGACATGGTGATCCATATTTTGAGCAAGTTATTCAAGCAAAACTGGGCCAAGCAAGTCATCAAGAGCGTCATGGTGATCTGCTTGAAATAATGGATCGAGCGAGGCATGAACAGTTGCGTTCTCTGGAGCATCAAATCCTTCAGCAGGAGCAGCTGCTCGCACAGCAGTTGCCTATGGGATTAAGGCAGCAGCCTGAGGCGATGTGGCCGATGGATGAAGCTGAGCAATTTTATAGGAATCCTGCTTGTGCACAACGAACTCATTCTGCTTTTAGCCCACCTGCATTGAGCCCATTGGACATGTTCCAGAGACAGCAGCAGTCGCTGCATGAAGAGCGGCTGAGAGAGTTTGAGGCCAATCTTCAATTACAAGAACGTCTTAAACGAGGCCTTCATGATCCAGGTGCATTGGTGTTGGAGCGGTCCATGCCTTTGCATGCTGGTTCCCCAGGAATTAACTTGGAGCTGGCAAATTCCATGGCCCGTTTGCAGAGTTTGGAGGATATCCAGGATCCAAATACACAGATACACCCAATGAGTCAGATTACCCCATTCAATTCTGGAACTCATTCTCATAATCTTCATCATCCCTTTGTTCCTAATCAAGGTAGTGTTCCCCAATTTGATTCTATAAAGGGTCGGTGGCCTGAGGTTGATGACCATCTAGCAAATGGCTGGGCAGAACCTTGCATCCGGAATCTGCATCTTAATGTGGAGCAACAGAAGGGGGAGCGTCAACTAAAATCAAATTCTGGGGATGGAAACTTTTGGGCTCCATCTGGCATAGATGAAGAGAATTCAAAGCGGTTACTGATGGAACTGCTATCTCAAACATCTAGCCATCAGTCTGCTAAGCCAGTGAACTCAGGTTTATTCTTAGACAAAAGGGCATCTTCTGGTTTCTTTGATGGATCGGACTTGGGAGAGGATCTATTCAGTGCTTCCCAAGACTGTGATTCTGGTTTAAATAATCCAACTGCTGGGGCATCTTATACTTCTATTCCCGGCGAGCAATCACAACTTCGTTCAGTCAATAGACAGTCTGGTAATTCTGAAAGTAGTGGAAGATTGCCTGTCCGATCAAACCCTGGATTGGATGTAGAGGGAGAGTCGACCTTCCTAACAAATAATCCAAATTCTCATGCAATGTTCATGAATAGCAATGCAATTGGCAAGCCCTATGTTGACAGAGAAGTGTCGGAGATGGAAGGGAGGAAACATGTACAAAAATTTGAGGATATCATGAAGGGTTCTCTATCAAAGTTCCCAGAGGGTGTGGAAAAACATGCTGGAATAGTTTCTCTGCCTAGCAGGGAGATGCAAACTGGTGCTCTTGGCAGGCATAGCTCAGTTGAAGTTACTGGTAAATTTCAGGATCTTTTACCATTGTAGAATTGATATGTTGTTTGGGTGAAGGTGGTGATATTTGGATCTGGTTGCAGGTGGACAAACTGGGTTCTTTGCTGAAAGAGTCGGACGATCTAATTCTTTCTCTGATGAGATTGCTGATGATAGGTAATGCATCTTCTGCCCCTTTATTTGGGTTTAAAGGGGAATTAAAAGGACTGGGGCATAGAACTTGTTGAAATATAGCAGAACATGATTCTGTAATGAAATTTGAGTGGCAAATGTTGCAGAGTATTCAGCAAATAAAAACACGTGACAATTGCCGATGGAAACATTGTCGAATGCACATTTTTCTTGCTTTAAGTTCTTTTCCTGAAAAGAGAAGCAAAGGAAATGAACACTGTAATGTCCCCTTGTTTTTTGAGTACAACTACTAAGTGTGTCTGGGAGCGGTTTTTTTTTTTATTTTTTATTGGGTGGGGGTTGTTGTGTGTGTTTATGGGAAGTGGGGTTTAGGGTGGCTGTGCTTAATGCTTGATGGTTCTGTTCAATTTTACATGGCTTTGGTTTATTCTAATATCTTAAATCTTTGAACTAAGCAGGATGCCTACTCTTCTTTCTAGAGGCATGGAAAATGTTTTGCTGAAGCGACCACCATCTGGCACTCCATCATCTCAGGATGGATTGTCTGATCTGGCTACAGATGCTGTCACGGGAGGAATGAACTCCTCTATCCACGTTCCAGAAGGTAATTTTCTTTTACCTTTTTCGCTTTTATGTTCTATTTGCCACATCTGACTTTTTTCATTGTGAACCGCCTCTCTTAGTGAATCTGACTTCTCCTGTCTTCTGTCTTTGCTGTCTACTCCCTTCCCCAAATAGGAGAACTATCCCAACCTTGAGATCACATGATGAGCTTTTATTTTCCTGCGCTTTCTCCACTCTTCTGGAAGCCATACTTGACCAAAACCAGCAAAGGTCCAAAATGCTGGATTGCAAACTATCTGTGCAAATGTTCATTACTCTAGTGTTGTACTGGACTAATGACAGAAAGTCCAAATCAAGGATTGAGAACTGGACTGAATATCGACCAGTTTGGTTTGTTCCTTCTAGATTCCCATTCCAAACCGATAGTTGAACAGCCTACTGGATATCTTAATCTGTTGTGCCACTTTGGCTTATCTCGCCGTCCTGTATCACCCACTGAAAACACAATTGCCTTTAGATGATCACCTGGTTTGCTGATTGAATTTGATTGCTGTGCTTATAATTATACGCATCTGTTTGCCCAATTGATAGGAGGAAGACGTGATACTGGCGGAAACACCATGGTCAGTCTGGGTCCTGATGCTAGTGCACCTGCAAAGGACATGCGGTTCCGGCGCACCTCTTCTTGCAGTGATTCCGATACCTCAGAAACATCTTTTATTGATATGTTGAAAAGTAACCCTAAGAAGGCGCCACATCCAGAGGCACAGTCAAGTTCAGCTGCAGAATCAACAGATGCAGCACATAGTGGTCGTAGTGGGAAGAAGAAAGGCAAGAAGGGAAGGCAAATTGATCCGGCTTTGCTTGGTTTCAAGGTCACCAGCAACCGGATTATGATGGGTGAGATCCAACGGGTGGAAGATTAGCCAACCTGTTGCTTCTTTTTCTGGTAAATACGATGGAGATTCTATAAATTGATGCCTAAAATCTAAGTGGCCTCCTTAACTTTCAATTATATCAAACACACCCTGTGGTTCTTTGTTTGTATAAATTAGACCCAGGGTTGCACTTTTATCCAAATTTTTAACTTTGAGCGGCCAAAATCATGTGTACGTTACTTGATTAGTCTAAATCCATCCAACACTTGATATGGCATCATGAGATGTTCACGTAATTCTGGAGGTTGATGAAGTTAAAAATGTTTTGATGAATTAAACACAGATCAATAGTTGAAAGAATTTATTTGTTGAACGAGGTCACTTAAATTTCAAGCAGTAGTTAAGGGCGTTCATATTATGTGTATCCAGGTGTTCTTTTAGCAGCTGTACAGATTGGATTTGTAATTACATATCTTAGGGGATTTGTTTTTAGTCTTTAACCCTGTTGAGCAGTGTAGGGGGATGAGAGAAACACGTTATAGATTGGACAAAAAATGTTGGTGAATGAGGATAGCCGTGTAGAGCGTGCACATAACAGCAATTTTTGAGACGCAGAAGTGAGAAAGGAAATAAGGTTCTCTCTTTTGTAATGTCTGAATTTTTGCTATTTTTAAACGTTGTATTCTGGGTTATGGCTTATTTGCATCCCGCTGTATTTGACTGGGCCTACTCGTTTGCCTTACAATTGAGAAGTACTAGTAAATTTTGTGCTATCGTGTTAAGACATTTGATTCACTAGTGAGGAGTTATTCATGTGTTTACTGTAGAGAGATGAGATATCCATGACTAAGTATCTCAATTGTCAAGTATTTATGCAGTGCTTGATTTAAAATAATTAAACAAAGGATTCTATATATTTGTCGAGACAAAACCTCGCTTTTTCATGTTTTTGTCTTGGTGGTAAATGAGCTTATCTGAGTCTAAGCTTGTAAGACTCATGGCTCGACATGTCTATTTTTGTTAGATTGAGTTCAACTTAAAACACGTTAAGCTTGGAGACTCCGAACTGAACTTTGACTTGACTATTGACCTTAAATACAACTGCGCAATTCAGTCAAACACAGCTCCATGGGCTTGGAGTTAAGCCTGGCTTGTTTAAGTTGTATGTCACATTTGGGTTTTAACTTGGCGCATAATGCTTGGATTATTTGATATATTTAGGCTTATAATTTGACCCTAGGATTTATTTATACTTGTTTATGCCGAGTTTTACTATACTAGTAAATGAACTAGTTGATATGGATTTAAACTGAAAGTAAAGGAAGTTGTTATTACAGAATAAAAATTATTATTACTCTGATAATAACGTGATTTATAAATAATGAGTTATCAATTATTTTAAGAATTATAATTTTACTCTTGAGAAGAATAATTTTATTATGATAATAAATTTATTTGTAAAGATATTAACATTATCTAGAATATACTGAGCCATTTAGTTATAGTGAGGGCACGTCTACTTTTGGGTATCATATGCGGGACTGTGTTCCGTTTTGACACAACGTACGTGAAGCCGCCCCAAATTTAGAGTGTATTATCCGCTCACATATCTGCGTCAATGTCCGCCCTCGAGTAGCAGCATCGGAGCGAGAGCATCAGCAGCGGTTATCCTTCTCTGCACTTCCTCTTCCATGGCTGCTTCTCTCCCTACCCTACAACTACTATTTCCCTCTCTTTCTCTCTCTCTCACTCTATCTTCCTTCTCCATTTCCATTTTAATGGCCGATTCTACTTCCATTTTGTACTTTTTATGATTTTGCCAGGTCAATGCGAGGTCCGTCTATGGTGCTCGAAGCATAACACCCCCCAGCTCTGCGATTGCTACCATTTGCTCTTCTCTCAAGCTTCCTAAGAATACTTCTCTATCTTCTTTGAGCTCTTGCTCCGGCTTCTTCAGCCACGTGTCTTTCACGTGCTCAACAACTCCTGTCCCTTCTCTTCGCCGCGGCTCCATTAGAGCCGTGGCTGAGGTCAGTTTTTCCTTTCTGTTTCTTACTCACTGTATTGCTTTGCTCTGTTTGGTGGCTTTGGAAATTGAAGTTCGATCTAAGGCGAATTTTTCTGTTGTTTATGTTAGAACTTACTTGATACGAGGAATTCCATATGTGCAGTTCCTGCACTGATTTCTTGAAATTATTTACCCTTCGCTTGGTTTAAAAATTAGTGCGTAAAACTAGGAAAAATCAAGACTAGGGAGCAAAAAAAAAAAAAAAAGGAAAAAGCAAGACTATGGAAAACTATTCGTTTTCACTTGCTTGGTTAGTGATTAGTTTTTCCGAGCTTTTCTTAGCCTTATGCAATTTTGAAATGTTTAGTGAAAATGAGGGAAAAAACAGTAAAAGTGGAGGGACATTTTTGCGTACAAAAATCTGGGTACTATAACTAGATTTATTTGTTTATATATTTTTGTCTATGAGGTTTGCTAAGTTTTGCTCACTTTTTCACCTATTTTGAGGGAAAAATTAGAAAAAGTACAACAACTAGAATTTTAGTTAGTTTTGTCTAGTTTTTGTTGTTTCAAATTTTGTTCTTTGTTAACCAAACACATCTAATTTTTAGCTTTTCCTAGTTGTACTATTTTTCAACTAAACCAAAGTGACGGGTAGTTGATAGCTTGCTTGGGCTATGTATGTTAGCTTATTCAAATATGTATAGGATGGGGCAGCGCAATCAAAAGTGACCAATAAAGTTTACTTGGATGTGAGCATTGGGAATCCGGTGGGTCAGCCTGCAGGACGGATTGTGATTGGTCTCTATGGAGATGATGTGCCCAATACTGCAGAGAATTTTCGAGCTCTTTGCACAGGTTTTCCTCCATTTTTTGATGGCTGTTCATTGCAGTAAATTCTTCCCTAGAGAAGGTCCTTTTTGACCTTGTTGAATCTGATCTTTCACTTACTGTGCATCTGGCCAGGTGAGAAGGGCTTTGGTTACAAGGGTTCCAGTTTCCATCGTGTTATAAAGGATTTCATGATCCAAGGAGGAGATTTTGAGAATGGAAATGTAGGTATCATGGTGTCAGGTTTCTAGAATTTTAGGTCTTAATATAAAGTTTTTGGGATTTTATATAGTATTTTTTACATCAAAATCTTGGTTTGGGCATTCTTATACGAGTACTGCACCACGCCGTCATTCTATTAGGTTAAAGTCTTCGTAGCAAAAACTAATTGGTGACAGTTGGTACTAAACTGAGGGAAAAGGTGAGAACAAACATAGCGTTGTACTCCAAAAGGTGCCCATTTACTATTCAGTTGGCCAGATGATTATAAGCTGCTCAATTGGATGAAAATAAGCCTAAGTAATGAAGAGGCTACCAATTGTTCTGTAAGAGGAAAATAGATTGAATGATAGAATAGCTGCTTGGTTGTTAAATGCATGCAGAGTTGGTTCTTCTTCTGTTTTTTATTGGCATTTAAAATGAACAATACTGAGTTTGCAGATGATATAGTGGCCTATGCTTAATTGTTGTTATTTGAGTGAAGATTTGTTGGTGTTGTATATCTTTGCTTGCTATGATTATTTGAGTGATGCAAGTATATTCAAAGATTCTTTTGAATTATCACCATCAACACGTTGTCCAGGGGTCTTTCATCTTCCCCATTTTCAAAATTATTTTTATTCTTAGTGTTCCTTTATTGAGCCCATATCTATCTAGGTAGTAATATCTTCTTCAGCAGCAAGGAGGGTACGGTGCCTGCTCACACCGGAGAGCGGTGGGCAGGAACTGGTTTTGGTATGTCAGCTGATTAGAATGGCACGTTAGCCTTCGGCATTTTGATTGATAGGAGTTAAAAGTGAATGAATAACCATTGCGCCCTTAAGGCTTTTATTATCTAGACCATGGAGGTAGTCCCCTGACTCTTGATACTCTACTGCAGGGAACTGGAGGTAGAAGTATATATGGTCGGAATTTCAAGGATGAGAACTTCAATTGTAAGTCATAATGCCTAAATCACATTGCAATCATGAAGGAGGTCTACTCTTTAAGTTTTGGATTGGTTGCTTCATTCTCGTTATTTCCACTTCTCAAGCCTAAGGACCTGTTTGGAATCAATTTTATTTACATTTTTTGGCTTTTGAGGAGCTAAAATCTGGGCTTTGAAAACAACTTTTTTTGTTTTGGTTTTATATTTTTAGTTTTACTCAAATGAGGAAAAATAACTAAATTAAAAAACCAAAAACAAAAAGAGTCATCTTGAGGATATGGTTTTTAGTTTTTTAAAAAACTAAAAATTGCAGACAGAAAATGATATCAAATATGCCCTTAGTTATCATGCTTTGATGTGGGTTTGGGTAACTTCCAAGATAAGTTGTCATTCTGGATATATCCACTTGCATGATTCCTATAAACGAACGGTGGATTTTCAGCTACAGCCATGCCAATTTTTTAATGTTTTGTAATATGAATTTTGTGGCAGTATCTCATGTTGGACCTGGAGTTGTCAGCATGGCAAATGCAGGACCCAATACGAACGGAAGCCAGTTCTTTATATGCACCGTGAAGGTATCTATTAGACCTTATTATTTACTTTCAAAGTGAAAGTGTTGTTTGTTCATAAACTAGTGTAGCTCGAAGTTTCTTCATTAGGTCAGACGCCTTTATGTTTCTTCTTCATTTAGAAAGAACACTGTAAGATTGAGTGTGCAATTTTAATCTAATTTCACGCTTAGTGTCTCTATGGCTTGGTACTTCATAAAGTAGAATTTTACTACATTAAAAGGTTATTTTTCTACAAGGTAAGGAGGTCCAACATTATCCCTAAAAGAGCCACTAACATTTGGAGGAATCCAATATCTTATACTTGGGGGCTGGATAATTTAACCACTGCACCAAATCCAACCGCTCAACTAGGTTGGGAGCTTGACCACAAAGACCATTGCATTTTGCAAGTTGTCTTCCATAATATGTCAAGTTTGTAGGTCAGACATCAGTCTAATATTACGTTGCTTACGTTCTGGTTTACTGAACGGCAGACGCCATGGCTGGATCAGAGGCACGTGGTATTCGGACAGGTTCTGGAAGGCATGGAAGTAGTAAAGCTGATAGAATCACGGGAGACTGACAGAGGAGACCGTCCAACAAAGAGAGTGGTTATCAGCAACTGTGGCGAGCTCCCGACAGTTTGATGGGAGGAGCTCAAGACTTCTTTAGACAAGGTAGCTTTGTCTCCATTTTTGGAGTTGGCTACTGTAAATGTGGTGGGATTTTGAGGGAGGAGTTCATTATTAGGAATTTCTAGCATGGGTACAGTTCTATCATTCTGGTACTAATTTCATTTCATGTTTGTTGGCAAGGAGTTTCTAATTTCTTTTTTTGTTGGGAAGATATTCTCACTTCATTCTTGAGACCCTTTCGTGAAATTAAGATGTCTATCGTTGAGGTTTTTTTTTTTTAAATGAAAAATCTTTTCAGTCTTGATTCTATAGTTTCTTTGTATAATGCCATAGCAATACTCATAAAATACGGAAATGTTTTCCTCTATTGAGCGGAAACTAATTTTCCTCTTTCATTGGGGTCCGTTTGGAACCTGAAAAATTGTATGAAAGGAAAAAAAATATGAAGGAAAATATTTTTCTTATGCTTGGAAATCAAGAAAAATATTAAGGAAAAAAGTTGAATGGAAAATAAAAAAATATTATAACATAATTTGAGGAAAGTTACTTTCCTCTTAAAATGGTAAGGAAAATGGGAAAAAAAAACTTTAGACAGCCCAAGTTAGCCAATGTTCAGCCCATTTCATTCAAAAAAAAAAAAAAAACTCAGCCCATTCATTTTTAACGTCACCTACCCATTCTTGAGAGGAAACCCTAACCCTAACCCTAACCCTAATATCCATTCATTTCCTCTCACAAACCCTAGACCTAGCATTCCTAATGTCCTAAATTGCAAGATTGCTCTGAATTTGAACTATTCAATTCGAAAAATTGAATTCGACGCAATGAATTCGAACCGAGCTAGAAATGCTTTGAATCTTTCTCTGAAATGTTCAAAATCACAAAAACAAGGTTCATCTTCAAGTCAAAAAGTTTCTAAAAGGCCAATGGAACGTCCACTACAGCAAACATCACATACCAAAGCTGCCATTGATGAAACATTTTCGAGATTCACATACCAAAGCTGCCATTGATGAAACATTTTCGAGATTTAGTCCGTTGAGGAATTTGGATGATTCTGAGATCCCATAAGAGAGTAGAGAGGTCGGATTTGAACAAGTATGATATATCAATTTTGTTTACGCATTCTAGGATTTGTGGATTAATTTTAATTTTGAATAATTTTGCTTCAGCTCAAATAAATTTGAATTAATTTATCTGAAGCTTTGTTGCTTGGTTGGTATGGTGATTTTGGGATTGCTTAGTGGTTGATTACTGTAGCCATGAATATGGGTAAAATTAAATTCATGCTTGCGTACACACACTCATATCTAATACCACTTTTGATAATTAGGCTAAAATTTCCAGGTGCATAATAGGTACATTCAAAGTATATTTTGAGTTTTTTTTGTATATCAGAGGGTTTGGCGGAAGAAATGAATATGTGAAAGAGCCGCACCATTTTGTTTTGTCCATTGGTTTCATCTGTTGCTTTGGATTTATATAGCTGAGTCGGTGGTGCCAAATTCTAGGAATAGTTTGCAATAACTCTCTGATTTTAACAAAGATTATGAAATAATATATTTAATAAAATAGTTTAAATAATATAAAAAGGTGTAAAATATATTGTTATTTGTTGGTAACATCACCTATTTTTCTAATTTGACACACATGATGCAATGTTGTAACACATCTAATGTAGATGTGTTGGATAAAAGATCTATTTGACACATTTACCCCTTGTTTGGCAGTGGTAACGGGGGTAAGGGTAAAGAGGGGCAATTTCTTACCCTTAAGTTAAACATTTGATATACAAAAAATGTCTTATGTCTTTGCTTAAACTATTTTGTAGATGCATGATGAGGATTGGGAAAAGTTTAGAAAATGGGCTGCAGCTAGTGTTGCTACTTATGGGGCGTATGTGGCTAGCCTTGTTGCAATTGTTTGTCATAGTAATTATGTTGATAGATCTATCTCTAGGGAAGGAGACTATCGGAGACAAGATTTTTTAAGAAGACTAACACTAGAAAAAGATAAAGGTTGTCGCAATGAGTTACGCATGGGAAAAGATGCTTTTTCTAGGTTAGTTCAGCTATTACGTGATTAGGGGAGATTGAAGGACACATACTATAGTATTGTTGAGGAACAAGTTGCTAGGTTTCTTCATATTATTGGACATAATAGAAGAAATTGTTCAGTAAAATTGGATTATTGGCGCTCTGGTGAAACAGTGAGTAGACACTTTCATAATGTTTTGAGAGCTATCATATTATTGGAAGGAATATTTTTAAAGCAACCAGATGGATCCGAATGCCCTCGAGAAATAGCAAATAATCCAAGGTTCTTTCCATATTGTAAGGTACATTTCAATAGCAAGTAATAGTTACTTGTATTTTAAATTCTCATTCTATCCATAATTCTAATTCATATTAATTCATGTTGTCTAGGATTGTGTTGGTGCACTTGATGGATCACATTTTCGTGTTAAGTGGTCAAGTGATGGGGTGCAAAGATATCGAGGTCGAAAACCATACCCCACCATGAATGTATTGGCCGCCTGTCTTTAATTTGAAATTCACTTATATTTTGCTGGGTTGGGAAGGTTCTGCTTCTGATTCAATAATTCTAAACAATGCATTATAGAGGACGATAGATAGATTAGAGATCCCTAACGGAAAATACTATCTTGTGGATGCTGGGTATCAATTGAGGCCTGGGTTCTTGGCTCCGTATCAAAAAACTCGTTACCATTTGAAAGAGTATAGTGTTCTTGCTCCCCAAAATGCCAAGGAAATTTTCAACCTTAGACATTCTTCTCTTCGTAATGCCATTGAACGAGCACTTGGTGTCCTAAAAAAGAGGTTTTCTATCTTAGCTAGTGGAACTGAGCCTTTTTACCCGGTAGATGCACAAGCTGATATTGTGCTAGCAGGATGTATATTGCATAATTATTTGATGGGCGTTGATCCAGATATGGAGCTTATAACTGAGGTTGATCGTGAATTGCTCAGTGTGAATACAACATCTTCTGATTTTGCTCTTTCAAGTTTACTTCACGAGTGTAGAGAAACAGAAGAATTTAGAAATTAGTTGGTAAATGCAATTTGGAGGGACTACAGTAATAGCCATGATGCTCATTCGTGATAATTTTTCACATGGTTGGTATTGTTGGATCCTGTGGTATTAGTAAATTGTTGGGTCTTGAATTGCTTAGCGATTTTGTCAATGAGACAGGCTACATTGCTGCTCTTTGTCAGGGTACTTTATGATTACTAGAAGATTTTTCTGATCTTTTTCTATAGTATGCACTATCTATGATAACCATGAAATATCTCAATGTAATTTTATTGTATTTACGTGGTAATGGGTTCTTTTGTTCCTAGACAATATTATGAAATTCAATTACTCTTGTTATTGTTGAACTGGTTTTTGGGAGTTCTTTTGAGACAGATTGACTGAATTCATAACATGAGTATGTTGAAAGCATACAGAAAGTATGGTTCTCTATTTGTGGCTATTTGTAACAAAGTCTAAAGGAAGACAGCAAGTAACAATCAAGGTATGTTGTTAAAGTTTATGTGGGTGCATGAATTTTCAAAGAAAGAACGTGTAGTCTTACTTAGTCTAACTTGCTCTCAGAAAGAAGATGATGTTGAGGATGAAAGCACAATAATGGAGAAAAAAAAGAATTTGACATGGAATGCTGACATGGACTATTTTCTAGTAGATTTGCTTATAGAACAAACGGAGAAGGGACAAAAAGTTGGTAGAACGTTCACAAACTCGACGTTTGCAAGTGTAGCTCAATCTGTGACCAATGAGTTCAAATTGTTATGTTCAAGTGATAATAATAAAAATCGGATGAAAACATTGAAAAAGACATATGGTGCAGCTATGCAAATTCTGAATCGAAGTAGGTTTGGATATAACGACTCAACTAAAATGATAGAAGCATTACCCCAAGACTCAACTAAAATGATAGAAGCATTACCCCAAGTGTGGAATGATTATATCCAGGTATGAATTTTATTTGGTTAATAATTGAAACAATTCTATGTCGAAGATTTTATGTTCTTTGAATGTTTATTTTGTATAGAGTAAGCCACAAGCTGCGACATATCAATATAAGCCCATCAAAAACTTTTACAAGTTAGATATCCTATTTGGAAGAGATCGAGCTACAAGAAGTCTTGCAGCTGGGCCAAAGGAGAGGCATCGTCGATGGGCTTCAAAAGAGCCAATGTCTATTGATACTTCAAATCAGGATAAGTTACCTTTGGATCAATCTCATGAGGAGATATCTTCATCCACACGCCCAAATCTAGTTAAAGAGAAAGAGACAAAGAAAAGAAAAATCAGGACAATTGACATTGTGTGTGAGGAGTTAAAGTCTATCAAAGCTGGCATGGAAGCAGTGGCTGCTGCTCTTGATAGAGGCAATTCACGGAACTATACTGAGGAATCTTTATATGATGAGATCATGAAGGTATTTCCCTAACCAAAAAAAAAATTGAGGTTTGAAGTTTTAATTCAAATGTTGCGATGAGCTTTAGTACATGAAAAGCCTTAAACCTAGTTGGTTTTTAGCTTTCTTTATTCTCTTTTCCAATTACTGCTCTTTACATGACATTCAAAATTTGGCACAGGTTGATGACTTGAACGAGATAACACAAATGAAGATTTATCAAGAGCTCTCAACGAATCCAGGTTCTGCCAGAGCATTTCTTGCTTGTCCAATTGCACGTCGTGGGCTCTGGTGAAAGTGAAATTCGGATCTAATCTTTTGGAGGCATAAGGATTTGAATATGTTATGCTTTATGTAAACCGGTTTTTCCTTGATTTTGTGCACTCATTTTGATTCTATTGGGTGAATTTCGATGATGCTATTTCTCTGATTGAATATCTTTTGGAGCTCAAGTATGCAAAACTTCTTATATTAGATATAGATTTTTTTTCATTTTATTTTCTCTAAACCAAACAAAGGAAAAAAAAAATTTGATAATGGAAACTTACTTTATTTCCTTCATTTTCCTTGGCCTCCAAACAAGGGAAAAAAAGTTAGTTTCTCACTTTTTCTTTCCCTCAAATTTTTTTTCCTCATACTTTTCTTTCCTCCTAATTTTCTGGGTTTCAAGCGGAGCCTTAAGGGAAAATCAGTTTCCCCTTAATAGAGGAAAATATTTTCTGTCATAAATTTCACTTCATACAGTTCACTTTAATCGTAACTTAGCCAAGTATGAATCTCATATAAAAACTTATAGCATGAAATCATTTTCTTTCGCTAGAAAGATAAAGATTTTAAAAAAATATTTTGAATTGAAAATATTTTATAAAAATTTTTTTCTATTGAACCAAACATAGCGTGACAGTACATATTTTGAGCATTCCCAAGTGTGCTGAGCTTCCTTTCGTATAAGCAATTTTCGTAATTGGTAAATACGGTTCATTTACTGGGCATTAAGGCACTGGATCCTATTAGAACTCCGAAGTTAAGCGTGCTTGGGTGACAATAGTACAGGGATGGGTGACCTCCTGAGATATCCTTATGTTGCCAACCCTATAAGGTTGGAGGTTCTCGGAAACAGCCTATCGGCAGGGTTACATCCTGAAAGGGTAAGGCTGTGTACATCCAACCCTCTTAGACCCCAGTTATTTTTTGCAAGAGTCCTTAAGGTACTGGGTCTGTTATTATTATTGTTGTTGGCAATAGCAAAGGAATGCTAGCTTAAATCTTTGTTCTAAATCTACTATATGTCATTGTGCTCTTTGCTTGAAGCCTTTTGTTGAACTTGATAAGTGTGGCCGTTCAGCAATATGTGCTATAAATTTATAATTTGTCGATTAATTATCATAATTTATTGGTAATAGCATCTTAATTTGTCAATATTTTAAAGTTATGTTTCATGTTTATTCCTTTCAACTATTTCTCTCTATCCGGACTCCATTTTACCCCAAAAAAAAAAAAAAAAGTGCGGTATATTAATTTTTTCGTTTGGGAAAGTATGAATTCATTATTTGATAATGGCATGTTAGTTTATTGTAAAATAGTTTTAAGCGTTTCTAAAAACACACGAGTAACTATAAGTGTTTTTTTAACTCCATATTAATGTTGGGAGTGACCGATTATCCACTATTGGCAGCGCCAAGGTTAAATCCAAATTAACAGCATCACTTTTGTCTGGAATGAATTGTTTAAATAATTATTATATGATATATGTAGAATATTTTTAGTGTAGTTTATTAATTAATATGATCCTAAATTAAATGATGATTACCTTTTATCCTTTTCTTATTAACACATTAATTTAATAGTGTGTATGTATATACACACACATTGATAATAAAAATTATTTTTTGAACAATATCAATTGAGACCACGTTTGGTTGCCAAGTAATTTGAATTCTTGTAGGAAGTTGTATTTTCTTAGAATTTAATTCCTACATCAACTTTTCAGAAAGTAGGTAAAACAAGGCTGGTTGCTAAAATGAGAAATAAAACTTCCTTAGAGATGTTAGTTAAAAATGAAGGAATTATAACTTATTTGGAGAGGGCTAAGTAAATTCTTGCGTTTTGAAGGAATTGAAAAATGCTTAGCAATTTACACTTCCTACATTATGCTTCCTTCCTACTAACTAAATAAGAGCTAAAATTTATATTTTTTATAAATTTTTAATTTTTGCATACCAAATATGGCCTATATACAATATATACAGCTAATTTCTAAAATTAAAAAAAAAAAAAAAAAGAGGGAAGGGGAGAGTAAATAAACTATAGTAGAAAGAAAAGAAAGGTTGTAGGAGTTGCCGCCAATTCCGAGTCCCACACTCTCCCGAGAGCGCATCGGCATCTTCATGGCTATCAGTTGTGATTTCAACCCAGCGCTTCAATGGAGTTCCTACCTTCTTCAACAATTTCTTCGGAGATGCACCTACACACATGCTTGTCTGTTTGATTGCGTCTGTGAGTTCCCTCCTGCATTTTATACCATTATATTGCACTATGCTACATCTTACGCTATCTAGGTTTTCAATTTCAGTATCTATGTTTTCGCTAGGGCACAATGAGAGGTGTTGTTTTGGATATTTTACATTTTTTTTGATTTTTTTTTAAAAAATCAAATGTGGCGTGGAAAAGGATTTCAGATGGACTATTCCGAGGCTGTTACAGTCCAAAAAGTAAAAAGAGGGAATCCCACATCTGTGGGGTGAGCAAGAAAACACCAATTTATATACTAGAGGAGCTACTCCACCCATTGTTAATTGGTTTTGGGATGGAACCTCTTTTAGCATGTAACAATGGTATCAGAGCCGTCGATCCTCGGATTGATTCCAAGGAGCTCGGGTCTGGTATGGGACAGACCCTGCTCCGGAGTCGTGCTCGGTCCGGTATGGGACGGACCATGCCCGATGGCCGTACTGGACAAACCACTTATAATGGGCCTAAGTTTCGGAAAGGGCTACACAGGAGAGGCCTACCTAGAGTAGAGTGGAGCCGTCCTGAGAAAAGGGCTACCTACTCAGAGTGAAGCTACCTAGAGTGACAGCCGTCGAGGACGACGGTTGCGGAGCTTGGTGGTTTGTTACAGTCCAAAAAGTAAAAAGAGGGAATCCCACATCGGTTCTGTTGTTGGATTAGCTAACTTATTGGGCTATTTTCTTTTTCTTCTTTTCACCCTTCCTTTACTGTGGATGTGCTAGTGATTCCGCTTTTCTCATATGATGTTAGGAAAATCACACAGAAGCACCCAATGCAACTGAAAATTTCAACATAACATTAACACATGAAATTTATATTGAAGCCATGTTGGAACTAGACTTAAAAAAAACCCAGTTGGGTGTTTTATCCATTATAAAATCTTGGATTACAATCGATAATATAGCTAAAACCCCACTGTCGCACTTATTTGAGCCCAAATACAACTTACTACACTAACAAAATTGCAAAACCCCCTAAATGCAACTTTTGGACAACGGAAGGTTGCAAATTCTCAGCATGCTCAGTTTAGATACACATACCTTTTTTTTTTTGGGTGAAGTCACACTCACATTTATTCTCACATACAAGACACTCTCAACTTATTTTCCACATTTTCCCCTTGTCCAGGTATCCCCAAGTACCCCTTACAAATATTTACAGTAGCACACTCTTGTTTTCATTAATGGCCGTGCCTAACAAAACCTTTGCCACCTCATCCTTTTATACGTGAACCATTTATTCTCTATCTTTGATGGGAAATCAATTTGGCATTATCATCACATAACCTCTCAATTTCAATTGCATCAGCCATGATGACCTTCCACATGCATCCATCATTTTCATATTCAAGCAAAAGTGTCAATCATGCCTTTGCATCGCTCTATCACTAAGTGCATTTTACCCGTGCAAATCATCCAAGTGTCTTCATAATTTGCACATAGTGATTGATAGCCAACATATGATTATAGTTTTGCTACTTTAGGCTAGTATGGGTTATACGTGTGAAAGATCATTTCATTCATGTCCATTCCTGGTGTTAGAGGATCATCATAACTCTCTATATCGACATTTCAGGTCAAGCATGCTTTTCTTCTTTAAGAGGCACTTTGAAGGCAAATTTGGGTAAGGAAACCATTTTGTGAACTATGTACTTGAAGTGTACACCTTCAAGGAAGCTGATTGGATATGTAAATTAGGTATACAATGAGTATACCTATGACATTACTCGAACTTTTATTGCTTTCTTTTAGCTGCATAAGTGTTCCTGTTTCGCAATTCCAATCTTGAAATATTTGGGTTAATTGTATGTGTGAGCTGCAGCAGTTAAGACAGCCAGGGTTCTCAAAATATGTTGATGGATAGAGTTTTTATTTCTGGGATATTTTTGTTCCTTCTGACTGGCATGTTATTGCAATTGGCTGTGATGATTGATGGACAAACTCTTTGAACAAACATTATCAGGGGAGAAAGAATGTGATATTTGCAGTAGTTCCGTTACGTGCACCTTTCCCGCCTTGCATCCAAGCTATAATGGGGTTCATTGTTCCAAAAATAACAACGAACTTGCAGCTTGTAACGCCCCCAAACGTTAGACTGAATAGGCTTAAGTTAAAAGGGCGCTACACGGCCGTACTATGATGTAGTCCCGCACCATGATACGAAGCCCAAAACTTACAAACTAAAACATTCTCAAAAAATTCATAATAAATAGCAGCTCGTCTACAATACATCAAAACTAATCAAATATAGAAGAGTCCAACAGCGCGGAAGCTCAAATTACAATGTCTCATATATTTTATAGTATTCTACTACAAATTTCATTTACTACTTAAATTACGCAAGATGACTAATTCTCGAGGTTGGGAGCTGCTCCGTCTTTTCTTCCTTCAGGAATGTGCCATGAATTACTAATCTGGAAAATAAATTAATTGGGGTGAGCAAACAACGAGCTCAGCAAGTATACCGTACACCCTATCCGGATCAGGCATATTATTTAAAACAAATAGAATTCCAATCGAAGCCAGTTAAAATCAATTTATCAGAAAATTCACATTATGGTAGCTCATATCTCTTGTTTACAAGAGCTCTTTTGATAAAACTTATAGATGAAACGAAAACTACGGCCGGTATTATTCCCGCGACAGGGTCGAAATCAACGTTCACATTTCACATATTCGAACCGGTTCTAAGTCGACAGATCCGCTAGGATTGAACATAGATCTATGTGGCGGTATTATTCCCGCGACAGGGTCACAGATCGACTTTTACATTTCACATTTTGCATTTTATCGTCGATAGACCCCAGAGGGTCAACGTAGTTATCTGTAAGCTCTTCCCATAAAATCTTTTAATTCAAATAGCAAGTTCACAATAGTTCCTTTCGCATACTCACAAGTACAATTTTCTTCAAGATTCACATGTTTAAACATCAATTCAACGTATAAATCAATACAATTTAAATCACATATTAACAAATCAAACAATAGTAGAAATCACAAATTTAACGAAAAAAGAGAGAGAGAGAACGAGAGAGAGAGACGAAGGCGAGAGAGAGAGACGAAGGCGAGAGAGAGAGAGAGAGGCGCAGGGGAGAGAGAGAGTTTTGAGAGGGTGAGGGTTTGGGTTTGGAAGGGGGGTTCCCACGGGACCCCTTTTTCTTTTTTTATTTTTTTTTATTTTCTTTATATATATATATACACCTTTACCTATTTTAATCACTTTAATATTACTAATGGACTCTTTTTTGATAATTTATTCATTAATTTATTTATAATCCAACCGAAATAATAGCGAATTTTAATTATATTATAATACCTAGCCTAATTTAATTAGACTGGGTATTACATCCTCACCCCCTTAAACAAAAGTTTCGTCCTCGAAACTCACCTTCTTTTTCGAATAATTCTGGGTATTTGCTTCTCATCTCTTCTTCGGTCTCCCATGTTGCTTCTCTAGGAGTATGATTACTCCATTGGATTTTGACATATGGGATCACTCTATGCCTCAACCTTTGTTCTTTTCGGTCGACTATGCGAACTGGATGCTCTACATAAGTCAAATCTTCTCGCACTTGCAACGGTTCATGTCGTATCACATGACAAGGATCCGAGATATACTTCCTCAATTGAGAAACATGAAATACATTATGTATTCTAGACAATTCCGGCAGTAAGGCTACTCTGTAAGCCACGTCTCCAATTTTCGCTAAAATTTCAAATGGTCCTACAAATCGAGGGCTTAATTTACCCCTTTTTCCAAATCTCATCACACCTCTGGTTGGGGATACCTTTAGGTAGACATGTTCACCTACTGAAAACTCCAACGGTCTTCTTCGTTTGTCTGCCCAACTCTTTTGCCTATCCTGGCTTATCTTCATTTTATCTCTGATTAGCCTGACCTTCTCTTCAGCATCCTGTACAATCTCAAGACCTAACAGCTTTCCTTCTCCAACGTCATTCCAAAACAAAGGAGTTCTGCATCTCCGCCCATACAAAGCTTCATATGGTGCCATCCCAATACTAGAATGATAACTGTTGTTATAGAAAAATTCTACCAAACTCATGTAGTTATCCCAACTACCTCCCAAATCTATAACACAAGCACGCAGCATGTCCTCTAATGTCTGAATAGTCCTCTCAGTCTGCCCATCTGTCTGAGGATGATAGGCAGTACTCAAACTCAGTTTAGTTCCCAAAGCTTTCTGCAGACTCTCCCAAAATCTAGACACAAACCTCGGGTCTCTGTCAGAAACAATTTCGCTTGGCACACCATGCAACCGCAGCACAACATCAATGTACAATTCTGCCAATTTATCTAATGGAGTACCAAACCTAATAGGAAGAAAATGCGCACTCTTCGTAAGTCCATCTACAATGACCCAAATCGCATCATTCTTCTTAACTGTCCTTGGTAGGCCAACAACAAAGTCCATGAAAATTTGATCCCACTTCCATTCAGGCACTTCTAAGGACTGTAGCAATCCACCAGGCTTTTGGTGCTCGGCTTTTACTTGTTGACAGATCAAGCACTTAGCCACAAACTCAGCAATATCTCGCTTCATGTCTCTCCACCAGAAGCAACTTTTCATGTCTCGATACATCTTCGTGCCTCCAGGACGTACCGAAAAGCGGGAACTGTGTGCTTCTTCCATGATTTCCCTCTTAATTGTTGGATCATCAGGTACACATAACCTATCTCCAAAGTACAACGCTCCGTCACCATGCAGCGTGAAGTCTGAAGATTCTCCATTGATCACCTTACTTTTCATCTTCATCAAAAACGAGTCATGTTGCTGCGCAGCCTTGATCTTTTCTACCAATGGCGGTTGTGCAACCAAATTGGCTAAAACACCGCCCTTCTTAGCATGAATGCACACTTCGATTTGCATTTCCTCCAAGTCTCTAAGTAGCTTAGGCTGGGAAGTGATCAAGGCAGCTAAATTACCCACTGATTTCCTGCTCAGTGCATCTGCAACTACATTTGCTTTTCCAGGATGGTAATTAATGGTCACATCATAGTCTTTAATCAATTCCAACCATCTCCTCTGCCTTAAGTTTAACTCTTTCTGAGTAAACAAGTATTTCAAGCTTTTGTGGTCTGTAAAAATCTGGCAAGGTCCACCATAGAGGTAATATTCCAAATCTTCAAAGCAAATATCACTGTTGCCAACTCTAGGTCATGCGTTGGATAATTCTTTTCATGAGGCTTTAATTGTCGGGACGCATAGGCAATCACCTTCTCATTCTGCATTAGCACACAACCTAGCCCTTTCTTTGAAGCGTCACTGTAAATGACAAAGTTACCCTCATCAGTAGGTAATGCAAGCTCTTGAAAGCTTCTTTCACACTCATCTGTCCACACGAACTTCACTCCTTTTGAGTCAATCGGGTGAGAGGAAGTGCAATTTGCGAAAATCCCTCAATGAATCTTCTATAGTAACCAGCCAGTCCCAAGAAGCTTCTAATCTCTGTTGCAGTTGTGGGCGGATTCCACTCCAATACCGCTTCAACCTTTCTCGGGTCCACTGAGATGCCATCTTTGGATATCACATGGCCTACGAATGCCGCTCTGTCAAGCCAAAACTCACACTTACTCAACTTGGCATACAACCGGTGCTCATACAGGGTTTGCAATACTATCCTCAGATGTTCCTCGTGCTCTTCCCTACTCTTAGAGTAGGTCAATATGTCATCTATGAATACGACAACGAATCGATCCAGGTATTGTCGAAACACCCTGTTTATCAAATCCATGAAAGCAGCAGGTGCATTCGTTAGCCCAAACGGCATAACTAAAAATTCATAATGGCCATACCTTGTTCGAAAAGCAGTCTTAGCCACATCCTTCTCTTTGATCTTTAGCTGATGATAACCAGATCGTAGGTCAATCTTAGAAAAGACCATTGCACCTTGAAGTTGATCAAACAAGTCATCAATTCGGGGCAAGGGATACTTATTCTTAACCGTCACCTTGTTCAGTTCTCTGTAGTCAATGCATAACCTCATACTGCCATCCTTCTTCTTCACAAACAATACTGGAGCGCCCCATGGCGAGACACTTGGTCGGATGAAGCCTTTATGTAACAACTCCTGGAGTTGCACCTTCAATTCTCGTAGTTCAGCAGGAGCTATTCTACAAGTGGCTTTGGATATGGGTCCACTGCCAGGTACTAGATCAGTTTCAAACTCGATTTCCCTCCTTGGAGGCAAACCATGCAGGTCTTCTGGAAAGACCTCAGGAAATTCCCTGGCAATGGGAATGTCATTTAACTTCACGTCGTCCCTTCTACTATCAAATACGTGGCAAACGAATCCTCGACATCCCTTCCTCAAGGACCTCCTAGCATTTAGGGCTGAAATCATCCTACTAGAAGTCTTAGAGTCTTCACTTCCCATTGGAGGATATAACCCGTTCCCATGATAAGCAAACTCTGGTTGGTTAGGAATCTGAAATACAACCCTTTTTCCAAAACAGTCCAAATGTGCGTGATAAGAAGACAGCCAATTGATCCCTAGAATCACATCAAAATCCTCCATATCTAGGAGTACTAGGTCTGCCACTAACTCCATATCACCTATTCTAATCACACAATTTTCACACACAGGATCAGCAAGCACATCATAGCCCAGCGGGGTTGCCACACAAAAGGGCTCATCTAGCAGTTTCGGCTCACAAGTTAACTTAGGGGCAAATTTCTTAGCCACAAAACAGTGAGAGGCTCCGGTGTCAAATAATACATGCGCACTAGTGGAATTGATAGGAAGGGTACCTGTCACCACACGGTCACTAGCAGTCTCGTCCTTCTGAATCATAGCAAACATTCTGGCGTTACCCCGAGGTCCCTGTCTGTCATCACTGGCTTTGTTCTTGGAACCATTCTTGAGGGGACAAT
This sequence comes from Simmondsia chinensis, assembly GCA_018398585.1. NCBI lineage: Eukaryota > Viridiplantae > Streptophyta > Magnoliopsida > Caryophyllales > Simmondsiaceae > Simmondsia > Simmondsia chinensis. Next base: position 30,821,488 of record JAGTTD010000016.1, on the reverse strand, counting down.
CACGAGCTATGTGTCCTTTCTCTTTACACTCAAAGCACACCCCTAACTTTCTATAGCATTCACCGGAATGGTCCTTGCCACAGTGCTCGCATTTTCTGAACCCAGTGTTAGAGCTCCCGGGATTCTTCGTATGAAACTTTTTTCCATTGCCACCAGATCGGTTGGGCTTCCGTCCTTGAAAATTGCCATCTGATAACCTTTTCTTAGCAACATGCTCCTGTTCTTCCAACTTTAGATCCGCTTCCACCTTCAATGCATGTTCAAGGACCTCCTTGTATTCCTTGAAAATGACACTTGAAAGACGCCTTCTAATGCGAGGAAGCAGTCCCCTTTCAAATCTGTTTGCTTTACTAGTCTCAGACGCCAGTCCCAATTCATGAAATTTATTGGCATACTGCAATACTGTCATCTGTTCTCCCTGTCTTAGCTCGTAGAATTTATTTTCTTTCGTCATTCTGAGCGCTTCAGGGAAGAACTGGTTGTAGAAGACCTCCTTAAGCTCTACCCAATCCAACGGCCTAGTGGCATTCTGGTATGCTACCTTGATTGTAGCCCACCAGAACTCCGCATTTCCCTTAAGAAAAGGAGTGGCTGCTCGAACCTTATCATCATCAGCAATTGACATTGCTCCGAACAAGGTCTCCATCTCTCGTATCCATTTCTCGGCTTCTAGAGGGTCATCTGCTCCTTCAAAACTTGGGGCCCTCATCTTTGACAACCTTTCGAACGGTGTCTCTTCACCACGTTGAGTAATAAGAGGCACAACTTGGACTTGTTGTTGATGTTGCAAGAGGTTAACCATGAGCTGGTGCATTGTTGCAACATCGAACTGATTAGAGGAGCCGCCTGAATTCTGGGCGTTTTGACCAGTGGGTCCATTTAACAGTTGAGCACGTTCCTCTTCAGGGTGCCCCTCAGTTGGGGGTGGAGCCCTGCCCTTTCCCTTCAGGGTTCTCTTTCTCTTTAAGGATGATGATGCTTTACTCTTATCACCCATCTGCTCCTGAGCCCAGATCAAACAAGAATAAGTTATTTTATTTTTATAATTATTATTATTTTCTTTTTTTTTTTCCAAAGATTTATAACCTAGGCTCTGATACCACTTTATGTAACGCCCCCAAACGTTATACCGAATAGGCTTAAGTTAAAAGGGCGCTACACGGCCGTACTATGATGTAGTCCCACACCATGATACGAAGCCCAAAACTTACAAACTAAAACATTCTCAAAAAATTCATAATAAATAGCAGCTCGTCTACAATACATCAAAACTAATCAAATATAGAAGAGTCCAACAGCGCGGAAGCTTAAATTACAATGTCTCATATATTCTATAGTATTCTACTACAAATTTCATTTACTACTTAAATTACGCAAGATGACTAATTCTCGAGGTTGGGAGCTGCTCCGTCTTTTCTTCCTTCAGGAATGTGCCATGAATTACTAATCTGGAAAATAAATTAATTGGGGTGAGCAAACAACGAGCTCAGCAAGTATACCGTACGCCCTACCCGGATCAGGCATATTATTTAAAACAAATAGAATTCCAATCGAAGCTAGTTAAAATTAATTTATCAGAAAATTCACATTATGGTAGCTCATATCTCTTGTTTACAAGAGCTCTTTTGATAAAACTTACAGATGAAACGAAAACTACGGCCGGTATTATTCCCGCGATAGGGTCGAAATCGACTTTCACATTTCACATATTTGAACCGGTTCTAAGTCGACATATCCGCTAGGATCGAACATAGATCTATGTGCCGGAATTATTCCCGCGACAGGGTCACAGATCGACTTTCACATTTCGCATTTTATCGTCGATAGACCCCGGAGGGTTAACGTAGTTATCTGTAAGCTCTTCCCATAAAATCTTTTAATTCAAATAGCAAGTTCACAATAGTTCCTTTCGCATACTCACAAGTACAATTTTCTTCAAGATTCACATGTTTAAACATCAATTCAACGTATAAATCAGTACAATTTAAATCACATATTAACAAATCAAACAATAGTAGAAATCACATATTTAAACGACAAATCAACGTATAAATCAGTATATATTAAATCAAAAGAGTATAAATCACACAATTAGCCAAATATATATATGCCTGAACCTATCTTAACGAAATAATAAACTATTCAAATATAAGTCTCACATATAAACCCTTAAAAATTAGATTTTTCGTATATAAACAAGTAGGGGGGGTGGTATACTTACCTTTACTAGCGTTAATCCAAAAGTCGAACTCCAATTATGGGTCAGCATCGGATCCTATCAAGCGAGGACCGGAATTTAGGATTTGACGAAAAGAGAGAGAGAGAGAACGAGAGAGAGAGACGAAGGCGAGAGAGAGAGAGAGAGAGGCGCAGGGGAGAGAGAGAGTTTTGAGAGGGTGAGGGTTTGGGTTTGGAAGGGGGGTTCCCACGGGACCCCTTTTTCCTTTTTTTTTATTTTTTTTATTTTCTTTATATATATATATATATATATATATATATATATATATATATATAACTTTACCTATTTTAATCACTTTAATATTACTAATGGACTCTTTTTTGATAATTTATTTATTAATTTATTTATAATCCAACCGAAATAATAGCGAATTTTAATTATATTATAATACCGAACCTAATTTAATTACACTGGGTATTACATTCTCACCCCCTTAAGCAAAAGTTTCGTCCTCGAAACTCATCTTCTTTTTCGAATAATTCTAAGTATTTGCTTCTCATCTCTTCTTCGGTCTCCCATGTTGCTTCTCTAGAAGTATGATTACTCCATTGGATTTTGACATATGGGATCACTCTATGCCTCAACCTTTGTTCTTTTCGGTCGACTATGCGAACTGGATGCTCTACATAAGTCAAATCTTCTCGCACTTGCAACGGTTCATGTCGTATCACATGACAAGGATCCGAGATATACTTTCTCAATTGAGAAACATGAAATACATTATGTATTCTAGACAATTCCGGCGGTAAGGCTACTCTGTAAGCCACGTCTCCAATTTTCGCTAAAATTTCAAATGGTCCTACAAATCGAGGGCTTAATTTACCCCTTTTTCCAAATCTCATCACACCTCTGGTTGGGGATATCTTTAGGTAGACATGTTCACCTACTGAAAACTCCAACGGTCTTCTTCGTTTGTCTGCCCAACTCTTTTGCCTATCCTGGCTTATCTTCATTCTATCTCTGATTAGCCTGACCTTCTCTTCGGCATCCTGTACAATCTCAAGACCTAACAGCTTTCCTTCTCCAACGTCATTCCAAAACAAAGGAGTTCTGCATCTCCGCCCATACAAAGCTTCATATGGTGCCATCCCAATACTAGAATGGTAACTGTTGTTATAGAAAAATTCTACCAAACTCATGTAGTTATCCCAACTACCTCCCAAATCTATAACACAAGCACGCAGCATGTCCTCTAATGTCTGAATAGTCCTCTCAGTCTGCCCATCTGTCTGAGGATGATAGGCAGTACTCAAACTCAGTTTAGTTCCCAAAGCTTTCTGCAGACTCTCCCAAAATCTAGACACAAACCTCGGGTCTCTGTCAGAAACAATTTTGCTTGGCACACCATGCAACCGCAGCACAACATCAATGTACAATTCTGCCAATTTATCTAATGGAGTACCAAACCTAATGGGAAGAAAATGCGCACTCTTCGTAAGTCCATCTACAATGACCCAAATCGCATCATTCTTCCTAACTGTCCTCGGTAGGCCAACAACAAAGTCCATGGAAATTCGATCCCACTTCCATTCAGGCACTTCTAAGGACTGTAGCAATCCACCAGGCTTTTGGTGCTCGGCTTTTACTTGTTGACAGATCAAGCACTTAGCCACAAACTCAGCAATATCTCGCTTCATGTCTCTCCAACAGAAGCAGATTTTCATGTCTCGATACATCTTCGTGCCTCCAGGATGTACCGAAAAGTGGGAACTGTGTGCTTCTTCCATGATTTTTCCTTTAATTGTTGGATCATCAGGTACACATAACCTATCTCCAAAGTACAACACTCCGTCACTATGCAGCGTAAAGTCTGAAGATTCTCCATTGATCACCTTACTTTTCATCTTCATCAAAAACGAGTCATGTTGCTGCGCAGCCTTGATCTTTTCTAACAATGGCGGTTGTGCAACCAAATTGGCTAAAACACCGCCCTTCTTAGCATGAATGCACACTTCGATTTGCATTTCCTCCAAGTCTCTAAGTAGCTTAGGCTGGGAAGTGATCAAGGCAGCTAAATTACCCACTGATTTCCTGCTCAGTGCATCTGCAACTACATTTGTTTTTCCAGGATGGTAATTAATGGTCACATCATAGTCTTTAATCAATTCCAACCATCTCCTCTGCCTTTAGTTTAACTCTTTCTAAGTAAACAAGTATTTCAAGCTTTTGTGGTCTGTAAAAATCTGGCAAGGTCCACCATAGAGGTAATGTCTCCAAATCTTCAAAGCAAATATCACTGTTGCCAACTCTAGGTCATGCGTTGGATAATTCTTTTCATGAGGCTTTTAATTGTCGGGACGCATAGGCTATCACCTTCTCATTCTGCATTAGCACACAACCTAGCCCTTTGTTTGAAGCGTCACTGTAAATGACAAAGTTACCCTCATCAGTAGGTAATGCAAGTATAGGGGCAGACACTAACCTCCTTTTCAGCTCTTGAAAGCTTCTTTCACCCTCATCTGTCCACACGAACTTCACTCCTTTTGAGTCAATCGGGTGAGAGGAAGTACAATTTGCGAAAATCCCTCAATGAATCTTCTATAGTAACCAGCCAGTCCCAAGAAGCTTCTAATCTCTGTTGCAGTTGTGGGCGGATTCCACTCCAATACCGCTTCAACCTTTCTCGGGTCCACTGAGATGCCATCTTTGGATATCACATGGCCTACGAATGCCGCTCTGTCAAGCCAAAACTCACACTTACTCAACTTGGCATACAACCAGTGCTCATACAGGGTTTGCAATACTATCCTCAGATGTTCCTCGTGCTCTTCCCTACTCGTAGAGTAGGTCAATATGTCATCTATGAATACGACAACGAATCGATCCAGGTATTGTCGAAACACCCTGTTCATCAAATCCATGAAAGCAGCAGGTGCCTTCGTTAGCCCAAACGGCATAACTAAAAAATCATAATGGCCATACCTTGTTCGAAAAGCAGTCTTAGCCACATCCTTCTCTTTGATCTTTAGCTGATGATAACCAGATCGTAGGTCAATCTTAGAAAAGACCATTGCACCTTGAAGTTGATCAAACAAGTCATCAATTCGGGGCAAGGGATACTTATTCTTAACCGTCACCTTGTTCAGTTCTCTGTAGTCAATGCATAACCTCATACTGTCATCCTTCTTCTTCACAAACAATACTGGAGCGCCCCATGGCGAGACACTTGGTCGGATGAAGCCTTTATGTAACAACTCCTGGAGTTGCACCCTCAATTCTGGTAGTTCAGCAGGAGCCATTCTATAAGGGGCTTTGGATATGGGTCCACTGCCAGGTACTAGATCAATTTCAAACTCGATTTCCCTCCTTGGAGGCAAACCATGCAGGTCTTCTGGAAAGACCTCAGGAAATTCCCTGACAATGGGAATGTCATTTAACTTCACGTCGTCCCTTCTACTATCAAATACGTGGCAAAGGAATCCTCGACATCCCTTCCTCAAGGACCTCCTAGCATTTAGGGCTGAAATCATCCTACTAGAAGTCTTAGAGTCTTCACTTCCCATTGGAGGATATAACCCGTTCCCATGATAAGCAAACTCTGGTTGGTTAGGAATTTGAAATACAACCATTTTTCCAAAACAGTCCAAATGTGCTTGATAAGAAGACAGCCAATTGATCCCTAGAATCACATCAAAATCCTCCATATCTAGGAGTACTAGGTCTGCCACTAACTCCATATTACCTATTCTAATCACACAATTTTCACACACAAGATCAGCAAGCACATCATGGCCCAGCGGGGTTGCCACACAAAAGGGCTCATCTAGCAGTTTCGGCTCACAAGTTAACTTAGGGGCAAATTTCTTAGCCACAAAACAGTGAGAGGCTCCGGTGTCAAATAATACATGCGCACTAGTGGAATTGATAGGAAGGGTACCTGTCACCACACGGTCACTAGCAGTCTCGTCCTTCTGAATCATAGCAAACATTCTGGCGTTACCCCGAGGTCCCTGTCTGTCATCACTGGCTTTGTTCTTGGAACCATTCTGAGGGGACAATCACGAGCTATGTGTCCTTTCTCTTTACACTCAAAGCACACCCCTAACTTTCTATAGCATTCACCGGAATGGTCCTTGCCACAGTGCTCGCATTTTCTGAACCCAATGTTAGAGCTCCCGCGATTCTTCGTATGAAACTTTTTTCCATTGCCACCAGATCGGTTGGGCTTCCGTCCTTGAAAATTGCCATCTGATAACCTTTTCTTAGCAACATGCTCCTGTTCTTCCAACTTTAGATCCGCTTCCACCTTCAATGCACGTTCAAGGACCTCCTTGTATTCCTTGAAAATGACACTTGAAAGACGCCTTCTAATGCGAGGAAGCAGTCCCCTTTCAAATCTGTTTGCTTTACTAGTCTCAGACGCCAGTCCCAATTCATGAAATTTATTGGCATACTGCAATACTGTCATCTGTTCTCCCTGTCTTAGCTCGTAGAATTTATTTTCTTTCGTCATTCTGAGCGCTTCAGGGAAGAACTGGTTGTAGAAGTCCTCCTTAAACTCTACCCAATCCAACGGCCTAGTGGCATTCTGGTATGCTACCTTGATTGTAGCCCACTAGAACTCCGCATTTCCCTTAAGAAAAGGAGTGGCTGCTCGAACCTTATCATCATCAGCAATTGACATTGCTCCGAACAAGGTCTCCATCTTTTGTATCCATTTCTCGGCTTCTAGAGGGTCATCTGCTCCTTCAAAACTTGGGGCCCTCATCTTTGACAACCTTTCGAACGGTGTCTCTTCACCACGTTGAGTAATAAGAGGCACAACTTGGACTTGTTGTTGATGTTGCAAGAGGTTAACCATGAGCTGGTGCATTGTTGCAACATTGAACTGATTAGAGGAGCCGCCCGAATTCTGGGCGTTTTGACCAGTGGGTCCATTTAACAATTGAGCACGTTCCTCTTCAGGGTGCCCCTCAGTTGGGGGTGGAGCCCTGCCTTTTCCCTTCAGGGTTCTCTTTCTCTTTAAGGATGATGATGCTTTACTCTTATCACCCATCTGCTCTTGAGCCCAGATCACACAAGAATAAGTTATTTTATTTTTATAATTATTATTATTTTCTTTTTTCTTTTTTCCAAGGATTTATAACCTAGGCTCTGATACCACTTTATGTAACGCCCCCAAACGTTATACCGAATAGGCTTAAGTTAAAAGGGCGCTACACAGCCGTACTATGATGTAGTCCCACACCATGGTACAAAGCCCAAAACTTACAAACTAAAACATTCTCAAAAAATTCATAATAAATAGCAGCTCGTCTACAATACATCAAAACTAATCAAATATAGAAGAGTCCAACAGCGCGGAAGCTCAAATTACAAAGTCTCATATATTCTATAGTATTCTACTACAAATTTCATTTACTACTTAAATTACGCAAGATGACTAATTCTCGAGGTTGGGAGCTGCTCCGTCTTTTCTTCCTTCAGGAATGTGCCATGAATTACTAATCTGGAAAATAAATTAATTGGGGTGAGCAAACAACGAGCTCAGCAAGTATACCGTACACTCTACCCGGATCAGGCATATTATTTAAAACAAATAGAATTCCAATCGAAGCTAGTTAAAATTAATTTATCAGAAAATTCACATTATGGTAGCTCATATCTCTTGTTTACAAGAGCTCTTTTGATAAAACTTACAGATGAAACGAATACTACGGCCGGTATTATTCCCGCGACAGGGTCGAAATCAACGTTCACATTTCACATATTCGAACCGGTTCTAAGTCGACAGATCCGCTAGGATCGAACATAGATCTATGTGCCGGTTTTATTCCTGCGACAGGGTCACAGATCGACTTTCACATTTCACATTTCGCATTTTGTCGTCGATAGACCCCGGAGGGTCAACGTAGTTATCTGTAAGCTCTTCCCATAAAATCTTTTAATTCAAATAGCAAGTTCACAATAGTTCCTTTCGCATACTCACAAGTACAATTTTCTTCAAGATTCACATGTTTAAACATCAATTCAACGTATAAATTAGTACAATTTAAATCACATATTAACAAATCAAACAATAGTAGAAATCACATATTTAAACGACAAATCAACGTATAAATCAGTATATATTAAATCAAAAGAGTATAAATCACACAATTAGCCAAATATATATATGCCTGAACCTATCTTAACAAAATAATAAACTATTCAAATATAAGTCTCACATATAAACCCTTAAAAATCAGATTTTTCGTATATAAACAAGTAGGGGGAGTGATATACTTACCTTTACTAGCGTTAATCCAAAATTCGAACTCCTATTATGGGTCAGCGTCGGATCCTATCAAGCGAGGACCGGAATTTAGGATTTGATGAAAAAGAGAGAGAGAGAGAACGAGAGAGAGAGACGAAGGCGAGAGAGAGAGAGAGGCGCAGGGGAGAGAGAGAGTTTTGAGAGGGCGAGGGTTTGGGTTTGGAAGGGGGGTTCCCACGGGACCCCTTTTTCCTTTTTTTTATTTTTTTTATTTTCTTTATATATATAGATATACCTTTACTTATTTTAATCACTTTAATATTACTAATGGACTCCTTTTTGATAATTTATTCATTAATTTATTTATAATCCAACCGAAATAATAGCGAATTTTAATTATATTATAATATCTAACCTAATTTAATTAGACTGGATATTATATCCTCGCTAGTATGCACCTTTCCATTTGAAGGTATTCACTGGACTTCTTGTCATTCTAGAGTTAATCACCCATACGAGTATTTCAGTGATGACCATAAGATCTTCATTTGCTAGGTAGATTGTTGACTCTTTGGATCAAATTTTGCAGCTACTTTTTCAAGGCTCACGTTGGAAGAGTCTTAACATTTGCATGCATGTAGGGATATTTAAATTTACTTGTTCACTTGTTGCACCGTGTAAACTTATGCTGTTTCACCTCATGTTTTGTCATGGACTCCCCAAATCATAATTATTTCAGTAGTCTGGTGGAACAATAAAATTATGAGCGCCTGAGCAAAGAGTTGCAAATCCTCACTCAAATTATGTGCGTCTGAGCACCATCCACCTTCTATGCTTAGAGCAGACACTCATTCTCTCTCACAAGCGCACACTAACTCTATAAGCGCATTGTTGCTGTCTGCGTACACCTCAAAGTAAATGTCATGCGTCCCTTTATGTGACAGGACACCGTCACATTGTTGCTATGATGAAGCATTGTAATCTGCCATGGCCTCTCATATCCATAGTTACTGTGACCTCTCATGTCCGTAACCTTTCACCTTCACAATCTTTCATTGTTTAAGCCTTTCCATATTCTTCTTTATTCTCTTTTTTAATCTTCATTTTTCTCATAGCAACTTTGAGGCAAGAATTCTTTACAATAAGCCGGTCTGATGTGAAATAACTGTCATTGGTGACTTACCGAGGGAACAAACCTGTTCTCAATGGAAGCTGGCTTATCAGGGAATAGCACAGCAAAATTATGGGAAGCTGCTCTTTTATGGGGTTGTCATAGTTGTAGAAAGAAATTGTTGTATTATGTCTTGAGTTTAAGTTTGAATTTCAAAGTAGAGGTTTGTTATGAAGTGGAAGGACCGGGGGCCAGGACTATAGCCCAACATTGACCTCCAATGGAGGGGCGAAGCCCCCGTGCAGGTACCTTTATTTTCGTGTCTGACGAGTATACCCTTTCTGCTAGGGCATGCATGCTTGGGTTTTTTGTGGATTGAATGTGAGTGAGCTACTTGTATCCTCCAATTTTTCAAATCTAGTGAAGTTTTCTAACTCTATCCGGGGTTTTTCCTTTATTTGAGGGTTTTCCACATAAAATCTCCTTGTCATTGTTTCTTTATCTCTCTTCTCTTCTTATTGAGACATTGCCCAAAATTGCTCAAAATAAAAAAATATTAGCCAAAATGGCCTATTTCAAAAAATATTTACCCAAATAGCCTCCATGTCATCAAATTTGAAATTTTTTTTTTTGTTTTGGAAATATCTCCCTTCCTATGATAATAATTTTAAAAATAATAATTTATACTAAATGTTATATAACAAACAACTATTATTATATAACTATAATAATGAGTAAATTAAAAAATTATGTATAAATAATATTATTTAATATTTAACAAACAACTTAATTTAAATTTTTTATTATAAATTATATATATAATTTAACTAAAATGCATGTTATAAAGCTAAATATAACATGATAATAAAATATAATTATTATATTTAATTTAATTAATAATTTATAAAACAATTAAATAAAAAATTTAAAAAGGTTTAAAGTGTCAAGTATCCCAAAACACAAAAAAAAATATTAAATTTTTAAAATTAATGACGTGGAGGCTATTTCGGGAAATATTTTTCAAAATGGGTCATTTTGGGTAATAATTTTTTAATTTGGACTATTTTGGGCAACGGCTCCTTATTTCCATTCAGACCTAGTTTTGTCATATAAATTGAATCCAATTCTTGTGGTATTTTTTCCTAACAAAAATTTATCATTTAGGCATCGGAATACAAAATCTATGATATTGAAGTTTAGTTCAAAGATCTAGTTTTAGGTCATTACTTCTTCTAAATTTCATATTTAACATGATAAAAGCCTGGCTTATTCATGCTAGCAGTTTGGAGTTTCTCATTTGTTTGTATCTTGATGGATGCCATTTTCTTTCTAATGGCCAGTTTGAGACAATTCTTTCTAAATATTTCTTATTACCCAATTCTCTTCAGAGATAGAGAAGATGTTTGTCATGTATTGTCCACAGAACTGTATGCACAGCAAATGTCGTGTAGAATTAAAATAGAGGTGGCTGTGACAGAAACTGGGTAGAACCTTGGACTCATGTGTTTCTTTTTTTTTTGGTTTCAATCAGCTTCTTCTAGGGCACATATTCAAATATTTCTTTAACGTAGCTTTTGAATTAATCTCCCTGTTCAAGCGAGCATCTTGCCCTGCGAAATGTTTATTCCAACTAAACCTTGCCGAATAAATGGCCTTAGATAGAGCTGAGTGGTGATTGAGAATACGTGTGGTCCACACCCCAGTTAAGAGATAGGAGCATATGCTAGTTCATAGTATCCCTAGGCCTGCATAAGTAACATTCCCAATGCCCTAAGGGCTCCCGTCTAAGCAGGTTCTGGGGGGGATGGATGTACGCAGACTTCTCCCTTTAGGGTGCTACCCTAAAGAGATGCTGTTTCCGAAAACCCCCAACCTGAGGGGTGCAACACGAGGACTTCCCAGGAGGTCACTCATCTTGGTACTACTCTTGCCCAAGCACGCTTAATTTCGGAGTTCTAATGGGATCCGGTGCTTGCGTGTTGGTATCCTCTTAGACCTGCATGTCATTTATTATTGTTTTATTGTTACTTGCATACTTGGAATGGCTTTATGAGACCCTTTTCTATATTCTGTATTATATCGTTCCTTCTTTTTTTTCCCTTTTAAGGTTGGGGGCCCTTTGGAAACAACCTTTTTTTTTGGGTAGCACTCTTCCCAGACTTTGCCATGGCGGGAGCCTCTTCAGGCTGGTTGTTGTTCTTGTTGTTGTGTTGTGTTGGTAAGTTCACTTGTATTAACTTAAGCAATCACTTCCTTGGATTATGAATTGACTATAGATGACAATATTTCAGAAAGAGGTGATGAGAGTAAAGCGTTACTTTGTGGTTTTAGTATATATGTATATGTTTTTAAATATTGAATGCTGAAATTATTCGCCATTACTTTTTCGTCTTCATAGTTGTCTTGGGTTTTCCACGAGGGGAAGCGAGAATTCCAAATGCTCAAAAATTATACAAATGGCATGATATTAACACAATCAGGCACGCTATTTTGAATCATAACCCTTCATGTTCTGAAAACTTCTTGTATGTTCTTATAACGTTTTATACACCTAGCATGTTTGACACAAAGAACATATTTTCTTTCTGTAAACGGGTTCGGAGTTTGATAATAAGATGCCTTATCTTCAGGACTTCAACTTTGATAGTGTTTGATAGCAAGGTGGTCAATTGGTTGCAATTATAAATAAAGAAATGGGGATGGTCCCATTCTGGACTTAGTATGCGCATATATGGACATATTTTTGGGTAACCTATATATTTTTACCTTGAGATTTGATATATTAATTTTTTAGTCCACAAATTTTGTAAAATTATTTTTTTTTAGCCAAAAAATTACATATATTTAACAAAATAGTCTAAATGGCGGTATGCAAGGATGTAAAATAGATCACCCATCCAATTCTTCTTCCCTAATAGTGTCACAACATTGCAGTATATGGAATGAGAGGAATAAAGAGGGGATGACAGATTTACCTACAAATAACGATAAGTTTTACACCTTTTGACATCATCATTTAGATCTTTATTAAATATATGCAACTTTTAAACTAAAAAATTATTTTACAAAAATTATGGACTAAAAATTTAGTACATCGAACCGCATGTTACTAATATGTGATTGACCCTGTATTTTTTATGGGCTCACAATTGTTAAAGGTGGGTGGGTAGCCCGGCCTATTTTTTGGTGGGTGGGAGCAGATATTGGTAAATGCATGGGCTGAGCAGCCAATCAGAAGTAGCAACATGGTTGAAGGAGAAGGGATCATTTGTTATTGTGAAGCAACTAGACGAGGAAGGGGACCATGTCCCGTATCGTCTCGTTTGTATGTAGGTCTCTACTCCCTTTTTTGTCTTTTTCCCGGCTCCCGCTCCTTTCTTCATCGTCGTATCCCTCCAATTCTCTAGTGATCACGAAAGTTTTCCAAGTCCACATATTTGGTTTCCCTGTCTTGAGTTTGCCAAGCACATTGAACTTGCATACTGAAATTCACTGTTTTTAAGATCTTGAATCGAATTGTTAGTTCTGTTTGACTTTCAAACTAGGTATTTTTATGTTGTACCTTCTTGTAGTTGTTCGGACTCTTGAATTATCATAATCCCATTACTGATATCAGTCATGGAACCGTGGCGTGGTCCTTCCCCCCCCCCCCCCCCCCCCCCCCCCCCCCCCCGATAAAGAACATCACTACACAAATTGGAGGAGTACCTTGTTGAATTGGGTATCTTTCACAATGAAGCTCGAGTGGAAATTGCCAGATAGCTGTCAAAGTGTGAGATCATACTATATTGGATATGACAAAATAAAAAATGGGACTTTTTAGAACTCAAAAATAGAAGGGTATTATAATTAGAATACTGTTAGAAAGAGCAACATGACGAAACATGAATTAAGGCTTTTCAAAGGATAGTTGCAAGGAACTCCTAAAATGCTCAAGTTTAATGCTCACAAATTCGATTTCTTGCTTTGAAGTTAGATCATGTTTGAAATGTGTATCAAATTTAGAGAAGCTCGATTCAAAATATGGTTGAATTTTTTGGATAGGATGAGACGTGTTAGATAACTTGCTAACTGATTATACTATTTAGTGTGGAGCATTTTCGGGGACCAGCCTCCTTGTTTAATTTCTTGGATATGTTGAGCTTAATTTTCTTGATCTATGCACCATAGTACTCTATGTTTTGGCGATTGTTTAGAGTTGATCTTGTTTTCATATGTTCATGCTCCAATGCTCCAATGAAGACATCACGATAATTTTTCAGATATGTCTGATATATAGTAATATATAAATGCTTTGTCCATGAATACTCACTTCCTTGCTCCCACTTGTGTTCCTTCGCCCACTTCTACTTTTGCTTCACGCAGCTTTGTTTCTAAGTGCTGAACTCAACCGGGACTAAACTGTCTGGGCATCATCAAGGGTAAGAGGAGCATTAAATTTGGGGCACATATAGGGAAGGCAGTAGAAGGGCCATTGACTAACATAGCAGAATTGATGGTTGGGAACCAGAAATAAATATCTAGGGACCCCCTCTATTAACTCCCTGTATTGTCAATGAGGGTGAGGGTGAGGGTGAGGGTGAGGGTGAGAAATCATCCCCACATTGCCCTATGCACGAGGCAAACTCAATGATGTAGGCTATAGTCTAAATTACGTAGAAAAGGAGAGTAAGTTCGAATGTTTTGTCTTTTCTGTCTTGGGCTTTTGTGTGGCGTCCCAGAAGTTGTAATAGGATTGCCCATTTGTTGCTAAGGGACATTTCTTAGGTTACTATTTTCATGATTGGTGGCACTGTCCCCCCCCCTCCCTCCCTTGTCGGAACTTGTATATTCGGATGCTCAGGTAATATAATTTTGGCCTCGGGCTTTGTGGTGTTCAAAAAAAAAAAAAAAAAAAAGTTTGAATGAGGCTTACCCAAAAAAAAGAAAATAAAGAAAAAAAAAAGGAAAACAAAAGAAAGAAACAATTAGAACATGGATCACAAAAGTAACAAGAAGAAAATGATAACTGGTTATTGGAATATTGACTTAAACTTCAAAAAGCTTATTATATAACTCATGTGGATACTTTTCTCGTTCCACAAAAAGAAATATATAAGGAAAGTTCATTCAATATGTTGATGTGTAAAGTTAGTTCCCCTTTTATTCTTGTTCTAAAATATGGTATTGTTATGTGTAAATATTCAAATCTTACACAAAATGACTCAGATAAAAGACTTAAACAAGACACACAAAGATAACACACAGCAATAACTTCAAGATCTCAGATCTTGCCCCACAAGAACCAACTTAAACTAGACCTAGACTAATTACAACACAAATCACTTCATAAACCTCAAATACAACACAAGACTCAAGAGAACAACCGAATCTAGTAGGTTTAGAAGTATACCTCCCCTTGTGAACTAGATTTTACCGAAATTGCAAGCAAGTCGCTCACACCACGAGTAAGGCTCAAGAACACTCCAAGAATACCACGACCGGACCTCCACCGGAACACGAACAGAGCTTCTGGCCAGCAACGGAGCTCCAATAGCACGAACGGAGCTCAACGAACACGATTACACTTCGATCCGAGGCTCACGAGGTTGGAACCTAAGTGTATTATGGCTCAGAGATTCGTTTTTAGGGTTAGGGTTTCAAGGGAGCCTTCAAGGGTAAAAATCGCCAGAGAGAGAAGGGGAGAGGAGAAGAAAACTGATTTTTTTTCGTTACCTCTACGACTCAACCAACTCGGAATTAAATACCCCCAAGCTACGACCTAAGAAACCCTAAAGCTCATCACAGCCTTCAATTTACGCAACAATCGGACGGTCGAAACTTACACACGGTTCATATATCGAGGGCCCCGGATCTTGTGACGCGTGTCGAGGCTCGAACGGCCGAGATGAAGCAACAGAACCTTCTGGAAGAGCCTCACAAGAAACCCTAACGGGTTTCTGGTTAAGGGAGAGAGAGGGATGAGGGTGAAAATGACAAGCCAGCTGTACAAATTAAAGGATCCGGGCAGGAAGTACAACTCGGGCAGCCCAAACCGGGCAGCCAGTACAATTGGATCAGAGCGGGCAACACTGTTCGGGCAGGAAATAGTACTTCCGGGCAGCTGGGCATCTCATACAAACAAGTAATTAATTTCACAAGTGAGGGGCAATTCAGTCATTGCCCCAAAAAACAGAATTCAAAGAATTACTTCAACCTAAAACGCTACGTTTTTGTCCTCCCTTATTTTAATTATTTTCTTTTACTCGAACTACGTTATATATTTACCAACAATAACAGGTATGTTATTTATTCATTTATCGGAAAGTAATGTCTTTATCTTTTTCCAAGCATAGGACCATTTAAAGTACTTTAGCTATAAATTATTTTTCAACAGGTGCTACAATCTCATTGGACTGATGATGGACTCACCATGGATTTCTTGTACAATAATCAAGTTACTGTGGCTGGCATTGATGTCAACAAACATGGGCTAATTATTTCACTAGAAGCGGTAAGGCAGACATTTCTTTGGTAAATGCTACTGTGGATTCATTTTCCTAATTGCAAGATATTGCCTTTCCAAGGCCAACACAGCGATAGTTTTGTTACCTTTGATAAATATTGCTTGAAGCAATTTCAGACCACTATTAATGAAATTTGTTGCCATGCACTGGAAACTATTAAATGCCACTGCCCAGTTCCATTGTCTGTCCCACTTTTACCTGCAAATTTATGAGTGTGCCATTCCGTTTGAGATCTAGAGGTTCCAACTTTGTTGCTTTAAGTTTAGCACTGATATTTGTAGTACTTTCTTTTTAATCCGCCTTACTAGGGTGAGGATAGTATAGAATCAATAATCTAATCTTAAACAATTCATGTATTTTTTAAAATACAACAACAACAATAACAGTTTCAGTGCCACAGAGGCTCCCGGACGAGCAGGGTCTGAGGGGGTGGATGTACGCAGCTTCCCCCTTCCGGGTAGAAGAGAGGCTGTTTCCGCGGACCCCCAACCTAAAGATTGAGTCGTCATGCGAACATGGTGTCTTGCAGATCATAGAAGCCACAAGCCATGTATTTTCTAAAATAAATGAAAAAAAATGAAGAAATACAACAAATATCTCAACCTGCTCAATTAGCTCAAATAATACTTTGGTTTCTTTCAAACTTTTGTTAAAAACCGAGTTGTATTATATAATACTTAGGTTTCTTTCAACTTTTTGTTTGTGCTTTTACCATGTAATGTCTGGCTTTGTTAGGTCTTGATTAAGATTATCTTGGCTATTGTGGTTGTTTTTGCTCTATCAAATATCATTGCAGTTTCACTTTTCACTTTTGCTTGCTTTGGTGGTTGATTGAATAGCCACAATTTTAAAAGTGGGGGTCTCCGGGTAGCTGGTGCCATGATTCCTTTGAATTTAATGCCCCTCTATTACTCTCACGAAGACTTTATCTCAGCCTCAGGCATACAGTTGGCAGGAAAAGACCTTTATTTTAAAGGGCCCTTTTTTTTTTAACAATTTACTGCTTATATTATGTACCATCTAGCTTTTAATCTGGCCCCCGGGCGTCTTCTTGTTCAAAAAAAAAATGCTTTTCATCACTTACTTTTTTTTTTCTTTTTGTTTTATTTACTTTTAACCATCCTTTTTTTTTTTGTAGCAAATAATCACTATTTGACATTATCATTATAAAAAAAAGAATATTCCATCCAATTTTAGAATATTCCGTGTTTGTTTTCGATTTTAGTGTTATTTGCAAATAATCACCTATATTTTATGATATATAAGCCAAAGAGGGTACCAATACGCCGTCACCGGAACCCATTAGAACTCCGAAGTTAAGAGTGCTTGGGTGAGAGCAATACCAGGATGGATGACCTTCTGGAAAGTCCTCACCCTCAGGTTGGGGGCACTCGAAAACAGCCTCTTTTCGGGGGTAATACCCTGAAAGGGGAAGGCTACGTACATCCGTCCCCCCCCCCCCCCCCCCCGGGCGACCCTGCTTAGGCGAGAGCCCTTGGTGCACTGGGTATATTACTTTTATTTTATGATATATAGCTTTTAATCACTTAAAACACAAATTTTTTTTTAAAAAAAATCAAATCTGATTTTTTTAAAATGTTAGGTGACATTGGTGGTTTTTTGATTACTATACTATTAAGTGAAGGTGATTACGCATGATTGGTAAAAAAGTTTGCATCTTGCAGATTTATATAAGCTAATGTAAATGTATAACTTTTATGCGTATAAGACATATTTTCAGCATATTTTTGTTATTCAATTTTTTACAGGTTATGACATATGTTTGTAATTGGCTCTAGTGCAAATTCTTGTTTACACAGATTTAATACACATTTTCAAACATATCTTTAATCAAGGGACACAATTCTTTAAAATATACTAAATTAATTTCCCAAAAATCATAAAAACTCGAGCAAGGTATGGCCCTAATTGCTCTGTATGTCGATCTAAGTGTCGATGCATAGACTCAAGCTCTGGGTTCTTTAAGACTGTGTTGACACACGGCTTCCCGAGAGAGTTTTTGTAATATGTGTGTCGACAAACACTTAACATGAAAAAAAAAATAGTGTGGTTAAAATCATAGTTTTCCACAAGATAAGCTAAACTTTTAGTTAAATGACGAAGAAAATTGGGGTGGTTCAAAGCTATATATTATAAAATATAGGTGGTTAAAAGATATATACCATAAAATACAGGTGGTTATTTTGCAAATAGCACTAAAATCGGGAATGAACATGGAATATTCCAAAATTGGAAGGAATATTCGGATTTTTCTAACGGAAATGTCAAGTGGCGGTCATTTGCTATAAAATTTTTTTAATTTTTAATATAGGTGATAAATTGTAAAAAACCATACTTTAAAAGAATCTTTAATCTTGTATTTGCCAAATTTTTTTTTCCCCTTTTGTAAACATATTTGCCAATATTTGTATCATTATCTTTATGATTTGATTTATAGAAAAAAGAGTTAATCTTAAAAGAAAAATAAGCATTTGATTAGAAAAAAGAAAAGAAAAATAGGCAAAGTATAAAGTAAGGACCCCATTATGCGAATTGATATATATATATGGCTTCGTTTGAAAATTTTGCTTAAAATCTGAAATGTCTATGGCATACTCTACTATAAAAAAAGGTTCATTAGCTAAATTAAGAGTAGTAGAAATTATATCAATCGCTTAGTATTAAAAAAATAGAAAAAGCAATGAAAATAAGATGCTAAGAACTTCTTGTTCTTTCTTAAGTAGTTAGATTGTTTACTATGTGTGGTTGTTTAGAAACAACTTTTGTTTGGACAAGATTCCTGACCATTACCCACAGTTATATTTAATTCATCTAATTAGTCTCTCATCCAATTATATGCAGCTAGTTTATACATGATACTTTTCCAGTTGTAGATTTTTAATGCTAGCAGTGAAAATATCCCTTGATTACTAATCCTTATAAGACTTTGAAAAAAAAATATTTATTGTCTTGCAATGGTTTCCTTACATTGATAAATTGAATGATTTTAGGAAATGGATTGATAGTGGCAGCTAGTGACTGACTTTTCAATTCAAAGTAAAAAAAGGTGAGAATTATGTGAGAGGTGCAAGAAAGAAAGAAACCCATCTTAAGATCTTTGCATTTCAAAGTTAAACGTTTTGTTAAGATTTTCTGATAGCAACAGAACTTCAAATCATAGTGACTTACTCCGTGCTAATTCTGCACACGAACAACGCAATATTGAAATGTGGGGAAATTGGGTGTTGACACTAAAACACAAGAAAGCAATCATAACCCACCTTTCCTCTCCTTTGAACTTCTCATTTTTGCTTTGAAGTTGAAAGTTACAACACCTTGCTCTTCTCTCCCGTCCTTTTTTTGGTTTGCGTTTCTAACTTTATTTGAACCCATCTTTTTCTACTTCCTACAAAGATACAAGCCCAAAACGGAAGGAGGGCTCCACATTCTTGCCTCAATTTCTTGCATTATTCTATCAGTAATACCAAATCTCATAATTATGTTTGTACAAATTGTACAAATTAGGTAGATAATACGATACTAATGCATCTAGAGGCCACAATATATGACACTCAATCCTCTCTACAGGGAAAATATATCATATCTTTTTTATGTACTTTTTGTATATAGACTATATATTTAGCAGTGTTGCCACCTACACATACCATGGAATCAAGTCGTCATTGAGAAACAAACTTGTATACGTGGGCCTGATATTATGTATATTGGCCTCACAACCAAGATGTACATATGCAAACTGTCGTCTGATTCAGGATGCATACATTTCTTGGTTATTACAAGGCAACAGAGCTACAAAGCCGCGACAAGGAAGCGGAGCCCCTGTGAATGTCTGTTACTTAAACTCTAACAGAGCTTTTTTTCTCTGCTCATTTCTTTGCCATGTTACCTTTGCTTTCTCTCCCCTCATTTTGCAATGCATGCACGTCTTTTTGTTTTATCCTCATGAAAGGAAGGATGGGTTGCTAGTGTTGCTCTGTTCTTCTCTATTTCACCCTTATCTGCTCCCCTCTCTCTCTCTCTCCATTGGGTATTAACGGAATCATTGTCAGAGACAGTGTTCTGCTACTCCTTTTTTCTGAGTTTATCACCACACTACACTTTAAACAAATTTTATATGGTAATATATATTGGTTGGAAAACCTGCTTCCTGCCTCCTTTGGCTGCTTTTGAATTTGATCGTCTACAAGTGTTATTCTGAGATTTTCCAGGTACGTAATTATAATTTATTGACTTTTTTCCTTCATAAATCTCTTCTCATTTCCCTACTTCCATGTGTCGTAATTTAATGTAACTTTGAGCCTGATACCTGCTATTACTGGCTTTAGCTTTTCTGAATTTGGCTTCATATCTTCAGAATCCAAGTACTCCTTTTGTAAACTGGGTTTTTGGATATTATAAAGATGGCCCTTTATAATAATTTATGAGGTTACGTCCAATAATATTGTTTCATTGGAGTCCCCCACAGAGCTCTTTTTTTTATATTTTTGGTGTGACCCGCACAGTATTTTAGGTACTTGAGCGTAGTTCAGCGTAAAACTTGACTTATTGGTGAAGCATCTTATGTGTCGCGAGATTCAACATGTTGTTTTTCCAATTTTCAGTATCTTTCTCAAAATTCTCAGGCAATTAATATCACGGGTACGATTTTTTTTTTCTCTGTTAACAATTTACCAAGAAAAGCATGGGATCATGGCTCCGTTTGATCTGGGGCCCGGATTTTCTAGTTCTAGTTTCTTGGAGCCAAAGTAGAATGTAAACAGACCCTGTCACAAAATTTGGAGGCCTTTGAATTCTTTCTTTTGGCATGTTTCTCATACGTAACTCTATTTCTACTTGAATTTGTAGCTTTTGTTCTTTTTATCCATTCTATCAACAGTCATATGCAATCACAAGATGAAAGATTTATTAGAACATCTTCATCTGAAACATCGTTTTCTGGTGGAAAAATGCCATCTTGTGTGAGTGTGGCAATTTTACGGCTTGCAAAACCATGCTTTTATATGATCGTATTTTTTCCCTTGATAAGTTCAATACAAGTTTGATTGGTCCAGTTCCCAGAGCAAATTTGCTCTTTTACAAAATCAAACAGTACAATTCTGCTTGCATCGCAAAAAAATATAAATTGTTTTTGATGGACGGATAAACGTGTCGATCAATTAAAAGTAAAAGACAATGTTATTCTTTTTCAACGAAGGGAATATTTTCCATGTAAGAAAAGCTGCCTAGCCGCCTCAACTATGGGCTCCGGAAGCAGCAAATATAGCTGTTCACGATCCATCGGAGGCGACAAATTTGCTGTATCTGGCGAAGATGCTCTTAGCCATGCCTACACCAATAATCTCGGTTAAAAATTCAAGTACACCCTAAATTTTCGGGCTATAGCTATTTTCCTTTCTACGCTGGTATTGTTAATGACAAAGGAATTTCTTGTGACTGCAAATCGGAACTGTAGGAGTGGAGCTTCACAATATCAAGAAAAGAGGAATGGAGGGAGAAGGCTGTATGGGCTATAATCTAAAGACAACTTACTCTGACTTGGCAGAGCTGGAGAAAGGACAGGTAGCCACCATTTCAGACATAATTGGGTCCAATACCCCAGGGACCCAGAGAGCAAAGGGGGGACGCATCTTTGATTTAAAGCTTGGAAATGCTGGTGATCTTGGTAATGGGTTGGTGAATGGCTTCAAGGATCATAGAGTCTCTCCTGTGGAATCGTTGCCAATGACTGCTAGATTATCCAAGAGAGGGCGTGTGCCAAGTAGTGGGAGCCAGTCGGTATCATGCTTGGTGGATGGATGCAAATCTGACCTTAGTAAATGCAGGGATTATCATCGACGCCACAAAGTTTGTGAGCTTCATTCTAAGACTCCGCGGGTTACAATTCGGGGTCAGGAACAACGATTCTGTCAACAGTGCAGCAGGTATGGATTCCATTCATGTCTGAGCTGGTCTGCACATTATATCTTCCGTTTGCTGCCTGTTTAATTATATCTTAGTAAACATGTGATTCATGATGAAACATAGTGGCGCACTTTGACCCGTATGGCCAACCCCACGAAGTGTGAAAACACTTTCATCGTGCTTCTTGCTGTATTTACTGCTTTTCTTGCGTACATGTTTAGTTTGTTGTGCATGGAGTGCATGATCTTTCTCTGGGTCCCTATTGGAATGGTGTACTTTTGTCATATGTAGCAACAGGCCAAATCTCTAGTTCTATGAGCTCAGTGGAGGATCTATAGAGTTGGAGTCCTTTATTGTTAGGAAACGCACCACAAAAGTACAATGAAAATTCAATGAGGAAACGAAAAACAACACACAAGATTTACGTGGTTCTGCCAAATATGCCAACGTCCACGGATTTGTAGGGATTTTTTATTGTTGGGAAGTATTACATACTCGGACACAGTCTCTCTTGAGGGTAGCACCCTGAACGGGTAAGGCTGCATACATCCCACTCCTCCCAGACCCTGCATATGCGGGAGCTCTTGAGGCACTGGGTTTTTTTTTTGTTGTTGTTGTTGGGAAGTATTACATAGAGTTTCTTATGTTCTTACACCTCCCTCTCAAAGCGCACAAAGAAAACCCTAATCGCTCCCAATTAATCCTCCAAAATGAGCCTGGGTCTAAAACAAAACCTTGAGAACTTGACGACTTGGTCTATAATAGGATAAAAATGAGGCTCCAAGTAGGAAACCCGAGATTTATGTAGACAAAAGAAGGTTGCATAGTGTTTTTCCTAACATTACAAATGTATGCTGATACTGAGACCCTCATGTTTGATTCAAAAAATTGTCTATGAACAATGATGCCTCTTTTAAGTGTAAAAGCAGCTTTTCCTATCTACATAACCCTAGACCTGACACATATTCTCTTCCACTATGGCTTTCGCCAAATTTAGCTTGTTTGGCAGCTATATTCTCTTTATCTCAACAAAATTGAGTTATTTACTTTGTTGCTCCCTGATTTTTTTAATTTATTCAAACTGACCCCTCATTTTTTCTTTTGTTCAAATTATCTTTTACCTCTTTTTGTTTAAAATAGTTCCTTATGCTTTATTTTATGACAAAAATCAGTCCTTTTTTTAAATTTTTATCCAATTTTAAGCACCAAATGAGCGACTAATTTTGTCATAAAATAGAACATTAAGGACTATTTTGAACAAAAGAAAAGATCAGTGATTAATTTGCAAAGTTACAAATATTAAGGTCTATTTTGAACAAAAAGAAACATAAGAGACCAATTGAATAAATTTAAAAACATCAGGGATTAACGGAATAATGATGCCAAAATCTGTGATTAACCAGAGCTGTTGTAGGATAGCTCAATTCAGAATCCTTTTCATATTATGGCTCACAGCATATGCAGCCTAGAATGGTTGGCCATATCTGTTAAAATTTACAATGTCTTGGGCCTATGGAGTTGGCACTAGATTCACATACAGACCCAACTGAGGTTCCATCCCAATATTAGTTGGTATTCGTAACCCATTAGATTTATATATTTAATCTCTTCTTTATTACAGTTCTTATACAAGACTTTGTTATAAGACTCGTATGTGGAGTAATCACCAATATTGTTCTTGTGCAAACCCTTCTCTTACAGCACAAGCAGCAAGGTTAATAAGGTTGAACTTTCATGCCCATGTGTTATAGGTTCCACTCACTGCCCGAGTTTGATGAGGGAAAGCGGAGCTGTAGGAAACGGCTGGAGGGGCACAATAGGCGTAGGAGGAAGCCTCAGCCTGCGAACCCTGCAACTTTTCTTCCCCGTGCCCCAGGTTGTCTTCTTTCTGAGTCGATTTCAGTGCGCGTAAGAACTAACCCGAATAGGCTAGGTGGATCCAATGTGCCCTATCATCACTTATGTGCCTTAATTGTGTAATCCAATCATGTCTGTTTGGTCTTCTTTTCTCCCTTCTCACATGTCTAACTCTAATCAACTTTACACAATTTTTGACGAGGACAATCATAGGTCTCTGATTTGCATGCCAAGACCATCTCAAACGCCTCGTCCTCATCTTTTCGTAAATAAGTGCTAATGTCATCACTATATATCAAATGCACCCATTCGTCTTCATGGTATCATAATCTGAAATCAACATACAAATATCAAACTTGACCAAAATCATTTTTACGTTTTGTAGGTGATAGATTCATACAGTTTACCACCTCACCAATTACTCCATCTACATCAACGGCAAGCTCCACTTGGTCCAGGGTTAGTAAACCGGGCAGCAATGCAGCAGCATCATACAGTGCCACTGCGTGTGGTATATATTCAAATGCCTACAAGGGCAGACACTTTCCCTTCCTACAAGGGTCTGATTCCTCTCACTCTAGCTCTTCTGGGGGCAGCAACTACCCAGGAATGTGGTGCAGCAGCGGATTAAACGGCCAAGTGATGGAGAACAATGTTGCTCTCTCTCTTCTGTCATCGTCAACAGCTCAGACATTGGAGATGGGTTTGGAGCGGATGAGCGAGCCGACTGCCATGGCGCCCTTTGTCCAGACAAGAATGCAGTATGGGAGTGGGAGTGAGTCGTACTCGGGCTCCCAAGGAGCGCTAGGAGGGCACAGAGGTGGGTCTGGTTTGTTGTTTGAGAATGGTGTTTTTCCGGGTGGTATGGATGGAGGAGCCCATCAAACTCTTTCATTCTCCTGGGAGTAAGTTTCAGCTCCGATTTGTGGGTTTTCTTCTTTGTTCAATCTTAAGCCTGTTTTCTCAGAATCTTTTTACATATATGATCTGTTTAGGGTGAGTATCTTGGTTGTATTTTAGAATTGGCTAGTCTGAAAGCATAATGAACATAACTGAGCGGGGCCATTGAACATGTAGAAATGCCACTCTGAGCAAGCTGTAAACTGAGTTTAAGATTCATGTAATGTTTCGACCAAAGATTTTCACATATAAATTCAGTAATTACTAGTGGAGAAACTCGGAAATTGATTTTTTTCGTTGGTGCAATCTATTGTGAAACTGTAATATTCTTGAAAAAGGGAAACACTTCCGTTGTTTACAATGGCGAGAAAGATACAACTTTTCCATTGCTTTACATCAATGCAAGATATTGTAATAACAACTGCCCAATGCCTCAAAGAGGCTCCCGCTAAGGCAAGGTCTTAGAGGTTAAGATGTACTTAGTCTTACCTTTATTAGATACTACCTTGTAGAAAGACTGTTTCTCAAAAGCCCCCAACCCTTAAAAGAAAAGAAGCAACAATGTTGGTCAAATACCAGTCAAAAAAAGCAGTAACAGACATACACACAACAATAAAGCAGCAGTAATAATAGATATGCAAGCCTAGGGGCATTGTGAATTAGCATCAGGTGGTGCTCCTCTCTCCTAATTATCGTGTCTTTTTTTAAACTATTGAGCTTTATCTAAAATCATCTCTTCAAAATGATTTAGGTGGGTAAGGTCTTGCGCTGTCATCTATCCAACTTTTCTCTGGGTTGTCTCTACCTCTTTTCCAGTGTGTATTTTGTAATTGTTCAAAAAATAGAAGGCAATGTGAATTATTCAAATATACGAGTCAAATGCGTAACGAATACAGGTAAAATGTGGAAACCATGAATGGATAACTCCCATTTTAAGCAGTCAAATGATCCCAAGTAATTAGTACTGCGGATCACTCCCTTTTTATTTGTAAATAAAAGAATTGAATCCTCGGCCCATTTTCCAGTTTCTGAGTTTGCAAATTTAATTTGTTGGTAGGCAGCAGGTCGCACAGGGATTTATATGACCACCCACCATCACTCTCCACCTCCTCATAACAAAAATAAAAAATAATTAATTTATTATTGAAGATTTATTAATTCTAGTTTTAGTAATATTTCTCAATTGTGTATTAAAATGGTTATGTGAATGTGTTTTTCACAAGGACAAGTAGTAAAGGAATATAGGGCTATATATAGCTAGCAAAACAAAAACAAGCAAACAAAGGAGCACTCGTAAATACTGACAAATTGGATGTAGCTTGCAATTCATAGCGGAGCACAACAAAAAAAAAAAAAAAAAAGAGAGAGAATTTTATGAAAAGATCGTGGAGCAAAAATAAAAATTGTAGTACATGAAGGAGATGTAACATATAAGTCTTGATGATTAGTCGCCTTACACCTTAGTTATATTTCTGTGCTGCACATGAATGACATGGACATGTCAATTACGTTTGTTTTCAACTGTGCTTTGTTTGACCTTTCTACTTTGAATTATGGTTACCTTAAAGGACCCTAAAATTATTGGACACTGTTAGTTAGTGAGTTTATATTCTTATTATTACGGTAGTTTGGTTACGCACCCCACAAGTTAGAAGTTAATTTTCCTGTTAAGAAAGAAGCTATATTCCCCTTACGATTGTAAAAGAAGGATATTGTTGTCATGAGGGAAATTATCAAATTATATTCACTATCTAATGACAATCACATATTTCAATCAAACACCATGCAGAAAATAGGGTTAGTCCTCACTGTATATAGTCTAAAGAATTGCCAATGAACCCCATCCGACTAGCTAGGTCTTCCGATCTGATTTTGTAGCTGTAGCTTTCCTAATATAGAGAAACAAAAAGAATGAACAAATAATATACACGTGTAGGTTAGAGTTTTTATCTTAAACACTTAATTGTGATTCCAAAATACAGAGAAATGAACTTGGAGGGAACATGTCACTTAGGTGACAAGGGAATCCACATAAGATATGTTCCTCTCTGAAAGCATGTCAAGTTGAGAGGTCCAAGGTGTCTTTTCAAATTTGGAAAGAAAAGAGTAGATACAATTAGTGTGAGAGGTTGATAATCGTTGAATTAATCTGAATTTGGTAGCTAATTAATTTTATGATAAAAACTATGCATAAAAAGGCAAAGCAATACAAGTTTTATAATTGCCCTAATTCCATCTCTACCTATGCAAAGAAAGGACCACAAGAGCATAAACAATTTGGTTCAAAATTGAAAGTGCTTTCTCTCTCAGTTGCCGTCTCCCATTTGGTTGGGCTTTCTCTCATTACCTATTTGACTTGTCATTTTGCAAAGTGGATCTAGATTACATCTCTCGTGGCTAAGTAACGTATGTCTAGCTAGCATCAACCATAATACGAATTTGTACAAATAAGTTAAAGGTCTGCGCTAAGTTGCAGCCAAAAAACCATAATATGTCCACCATGCGGTGAATGTAATTATGACTTGTCTAGAGCTCTATAGGCAATAATGAGTATAAGAAGATGATGCATTTTTCGGTGCGCTAATTGATGGCAACACTTAAGTTATAGTGCAAACGTATATTTCACTTATATGTAATTATACTAAATGACCACTTTTAGTTTAGATGCATTTAATAAACTTTATTTTAATAGTTTTACGAATACCCTTTAACAACTTCTATCACACCAATAATATTGGAGTTATATGTCATGATGTCTATATTTGAGGTAAAGCGAAGATTGTGCCTGTGTATAGACTATACTATATTAAAATATTAAACATATACTATACTCTATATAATAGAGAAGTTGGGAATCATCTAAAAGCTCCCCATCCCTAATCCTTAATCCTTTTTTTTTAAATTTTTCCTTTTTCTTTATTTACCTTTTTTCAATTCTTTTTAGATTTTTCTTTATTTATATATTAAACAACAACAATTGTTATTTGTATGCAGATTAAACAATAATTAATCTAAAAGTAGTCCAACTATATCTCAACGTATCAAAGGAATGGCAATGGGGCGGGGTGGGTATGGCGTGTCCCCTCTATACCCGTACCAGCCACCCAAATCTTATATCTGTATCCGGCTTAATATCCTAATGTGCGTACAAAACAATTATGTATAACTGTACCCGTCACCCAAATCCTATACCCGTACCCGCCCCATTATCCGCCACGGGTATGAAGTGCATATCCAACAATAATTAATCTAAAAATAGCACAACTATATCTCAACGTATCAAAGGGATGGCAATGGGCGGGGGCGGGTACGAGGTGCCTCCTCCATACCCGTATCCGCCACCCAAATCCTATACCCGTACCCACCTCATTGCCCTAATGTGCGTACAAAACGATTATCTATACACGCTCATATTAGTTATTTAATACTATTTTTAAAAACAAATTACTTTTTTATAACATGTACAAGACGATTATCTATACTAGCTCATATTAGTTATTTAATACTGTTTTTAAAAAAAATTATTTTTTATAACATTAATAATTAATTTCGATTCTTGAATTTAAACACATATTTTTTAATTTCAAGGTTAACTATGTACAAAATAAACTGATTATGGTGGGTATAAGGTGGGGCGGGGCGGGTATGAAGAGTGGCCAGGCCAGTCCCCACTTATACCCAACCCCGCCCCCGCCCCCGCCCCGTTTCAATTTGGTTTATAAGATCTACACATTAGACAACAAACTAACCGTAACCGCCACCCAAATCCTATACCCGTACTCACCCCATTACCCGCCACCGGTATGAAGTGCATACCTAACAACAATTAATCTAAAAGTATTACAACTATATTTCAACTTATCAAATGGATGGCAATGGGGCGAGGCGGATACAGGGTGCCTTCTCCATACACATACCCGACACCCAAATCCTATACCCGTAATCACTTCATTGCCCTAAATATGTACAAAATGATTATCTATACCCGCTCATATTATTTGTTTAATACTATTTTTAAAAATAATTTTTTTTAACATTGATAAATAATTTGAATTATTGAATTTAAACTATGTACAAAATGAGCCGAGTATGGTGGGTAAGAGGCCGGGCGGGGCGGGTATGGAGCGTGAGAGGGCGGGTCCCCACTTATACCCGCACCCGCCCCGTTTGACTTTAGTTTATAAGATCTACGTACTAGACAACAAAAACAACCGCACCCGCCACCCAAATCTTATTCCCGTATGCGGCCCATGACCCACCAGGGGTACAAAGTGCATACCCGCACCCGCCCGCCGGTGACTGACCCGTACCTCTACCTGCCTCATTACCCGCGGGTATCTATTACCCACCCCGTACCTCTTTAATATACGTACAAAATAGTTATCTATACCCGCTCCTATTAGGTGGAGCCTATTGCCATTCCAATATCTTTTAGTCAAAAAATTACTCACCACCAACTTTTCTATCAAAATAAACCAGAGCGTTATACCATGCGCTACACTGAACCACCAATTCAATATTTTTTAAAATCGAAGTCTTTGAGTTTGATTATTTTTGACCTAGAAAAGTTATAGTTGGGTTATTTTGATAAAAACCTTAGCGCACTATGCCAAACGTATATTCGTGCATAAAGCAGTAAATTTTTTATTTAAGACTTTTCTTATGTAATCCAAGGACAGAGCGCGGGTTAGACCTCCGACAACCCACAAAAAAATAAAGATTTTTTGTATTTAGTTCACGAAGTACGACATTTCGTGTGCCTACTGCAAGAAATGATTTATTTTAACTCGATAAGATATATAAATTTTGACTTGGGTTTATAAGATCTACGCATTATACAACAAAATTAAGGTATGAAAAAACTTAATTCATTAAAGTTCTAAAAATTAAAAAGGAAAACATATTTTTAATTTAAGACTTTCCGTATTTAACCTATAAAAAAATAAAAAAGGTTCTAAAAAAAGGCCCCCGAGAACCAAATATAAGAAAGGAAATATTAAGCCAATATATTATTATTTTAATACTTTTCTTATGTAATCCGAGAATAGGGTACCGATTACACCTCCAACAATTTCGAATTAAGACTTTTCGTATTTAGTCCATAAAAAAAATCAAGTAAACCTCCCATAATCAAAAATAAATAATTAATGAATTCTTAATTTAAGACTTTCCGTATTTAATCCGTAAAAAAATTAAATCCATAAAAGAAAAAAGAACAAATAAAGTCCATGTTAAAGATTTCAAATGGAAAATATAGTTTGTCTTATTTTTTACTGAAAACTTTTATAATTACTATTATGAAAATTATGTAAATTGAACAACATCATGGACAGCTGATCAAACAAGATATTAGTTCGATGCAAAAAATTACGGATATAAAATACAGTGACCAATAAATACTATCCGTGCATCGCACGGGAACGAAACTAGTATATATATATATATATCTTACTATATATAATTGTAGAGTCCCCCCCTAAAAAGCCCCCTAACCCCCAATCCTTTTTTCTTATATTTTTTCTTTTTTCTTAAATCTCAACGTATCAAAGAGATGGCAATGGGGCGGAGCGGGGACGACGTGCCTCCTGCATACCTGTACCTGCCACCCAAAACCTATACCCGTACCCGCCCTATTACTCTTATGCATACAAAACGATTGTCTATACCCAATCATATTAGTTATTTGATACTCTTTTTAAAAACAAATTAATTTTTTATAACATTAGTAAATAATTTAGATTACTGAATTTAAAGACGTATTTTTTTAATTAGACAACAAAACTAACCGTACCTAGCACCCAAATCTTATACCCGTACCCGCCTCATTACCTGCTACAGGTATAAAGCGGATACCCGACAACAATTAATCTAAAAGTAGCGCAATAATATCTCAACGTATCAAAGGGATGGCAATGGGGCGGGGTGGGTACGGGGTGCCTCCTCCATACCTGTACCCGCCACCCAAATCCAATACCCGTACCTGCCCCATTGCCCTAATGTACGTACAAAACGATTATCTATACACGCTCATATTAGTTATTTAATACCTTTTCTAAAACAAATTATATTTTATAACATTGATAAATAATTAGATTATTGAATTTAAACAATTATTTTTTATTTTCGAGGTTCACTATGTACAAAATGAACCGGGTATAGTGGATATGAGGTCGGGTGGGGGGAGTATGTAGCCTGGTGGGGCAGGACCTCACTTATACCTGCCACGTACCTCCTTAATTTGCTTACAAAACGATTATCTATATCCGCTCCTATTAGTTACTTAATACTGTTTTTTAAAACAAATAATTTATTTTATAACATTGATAAATAATTGGGATTATTGAATTTAAACATGGTTTTTTTTTTTTTAATTTGAAGGTTAACTATATACAAAATAAAGCGCGGTAGGTATGGAGCAGGGCAGGGGGGGTCCCCACTTATACCCGTACCCCCCCCAAACGGGTAGGCTACCCAAGGGTTTTAACCACTCCATTGCCATTCCAATATCTCTTAGTAAAAAAATTACCCCGCTCTAACTTTTCAATCAAAATTATCCAACTTTATTTCCTAACCGAAAAACAACCCAACTTTAACTTTTTTACCAAAATAAACTAGAATGACATACCACGTGCCACACTGAACCATCAATTCGTCATCTTTTAAAATCAAATTTTTAGAGCTTGATTATTTTTTGGTAGAAATGTTATAGTTGGGTTATTTTGATAAGAATCCTAGTGCACTATGCCGAACGTATATTCGTGCATAAAGCAATAAATTTTTATTTTAAGACTTTTCTTATATAACCTAAGAGCAGGGCGTGGGTTAAACCTCCAAGAACCAAAAAAATTAAAAAAATAAAATTTAAGAGTTTTCGTACTGAGTCCATGAAATACGGTATTTTGCATGACTACTGCAAGGAAGGATTTATTTTAACCCGGTGAGGTATGTAAAGTTTGCCTTGGATTTATAAGATCTACACATTAGATAACGAAATTAAGATACAATAAAACTTAATTCATTAAAGTTCCAAAAATTAAAAAAGAAAACAAATTTTCAATTTAAGACTTTTCGTATTTAATTTATAAAAAAAATTAAAAGGGTCCTATAAAAAAGGAAAAATTAAAGCAATAAATTTTTAATTTAAGACTTCTCTTATGTAATCTAATAATAGGGTGCCGGTTAGACCTCCAATAAATTCGATTTAAGACTTTTTGTATTTAGTCCATAAAAAAAACCTCAAAAAACTAAAAAATAAAATAACTAAAAATTTAATACATTAAACCTTCAAATATTAAAATATATAAGTAAAATATGCTTAAATCACAGTACTAGAAAATTTTCTAACTGTGCTCCAAAAAAAAAAGAAAAAAAAAAGGTAAAATTTCAAAATAAACTCCTCTCTCTCTCTCCCTAATCCTAAATTTTTATTCTTTTCCTTTTTCCTCCAAAATCCTTCTTACTTCTTAATATTTTCGTACTAGGTTTCTTCCTGTACGATGTACGGATGATGGTTGTTCGATATCGTATTTTGTGATCATAATTTTGTACATTAGCTGAACTAAATTATTTGTAGATTGTATAAATTAATGTCCAATTTACATAATTAAAATTTTTAATAAAAAACTTGAAATAGAAAATATATTTGGCCATGTTTTGATTGAAAACTTTAACAATTACTACTACTTTTGGAATTTTGTAATTTGAACTACACTATGTTCGGTTTAGGGGAAAAAAAAGGGTATTTAAAGGTAAAAAATCATACATATAAAAATATAAAGATTGGTAAATACCTTCCATATATCGCACGGGAATAAAATTAGTATTTATAAAATAGGAAACAAGTAAACTTAAAATAATTATAAATATTATTATTTTAAATTTAAAAAGAGAAAAGGAGAAGGTGATGGGAAGTGATGGGGAAAGAGAGAGGAGAGAGAAAGGTGAAAAGACTTGGCAATAAAGGAGTTTCCTAAAATAGAAGGAGGTCCACGTGGCATCATAGTATGAAGTTGACAGTTTCATTCCAAAAATGTATGAGACTCTCTGACAACCCCTTTCCCAGGTCCCACTTACTGGTCCCTCTCTCTGCATTTACTCTCTATCTTTTTACTTTATATCGATTTATATCGTTAGAATAAAAATTATTATCATTAAAGTAATAACATAACTTATAAGTAGAGAAATTATCTGAGTAAAATTGACCGCTCATTTGGCTCCCAAAGTTGCTTTTCACGACTACTTAGCTTGTACTAAACTTGTTCAGCTAAACAAGATGAAATACCTTAATTTAAACTCACATCAAACAAGTCTTCTATGTGAAATTATAATTGGTAGTTGTGGATCAAAACTTCCTTTTAAAACAATAAAAGGATTAACATTAGAAAGCTTTCGAGGGATAACTCTATCTAATTATTACCCCAACACATTAGAGTCTAAATTCAAAGCTATTAGGCATTGAAGACTATTGGATTGCAGAAGGGATACCATGACAATAATTGACAGTCATATTTACTTTTTTAAAACAGCAGTTGAATTTGATACTTTCTTCCGGGCCGAGGATGGGGGAATCCAACCGTGAAATCATATAAACAAGTGGGAACATACGAGGAAGCTGTACAAATGAATATGAAACTCAGCAAATCTGAGACAACTCCCCTTTCTTTAAGAATTGTCTCTATCTACTCTCAAACAAGTTGTTGTTTAAGTACTCGGCTCTCTCTCTTTCTTGGCCTCCCTTCTTCCCCACTCTCTACTTCACCAAATTTATGCACACTAACCACATATGACCTTCCAAGACCTTTTTTTTATGATACAAAAATTCACAAGATTTACATCGTTCGTAACTCTGATTCTCTCATTAGTCAATATTATAAAAATTTTGTACTGGGAAAACTACAAACCATTCTCTCATATAGATGTTCAAAAAAAAAAATTGGAATATAACATCCGAGCATGGACACACCGACAACTCGTTCAAACCTCTTAGAATCAGTAAATTAGTAACGTTATGACATACTCTAAATTGCCTAAAAGACACATTTATATTACTACAGCGATAAATACATCGATCAGAACCACTATGTTGTTGCAATTTTTTTACAGGTAAAATGACTCCCAAGGTGTATAAATACAGTGGGGCTGAGTAACAGCGAAAGAAGGGCAGTATATTTAAAGAAGTGTAGGGGTGGGTGACGACTGAAGAGGACTAAAATGTACTGAACAGCATTGAAACTTAACCCACCACTCCAGCCATGATTCAAAATGGCAAACTAGAAATTTAGTAAGAATCCAACTAAAGAAACCCAAATCAAAATTAATTGATGAATACATGTGATGTGGGCATCTGCAGATGGTCCATCCATCCATCCATATCCTTTCATTTTGTACTTATAATAAAAGTTTACCCACTTCCATTTTTTGATGTTTTTAACGCAGTCCAAAAGTTCAAAAATATATAGCTCTTCACTGTCCATTCTTCTTGTACAATCCCCTTTTTTGCTGCTCCCCCTGCTATATTACAAAATTCAAATCCCCCTTTCTTTCTCTTCTTTTTCTTAAATATTTCATGTTTAGTTTTCCTTTCCGATTGTACTTATGAAAAGTTAAGGGCTCAATATTTGAGTTAATAGGAATCTTACATAGGAGTTATGACAAAGAAAATATTAACATATAAGCTTAGTGGATTATTTCTCTTAATGTCAATTCATTTTATAATAGAATCCCACTTTGGCTTATATATGATGTACCTTATATGTTTTGACTTTGTGGGTTGGGCCTAAGACCCAATGGATTCTAACATAGTATCAGAAAAGACCAAGATATAGGTTTGGGCTCTTATTTGGCACACCTTATTCTCGAAGAAAGGGGTGAATTGGAATTTGTTGCACCTAGGGTCTCTCCGGTGAATGTTGGATTTAATTATAATTTTCAATTGAACTGGAGAAGGCTAGGAGTACAATTGAAGAAGACTAAGCATAATTTCCAACATAGCACATGTGTTGCCGAGGGCATAAGGGGCATATGATGATTTGACGTCATCCTCACCTTCCTAGTCAATCAAGGTGAATGCATAAGCTGACTTCGATACCTCATTTATCAAAAAAAAAAAAAAAAAAAAGGTTAGTGCATTATCATGTTGTGGAAATCATGGCTAAGGCAAAATTGGACTTGCACTTCCTTTGCTTTCTTTCTTTTATGAAAGTTAGGTATCCAAATTGAAGGAACTCTTTTTCTTACATATATATATATATAAATATATAAATATACCCGGGTTGTTGTAGGATAATGGGAAGAAAGAGAAGGAAGAATAAATGTGAATGTTAGGGAATTGGTGTTGCATGTACTTGAGTAGATTGCAATTTGCAAGTCGTTTTCAACATAACTACAGTAAAGTGGGGTTTCATCTCAATTATTGAGGCCTCCATGAATCCATCTATCTCCCTCTCCCTCTGTTGTAAGGCAAAATCGTAGTTTCTTACTCACAAATAAAGGAATTATAATATATATATATATATATTGATAACTAGGAGGAGAAATTCCTAGATAAAGAGCAGAAGTCATTCTTTCAAAGATACAAGAGAAAATGAAAAACGATATAAAATTTGAGGGGGTGCAGACATGGTCAAAGTCAGGTTAAAATCGACTAGCTTTGTCCATATGTAATTGAAGATAAAGCCTGGGATGGTGGTAGTAGAAGGCATGTAAACCATGTAGGAGTTGAGCTGGCAACTCTAGATCTGGAGTTGGGTGTTGAGGAAGCAACTCGTGATTGACCTATTTTAAAAAAGAGAGACAAAAAAGCACGTCAATCAAACGAAGATTGAAATCAAGTATATACAACTGATAGAACAATCATCTATGTTAAAATATGTCAATTTTAAAAATATTGATAATCCATCTTCCCTAACTTTAAAGAGCTAACTCCTATATATATATAGCTACTGGTCTTGGTTTACCAGCAAATTTTTCTATTGACATGTAACATCAATATAATCAATGTCAAACAATATAATTTGTTGTTGAGAGAAAGAAAGGTCCCTAGACATTGTTTTGAATTAGCTATCATATATTACTCATGAAAACTTTTGCGTTTCCATTTCACTCAGAAATTTAAAAAAGAAAAAACAATTATCATCCCCTTCTTTTATTTTTTTTGTAATAAAATATTTTCACTCCTTCAAAAATTTAAGGTGAGACAAAAGAAAAGGCAAAAACTAAATATACCAAATTAGGAAATGAGGTCAAAAGTACGATGGGCAAGTTCATGTGCAGCTTAGAGCCCATGGCAACCAAATAATATTTAAGGTGAAAGATTTGAAGAGAGAATCATTGGGTATTTTCTTATTTCAGGCAATCACTTACTCAACTTTGTGTTTTAGTTTTGTCTTACCATGGCCTAATGCTTCTTTCCTCTCAAACATGGTTAGTTCAGCCTCGCTTGCTTATTTACTACGACTCTTGATGAGAACCAGCAAAATTTTTCGTAAATGGTGGGTCGCTTATGCTGCCATGTGCTAGCTCATATCGTGGGGGCAGAAAGTTGGATTCGGGGGGGCATCTATGTCTGCATTTGTTGGTATGGTACATATTAAGCACAAGAATATGCATATAAGTCTCAAAGAAGTTCTATTTCTAAATCAATTGGCATAAGGTGGAATATATAACGCTAGCTATTTTTTGTGATTATTGAATGATTGTGAGCAAATGATGCTTGATAAAGACAGTATACAACATAACTAAATAAAGAGAAGATACATGAAAAAAAGATAACCAAAGAGGCGAGACACTATAATTAAATCAAGGCAATAAGCGTATCAGATTTGGAAACTCCCTACTTCAAAAAATGGTCCTCTATGAAATTATTTTCTACCCGTGAATGAATAAACTGAACATTACTAAAATAAATTGCTTTCTCTCCATGAATGAATAAACCGAACATTACTAAAATAAATTGCTTTCTCTCCATGAATGAATAAACTGAACATTACTAAAGTCATGATTTTGTCAACCAAAATGTTCCATTCCCTGGGGATTGAGCTTGACTAGCATCCAAGATATTGCTATTAATGATTTGATTCATGATCAAGTTTTGATCTGTTAACTACTCTTTAGAGCTTTTTTTTTGATAAATAAAGAGAAAGCTCTCAGTACAAATATTGGGTTTCGTGATATCATTAAGGCTACTTCATAAAAATCAAAATAAGCTTCAAAAAGAGCGGGTTGTTACCAGATTAAAGCCATTTCATAACAGTAATTTAACAAACATACAGTGAATGAACCCTTTTACTGAACAGCCAAAGAAAAAAGAGAAAAATAAAGAAAATAAAAAAAAAAAGTAAGAAACAAAGGTCACACGATTGTCCGAGCCCTAAATTGAAGAGGTGGATATTTGAGGAGCTTAACCTCTCATCTATCGACACGTAGCACCTGCACTTGGTTTTAAGGTTTCTCTCCTGCCCCCCCCCCCCCCCCCCCCCCCCCCCCCTTCATTCTCCACCGTTGGATCCCCCACCCACTTCTCCATCCTACCGCCCCCAATTTCAACTCTCCTTGCTCGCTTTTTTTTTTTTTTTTGGGTTAGTTTTTTGATAAGCCGCAAGAGAATTCGCGACTTACAAATGGGTGTTGTATAATAAGAGAATCGAAAGACACATATAGTTTGAAAAAGAGAAAAATGATATAAAAATATTCAAAGATAATCCTTATAAAAAACACTTAAAACAGATAAGATTGTCAGAGATAGAAGCATTTATATTTAAGTAAATGGATTGAATTTAGATGTGGCTTGTGTCAATATGCTTTCTTCATATAGTATGGAAAGTTATTTGAGTTTTTTTTTTTTTATCGCTGAATTATTTGAGCTATATACTACAAATGTTATTATACATATTTTAAGCATCCAATGTTGAACTTTATTTGATATATTAATTTCTCAATTTATTTAATAATTAATTTATAAATGTGTCATGTCATGTACTTTTTTTCTTTTTTTGTATGTACTAATACTAGTGTCTACGTGAGGGTGTATTATTTATATATTTGTAAGTTGATGAACTAATACGTAGCCAAAAAATCACTTACATATAAAGGAGTAACTTTATGACTTAGCCGTTTATTGATTGGGTTTAATAAGAGTTCAGATTTCTAACCTATTTAATAATAAAACTGAATTGGAGTTAATCTTTTTCTAAGGCCTTTTCTATAACACAAATGGACACGTTTATAGACTCTAAATCAACTAACTATGCGATTGTTTTCAACCAATTTTGTAGCGGACTAGTTTGCAAAACAAGATGTTTAGATATTTCATTCTCTCATTACTTAGCTTTCATTACGATAGGTCACTCCTTTAGTGTCTCTCCCTCTCATGTGTTTTTTTTAATTCCGCATGTTGTCTACTCTTGATAAAACTTCTTTCACGCACAAGTATAAGTGTTATTGATATGATAAAAATTGTTATTGTCAGAGCAACTATATAACTTATAAATAATAAAAGTCACAAAATTACATTGAAAACTACAACGTTGGTCCGTGGATAACAATAAGAAAAAATAAAGTTAGGGAGTGGAGGGGGTGGTCCCAATGAATAAGTTAGAGAAAACACCGTAAGATTAGCGCGTCTCATCTCTCAAACATCATTATTTGATGTGCCTGAAAATTCCATTCTCAATATATATCCCTACACATAGTAGAAATTAAATGTATTTGAAAGGGGAATCAGATGTGGGTTTTAATGGATGAACAACATTAACTACTATGACTAATCAGAGGAGTATAGATATACATATATAACAAATTCTCAAAAACAAAAACAAAAAAGGTACCCTTTTTTTAAGTTGTTGAAGGGCATCATCTACAGCATTTCCTTTACCCTTTTTTGCCCTCCATTATATACATAGCAGAAGAAGAAGAAGAAGAAGAAGAGAGAGAGAGAAATGGGAAGAGGAAGGGTGGAATTGAAGAGAATAGAGAACAAAATAAACAGGCAAGTGACCTTTGCAAAACGCAGAAATGGACTCCTCAAGAAAGCATATGAACTCTCTGTACTTTGTGACGCAGAAGTTGCTCTCATCATCTTCTCCAATCGTGGCAAACTCTATGAATTCTGCAGCAGCTCTAGGTACTTCATTTTTTAATCTTAAATTCACATACCCATTTCTTTTTTTTTTTTGTTAAAAGAATCATCTTTTGCCTTTTATTGGATCTGGGGTTGTTTTTTTTCCCCCCTTTTTTTAATGGGGGAGGGTTATGGGGGAATGGAAGAAAATAGCTTTCCGTTTTGGTGAATGTCTCAGCGTTTATGGGTAGGAAAGAGTGGTTAGATCTGATGCAAGTGAGGTTCAGTTGGGTTTTACTAAGAATTGCAAAATTATCAAAAAAATTTCATAAGTTAGTACTAACTATATACAAACTTGTAACCTTATGCCCTTGTTCTTTGCTTTCTCTTCTTCATATTTCCTCTGGTTTCTTCCTTATTTCCCCCTGCTGTGCTACCAAACTGGCCTCATCTCTCTCTATCTCCTTTTATCTCAACATCATCACTGTTTTATCACCTGCCTGTGTAATCCCCAGATGGTAATTCTTTTGGTAAGTATTGTTTTTTATGGGTAGGTTGAGAGAGATTTAAACCTAGAATATCTTATTCTACGTTAAAATATAAAATTATTTTTGGATTTCCCTATGGTAACCAAAGATTTTAGGTTAGTATATGGTATCTGAGAGTGATTGTGAGATAATTGGTTCGTTCTAGGATCTGATCTATTGCTAGAGGTTGTTTATATGCTCAAGCTCAATCCTTGTTCTCGCCTTTTCATCTATCCCCATTATTTCTTTTAATGTTTCTTGTCATCTTTCCGTGTATAGTTTGATCACAAAGTCCTTGATTTTTTGCTTTCCTTTTGATTTAGAACTACATTAAATATTGGAATATTGAAAGGCAAGAAAGGATGCTAATCTCCCACTTTGTAGGGTGTTGTTTTCTTCGAGTCAACATTTTTAGGGTTTTCTGTTTAAATTACTTTCTGCCACAAATTAGGGACCCCAGTTTCGAAATTTTGGCATAGTTTATGTGTTTAATTAACAAAAAAGTGTGCCGTCTTTTGAAATTGACATTATTTAATGTTTACTGTGTTCCTCTCCTGATCTTCTTTGTTAGATCTGCAAAGTCATTTTTCATTTCAGGTAACAATTTATGTATCATATTATATTGCAGAAAATCATTGTATTATGTAAACTAATCTTAAATAACTTACTTTGTTTATACGGTAACGGTTTTTTATGAGTGTGTATCAGATGTATGATTAAGTGTATTTTTTAATTATGTAAAACTTTCCTCATTTTGATTATTTTGAATCATTAAAAACGATTGACTTCAAAAATTTGGAGTTTAAATTTAAAAATTCCCATTTTTCTCCAAATAATACTAGGGCGGGTGACCACCTGGGAAGTACTCTTATTGCCAACCTTATAAGGTTGGGAGTCCTCGAAAATAGCCTCTTAGCAGGGTTATACCCTGAAAGGGTAAAGCTACGTATATCTATCCTCCCAGACCCTGCTTAGACTGGAGCCTTTAAGGCAATGAGTCTGTTGTTGTTGTTGTTGTTGTTGTTGTGTCTTTATTTCTTCTTCTCTATACAACTTTTTGTATCTTTAGGAAAAATCACTCCTCTTTTCTCGCTTATATATATAAAAAAAAAAAGGTTTGCATCAACCACTTGTCACACTAATACCTTATTTTTCATTATTATTTCAAAATGTAGTTTCCCTTGCATGTACTTTTAAATGTGATGTCTTATTGTCATATTTAGAAATCCAAAACGGTTGATTGAAGATTGTAGTGGATAGAAGACCTACTGATGATGTTACAAGTTTTGGTTATTGATGCATGAATCAGTCTTCTTGATACATAATATAGCCTTTACAAGCTACTAAATATTTGTTTAAACTAATATTACCTTAATATTTGGCATCTATTAGTATAAAACAATTGCAAGTTTTCATCCTTTTTTTTTTTTGGATTAACTGCAGGAAAGCCACAATGATGTCAAATTATATGGTGTTATTCTCTTCTTATTATTGCCCTTTGAACCCAAATATTGCATTGTATACTGTTATTTGGCATCAAATAACATGGAGGACTTATTTTCTGCAGAAAATTAAAACTTAATTCTAGCATATCTTGTTGACAGATGATTATGGGACTGATTTTCCGCAGAAAATCAGTTCTTCATGCGGGAAGAAATTGTTGTCCCACATTTTCAAGTTCTCTTCAGATCTTCTCAGTTGCCAATTTATATAATCCTATGAGCATTAGTCCCCTAGACTCCATCTGATCATAAGAAAGACATTTTCTTTTAGGCAAATAGCGCTCTTCAACTATTTTTAACTGAAGATATATTTTTCTTCTACATTGTTTAGTCTATTTTATTGCATAGTTACGTATTGGCAAGAATCAATTATCCCAAAAGTGTAAACCATTTGGCGAAGGACCTAGAATGGGTTATACTTGAAACATGTTTCCTCACACAAATGCTAATTGGATTTGATGCGTGGATAACGGACAATCTCA
Organism: Simmondsia chinensis; assembly: GCA_018398585.1. Lineage (NCBI taxonomy): Eukaryota > Viridiplantae > Streptophyta > Magnoliopsida > Caryophyllales > Simmondsiaceae > Simmondsia > Simmondsia chinensis. The sequence goes on along the minus strand of JAGTTD010000016.1, from coordinate 30,780,190 downwards.
CCTCATACCTTGTACTTGAATTATATTAATAGTAAGAGTGGGAGCAGTTGGAATTCGAGCACGTGACCCTCTCAGTTAATAAGGCTCCAATATCATGTCAAAGAACCAATTATTCCAAAAGCTTAAACTGTTAGGTGAAGACCCAAAAATGGTTTTATACCCTAACATACATAGGGTTGGTATTTTTAACTTTGTCAAAGAACCAACTTCCCCAAAAGTTTAAATTGATGGGTAAAAGTCTAAGAATAATTTCATATTCTAATAGACTTATTTAATTGGACTCAGGTTGAGGAGAAGGGTTGAGGTGGGTTTGGAAAAGTAGTGCCAAGAAAGATGATTTCTTTTGTGCTCTTTTTTTCGATAATTAGAGAGAATTTTTTTTTTAAATAATTAAAGAGATAACTTTCAGGATTTCTTCTTGTTGTTGTTTTGTAATTAGAGAGATAACTTTCAGGATTTCTTTCGCCCTTGAAAGGAAGTCCATTTGTCCCATATATGTTAAGCAGTTTTGTCTTGAAGAAGCCTTTGAAAATAGCCTCTTTACCCTGTAGAGTTAAGGTTGCATACATTCCACCTTTTCCAGATGGCACTAGATTTTTTTTCTTTTTTTTTTTTTTTGTGGTTGAAGACGCCTCTTCAAATCATATAAAGCCTAATTTATTTTCCAGAAATTGAACTTACAACGATTTTTATGGATATATGTTTTTGTTTTCTTTGGGCGGATTAGTATGCTGAAGACACTAGAGAGGTACCAGAAATGCAACTATGGAGCTCCAGTGACCCATGTCTCTACAAGAGAGGCCCTGGTACTATTCCTCCTTTTCTTTCTCATTCTTGTTAAAGTAGTAATTTTGTACATCTAATACTTTTCTTTTTATGGTTGGTGGTAATAATGTAGGATCTAAGTAGTCAGCAGGAGTACCTAAAGTTAAAAGCCAAATATGAAACTTTGCAGCGTACACAGAGGTACGGTGGTCTCTCTTCACATCTCTTCTTTCTCATCATATTGAAGGTTTACATTTTTTTTTCTTCTCCCATAAATAGCGAGAGAACCCGCAATATAAAAGTCGGCGCCCCACTAAGAAGAAGTCCAAGAGAGCCCACAAAAGCGGAAAAGAGATAAAGCAACGTAACATAAATAAAGCAACACAACATGTTGAATGTTTACAAGCATTCACTGAATTAAAATTGAGAATATGAACATATATGTCATGAAACTACCTACCTCAAAAGCTTAACTATTTGGTGAAGGTTCAAGAATGGTTTGAACGTTTACATGAGTCCCATCCCGCTAATACTCATCATGTTTGAAGCGTGGACTATGCATAAAACAGGCCCACCCACGCCTTATGTTTGAAGATATGTTCAAAGTGTGGCTATTAGGATTCAAACCTATGACTTTTTAATGAACAACGTTATAATATTATGTCAAAGAATCATTTGTAATAAAAGTTTAACGGGTAAAAGTCCAAAAATTATTGTATACTCCAGCAATATAAACCAATGAGTTTTTAATGAATGTTTGGGTATTCATAGGAATCTGTTGGGAGAGGATCTAGGGCCATTAAGCAGCAAGGAGCTGGAATCGCTGGAAAGGCAGCTGGATATGTCCCTCAAGCATATTCGATCTACCCGGGTACCTATTATTCCCCCTTGCGTGTGTGCTTGTGTGCATCTGTGTTCGAGAAGTCTCGAATTATAATCTTAACAGGTTGTTCTTTAAATTAAATGAACTTTATGAAGAAGTAAATGAGATGTTGCTTTAAATTAGTTAGTATCGACACTTAAAAGCTCTTGTATAATGAGACAATTTAGCATTGGAAACGTCATGCAAAGATGAAATTGGTGTAGTGTTAGTAGCATTGACTTGTGATTTGCAGACCCAATGCATGCTGGACCAACTTAATGATCTCCAAAGAAAGGAACATGTTCTTAACGAAGCCAACATCGGCCTCAAGCAACGGGTACGTTCTACAATTCTTTTTCAATAATTAGCAAGAGAATTTGCAACATATGTTCTACATTAATCGTAAGCTTTCCATATGCATTTGAAATGTATTCACAATGGATCTAAATATGTTAGAATTACATGATATCTTTGAGTATTAAGCAGATTGAAGAATAAAAGTTTCACTTTCACGTTATGATTTTAGAACTACGTCGTGGCCACATAAATGGATAAAAGAGTTTGACTATCATACACTTTTTGAATAGCTTGTCTTTTTCAACAAATACATGCAATAAAAAGCTAACTACGTGTGGGCTTGGCGTCACTGCTTCTGGGTCCTGTGATCTTTTTTTTCTCTTTTTATTCTCTGCTACTACTAGAGAGAAAGACTATGATGCAGACGCCTAATTTGAATAAGGTGAAAGATATGACTCTCATGGTCTTCCTTTGACTCAAGTTGCTAAAGCAAGGACGAAAAAAGGAACGAATCACAGTTAAATCTCCTTGGAGAGAAATAAAAGAGGAACAAAATACCAAATTCATATGCAAGGAAAAAATTGTCCAAACCTACTACTATTCTAGCTACATAGAGAAAATAAGAAAAAAAACATGTAAAATTAAAGGTTGAGTCCTGAAATGATTCTAATCGCTACTTCTAAAAGGTACGCTTTTCCTCGAGCCTTCATGCTCTTACTTGCCCAAAAACCCTACTCACCAAGTCTCATACTGACCAAGTATCTTGGCGAGTTTTTATCTTTCAGTTATATCTCAGTTTCTTTACTTATTATCACAAAAAAAAAATATATTAAATGATATATTCTCAGTTAATGGAAGCAAGTCAAGTGAATACATTCGCATGGAATCCGAATGGAAATGAGATGGGATACGGGAGACAAGCAGGTCAACCTCATGGAGATGCCTTCTTTCATCCTCTGGACTGCGAACCCACTTTACAAATTGGGTATGTCCCCCTCCTTCCCCCCCCCCCCCCCCCCCCCCCCCCCCCTCCCCCCTCTCCTCTTCTCCCTTCTTTTTTTCTCGATATCTGATAAGTAGTAGGAGGAAGAAATTCTCAAATAGTACATCATCACTTTGAACAGAAGGAGGAAACCCCTCTTCCTTCTTCCAGCTCTTTATTATTTTTTGATTAGCACTCTTTAAAAGGAAGAAACTTGAAGAATCAAGGCTTTTCACTCGTCTTATTTGGAGCCTATTTTTATTTTCAGCAAAGACTGTTATGAGCGAAAAAATATATTTTCTCGGGGCCTTGTCCATAGACCAGAGGCTCTTCAAATTGGTCCTCTTATATATATGCGATAAGGTTGTGTGAGCATTGTAGTTTTCAGTCCAGATTTAGCATTAATTATTTCTCTTCAAAACAGTAAAATCTTTGTAGCTTCGTGGTTATAGGCACAGTTAAGCGAACAATATAAATTTCAATGACAAGCATTTTCTTTCTCATCAAAGAATAAACTAGGAAAAGCATGATATAATTGTTTATATTGTTTAACTAATTGTAATTACATTCATGGATTTTTACAATTCTTTCATTAGTTTTCATTCGGAAGAGTATTAAGAGTATGGCTCAAAGTATAATTACTCACACAATCTTATTGCATATATTTTTTTTGATAAATAGCGAAAGCTCGCGGTGCCAAAGTCGGTGTCCCCCACATAACCAAGATCACCCACATAGAACTAGTTCATATACATGTAAAAAATCACCCATAAGGCGTGTTCATGGTCACTTAGGCTTGAGCCTAATAGCTCGATCCTCTACTCCACTAACAGGGCTCCTTCGAGACTCCACACATCAGCGTCCCATTTTTCTTGTTTAGTTTATGATTACCCTAACAAAATTAATATGATATGATTATAGATACCAAGCAGATGCACTAACAGTAGGGGGAGCAGGACCCAGCAATATGAACAACTTCATGTCAGCTTGGCCGCTACCATGATGGATGATGATGCATCATGATCATGCTTAAAGATTGCTAATTAAGCTGCTTAATTTTTAATGCTCTGTAATATTTGTATGAATGGCATCGGAAATCAAATAAAATGGTATGAATAAATACCATTGACAATGAATGCCCTTTTCATAATTCATATCTCACTTTTGTGATCCTTGTATAATTTGTGTTATGTATGTGTGTGTCATTTTGTCTTTATCTATCAACTTTCAAGCCAAAGTATTGTCTCTTTTAATTCATGCATTTTCATGTGTTCAATATGTTATTTTATATTATTGAATTATGTGTTTCAGGATACTTCAAGTCAAAAATGGTTGCTGGCTTTTTCATATTTTGCATGTGGAATTTATGGATTAGAGAAATTTTCAAACTAATAGCCACCTTTATTATGGTTTTTACACTCTATATATGTTGTCAATCTTCAATTATAAATATGAAGAATTGCTTCTTGACATACCCATGAAACATATCACAAAATAAGAAAGAAGGATGATAGTAAAGTGTTCTTCAAATGTATCTTTTCTTCTCTTCTTTCAATATTTATATGTCATAAAATAGCGATCTAACATATATACTAAATTAATTTATGGACTAGTTAATATATAGTTTCATAAGCCATGTTTACAAGTCGAGGATCTAGGTCCAAGTTTGTAAGGAAAAAAAGGCACTATTTTCGCTTTCTTTGAAACGAAAATGTTATTCGATCAATCAGATGTGAGAAAACTTAATTAAACTCAAACATTGCCTTTGATACTTTAGTAATTAATAAATCTATGTGTCAATTTCGATTTTATGTCACAAAGACATCACAACGCCAAAAACAAAAGCAATTCCCAAACAAAAATCAATGAGAAACTTTTATTGATCACGAACAAGGAAACAACAGAAGCATAACCCAACAAAAATATTCTATAAGGACACTCGACAAAATTATTATCTTTTCTGAGTAATAAGAAATCTGGATTAAATGCGATCCATCATCACCCCATGTACAAGTGGACACCAACAACGATCAGGAAGACGCAGATGAGTCCAAAGTAGAGGAGGGCATGAATCAAAATGGCTGCACCGCTGGTGCGGAAGCTTCCAAAGTCAACGCACCGGTGTGCACCAGGGAGTTGGAAGAGCAGCCCCGGTGACAACAGCACAAACAATACAGTTGCCACAAAAACTGGACCCCAATTGTGGCTGTGACCCATCTCTTTATTTTCTGGTTTGTTCTAAGTTAGTTTATTTTTGAGAAATAGGAGAGTTGGATACAGATACAGATACGTGAATAGTTGTTGGATCGTAGAGTGCATAAGGAGATGGGTTTATGTAGGGGAGATGACTTTGGTGGGAAGAAAAGAAGATGTTTCTTTAATTTTAAACAAGTTTAGAGAAGAGAATATTTGAAGAGGAAGTTAGTTTGTGAATGAAGTTGTCTCTTGATCTGCAGAAACACAACTGATGGCACGCTTGCATTTACCATTTTCCCATGTGGTGCGCTTTAAACAATTGCATCCAAAATTTTTATACGGTGGAACATTATGGCTGCAATGATATACCATTTTTCTTAGTTTGTGACATTGATTTCAAAGCTGTCAAATCTTGAGTCATGGATTGTCATTGGTGGCTAATGGGGGTTGAACATCACTTAGCGGTTTTATGGGGGACCATTGTTTAGCGTATTACAAAGTTGATCGCCACCATAAACATCTAACCCCACCTCTTGTGTCTCAAGTGGTGATATCGGAATTACAGTTTTCCCTGGAGACTAGGATGTTGTTTTAATAAGTGCGTAAAACCATACACTCTCAAGCGCACAAGTCCATCATAACAACTAGCGAATATACGAGCTTGGGTATCCATAGGGAATTGGTATTTGGCGAAAGCCACTCTATTTTCAAGTTGAAGGAGTTTTATTGAGGGTTTGTTTAAATAACTACAACTAAATAGAAAGCAGTTGAATTTAAAAGACAATCAATCAAGCAGTTTAAGAAACAACTTCGTACTCATCAATCTCGGACTCACAGATATAACTTTAAGAATTTAAACTATAAGCTATAAATTTGAATCAATAATTTGGGATCAACAATGAGGATAGTATTTGCATACAAACATGTTGATTAGGGAGTTTGGGCAATTTCAAAACCCGATTGGGATACAGTACATGAACCCAATTGATCCATACAAAGATCAGCCCGACAAGCCAAGCTCCTTTGACAAAACGCCACATGTCATCTATAATCACTTTGACTTCTTCTAAATCTATACTATATTATTACAGTGAAGTTCCACCCCTCCTAAAAACACTTCCCACCCCAAATTCTAAATTTAAAGATTTTTCTTTTTTTTTATTTTTTTTTCAATCCCCACTTACTTATCCTTATGCTTTTAATTTATTTTATTTTTTTTCTTATTTTACTTTGGCCAAGGAAAATGAACAAAATGAAGAGAATTATTAATGCTTAAACTATATTTTTAATTATTAGAAAGAATATAAAACGTCAAATTTTAAAGGGTTGATTTTAAAATATACTGAATTGATGCTGAATTGGCAGGTGAGTGTCCATAAGTGGTGCAGGTAGTGCGTATGGGTTAGATGTACCTGCTCTGTATCCAACACTGTTATAAGGCGGGTACGAATATATAAAAATATTTATTTAAGCACAGTCCACAAATTCTATATTTCTAATTTTTAATGTAATTCAATGCTTGGTTGTATCACAATGAATATTATAGAAAGGTTTTGGGGTCAGAAGGTTGCTGCTAATGCTATGGACACTGTTGAAGTGAGAGAGAGAGAGAGAGGGGTAAGATAAGCAGTCTGGAGAGTGGGCCGCGACAATATAAAACGTGAAATTTTGAAGGGTTGATTAGAATATAAAACATGAAATTTTGAAGGGTTGATTTTAAAAGATACTGAATTGTTGCTGAATTGGCAGGTGAGTGTCCATAAGTAGAGCAAGTAGTGTGTATGGGTTAGGTGTACCGGGTCTGTACCCAACACTGGTATAAGGCGGGTACAAATATATAAAAATATTTATTTAAGCACAGTCCACAAATTCTACATTTCTAATTTTTAATGTAATTCAATGCTTGGTTGTATCACAATGAATATTATAGAAGAGTTTTGGGGTCAGAAGGTTGCTGCTAATGCTATGGACACTGTTGAAGTGAGAGAGAGAGAGAGGAGTAAGATAAGCAGTCTGGAGAGTGGGCCGCGACAATATAAAACATGAAATTTTGAAGGGTTGAATAGAATATAAAACATGAAATTTTGAAGGGTTGATTTTAAAAGATACTGAATTGTTGCTGAATTGGCAGGTGAGTGTCCATAAGTAGAGCAGGTAGTGCGTATGGGTTAGGTGTACCGGGTCTGTACCCAACACTGGTATAAGGCGGGTACGAATATATAAAAATATTTATTTAAGCACAGTCCACAAATTCTACATTTCTAATTTTTAATATAATTCAATGCTTGGTTGTATCACAATGAATATTACATTAAAATATCGTAATTAATAAATTATATAAATTATATAAGAAAACCCATATACTTTACTAATCCTTATCCTTTTAATTCATTTTATTTTTTTCTTATATTACTTTTGCCAAGCAAAATGAACAAAATAAAGAGAATTTTTAATGCTTGAACTATATTTTTAATGATTACAATACTAATTTTTAATGTAATTCAATGTTTGGTTATATCACAATGAATATTATATTAAGATATCGTAATTACTAAATTATATAAATTACATAAGAAAACTCATACTTTAATTATTAATATAAATCAATCCAATTCAATTAAACCATAATTTCCTTATCCTTTTAATTTATTTTATTTTTTTTCCAATTCTCACAAACTTATCCTTATCTTTTTTTTTCTTATTTTACTTTTGGCAAGGGAATTGAACAAATTAAAGAGAATTTTTAATGCTTCTAAATTTGTAGATTTCCCTTTTTTTTTTTTTTTTTTTTTTCAATCCCCACTTACTTATCCTTATCCTTTTAATTCATTTTATTTTTTTCTTATTTTACTTTTGCCAAGAGAAACGAACAAAATAAAGAGAATTTTTAAAGCTTCAACTATATTTTTAATGATTAGAATATAAAACGTGAAATTTTGAAGGGTTGATTTTAAAAAATTCTGAATTGGCAGGTCAGTGTCCATAAGTAGAGCAAGTAGTGCGTATGGGTTAGGTATACCGGCTTTGTATCCAACACTGGTATAAGGCGGGTACGAATATATAAAAATATTTATTTAAGCACAGTCCACAAATTCTACATTTTTAATTTTTAATGTAATTCAATGCTTGGTTGTATCACAATAAATATTCTATTAAAATATCATAATTAGTAAATTATATAAATTATATAAGAAAACTCATACTTTAGTTATTAAATATAAATAAATCCAATTCAATTAAACCATAATTTTCTTATCCGTTTAATTTTTTTTTTTTCAATTCTCACAAACTTATCCTTATCTTTTTTTTTTTATTATTTTACTTTTGGCAAGGGAAATGAGCAAATTAAAGAGAATTTTTAATGCTTGAATTTTATTTTTAATGATTACAATATAAAATATGAAATTTTAAAGGGTTGATTTTAAAAGATACTGAATTAATGCTGAATTGGCAGGTGAGTGTTCATAAGTGGAGCAGATAGTACGTATGGATTAGGTGTCCATAAGTGGAGCAGGTAGTGCGTATAGGTTAACTATAGCGCCTCTGTACCCAACACTAGTATAAGCCGGGTACGAATATATAAAAATATTTATTTAAGCATGGTCCACAAATTCTACATTTCTAATTTTTAATGTAATTCAATGCTTGATTGTATCACAATAAATAGTATATTAAGATATCATAATTAGTAAATTATATAAATTACATAATAAAACCCATACTCTAATTATTAATATGAATAAATCCAATTTAACTAAACCATAATTTGCTTATCCTTTTAATTAATTTTATTTTTTTCCAATTCTCACAAACTTATCACTAACTTATCCTTATCCTTTTTTTTCTTACTTTACTTTTGCCAAGGGAAATGATCAAATTCAATAGAATTTTTAATGTTTGAGCTCTATTTTTAATGATTAGAATAAAAAATGTTGAATTTTGAAGGGTTAATTTTAAAAGATACTGAATTGATGCTGAATTGGCAGGTGAGTGTTCATAAGTATTTAACATGCGTACAGATATATAAAAATACTTATATTATGAGTATATTTTATTTACCTTTTATTTTCTTTATTTGAACTGAAAAATATTATTTAAAGTAAATGATGACTTCTCACTTTAAATGGATGAGAAGAAAATACATTAAAATTATATACCCTTCCCACCCTAAATTGTAAATTTTTAGATTTTTTTTTTTTTTGTTTTTTCAATCCTCATTTATTTTTCTTTATCCTTTTAATTTTTTTTTAAACCCTCACAGGCTTATCTTTATCTTTTTATTTCTTATTTTACTTTTGGCCAGGAAATTAAACAAATTAAAGACAATTTTTTTTTCTTTATAATAGTAGTATTAAAATTGGACACTTAAAACTTGAAGCATGCTTATCCATTCTTTATTTGAACTGAAAAATGTCATTTAAAGTAAGTGATGACTTATCACTTAAAATAGACGAGAAGGAAATATATAAAAATTATATAATATATATAAACCCAAAATCCTACATTTTTAGATTTAGGTTTTTTTTTTCTTTTTTTTTTTTTTTTCCATCCTCACATACTTATCCTTATCATTTTAAATTGTTATTTTCTTTTTCAATCCCTAAAAACCTATCCTTATCCTTTTAATCTTCTTTTTATTTAATTTTACTTTTGGCAAGAAAAAAAATTACAGATAATTTTTAATGCTTTGAAAGGATACTGAATTGATACTGAATTGTCAGGTGAGTGTCTATAAGTGGACTGGGTAGTGCGTATGGGTTAGGTATACCGGCTCTGTATCCAATACTGGTATAAGGCGGGTGCGAATATATAAAAATATTTATTTAAAATTTTAAATGTTTGCTTCAAACTAAAAGTCACATGTTCTGAAAATGAAAAACCTCAAAGGAAATACATAAAAATTATATAATATAAACCCCAAATGCTAGAGTTTTAAATTTAGGTTTTTTTTTCTTTTTCTTTTCTATCCTCGCATACTTATCCTTATCATTTTAAATTGTTATTTCTTTTTTCAATCCTTAAAAATCTATCCTTATCCTTTTAATCTCCTTTTTATTTAATTTTACTTTTGGCAAGAAAAAAAATTATAGATAATTTTTAATGCTTTGAAAGCGTACTGAATTGGCAGGTGAGTGTCTATAAGTGGAGCGGCTAGTGTGTATGGGTTAGGTATACCGGCTCTGTATCCAACACTGATATAAGGCGGGTGCGAATATATAAAAATATTTATTTAAAATTTTAAATGTTTGCTTCAAACTAAAAGTCACAGGTTTTGAAAATAAAAAACCTCAAACTATATTTATTTGTAGATTACACAATTGAAAGCATAATGATTTCTAAACCCCTTTTTTGAGAATTAATAATTAAAATACCGAGAATTAAACTAAAAAAATACAGTCCACAAATTCTATATTTCTAATTTTTAATGTAATTCAATGCTTGGTTATATCACAATTAATGCATAGTACCATTGTAATCATTACAATGTACAACCCCTAAGATTAATTGAATTCAAATAACGGTAATGTCATTCAATATTTTTTCCGCACTTAAACAATTGTTAATGTACTTCAGCTAAACCCAAATTTACCAGATTATAAATTCTAGATATTTCCTTATTTTTTCCTTTTTTGAGTCCTAATATTCTTACATGTTTAGCGTAATTAGTAAATTCTATAAATTACATGACAACAGATCATTTAAAGAAAGACAATTTTATAATTTTTAATTTCAATGTTTTAATAATAGTAAAATTAGTTCTCACATTAACATCTTCATAATATATATAATCCAAATCTCTACTTAAATTATAATCAAGTCCCTCATCCCCAATACCTCCAAACTCAAAGGAACCATTAATCCACTTTTTAAATTCCTCATTTTTATCAAAATTTCTCTAAAGCTCCCACCCATGCTATAATAACAAAGTCCAAAAAATTTTATTCCCCTTCAATAGTGGAGAAGCCGTTCAGCATTGAACGCGTTATCTAAACGGTAACAACTTTCACCTTATGTTTACTTTGTTGCCAGCAAAAAACCCCGGTTTACTTTATGTTATGTTATATGTTAAACTTTAGTAAAAAAGGATTGGATATAAGCAACCTACATCCATATTTACACTTAAATATTTTATGTGTATTACCAATTCTTTCGTTTATATGTACAATCTAATAGTAAATTCCATATATGACACATTTATGGCATTCATTAGTAATATGTACATAACACAGCACTCATCAACAAATACACGACAAGTTCTATTTTAGCCCACAACATTACATAGGAAATTTAACCTGTTAATAGCTTGAGCTCCTGCTTCTCTGACTACACAAGTAAGGCTTCACAAACAAAGAACACAAAAGCATTTGTCGGGTAAGAAAACTTAGTTAACGATTTAACTCAACAAGTTACATAACTGATTTGGCCTGTTAGTACCTCAAACATACAGTTCTCTAAATACGCAAGTAAGAACAGGAAAATAGAGTATCCTATGACCTTTAAAAAAAAATTAAAAACCCATAATTTACATTATGTTATATCAGAATAATAAGTTGAAAATATTATTTGGAAATAATATTTTAACACAACAAAAGAGATGCATTTAATTGTCATATCTATACTATATATATATAGAGAAGTTTCACCCCCTAAAAACTCTTCCCACCCCAAATTCTAAATTTTTAGATTTTTCTTTTTTTTATTTTGTTTTTTTTAATCCTCACTTACTTATCTTTATCCTTTTAATTTCTTTTTTTTTTTTCAATTCTCACGAACTTATCCTTATCTTTTAAAATTTTTTTTTTCTTATTTTACTTTTGCCAAGAAAAATGAACAAATTAAAGAGAATTTTTAATACTTGAACTCTATTTTTAATGATTAGAATATAAAACGTTGAATTTTGAAGAGTTGATTTTAAAAGATACTGAATTGGCAGGTGAGTGTCTATAAGTGGAGCGGATAGTGCGTATGGGTTAGGTATACCGGCTCTGTACCCAACACTGGTATAAGGCGGGTACAGGTATATAAAAATATTTATTTAAAATTTTAAATGTTTGCTTCAAACTAAAAGTCACAGGTTCTAAAAATAAAAAGCCTCAAACTAAAAAATACAGTCCATAAATTCTACATTTCTAATTTTTAATGTAATTCAATGCTTGGTTGTATCACAATGAATATTATATTAAGATATCGTAATTAGTAAATTATATAAATTACATGAAAAAACCCATACTCGAATTATTAAAATAAATAAATTCAATTCAATTAAACCATAATTTTAATGGACTAATTTTTATCTTTATAGTAGTAGTATTCAAATTGGACACTTAAAACTTAAAGCATGCTTATCCATCCTTATCTAAATCCTTACAATGTACAACCGTCTAAAATTAATTGAATACAAATGCTAAAATTATATTATGAGTATATTCTATTTACCTTTTATTTTCTTTATTTGAACTGAAAAATATCATTTAAAGTAAATGATGACTTCTCACTTAAAATGGACTAGAAGAAAATACATAAAAATTATATACCCTTCCCACCCCAAATTCTAAATTTTTAGATTTTTCTTTTTTTTTATTTTCTTTTTTTCAATCCTCACTTACTTATCCTTATCCTTTTAATTTTTTTTTTTTCAATCCTCACAAACTTATCATTATCTTTTTAATTTCTTTTTTTCTTATTTTACTTTTGCCAAAAAAAATGAACAAATTAAAGAGAATTTTTAATGCTTGAACTCTATTTTTAATGATTAGAATATAAAACGTTGAATTTTTAAGGGTTGATTTTAAAAGATACTGAATTGATACTGAATTGGCAAGTGAGTGTCTATAAGTGGAGCGGGTAGTGCGTATGGGTTAGGTGTACCGATCCTGTACCCAACACTGGTATAAGGCGGGTGCAGATATATAAAAATATTTATTTAAAATTTTAAATATTTGCTTCAAACTAAAAGTCACAGGTTCTAAAAATGAAAAACCTCAAACTATATTTATTTGCAGATTACACAATTAAAAGCATAATGATTTCTAAAACCCTTTTTTGGGAATTAATAATTAAAATGCGGAGAATTGAACTAAAAAATACAGTCCACAAATTCTACATTTCTAATTTTTAATGTAATTCAATGCTTGGTTGTATCACAATTAATGCATAGCACCATTGCAATCATTACAATGTATAACCCCCAAGATTAATTGAACCCAAATAAAAGTAATGTAATTTAATATTTTTTTCGCACTTAAACAATAATTAATGTACTTCAGTCAAACCCAAATTTACCAAATTCTAAATTCTTAGATTTTTCCTTTTTTTTATTTTCCTTTTTTTAATCCTCACATTTACATGTTTATCGTAATTAGTAAATTATATAAATTATATGAGAAAATATCATTTAAAGAAAGATAATTTTATCATTTTCAATTTCAATGTCTTAATAATAGTAAAATTAGTTTTGACATTAACATCTTCATAAAATATACTATCCAAATCTCTACTTACATTATAATAAAGTCTTTCAATCCTCAAAACCACCAAACTCAAAAGAAGCATTAATCCACTTTTTAAATTCTTCATGCTTATCAAAATTTCTCTAAAGCTCCCACCCACCCTCTAATAAGAAAGTCCAAAAAATTTCATTCCCCTTCAATAGTGGAGACGCCGTTCAGCATTGAACGTATTATCTAAACTGTAACAACTTCCACCTTATGTTTACTTTGTGGCCAGCAAAAAACCCCGGTTTACTTTATGTTATGTTATATGTTAAACTTTAGCAAAAAATGTTTGCATATAAGCAAACTTCATCCATATTTACACTTAAATATTTTGTGTGTATTACCAATTCTATCGTTTATATGTAGAATCCAATAGTGAATTCCATATATGACATATTTATGACATTCATTAGTAATATGTACATAACACAACACTCATCAATAAATGCACGACAAGTTCTATTTTAGATAACAACATTACATAGGAGATTTGACATGTTAGTAGCTTGAGCTCTTGCTTCTCTAACTACACAAGTAAGACTTGAAAAACAAAGAACACAAAAGCATCTGCCAGGTAAAAAAACTTAGTCAACGATTTAACTCAGCAAGTTACATAACTGATTTGGCCTACTTTGGAAATTTTGTATTTTTCACTATACTATGGCAAGTTCAGGGGGGGAAAAAAAGGCCAGGATTTTTTCAACGCAAAAATCACACACATAAAAAAATATATTAATCAGTAAATATCTGCCGTGTATCGCACGGGTACAAAACTAGTTATAATTTATTATCAAGACATCTTATATTATACTATTATTTATGAAATAATAAATAATTACTTATTATATATAACAAAATATGTGATTTTTCCAATCAATTTTATCAAATGTAATGGGATGGACGCCACAGGCAGGGGCGAGGAGGTGGAGCTGATAGAGTCTGCAATTCAGCAGCTTCTTCAATCCTCGAATCTCAAAAATGGCGATGATGACGACCACCTCCTCCTCACCAAGTTACTCTCTCAGGTAACCACACCACCTACTTATGTGAATTTCACATCAGAGTTATAAGAAGGAAAAAGACCGATGTATAAGTCGAGTGGGTTACTCCACTTAATGTCAATTAATTTTAGGATGGAAGGAATCCCACTGGGGCTTTTACATGGATATCGTACGTGCCAACTTCGTTGAATGTTTGTTTGTGCTTCTGCTGTTTATTGATACTAATTTTGATGATTGCCCAATTCGATTAGGGTTAGCTTGGCGAGAATTGGGCAGTGGCAAAGTGAGAATTCATTAGTTGGTTTGTAATTTGTGACTGATATTAAGGGTTGCCCTGTTGCCCTAATTTTGATAGTAAGTGTCCGCTGGACGTCAATTTCATCTCATATCTGGTCTTTGCTGCAAAAATGTGGATTTCATACTGTTAGAGTATAAAACCAATCTTGGGCCTTCATTCATTAGCTTAAGCTATTGAGAAAGATAGTTCTTTGATACTTACTCTAAGTCTCTTAACATATCTCTCGCACGGATTGCCTATTGAGTTTGAACTATGGATAGACCATAGAATCCCCAAGGACATGGCTCAAGCCATAAGGCACTTGGACGGTTGGACCCTGGCACCTCATGACACTAAATTTAGCGGTTGAACCCTGTCATTTGTTGCAAACAAGCATAACTTACCCTATTACACATGGGAAACTTGTGAGTGGATAGTGCATATAACCTAAGGATTAGTTAAAGTGCATGTGATATAGGGTGTGAATCAAAATCTCTTTTCAAGGAAGCTCTTATATAATGTTGAGGAACCAACTATCTCCAAAAGGTAAAGATGTTAGGTACAAGCTTAGGTATGATTCTACACTAGAACACTCTTTATCTTAGAAAACATTTAAGCTTTCAATTTTGAAACACTGAGATCAATTCCAGTTTTTCCAGAGTGTATGAACTCATTTGAGCGTATTTCTTACATGAACAGTTGGAATCGCTGAGAGGTGAAGATGAGATCAAGCAAACCGGATCACTAGATGGACCGAAGGAACCACCTTTATCGACACTGGCTGAAGTGGAACCAGAAACCGAGACTAGTGACAGCAACTCGGGAATTAGCCCAGAAGAATTAGCAAAAGAGATAAAGATTGTGAAGAAGCAGAACAGAATCACACATTGGCTGCTGTCCGCGCTTATTCTTCTTACAGTTACATGGCAACTATCTGAAGTGTCTCTAATACTGAAGGTGAAACACGGTATTAGCCATCCATTCAAATCATTAGGAAGCGCCTTTGCAGGAATGTTCAGAGGCCCGAGCATCAATGGCGATGATGTAATGAAACAGGTATCGTCATCTTCAATGCAACAACAGATTGAATCCTCTCTCCCTCTGAAACTCCCTGAGCTACCGCATATGGATTTGGAGCTTCCCCACATGGATTTACCTGGACTGGTTTTTAATGGTGAAGAAGAAGATTGATAGTTAAAACTGTCGTAATCTATGTTGGAAGAAAACTGGGGTTTAATAGACCCGGTTTTACTTTGTGAATTCTTATAGACATCTGCTCTAATGGCATCTTTCTGCTTTACTTTTGTTCGCTTGTAGCTTTGCTTATTTTATATGAGTAACCAGTTTACTTTGCTTAAAGGTTGTTGCTAAACATTTTATTTTTTTTTTTTTTTTTTTTTTTTTTTTAAATACTACGGTAAGGAGGATATAATTTTTTTTCCGTAAATAGACACAAACGCTTTGGAAATAGAGGATGAGCTTCAAACGCCTCTTCCACCTTGAGGAATTCGAATAACTTCAACAATTGTTGTTCTATGAGATAAGACCTTGAGGCTCCTTTTATTATTCTTTTAGGTATGTCAAAAGCTTAACCACTATACTAACTCCAATAATTGTTCCATGAGTTAAGGCCTTGAGGCTATTTTTATCGTATGTTTAGAGATGGATCCTTAGTCTTCTATTCCTACATGTTATGCTGATCCCATAACATATTTTGTGTATCTCATGATCAATATTTTTCAAAACTCAAGCGATAACACTATTTGCAAACCTGGTTTCATTTTAATTACCAAAAAGTAGCGGTGTGTTCCAATTTGGTTTCATTTCAAAAATATAGATATTGAAATACTCCTCGCCAAATTTTGGAAAAAGGATACCAATAAAACGTATGGTAATAAAACATCTACTACCAAATCAGCTTTGCCATAATGGCAGAATGCTCAACACTAAGGATGACTCTTTTTGTTCTTGGTTGAACATCTTTCCTCCTCGCCAGGAGCTACTGTTAATGTACAAACCATAGTTCTATGGGTCAGCTTAGGCAGCGAGATGCTTAGACCTAACACTTCATGAACTATTAGGTGTAGGTGGATCGCTCATGTAACCCGATGATTAGTTAAGGTGCATGCAAACTAGCCGAGACTCTTCGATGACAAGATCGATAAAGAAAAAAGGGAGTTGAACACAGGGGCCCCACCCCATGGATATACCATACGAGATTGGGGATCCTCTGTTAAGAATTCTTCTAAATAAAAATTTTCTTGCAGACGAGGGACAATGGCAGCACCGGTTACTAGTAATCGGTAAGCGACACGACAATGAAATACAACAAACTCAAAGAAATTGTTGAAGAGTACTTAAACCCCATGCTCAATTCAACATTCAATGTTAAAAAGGACTATATGAAAATAAAACAGTGACAGGAAGGTCCAATCCCAATTCAGACTCCAAATCATTGAATAGAAAAGCAGTAAGACGTTAACATGAACAACTGAATACATCCCCCCTTTCTTTTTCTTGGGTTGAAACAAACACCCAGTTCACTTCCATGGTGATTATGGAACTTAAAAGTGAAAATCAAACTGGCTTCATCCTAAGAAGTCTTAGAGGTCAAGCATAGTTGAGGCGGAAAATGTCATTCAACACGTAAAAGCTTCCTTGCGGTGTCAGCATCAAATTGAACATCTGCCATCAAGGGGAAATTGATATTATTTTCAGTAAGAATGACAGAGAAAATCAAACCCCAAGTAAACACAAACATAAAGTAAACAAGAAGGAGACAACCAAAATCACATCGCATTTGAAAGATACGAGCCTCATATCACAATAAGGAAAGAAAAAGGGTATTATACTTGCCCCAGTACCAAAATACAATGATGATTGAAAGTATACCAGATAGAGGGTTAGTGATGGCATTGTCATAGATATCCACAGAAGTAACAATGTCATTTCACTCTCTCGATTTGGTAGGGTACAGTTACATCAAATTCTCTCAAATGTGAAGAAGCATGCCCGAATGAAAAATGACCTAAAAAGTGGCATTATGGTGCTCCAAATGTAACCAGCTTCAGCTGCCCTCTAGTCACCTATGGGTAAGAGGAAACATGTCAAAAACATACTTGAAGCTTCAGCACACTTCGCCACCTACCTAACCCCCCGTCCCAATCGGCCAGAAACAAATCCAGCAACAAAACCAGCGCCAATCAACCATAACAGAAGTAGCATATTGCTAATCTTTCCATTAATTTGATAAGTCCCAATATTAAACCCTCACCAACCAACTTATAGACCTAGATATTCAACCACTTCTCCAGAATTTTAATAATCTTTCCATTAATTTAATAAGTCCCAATATAAACCCTCACCAACCAACTTATAGACCTAGATATTCAACCACTTCTCCAGAATTTTAATGCACGCCACAACAAAACATGTTAATTTTATTTTTCCTTGTGGAACAGCACCCTTTGAAACAAGTAATGCAAATGGCATGCAGAGAAATGTGAACAGCTTACTCCAATCCTCAGAAATGAAACCAAATATGCTCCCCACATCCCAATATAAATGTCACCCTTAGCCGCCACATTTTTTTTCCTTTTTGCTTGAATTTCTTTCAATTAGTCTCGACATGTTAAGGACTCCATATGTGGATCTAGCAAGAATTTCCCATTGTAGTTGTGAGGGACAAAAGATCAATATATATGCCTAGTAGGTTACATCACTTAATGCCAATTGGTTATAGAATGAAACCCCACTTTAGCTTATATGTGAACCACATGTGCACACTTGAAAATGTGAAGAGTTGGGGAAATTATTGAGTTGTTAGAAACACAATCTCAGACCAACTAAACTTAATTCGTATAGCAATTTCTCACAACAATCCAAAGCCCTAATTATCTTCCTAAGGTGTTACAGCCAAGCAAACTAGCTTGTTCCTCCAAAAGGGACCATAATGGAAGTGCTTGTTAGTTCTTTTTTTTCCCAAGATTAGCCTGAAAAACCAGTGACTCTTTTCCGCCTTCCCATGTTTGCATCCTTCCTCTAATGAAGGTAATTGGCTCTAGGCCCATGGGGTTATATTAAGCATTCCCTACTATCCAGACTTCCCAACCAACCACTGATGGAAAAAAAATGAAAAGGAAAAAAAAAAATGAAAAGTAAAGGAAGAAGGATGCCATTGCCCATGATGAATAGCGATATCACTTTTGTAAGGTTCCATCATAACTTTACACGTGTATCACCAAAACTCACTTTACCATATAGCCAGATAGATTTAGTGATAATTCTATGTAGGGTAGGTTGTAAAGAAGCCCAAACGAACTAAACGGCTTACTGGAGAAGGTTTGATGCAAGTAGAGGTATAAATGAGCCAAGCTAGCTCACTCACACCTTCATGAGTTGGTTTGTCATAAGCTCAAAGGATTCATCTTGTTTAGCTTACTGAGCACAATCCTTGAGAAGCTCGAGCATGTAGACTCGCAAGCTTAAATGAGCCTATTTTAATATAATTTATTAGTTCACATATGCACAATCATTGCATAAGGCAACTCAATAAAACCAATTTGTGATCTAATTATTTGCCATAGCCAATTCATGGCCGAGTATTTTCTTTTTTTACTTTTTGCTAGGTAACCAGGGCCGGAGGATTTGAATCAAAGGACCTCTTTCCTCAACCTCAGTAGTTTTACTATTACAGCACCACATCATTGACCGATTCACGGTCATAGATTGCTACTGACAGTATCTATAGTCGGACAACCCAGCATTCATACATCAAAGGGATTCAATCTCCAAGATCCGAGATAAGTATCATGGCAATCAGAACCTCGGACAAATCATTCACTAAACAACAGACTAAAGCAATGCTCAAATCACTATTCTTTCTTGTAAGCAATCCTCAATCCAAGAAGCGTCTAGAAACCTAAGTCATATACCACAATCAAGATTGAAACTAAATCCAATCCAAAAAAAAATAACAAGGTATGGTGGGCCTCTGTAGTATGCACTCTTCAATCTCATTGGACATTTGCGCGATAGGTCATGTTCGAGTATAAACCATTCTTGGATCTTCATCCATTAAATTAAGCTTTTGTGATAGTTGGTTTCTTAAAATGGTGTCAGAGTCTTGTTGACCAAAAGCTCACGAGTTTGAATCCAAATTACCCCTTTCAATATTGACATAATTTAAGCGCAAGGTATAAGGTGTATTTTTGCAAATTTACATGACAGGGCATTGTTAAGAGTTCAAAACCAATGTTGAGCCTTTACCCATTAATTTAAGCTCTTGGGAAAGTTGGTTCCTAACACTCAAATCCAAACTCCATACAACAACAACAGACATAGTGCCTCAAGGGCTCCCGTGTAAGCGGGGTCTGGAGGGGGTGGATGTACGCAGCCTTACCCTTCAGAGTGTAACACTGCTGACAAGCTGTTTCCAAGGACCCCCAACCTTATAGGGTTGGCAACACGAGGACTTCCCAAGAGGTCGCCCATCTTGGTACTACTCTTGCCCAAGCACGCTTAACTTCGGAGTTCTAATGGGAACCGGTGCATTAATGCCCAGTAAATGAACCCTCAAATCCAAACTCCATATCATTGACAAATGCACAAATCAACAATTCTAGAAACCCAATCAAGAAACAAACAAATTCGGAATCAATCGAGACCCATGAGAGAAATTACACACCTGGCTGAAGCGGAGAGCATGCTGCTCGCCGGCGAGCTGGAGGTTACCGGAGACAAAGACGAGGACGCCGCCGGACCCTGAGGGCTGGCAATCGACGGTGGAGATGGAGTGATGGCACTGCTGGAAGGGGAGAGAGGTGAGCTTGGAGACGATGTTGGGGGAGCCCTGAATCTTCTCGCCCTCAAAAGTAAGCATAGAAGAGTCCTGGTAGAGATTGGCAAGGCCAGCTCTGTTAGCGTCGAATGTGGAGTAGTAGTGCTCCACGAAGGCCTTCGCCACCGCGTCTACATCCATTATTGATTGAGTGCTGTGGATGGATCACTTTTGCGTAGCGTAGTTGTTACGCCAAAGGAGAAATGAAGAGATGAGAATTGGGGATTTTGTATAGAAAAGGAGGGGAAGAAAATGGGGGGAATGAAGTAGTAGGTGAAAAAAGACATTAAAATAAGGAGACGTCGACAGCAGGGTTCGAACCTGCGCGGGCGAAGCCCAACAGATTTCAAGTCTGTCTCCTTAACCACTCGGACATATCGACATCTTTTGAGCATCCCCCTCGTCTTATTGTAAAATATCATAAGACGTTGATTAGCTAGTAGTCAGGTAATCATTTAGACTTGCATGTATAAGTGCTCAAATGGGAACATGAACTGTACACATAAAAGTTTTTTTTTTTTTTTTAATGAGTAGTAAGGTTAATTATGACTCAAATATCCAATGAGTGAATATAATAAAATTATTTATATATAATAGCAAGACTCAGACTCCAGCTTTAAAGCTTTACACGTTACCATATCTTACTTTACCATTGGATTTAATCCCAGGGGGTTGATTAGTTACAAGTTCAAACAATTGTTTTAGAACGTTTATATTGAAAAAGCGGATTATAAAGATGTGAATGAAGTTGAGTCATTAGATAGTGAAAGTGGGAAAATTAACCCATCCGAGAACCTGTCTACAAGTTACAACATCACATCCTGAGACCGAAGTAGTTGTGCTCTAAGAAAAGAAAGCTATTTGTGTTAAGGAATCAGGAAGAGCGATAAGATATCTACAGTGATATCACAATATTACTATCGATGCTTGACAATTGCTTAGTAATGCTAAGACAATTCGTGTATCTCACGTCATAGGAAAGGGGAATCAAGCAGCTGATTGATTAGCAGTATCAAGACAATCATTTGCATAACAATGGAAGAGTAAAAGAAGGTTCATCAAACAATTTAGAGAGGATTGATAGCACTAAGCAATCTATCCATAGTACGCCCAGTGCCCTCTTTACTTTTGGAAAAGAAAATTGGGTGTCTAAATATACACAAAGCACATGTGTTACTTGCAAGGCAGCTGACAGGCTGATGAATCTGCAGCATACAAATAACACTGTTTTGCAGAGCCCTCCTGAAAGCAACAATATCAACACTTCAGCTTCGTAAGGATTCCAACCCAAATATTCTAATGTATTCATGCCATGTATCATGTAAATTCTTGTACCAGTCAAGTTTCTGCGTAGATTCAGATCACATGTCTGCACACACTTGTGAAGGAATATGACACTACAGTTACCCAACCAGGCAATAAAGACGCGAAATATAACCCAAACTTGAAAAACTCTTGACATTCCAAAAATAAAAAAGAAACTTGAAACTAAAATAACGTGGATGTGAATTTGTTTTGTCAAGGGGTTGCAGTGAGGCAAGGGTAAAATGCAGTTCCACAAGACGCAACCCACTGCCGTTTTCTCCCGTGAGGAAGAACGCACCCGGGCACCTTCAGCCACTCCCTTTTCGACACCTCATATGTCACGATCCGGTTCATCTGCCGTGACTTTAACGACAGCATGAGCAAGCCTCTGTTTCCCAAGCAAGTCATGCGAACGTGCTTACCGTAAAACTCCAAGCACCAGAAATTTGGCATTCTGTCAACCTCCTTCCATAAGAGCGTCATCTTCTGAAGCTCCCATACGCAGACGCACGTGGCTGCATTTTTCGTCACCAGACCCACCAGCATGATCTGACCCCCACACTCTGCTAGAGCGTGGTCCGTTGAGTTTAATGGGTTTGGTATCAGGAACTGCTTCCAGATACCTCCGACCATATCATACGACACGATTCCGTCAGGGTCTGAACACATGAAGTAAACCGTGTCACCAATTGACACTGAATGTGACCTGAAATTCAGGGACAGCGGTAGCTTAATACACGAGGGGGGCGTCCCTGGGCAGGTCCAAATGTCCTTTGTGGAGTCATATACTTCAAAACCTCCTTCTCGTTCAACCCACAATATCTTGTAACCCGCGCCGGTTGAATTTCCATTGAGAGTCATCCCGACACTAACCCGTGACCAGACCTCCACAGATCTTTCAGGAAGTTCCTTCCAAGACTGGGTTAGGGGGTTGCAAACATAAAAGTGTCGGTGGCCAATGTCGAGAAAACAAACCAGGCCCCCAGCTGAAGCTACTGGCAAAAGGATCACCTTGGGAGAAAGTGAAGGGGTGATACTCGGGTGGCGCCATTTCTTCGTGGAAGGGTCATAAATGGCTTGCGTGTTCACGTTTTCATGGGTGATGGTGTAAAACCAAGGCTGTGAACGTGGGACTTCAGCACAGTGAAGGGAGAAACTGTGGGATGTGAGCAATGAATTCCACTTTCTACATACCGAGCGAAAGCGAAAGAATGTGGATATAGGAAGTCTTGCAATGACAGCCTCCAAAAGGTCCTCCGGAAGTTCCTTCCAGATTTGCTCGTCCATCACCTCAGATGAGTGAGCCGCTCCATGAAGCTTTGCACGGTTTTTCCCTTTCCGGGGTCTCTTAGCTGGAGGAGGTTTAAGAGGTTCCAACATTTTGAAATCCTTAGATTTTCCAGCAGTCATAATGGCATCGTTGTGGTTATCTTCAGCAGTATTTCCACCAAGATTGAGAAACCAACAGCTGTACATAGGAAAATCAACTCACACTTCAAGCAGCATGCGAGTAAATACATAAGTGAAGAAAATGCAATCCAGATTATTTGCAGTTATATAATTTGAATAAATATAGTGCAAGTGTAAGTTAGTGATGGCAACCAAAGTTCCCACATCAATCAATCACAAGGGAATCTGGAAAAGTTCTCATGTTAATTTGTATTTCTGTAGAACTACAATTGTCTCTTGTGGACCCCGTTCTTCTTAGGGTGGACTCAGGTCTCGCTTAGTCGAGTGGCTTGCTATGTATCGCAACCTTGTCGCTAATTATCGGGAAAAAAATCCTGTTTCTGTCATAGCACGTTTGCCATGTTAAATATTTCTAGTGGCTTTCAGCCCAAGTGTTAAAAAACAGAATTTTGAATTCAAGTGCTTCCTGTTCTTGTATCTCGTTACATCAAGATACATCTCCATAGTAAGAAATTATAAACACAGCTGAATGGCATTGGTTTTATTCATATTTTTAGTGTGAGAGAAACATCACTTAAAGAATCCTTTCATCGCACAAACAATGGTAACAACGAGAGTCCAACATTAAGCTCAACATCGCAGAATTTACATAAATATGTGCAATAGATGTGTGCTGGGAATCAGCTATACATTAACTTCAGTTCCTGAAAGAGAACCACCAAGTAAACTAGAATCAAACCAACCAAATCAATCTCCTAGACACTACAAGTGTTTATGACATAACACTAAGAGATAAGCAGCATTTGACATTCAAACATTAAGGTAAAGCCTCTCATAGTTAAGATAAAAAAGCCCTGAAGGAAATTACTTCCATGCAAATGTTTATATCCTGTGAATCATTTCAAACCAAGCTTCTGCTCGACTCAGGGCTTCCATAAGAAATATAGGAGCATAACATACCTGGATCCGCAATACAGTTGATTATTGCGGACACCTAGTGCACGGGTCAAGTGAGCTATACACTAGAACTATGCATGCTAGCGATGCTCATCCTCACAGAATAAAGGCGAAATGCATTAACAACAAGCAAGCACTGTTCATGCATGCAGGAAGTTTGCCAAAAATGCTACCTTTTCATGCATACAGATTAAAAGTCACAGTAAGCTTTTCCATATGGGTGAAGAGATCATAAAAGTGGAAGATAAGAGCAGCAAATGAACACGATATGAATACCAAACTCTGAGACATAACCAATTCACACCCACGTTGTGCACCCCAACTAGGCCTAGCCATGGCACCCTTGATTGGAAGTTCTTTGCCATTGGCATTCTCTGATAGGGTATGGGACAAACAATGGAATCAGGTCTTCTGCTTAGCATGTTTTAGCTGACTTGCTACAAGGGTCATCTATTCAATATATCACTAGGCCTGCATAGGCAGGAAGCATGCCTGCCGTGGCTGCAAGGACTGAACTGCCTAGATCCACACAGCATACTTCAATGTTTTTTATGTAAATCCGAGGCAAAGGCAAATCCCTTATAGCGCTACTGGTCGAGCGAGCTTAGCTGCCCAAGCTTGACTGACAAGTTATGTTCTATCAGCCCAGAAGAGCATGAGTCAATAGAACAAGCCAACCATATGTAGTAAACTATCCATTTCAAAGAGATGAAAGGGCAAAAAATACATCACAACACTATATGAGCTTCACAGCCAGACACGTGATGCCCTCAAAACTGTACAGGGAACTAATAAAATGACTGTAGGAAGGTGAAAGGGCTCCTGCGTAAGGAGGGAAGACATGTAAGACTACAGGACATAGTTGCCAGCATATAACGTAAATACATACTACAACAACCACACTCGCACTCAAGCTACGAGTTGGAAACTTTTCATAGAGTAACTAAATGTTTAGGAACCACAATCATGAGCAAACAAAAGATAACTGATGGCCAAATATCAAGGGCAGCTTGCCAAGAGCTTTTAGGTGCAAATCACCGGATTCAACCACAAATTTAATCGAGAGCCTTGAGAAAAAGGTAATAATTAAGGTTCATGTATTTCCTGAGTACTGATAGCTACCAATTATTATCCTTCACCAATAAGTTCAAGTTTAAGCCTACAAAAATAATCAGGACTGAGCCCCTTTTCGTATTTGATGCCCTTTATCCCTAAGGGTGAAGGTTAGCAACTGCATTGTTGGAAAGAACAGCCTAACAGAAGTCCATCAGTTTGGTTTAGATAGTTGCAAACACCCCTTAAAGAGAGGCAATGGGAGACACCAACATTTCCTACAAGCTATGGCACACAAATCCAGATTGAGGCCCAATGAAAGAAATTAATTGTTGAACAAGCTCAAATTTTATGAACTAGGAGAGAGCATCACCACAAAAAATAGTACTAGTGTGTATATGATGTTAAGCTCAAAACTACGCAGACTTGCTTCATTTAGCACACACAGTACACAACTCACAAAACAGATTTCTATAAATAGTTTATAAGTCTCTGGAGGTAAGTTGCCTCTAGGCTCTCCCTCTTGATGATATCCTGTAGGGGTTGCTAAAGTACAACTATATTTGGGTGGGTGGAAGCCTTCAAACCCTATTTCTATTATTTGCGTCTACGAAGGACTGGTAAAAATAACTTGAGAAGAACATTGTTCCCTCTATGAGCGAGAATTGGACTTCTTCTCGTCAAAAGAGAGTCATTTTCCTCTGCATTGCCCTCTCAAGTCCAGCTCAACCACATGTCCCCAAACCCAAATCAATATCAAATTGGCCAAATATCAACAGTATGTAAAGTCATATAATGAAATCCTTCACCAAGTAAAGAACATTCGAAGGAGAAAAGTAGGTTCTGCTAAAAATATTTTAGGGAAAAGTTTCCAAAAGAAAATCCCGTGCCCCGCCAAACAAAGCCTATATGCAGATAGCCATTCTCAGCCCCCACAACCCGGAAACAGAAAAAGGATGAGAAGCATTGTGACATAATTATCAAGATATGGTTTCATCTATGAACTTAAGCTATGAATTTATCATATTGTCTTAAAAGTTTCCTTATATTGTCTTAATAGCTCAGTTTGTGGGTGTTAGGCAAAATACCCCAAAAATTTGGCTTGATTTAAATGCCAAAATCAAATATGAAATTCAAATGAGAAGATAAGGGAGAAAGAAAAACAAAGACGCTAAGATTTACGTGGAAAACCCTCAAAGTGAGGGAAAAACCATGGGCGGAAGTTGAGAACTTCACTAGATCAAACAATAGAGTATCACAAGCTTCCTCACTCATTCCCTCCCTCTCTTCTCTGTGTTTTCGCTCTCGTTTTTGGCAGAAGCCCTACAAGTATTTAAATAGAGGGCACAGAAGATGCAAACCCAAAAAATACACAAATATAATGACTCAGCCCGAAAAATAGGGTCAATACGAGCCCAAAGGGCCAGGTCCTCCGCTCCACCCAAAGGGCCTGGTCCCTCCGCTTCACCACAAACCTCCACTTGGAATTTCAAACTACAAATTAGAGACACAACACAACATTGGGTAATGTAAGTCAAATGCTGGCATAACTGAGTATATTATGCCACACAGACAATCTGTAGCAACTTCCCCGTACAGCTTCCTCTTTTCAAGCACGCAACTTCTCTGCAATAGTACCATATGTAGACCAATATTTACACAATTACATCCTTTGCACTGGGTGATCTTGAACCAAATATACAAGAAACAAAATTTACCACATAGTGATGCAATCCAACATATCAACAATGATGCAACCCAACAAATCAAAATTCCAATTCACACAACAAAATAGCATAAAACTTCCACAACAGCTCAATTCAGTAAGATTTGCATTGATATGAGAAAAGTATGAGCTAATTACAAGTATAAGTACGTAAGTATGTGTGCATAAGTAAGGGAAGGGGGGTTTGGGAGAGGAAGAAGAAAGAGATTTGGGAGAAGTGAAGAACAAGAGAGAGAGAGTCTAGAGTTCATCAATCATCAACATAATGCCAAAACTAAAAATTAGGACCTTATTTATACTAGGTAATTAATTGATCCCCTAATTGAGATTAAGCATAATAATCCCCCAAAATATCTGCTGGTGCTGCTGAGAATCCACGTCACGAGTTGTTGGGTCAGCATTCGTATCACACAGGAGGAAAGAAGAAACAATCAGAGATCGCAGCCAGTGAATTCGAAACAAAATAGCCCAAATTTTCAACATTACGCAAAGGTGATCGCACAGATACCCACACCAGAAGGAAATTCGTCATCGTGGAAACGCCTAAACATTCCGATAAATACCAGAATCAACAATTGTATCGCACCACCACAAAAAACAACAGTGAAGACCAAAACCACAGCAGTTCAACACAAAATTCAACTAAATTTATCAAAAAAAAAAAAAAGAAGCTAAAAAAGCAAGAAAAAGAAAAGAGATCAAACAACCTAACAGCCTAAAAAACACGACAAATTAACAGAATTTCACACCGATTGAATGAAATAGATTAGATAGAGAGAGAGAGAGAGAAACGGACCTATGGGAGGGCAGAGATAGATGGTGATGGCGGTGGTTGGATGAAAGGAGAAACGGCGTCGTATGGTGGTGGTAGTGAGAGGCATAAAGTTCGTGAAAGTGATCGAGGAGCTGCCGGAGCATGGCCGAAACTTCCATAACCCCGCCGGGGACGCCGCCGCTACTCCGCCACGGCCGTCATCTATGCACTTTCTCTCTCTCTCCCCTTCTGGTTGCAGTTTCTCTCTCTACTTAGTAATTGACCCCAATTTTGTTTTTATTTTTAATAAATAAAGCCACGTCATGACTTGTGATATAACTGCCTGCATTGACCCCTACGCTACTTTCCGTGTTCTCCGTTTTAACTCTCTACCTTCATTTGACCTCCCCTTTTAAGCTACTTTTTTTTATCTTGCCTTATTTTTATTCTAATGTCCGTTAACCTTATATAATTATAATAGATAAATTATTTTCTAAACTTATATTTGAATATATTATTATTTAAATATATTATTCTGTAAAAAAATCTTTTTATATTGTATAATCAAACAACTCGTTCTATTATTAGATCTATATACAACTTATTAATGGTATTCTTAAGTGAAAATATTAACACGTGCCGAGCCAAGTTCGACCATGCGGCACCCAAGCCCCTTAAGGTTAAGGTCGGGCCAATCTACCTTGCGTCATCAACAAACTATATTATACCCCTAAAAGAGATGTAATACACAGTGAACTAAGAGGGTTCTTATATTAAAATATGCTCACTAAAAATCAGACAGACAAAAAAGATCCCACTTGACATATGGTTGCCCATTGAGCACTAAGAAAAATATCGCACGTGATAGTATGCTATGATTTTATTTTTACAGTTTTACTTGATAGCTTAAATTTTTGGCAGTTATTAAGGAACCAACTCTCCGAAAAGTTTACGTTGATGAATGAAGACTGGGAAATAGTTTTATATTTTAACATGCCCCCCTCATGCAAATAGCAATTGGACTTAAAGCGTACATATTACACAAGTCTACCTCATACCTTATGCTTAAATAATTTTAATAATGAAAGTGGGGGCTATTAATATTCGAACTTATAACTTCTTAGTCAATAAGGCTCTAATATTATATCAAAAAATTATATATCCTAAAAATTTAAACTTATAAGTAAAGGTTTAGAAATAATTTTATACTTTAACAATAGTAAATGCGAGTTAACATCCAAACTTGGAGGATGACCCACCACCGGACTGTGTTTTCCATCATGATATTTGTTGGTTTTACACGTAAGTAACCCCGCCTTACTCAATATCTTCTTACTTTGCATTTTGATTATTTAATTAACACTTCTATTTTCGATTCTTTATTTATTAATTTCACTATTTGGTGTGAATTATTTATTGCATTTATTATGGTTGCTTTCCTAGGGTTCATTTACTAGATATTAATACACCGAATTTTATTAGAACTTCGAAATTAAGTGTGCTTGAACAAGAGTAGTATCGGGATAGGTGACCTTTCTGAGAAGTTATCATATTGCCAACCCTATAAGGTTGGGGTCCTCGGAAACAGCCTCTCGGCAAGGTTACACCCTAAAGGGATAAGGCTGTGTATATCCACCCTCCAGACCCCACTTAAGCGGGAACCCTTAAGGCACTGAGCCTGTTGTTGTTATTATATTATGATTGCTTTCAGTGTTGTTGGGAATGTGGTAGGCTAATAATGGGCAATCATTTCATCCAAATTCAAAAGAGCTAGGTTGAAAAGAAAGGGACCAGTACTCTCTCTGTTTTATCATTCTTTTTTTTTTTTTTATAAGAAATTAAAAATATTTTTACAAGTTATAAATGGTGTTTGGAATGAAAAGAAGTTATTTTGTTTGTTTTTATGTAGATACAGAAAAATAGTATGTTTAAAGTAATAACAAAATTATAATTTTTTAAATAAAGTTACTCTTTTTTATAGCACTTTTTACAGCATTATTTATGTCAATGAATCAACTGTTCTAAAAATTTAAGCTAATAAATAAAAGTTTAAGATTAATTTTATACGCTAATAATTTATATAAAAAGAATTAAAAAATTTAAATTTTTTACAATTTAACCAAACACGTGCGGGAGATATACAAAGACCCGTTATTATCATCACCAACCCCCTTCATCATCATGTTTCCCCTTCTTTTACCCCCTTTATGTCTATTTATATATTTAAAAAATAACATATAAATTTAATATCTATTTTTATAACATCAATGATTTTTTATCATTTTATGAGGTGCAACAATGACTTGTTCAAATTGGATTCATTTAGCATCTTCCTTTTTGTAACGTGTTTTATAGTTTAAATTTGAGTTATTTAAACTAGACCTTGATTGTTTAATTTTCAATTGATATTAGTTTGGTACTCCACATTTGATGGGCCTGGTATCATGACAAATGGGCCTCATGGCAAGTGCAATCCTTCAAGAGGACAAAGATTAGTAAACCTTACCATTTAGTATCATAGGTATATGCTTTCAAAGCGGTTTTGTTGATTAGGAGAGTTTGACTCAAGCTCGGGAGAGAAGTTGGGCCAGTTAATTTGGGATTTTTGAGAAAATCTAGGAATCTAGAGGTGTGTTTTAATGATGCTTTATGGTGAGGTATGGAGTTATTTGTAGGGCTAATGTCACGTGTTTGGCATGTGATATAGAGGTATTCAGATTTTATTACATATATTATATTCATGTTTTAAAATGAGGATTTCGGTGCTACATGATGAGAAGTATTAAGAGAGAGTAACTGGGTTATTGCGTCTAACTAGATAACCAGGTTCTAATCATTGTTAAAGTTATTTCAGTATTGACGATATGAAATTCATGGTTTGAAAAGCTTAAAAACATATTGTATTGGCCAATATCCCTTCCTTCTGAACTCACCTAGGGTGTGGAACAGGCATCCACTAGTTACACAGTTTCTAATATTGATCTTTCTCGCCCGTTTTACTGTGAACTCAAATATTTCTAGATATCAAATAATCCATGATTAATTGTTACATGACCCAACAAATTTTCACCTAGATAAGGCCCAACCCTTTACCAATAATCCCAACCCAACCCTTAATACCCATGCAATATACATGAATTCATCACCCATTTCACAACTTTCAATCCCTTTAAAACCAACATAACCCCAACTTTCCATTACCACAACCCAATACACCCAAATTACCACAATGGGAACCGAAGAGCACATTTTCAAGAGCAAGTGCCCGGCAATTGCAATCCCAGACAACCTAACATTACCAGAATTTGTTCTACAGGACACTGATCAATACACTGACAAGGTGGCGTTTGTGGAAGCGCTGACAGGGAAGGAGTACACACATGGCGAGGTGGCAAGGGACACGAGGAGATTTGCAAAGGCATTGAGGTCACTTGGGCTAAGGAAAGGGCATGTTGTTGTGGTTGTGCTCCCTAATGTGGCTGAGTATGCTATTATTGCTCTAGGGATCATGGCGGCCGGTGGCGTGTTTTCCGGTGCAAACCCGGCTGCTCATGCGGCGGAGATTAGAAAGCAAGTGGAGGCTGCCGATGCCAAGCTCATTGTCACTAACGGGGTTGCCTATGAGAAGGTATATCGGTTAAATTTTACTAGATCTTAGGTCCAATTTTTAAAGTTGACACGTATAAAATTTATATATAAGCTAAAGTGAAGTTTAATTATTAAAACTAATTATAGGTGGAATAGCCTACAACTATAACATGAAAATATATTTCTTACTATACTCGCACATGTCGAGTTCTTAACATGTACAGGTGAAGGACTTGAGAGTGCCGGTCATTGTAGTAGGCGAAGACCGCGTCCCGGAAGCAGCAGCCATCTACTGGGAAGACCTCCTCGAGGCAGCGGACAAGGCCACCACTGCCACCACCACCACGGAGATTGTACAGCAATCTGACCTCTGCGCCCTGCCCTTCTCCTCTGGCACCACCGGCATATCGAAAGGTGTCATGCTCACTCACTGCAACTTGGTCGCCAACCTCTGCTCTACCCTTGCTGGGGTCACCCCTGATATGATCGGACAGGTCATACTTTTTCTAACTATTCTGATTGTCTCAACCAGAATCTTAAAATGGGAATAACTGATGAAGCGTTGGTTGGGCTATATATAGACAAGTAACATACTAACATCTTATCAAATCCAACTCGAACAAAGATCCAAATGCTCGATAAGGATTCAACTCGAACTCACGCTTGATAAAGCTTATTGAGCTTGAGTTCAAACAAGATATGCTTGGTTCGACCCTACTCGTTTACTTCCCTAATATCAGATTTTTTTCACTTCTCTTGTGCAAGCAAGACTTACTAGAGTCAAAGTCAAGTACGGAATAAATACTAGTGATGTTATATTTTACTAGACCTATACACAAAGTAGCATTTATGAGACACATGTATAAGCCCAAATGACGTTACATCCTAAAACTAATCAGCATTAAGTAGAATAATTCATTAGACTTATATAATATCGATTAATTCTCTTTCACAATTTGAATATGGGATTCCACTACACGCTTACATGTATAATACTTGACAGGTGACGACGCTGGGGCTGATGCCATTCTTCCACATATACGGGATAACAGGAATATGCTGCGCCACCCTCCGCAACAAGGGCACCGTCGTGGTGCTGCCCCGCTACGATCTCCGCACCTTCCTTAACGCACTCATCTCTCACCATGTCACTTTCGCACCCATTGTGCCGCCCATCATCTTGGCCCTCGTCAAGAACCCCATTGTCAATGACTTCGATCTCAGCCTCCTCAAGCTTCAGGCCGTCATGACCGCTGCCGCTCCCCTTGCGCCTGACCTCCTCACCGCCTTCGAGAAGAGATTCCCCGGCGTTCAGGTCCAAGAGGTACTACTACTTCATACTTACTTTGCTCTATTCTAGATTAGGAAAATCTCGTTACACATTATATTAAATGTTAGAGTATAAAATCAATTATTAGCCTTTGTCCATTACATCAGCTTAAACTTTCGTCCATTACATCAGCTTAAACTTTTGAGGTAGTTGGCTCCTTAACATGGTATCGGATCCTTGTTGACCAAAGATCATGAGCTTGAATCTAAAGGATCCCCACTTTCAATATTAAGATAATTTAAGCACAATATATTAGAAGGGCCTCTGCACTATCCACGTTTCAAGCCCAACGGACATTTGGGTGAGGGGGCATATTAGAGTATAAAACCAATCATAATTTTTTATCCGTTAACTTTAACTTTTAGAATAGTTAGTTCCTTGACATCGGATAGACCAATAGTGAGATTTGGAGAGAAGGTTGAATACCAGGTACTGTATTTTTACCGAAAATGTGCAAAATGAGTTGGGTGAATTCCAAGGGAAAGGACATTAATAGGAACAAATGTCCTTCATGCTTTTGTCTCAATATATGAAGACCTATATTACACTCCAAATACGTAAAATTTAACTCTACAAATACCTATCTACCTTATCGTAAATCATCACAAAAACTCTCCTCAAAACTCTTCAAGATCCACAACGGATTCTAAAAAAATTATTGGTTCTTACTCTCTTCTCTAGAGTTTGAGCTCAACTCGTCTAATTCAAATAACCCGTCTAAAAACAGTTTGTGACTTAGATGTGTAATATGGAAATGGGGGTTGGCAGGCATATGGGCTCACAGAGCACAGTTGCATCACACTGACGCATGGTGACCCAACAAGAAAGAATGGGAGCTCCAAGAGGAACTCAGTTGGGTTCATACTGCCCAACATTGAGCTCAAATTCATTGACCCTGACACTGGCCGCTCCCTCCCCGTTAACACCCCCGGTGAGCTCTGTGTCCGCAGCCACTGCGTTATGCAAGGTACATGAAACTTCTATCATCTTTCTCTAATTATTTTAATAACTATATTATGTTTTGCTTCTTTGCTTATTTGACAGTAGCAGAACTCACTTAAGAGTATAAAATTATTTATAAGCCTAGACAGTTGGAATATTGATATGGTATTGCATCCTTTTTGACCAAGTAGTCATCAGTTCGAATCAAAACAGCTTCTGTTAAGGACTCCATATGTGCGAGTGAACTCACATGTCAAGCAGAGAAGGCAAGGGGTGTGATTTTTGAGGGCTCACATGTAAAAAGTGTTGAGAACTCCACATATGAACAAAAATATCAATCCCACATAAAAGTTATAGGAAAGAAGAGACCGACATATGTGTCTAGTGGGTTACCCTACTTAATGCCAATTGGTTTTAGGTTAGAACTCCACTTGGGCTTATATGTGGATCTCATGTGTGCTATCTCTGCGGGTCGAGCCCTAAGGCCCAGTAAAGTTTAACATGGGAGTATAGTAAGAAATTCTACCTAAGAGGGTACTAACATGCAAGCATCGGATCTCATTAGAACTCTGAAATTAAGCGTGCTTGGACGAGAGTAATACCAAGATAGGTGACCTCCTGGGAAATCCTCGTATTGCACCCCACAGGTTGGGGGTTTTTGGAAACAGTCTCTCTTCATGGTAGCACCCTGAAGGGGGGAGGCTGTGTACATCCAACCCCCAGACCTTGCTTAGACGGGAGCTCTTGGGGCATTGGGAATGTTGTTTCTTGTTTCTTTCTAGTGTAATAAGAAATTCTACATTGGAGTTGTAAGAGAGAAGAGCTTGATGTATGAGTCTAATAAGTTACTACCTCTAATGTCAATTGCTTTAGGATAGAATCCTACTGGAGCTTAAATTTGGATCTCATGCACCAACTCAGTGAGTCGGGCCTAATGCTCGATGAAATTTAAAAGCTCACACTTTCAATATTAACATAATTTAAAAACAGGGTCCAGGGTAGGCATGAATGAATCTATTAACATCCGCATGGGGTCATATTAGAGTATAAATTCATTCATAAACTTTCAACCATCAGCTTGACCTTTTGGAAAAGTTAGTTTTTTTGACAGTAAGCAACAATTAAAAAAAGTTGGAAAAATGGAACAGGGTACTACAAGAACGAAGAGGAGACAAAGCAGACAATAGACAAGGAGGGGTGGCTTCACACAGGGGACATAGGTTACATAGATGAAGATGGTGATGTCTTCATTGTTGATCGCATTAAAGAGTTGATCAAATTCAAGGGTTTCCAGGTCCATTTCATTTTAGTATTATCTTCTTTGATTTTATTCATTATCTGATTGAGTTTCACCATCTTTTTATTACAAGTCTCTATAAATCTACTGTTTTATCAATCTACACATTAAATTTGGTGGGGTATCAAAGTTTTTTTAGTTTTCTACTTTAACTTATAATGAAAAAGTGATAATACTCAGAAAAATTTATGCTATATTTGGTATCGTTTTTTATTTGGTGGTTCTTAAGAAACTAAAAATCAGAATTTTGTTTTACTCAAATTAAAGTTGAAATGCAGGTTGCGCCAGCTGAATTAGAAGCCATACTCCTAACTCATCCTTCCATCGAAGATGCGGCTGTCGTTCCGTGAGTTTCATAACCATACTTGTTCTTTTGTCAGTTATTGAATCAATTAGAGGTCGGTATTATATAATGTAACGTCTATCAAATATTAGATTTTAAGCTACACATTATGCGATTCACTGTTACAGAACAATAACGTAATGTGAAAATGGTGCAGGGTGCCAGATGAAGAGGCAGGAGAGATACCAGCAGCGTGTGTGGTGCTGAGTCCAAGTGCAAAGGAGAAAGAAGAGGACATCCTTGAATTTGTGGAATCAAATGTTGCTTCTTACAAGAGAATCAGACAAGTTCATTTCTTTGACAATATCCCCAAATCTCCCTCTGGCAAAATCATGAGACGCCTTCTCAAAGACAAGATTCTTCAGAAAAATTAGAACATAATAGGAATCTTACTACTGTCTTTATAATATGATTACAAGTCTCTCATAGAAGAGTTATAATATTCTAATAAATATTAATAGATTTATGGTTTGGTGTTGTCTATTTTATGTTGCTTGAACTTGTGATTAATGTTTCAGGTTCTCAACCAAATTGGACTGTCCCTTGTTTGTTCTGATCCCTTGAACCTCTCCCTGAGGAATCCCTAACTTAACTGGCTTATGTGGTGTTTGGATCGTTGCATGGGCCGGGGTTCACTAGGTAACCGGGTTTCTCGTTAACAGAACATCATAGCAAGATGGTGGTGATCCATTTAGGCTACATTTTGGGTTAAAAAACATGTTTCTTATAAAAAGTTGTTCTTCACGAGATATTTTGAATTAAAAATAATTTTTTTTCTTCTAATTTTCGTCTTTCTAATTAGAGAAATGATCTCATTATCTAAATTTGTATGATGATCATGTTTCGTCAAGTTGAGGATACAATAAAATATATAGCATGAGATTACAATGAAAAACATTTTCTATTCTATAAAGAAAAATGCTTTCTCTTTTTACCATGAAAAACTTAATTTTCCTTTAATAAAGAAAAATATATATATATATATTTTTTTTTTTATTAAAAAGTTATACAAAGAAATAATAAAATTATGATAAAACAAAATGCAAATATAAAGCTAAAATACAAACTGGATTTGAGTGGGCTGGACCTCTGAGAGAACCACAGAAAAATAGGCCCAAGGAAAAAATAACTTAATTTCACCTCCTCCTGATGGATCACAAACCCCTAGAGCGGTTACCACCTCCATCTCCGCTTTCCTCATCGCCGGCGACGAAGTATCAGTTCAACTCCGCGATTTCAATGTACGGAAACTCTACCGTTTCCGGAGATTCTGAGAGGACCGCTTTCCGGCTAGCCGAGAAGAAGTACAAGCTCTACTACGATAATAATTCCAAGTAGTACATCTCTCTCTATCTTTCAATTGTCTTTTACAATTCAATTTTTTGATTTTCTGATTTGTCGATTCTTTTAGGAAGAAACGAGCTCGGCAAGTGGACTTATCAGATATTATTGATTTCAAAGCGATCTTAGAGACATTCAATCAGACCGGCGAAACTCCTCCTGGAGTTTATGTGCTTGATGGCAATTCTGATCGTCCAGTTTTCTGCCTCGAAAATCGGCCTGGTGGAGTGATTTTTGGATTTGATTTCTTGCTGTAATCATAGCCGCTGTGAATTTTGTTTATGATCGTGATGCGAATAAACCCAGGAATAGTGGCTAGGTTGTCCTATTTGGAGCTTGACTAGGTTTAGTGTAGAAAGTAGGGTAGAGAATAGAGTAGAAATTAAGAGAGAGGGGAAGAAGAGTATATAGGGTAGAGAGAATTCACTTCAACATTCATTTCATGCCTTTTTGGTACAAGCCTAATGTCCTTTTATAATAAAATCGGTGACAGGATCACTAAAACCTTAATTATCTATTAAAAAGGGGAAAATTACCTAAATTATGACTAAATAAGGCTATTTACTAAAATATTATAGGATCACGCGTTCTACACGTGATTAATTTACTTTCTCCTATAACAAATCAATTTTGATTGGTGGGTTCTAAGCTAGTCTATTTGCAGCTGGAGCAACATATATCCACTGATAATGGAGAGATCGTTTTGATCTGGGATTTCGTAGCTCAGCACATTTTGATAGCTCATAATGTGTTGCATATATGCATGTTAGTGGACGGCTCCTCTTACCTTTATGTTAGTAGAATTGTGCTTCGGAGTGTCTCTATAGTTGGCATTTCTATCTTCCAGTGCTTCGATGTTCTTATGTAATGTCCGATGACATCCATTTTTGCATCCATTACGTGAAGTTGAACCCAGTTTTTGCCCTTTTTCCTTTTTTAGTGTTGTGTACAACCTATGGTTCATTTTCCAGGCACTAAGGCACCGGATCCCATTAGAACTCCGAAGTTAAGCGTGCTTAGACGAGAGTAGTACCAGGATGGGTGACCTCCTAGGAAGTCTTCGTGTTGCCAACCCTATAAGGTTGGGGGTCCTCGGAAACAACCTCTCGATAGGGTTACACCTTGAAGGGGTAAGCGTAAATTCACCCCTCCTAGGAAGTCTTCGTGTTGCCAACCCTATAAGGTTGGGGGTCCTCGGAAGCAGCCTCTCGATGGGGTTATACCTTGAAGGGGTAAGCGTAAATTTACCCCTCCTAGGAAGTCTTCGTGTTGCCAACCCTATAAGGTTGGGGGTCCTCGGAAACAGCCTCTCGATAGGGTTACACCTTGAAGGGGTAAGCGTAAATTCACCCCTCCCAGATCTTGCTTATACGGGAGCCCTTCAGGCACTGGGTTTGTTGTTGTTGTAGTATTGTGTCCAGCCCATAATTTTTTGTTTAGTCTTAGTTTTATCTTTAAAATGAGAAGAAAAATTTCAGTGTGTTTTTGTTTGATTTTCACTTCTGTTTGTACTCGTTTCGTGATTTTCCCAACATTTAGTTATTTGTTGGACATTCCACGTAAGATAATGAGCTTCTTTTTGGGTGCAATGCTTTCATTTCCTAGCTTAATCTTCCTGTATAATATTGTCAAAGTATGGAAGATGTCTAATTTGCGTTAATTGCAACAGGGTTCTATTTTATTCCTGGTTCTTTGAGTATTGAGGAACAATGCCAGTGGATCAGGGAGAGCTTGACGAATTTCCCACAGCCTCCTAACAGGACAAACCATAATGCAATATATGGTCCTATTTGCGATCTATTTGTTGCTGCCCAAGAGGGAAAGTTTATGGTTGAAGAAGAAAGCACAGCTTCAGAATTGAGATGCGTTGACAATGGAGATGCCAGAAGATGGAAGTTTTGTGATGTGACCGCTGCATCTTGTAAAGGAGGTGATGGAAAATCAATTTCAGCGTCAGTGCTGCTACGGAAGTTACGTTGGAGTACCCTTGGCCTGCAGTTTGATTGGTCCAAGGTTATTCACTACTCTTTCCCTGCTTCTCTCGTCGCATTTTCGCTTTACATTATATTGTATTCATGCAACCTCTAGCAGGCTCCAAGGAGAATGAGATGCAGAATTAACCTTGCACTTTGTTGTGCCAACTGCTGAAAGGAGATTGTGCTGATTCTGCTTCTGGTTCTGCTTGGATATGGACTCAAAAATTGAGACCCACAATTGCTAAAGGAAATAGAGTTAGTCAATATCTCCGAGTTAGGTGTTTACCAGCTTCATTTATGTTCAAGCTTTCAGCTTTTGAACTTCTGCTTAAGTGTTATTTCGAGTTTCTGTTTTGAGCATTTTCGATGTTATTTGGTATTGTCCTTGGATTTATCTTAATACCAAAACCATCCTATATGCTTTGCATGTGCTTTGTATTTTAACTAATGACAAACATTGATACCTTGAGTGCTTTGGTTTGTAAGTAAAATTGCTACAGATACCCTGGAGGGCCTGTGTACATACTGTTATTGCTTTTTCCTTCCTTGTTTGTTTGACTAGACATAACGTGAGCGTACAAATTTCGGTTTGATGGATGGCCATGATTTCTGTATTGACAAAAAGCAACATACATACCCATTGCCCCAAGGGCTCCCGCCCAAGCAGGGTCTGGGGGGCAGATGTACGCAGCCTTTCCCCTTCAGGGTATTACCCCCGAAGAGAGGCTGTTTCCGAGTGCCTCCAACCTGAGGGTGAGGACTTCCCAGGAGGTCACCCATCCTGGTACTGCTCTCGCCCAAGCACGCTTAACTTCAGATTTCTGTATTGACATTTTAGATAATTTATCTTTGTATTACAGCGCAACTACGATGTTTCCCTGCCTCATAACAAGATTCCTGATGGACTTTGTCAACTGGCTAAAAAGTTGGCTGCACCTGCAATGCAATTTGATGAAGAATTCCAGCCAGAAGCGGCAATAGTGAACTACTTTGGATTAGGTACCTGAACTTCTTCTAATCCTTTGTTTCTGTGCGGATCACATGTGGAATCTCTGATTTCAAGTTCTATTAACTTCTGGATGTTAGACTTTGTGATAGAGATTCTAGAAGTACTTAGAAATATTGATCCCGTAAAAACAGAAACACTTGTGTGGAATTCGATCTCATCTAGGAATTGACTCTATCTAGGAATCTTTTCCTATCTTCTAGCAGTTTATATTTTTATTTATCAGTATAGTAGCTTTTTATCAGATTAGGAGTCCTTTATTGTATAAAACTCTAACTTCTATTTTCTCTGTGTATCACTGTGGGCAATGCCGATTGATAGACTTGGTTAATAATCTTGTTTTCAGATTCTATTTTCTATAAAGACATGGTCGCTTACTGAGAGGGCACAGATTTTTCCCTTCCCCTTTTCAAACTCCATCACTTCGATTATTAGTTAATTGTGCTCGACATTTCAGGTGATACTCTTGGTGGACATCTGGATGACATGGAAGCAGATTGGAGTAAACCTATAGTAAGCATGAGGTAACCCTTCGCCTCTTAGTTCTTTTATAAAATCATAATGATAATACCCATATGATGGACCTTCTGTTTTTCTTGTATCTTATGCAGTCTGGGCTGTAAAGCCATATTCCTTCTAGGAGGAAAAACTAGACAGGACGAGCCTTTGGCTATGTTCCTTCGAAGTGGTGATGCTGTACTCGTGGCTGGAGAAGCAAGGGAATGCTTTCATGGTATGCTTGATCTTTGTTTTCTTTGATCTTTGTGATCATCTTCGCCAGTTTTGAATGACTACATAAATATGCACCAGAGTCTGTCCCCATGGCTAGTGAGAAGGGCCAATCCTGAGAGTTTTGGGGCTCCAAGCAAATATTTGAAATAGGATTCTTTATACATATTAGTATTTTTTTAATAACAGAACTGTTAATTGTATAAATTGTAAAATAGAAATTTAGGTCTAGAGCTAGTTAAAAATTTTATACTTTAGAGTGACCAGAATTTGGGGCTTAGGACCGTTAGCTTTTCTTGTAACCCCAAGAATCCACTTGTATGCCTCCAATCTTAACTTTTCCGTGCTCCTTGCTTTACTTACAATGTGTAAATTTAGATTTTGTCCTAGCAATACATAACATGTTACAATGTCTGATGATGGGACTTCATACTAATGTGTCGAGTTCGAGAGGGAGAGGCCATCCCTCATTATTCGCATGACTTGAAAACAATGAGGGATGTTGTCACAATTTGCTTTCAGTTTTTGGGTTTTCGTTGCTCTCTTCCTAAATTCCAGCCTATATCTCTCAACAATTTACATCCATCAGGCATATTTGGTATTATATGTGCAGGAGTGCCCCGGATATTCACTGATGAAGTACATACTGAAATTACACCTCTAGAGACGCATTTATCAAGCAGTGATGACAGCTGCTTTTTAGAATATATAAGGAAATCAAGAATCAATATTAACATCAGACAAGTCTTCTGATTCAATTATGGTCTAGCTTCTGGAATCTGATTTCGGATTCAGAGAGGAAATTCCTCTGTTCAGGAATCTCCAAGCCAACGGTTTTTTAATGGAAGTCTTTGCACGTAAGATCACCAGTCATCCTTCACTTGTGCGTTGTGCCATTTTTGGAGTACCATTAATTCCCGTGCCTGCCTCTCAAAGCTTAGTAGGTTATTCTTGGTTTTATTGTGAAGAAACGGGCCAATTTCCGACTCGGCTCTAGGATTTTATGAATGGTCTACGCACAAGATCTATGGGTGCCGTCATATTCTGAACCACCTCCTTAACACTCTTCTCATGAAAATATTTCTCATACTTTGATTTGTCAATTTAGTCCCTATACAAGTTACATTGTGTCATATTTGCTCCTTGAGTAAAATTTATGTTAAATTAAGTTTGTTATGAATTTTTTAATTACGGTCACTGGTTGGTTTAAATTGCATTAACGAATGAGTTTGTATTGGGCTACTTGCATCTAACATGATCGTCTCACTAAAAATTATGTCATTAATTAAACTTTAGTTTGACTATTAGACTAAATTGATACAATTTAAATTGTACCCAGACTAAATTAACACAATTAAAAGTAAGGATTAAATTGCTACACAGTGGGTAAAGTACATGGACTTTCAGTATAAATAACCCTAAAAGTGAACTCTAAAACTCCGTGGACGTAGACACAATTAGGGAAATTACATAAACCTTTTGCATCATGCATTTACTTTTCTTGTTGATCATTTCATTTTCTCCTTTTTATTGTTTCCATATCAGTCTGTTTGATCTCGAGCGGAGGATACATTGAAGAAAAAGCAATACTGTGCTTAAGTTCTTGAAGAAAACTTCTATTCGGGTTCAGTAGCCGGGCTGTCTATCACAAACTGTGGATCATAACTTGCTGGTGCAATTGCGTATGTTGGTCATCATGTTTGTGCTGCTTTTTGAAGAATGCTTACTGCGGGCTGGAGGAATGACCCATGCATGCTGTTGTCAAGTTAAAAAGTGGAGTGTAAAACACTTTCAACGGAATCATTTTTTCTTGTATTTTTAAACATTCATGGATTGGACAGTTTGTTGAAAACTTGAGATTGAAGCTTTTGCGTGCTCTTCAACTGGGTTTATGTTTGGATCTCGTTTTAATTATTTGTTGCTTTATTTTTGGAAGTCGGAGATTGAGCAGTGGAGGATTGCTCGTGCTTCTTGATTTAAATATATGACCGAATTCGTTTCTTTTGCTCTCTTAGTCTCTGTTCGGTGTTTATAGTTTAGATTTTTGAAAACTAACAGTCGGCATTGTTGAAATCCTTGGAAAAAAGTGTTCTAAAAATGTCGTTTTCAATTTTTGTGCTGGCGTTAACTGCTTCTCTTCCTCCGCCTCTACCCACCGCCACCGACCACCCATTAACCGCTGGCTGCTATCCACCGCCTGCTGGCCACTGCTCGCTATCCTCTTTGGTTTTCGGCCCAACATTGTTTATTGAAAACTAAAATGTGTTAGTTAAAAATAAAAACTGCAAAGTTCTTGGTTTATGACTTTTAAGACTTTAAAAACAGTAAATAAAAAACAAAAAACCAAAAAGACTTTAAAAATGAAAGTATGTTTTTCAAAATGTGGCTTATAGTTTTTCGGAAATTAAAAACTGTAAATGCAAAATTATACAAAACAGACCCTTGTTATTTTTCTTTGTGAAACAGACTGAGTTAGGGAAATGAAAGCACAGCGGGAAAAGCAATGAAAAAAAGGCAGAATAGTGTGGAGAGTGGGATTTGAACCCACGCCCTTTCGGACCAGAACCTTAATCTGGCGCCTTAGACCAACTCGGCCATCTCCACGTCATGCTGTGAGCCAAATATTTTAATTTTTTACTTCTAATTATGCATTCAAAATTATACTTTTTTTATGGTTTTATTTGTTGGTATATATATATATATATATATATGTATGTATTGTGCATTTAACTTATATAAAGCGTTTTTGTTGTCACAATAGTACCCCTAATATTTCTATCAAGTGGAGTTACCGTAAGACTAGAAAGTAAGTAATAGATTTTTGAGGTAATCAGATCCTGTATAAAATATCAAAATTTTTTGATCAAGGGTTTTGAATTTGAATGTTTATAGATTCCATTAGAAATATTAGTGTGGTTTAACATAATAACATAAAAAGCAGATAGTGTTTTAAGAGGGGTTCTTAGATTATGAGAGTTAGAATCAAGTTCTATACAGTCAACGTAGCTCCCCGAAGGGGGAAGGCTGCG
The DNA here is from genome assembly GCA_018398585.1 of Simmondsia chinensis. NCBI lineage: Eukaryota > Viridiplantae > Streptophyta > Magnoliopsida > Caryophyllales > Simmondsiaceae > Simmondsia > Simmondsia chinensis. The sequence goes on along the minus strand of JAGTTD010000016.1, from coordinate 30,736,690 downwards.
TACATATACCCCGCAGACCCTACTTTTGCGGGAGCCCTTGCAGGCACTGAGTTTGTTGTTGTTGTTGTAATCAAGTTCTATAGAGGAGGCAAGATAAGACAATATGGAATTTTTAGGAGAATTTTTAGAGAATTCAAGGGTCTTGGGATGAGTTTCCATGGTCTTTTTGATGGGGTAGAGAATATTTATAGGGCTAATGTCACGTGTTTGATGTGTGAGACAAGAATACTTGGGTTTCATACCCTATCCAATACTTGGGATTCAAAGCAAGGAACTCTGTATTATAAGGTGAGAAGTATTTAGGGAGAGTAACATAGTTCTCATGCGTAACCAAAAGATAGGGTCACAGGAGTTCTCACGGCTTCTCTATTGTTGATGATCCGGTATCCGAGGGCAAGAAGCTCAAGGAACGGATTGCACCCACCAATATTAACCTTTCTTGCATTTTCTCACTATTGGCATTACCATTTCCTTCCAACTTTGCTGAAAGTGTCTAACATATATATCTGGTATTTACTTATTAGTACCCAATATTAGCCTTTCTCGCCACCTAATATAATATTTTTATCATCAATGAGCCTCGCTTCATGACAATTAAAAATATAAAATTAAAATAAATTGTCCATCTAAGAGGTTAAATTATTAGATAATGAATTATTCTAACCTCATTTTAAAATATGGTTAGACAAGGGCTAACATCAGAAAGTTTGTTTTTATTGGAAGGGCTTGCCATGATGCAAGCCTTTGCTTGCTACAACACTCACCTAATCCCCTCACCCTTTAATTATTCTCCACCCCTTTTTATAAATCTTTTGATTTGGCCAAGACCCACTTTCTTAATGACATTTATGCACTTAATTGACTACAAAATTCTTTCTTTATGACATATAATTATTAGAGTTTTAATATTCAATATGTCGTTTCTCACAACGCAGTCAGAAAAAGACACCTTTTGTTATTGTTTATGTAACTTTATTGTTGAATCAACAAGGTGTGGTCCCGTTGATAGAGTTTTGTTTATAAGCAAGAGGGAGGAAAGGAACTTCCAAATGATATAGTGCCTATCTGTTGAAATAACCCAAAACTACTCGAAAAATATGAAGTCCTAGTACCTGAAGCCGTATCCTGCACCTTGATCAAAGCCGAGTAATTAATAACGGTGCCCGGCTTTGTCTACGGGTTTGAAGCTAGGCAAAGCGTTCTAAACCTGGGGGGAAGCTGTGTAAAGCTAATCTGTGAGTGTCAAGATATCCAACTAGCATTTAAAACTACGAAATGACTCTCAATTTTATAATATATTTATAATGTAAAACCAATCAAAAATCAAATTTCGAAAGATGAGTATTTTACCTTATTATAATATTATAAAAGAAAATGCTAAACATTTTCCTAAAAAGTATATATTATGAATTAATAATTGTGAAAGTAAGCAAAGCAGACGCCGTTCTTATGAAAGTGATGGATGATCAGTCTGCTTTGTCAAAAAAATGATAAAAATAATAAAAGTAGACTAATTGATTACAAATATATGTTTAAAATATTTGTAGATTTATAATTGAAAATTAAAATAAAAAAATAAATAAAAGGGAAAAGGGAATGCATCTGGTTGGCCTTATTATTGCATGCTCGCATGCACTATTATGGTTGAAGGTTGTTCACTTTTTCCCTTTTTACTTAGTTTTTTTTTTTTTTTTTTTCTCTTTTTGGGGGGCCGCCTATACTTTATTATTATTTTGAAAGCATTATTTTTATTGAAAAAATAAGGGAAACGGTAATTAGAATTTATTTGAAAATATGAAAATTATTGTCGTGTCATGAAGTTCATCGCTGCCTTAAATTTGTTTATGTCCTGCACGGGTATAAACGTGACTGAATGGCACTTCGACCTCAGAGTTAATACAATGCTTGAAAGACCCGTGTCCTCGAGAGTTAGCAGACTAGAATACGTCCCAAAATGGCTCAATTATACCGTGGACAAAAAAAGAGAGAGAGAGGGAATTTTGATGTCCGTCTTTACCAAGAAAAGATGACCATTATATACACTTTAGTAAACCGTTTTGTAATGGCTATGAATTAGTGGGAGCAATTCAATAAAGATAATCAATGCGCCTAATTCAATGCTCACGACAGATAAAAACGGTAAGAAATGTACATATAATAAAAATCTGAGGATGCTACATCTCAGAGCCATGGCGTTAAGTGATACGAAGCTTTTGATTGTCAGGATGAGAAGTAGGACTTTCCGAGGGGTAGGGGGCTTGTTGAAAACAAAGGAATCAAAACTTACTTAGCGAGTTAGGTAATTTACTTTATGTGTTTTAAAGGAATTAGAAACCGCTAAGAAATTTCTACTTTTCATGTAATTCTTCCTATTTCCACATAAACAAATGCAACAACAACAATCCCAGTGCCTCAAGAGCTCCCGCAAAAGCAGGGTCTGGAGGGTAGATGTACCCAGCCTTCCCCCTTCAGGATGTCAACTTGAAGAGAGGCTGTTTCCGAGGACCCCCAGCCTGAGAGATAAGTTTTGTCTGTTTAAAAATAAAAGTGGTAGAAATTCAAGCTTATGCAACTTGAATATATATATATATATATATATATATATATATATGTATAAAATAAAGTGCTTGTGGAACATATACAAGGCTATCTTACGTAGGAGCAAAGTAATTCATAATTTATTTCATTATTATGTTATTGCCAAAGGTAGCTAGATGACAACCTTACTACGTCTGTGTGAAATTTAATATACTTTGCATTTTATATCAAAATACTATAATTTTTAAACAATTTGCGGTTCTAATACACCTATATGATGTGAAATAGAAATACGAAAACGATATTAAAAACGTCAAATTGAAGAAGAAATTTGGAGTCTATTGAAGTTGAGAAAATTTTGAGATTTTGTATTTAATAAGAATGAGGAATCAAAGCTAATTACGGGCAAGCATTTAGTCTATCCGCAACGTAAAAACCCTAAATGCAAAAGTTATGGAAATGTTCCTTACCTGGTTACAAAATGGGCGAAACAAACATCTAGAGGCCTGATTTTGGCAAAACAAGTGGGGCTAGTTATCACTAGCTTCGAAATTTTTTTTTCAAGATCTTAATTTTTATGTAAATAGGTCATATAACTTTGTACAGATCCAAAGTTATGTCAGTTTTAAATCGTAACATTATCTTGTTTGTTTTGACTCGACCTTTTGGGCTTCTGACAATTAGTTGCTTCATGCACAAACTCTTTGATTACTCATCCTATATATCGGTATTCTGTACGAGTTTGATAGGGCCCATTTAAGGAGGACAAGCAGTTGAGTTTATATATTATATAGATTAGATGGTTTGGCATTTTATATGTTGCAATGTAGATCGCAGTCAGTTTACTATGTTGGATGTCTTGGTGTTCTAACTGTTTGTCTTTGAACCCTGTTCTACACTATTTTGCTTTCTTGAACTTGTATATTAACTATCGAAAAACATATATTGCATAGATGAGTATTTTAAGTAACATAATATGAAGCACGTGGGGGAAATTAACTTATTGGTTACTCGAGGGAGTCACGTGCACAACTTCATAGCTTAAGCTTAAACCCAAGGCAACTCGTGTCCCAAGAGGGGTTTAAATCTAATACGTTAAGCAACTTCTTCTCTTTATTCTTTAATCTTCAACTTATTTTATCGTGTATTTTTGTATCGGTATTGTTGCTAAATAATACCACGTTAGATAAGACAATAAGAAAAATAGGTCAGAGGTTAAATGCCGATTACTGTTTGAATACCTGATATACACCGAAAACTATCCTGCATGAATCGAGAACAGCGGCAAGAAAAACTTGCGAGTACAAACTGCAGTTATGCAACTCCTAAATCTTATTCGCCCACCATTGATACCAAGTACCCTATACACGTCTCAAATAAAGAATAATGTAAAGTGTCCATAGAGGCACCTCACCCCATTCCATTTCTCTATAAATATTAAGCTAAGCAGTTCTAAGAACGCTTAAAATACATACACAAAAAACACCTAAACCTTGGTCCCCCTCGTCTATGGAGTCTGAATTCATCTCGCTTTATTAAAGACCTAAACGAAAACATAAAGTGATCTTTCCCTTCTATTATAGGGTAAAAGGTGTTAAATTTCACCACGCCATAGACCCTGTCTGTATAATTGGAACATTGAGATCCACACATAAGTTCAAGTGGAATTTCATTTTAGAACCAACTGGCACCCACTAAACCTATAAATTAATATTTTCTCTCTCAAATTGTTTTTGACAGGCTTTTCAGTTCTTACTTTGTTTCTTTATTGATCTTATTTGAATCCTTTTTTTTGGGCTTATTCGACATTCTAAAATAATACGATTCTCATATCCTACTTTATAGAACGCCGACTTCTATATTATAATTTCACACTAACTAACGAAAGAAAAAATACTCACATGTAAAGTCGATACAAAAACGAAACTGATTATATGTGATGGCGCATAAAAGGATAGGGGCCCTTCAAAAAGGGCGCCATCAATGGCGTGTCTTGCTACCGCAGAAACATCACTCTTCTCTTTGGCCTTTCCCTTCTACTTTTTTATTATTTTTATTACCCAGATAATGTTATTTTATGGATAAAGTTATTATTATTATAGCAAAATTATAATTTTGAAATAATTTTATAACTCTTATTACTTATAATTAATATTATTATTCTAATAATATTAATTTTTTCTGACAATAACAACTTTATATTATTATTACCGTTAGTATTACGATAAATTACAGAAAATCCTCTTCACAAATAAAACCACTTACTAAACCTTCTCACTTTTGAAAATCTTTCACTTTGCCCCCTGACAACTTTTTTTGACCATTTGCCCCTCAAAATAAAATGGTTAAGTATTTAATTTTATTTTTAGGTAGGGATTTAATATTTTGAAGAATAATAAGGACTTTTTTTTATATTTTTAAAAAGGGGTTAAAAATTATTATTTTAATTAATTATGTTAGTGATATTATAGTCTTAATGAAAAATATTATATTTTATCTTATAATAATTTTTATTAAAATTTTAAAAATAATTTTTATCTTCTGAACTTGTAATAATATTACTATAATTAATTAAAATAATTATATTTTTATAAATATAGAAAAAAAATTTAATTCTTTTGCTAAAAACATAAAATTTTTAATTTTGTTTAATAATATAAAATCTCTTCTAAAAATAAAATTAAACATTAGAGACAAAATGAAGAAAAATAAGTTGCATTGGAATTAAGTGATAAATTTTTAAAAGTGAAAAAATTTTGTGAGTATTTTTAGAGTCGGTTCCCAAAATAATGCTAAAAAATAAAAAAATTAAAAAAATAATGCTGAAAAAAAAAAAATTTCCAAATCTACTATTGAACCGCGTTTACAAAACGCGGCTTTAATAAACCGCGTCCATAAACCGAGTTTAACATTGCTATAAACCGCGTTTTAATAATGCGGTTATATTATTAAAACCGCGTCATGAAGACGCGATTTATTGAAGACAAAACCGCGCCATGAAGACGCGGTTTATTAAAGACAAAACCGCGTCATGAAGATGCGGTTTCTAATTGCTATAACCGCGTCTTTATGACCCGGTTTACTAGGTTTATCTAAAAAATTTCGGCCCATTCATTCACACGTGCTCTCTCCGCTGCTCTCACCGTCTCTCTGCCTGTTTCTCGTTAACCTACCACCAGTCACGTCGTTCGCCTCCTCCTTTCTTTTGCTTATACACTAGAGATCTTTCAAGTACTATTATTGGAGTTATTAGACCTCCACTTATGATGTTGGAGTTTACCATTATGAGATCAATATGATAATCATCACAAATTGCGGCATAATAAAAACTATAAGCGAACAAAAAAGTGAAGAATTGCTGCATAATGGTAAGTATAAGTGGAAAAAAAGGGAATTTTGGATTCCTGACGTTAAACCGCGTTTTGTAAACGCGGTTCGTGGACAAACCGCGTTTAATAGACGCAGTTCATGGGCAAAACCGCGTTTAGTAGACGCGGTTTATGTTGAAGTGAACCACGTTTAGTAAACGCGGTTTATACTTAAATAAACCACATTTTTTTTATCCGATTTTATTAAAATTTAAACGCGTTTTGCAAACGCGGTTCAATAGTAGATTTGGAAATATTTTTTTCGGCATTATTTTTTTAATTTTTTTATTTTTTAGTATTATTTTGGAAACTGACTCGTATTTTTATTTATGAATAAAATTTTTTATTTTCAAAGTAAAAGATAAAAAAAAAAAATTTATTTACCCTTATTATTATTATTATTTGCCATTTTTTTGATTTGGTTTGCTTTGCTTGCTGGTTTTGACTTTACGTACAAGTCCTACGTGGCATGCCCACAACTGATGGCTCCAAATTACTCACCCCCCAAGTTCAAAACTTTTTCTGCCACGTGGCACATACGGAAAGGTGTCTCTCACCTCCTGCAATAATCTGTTGGGTCCCACGTGTATTAAATCTGCCAGCTCAGCATCTATCTTTTGCTTTTTTAATTATCTTTTATTATTTAGGTTTGATGGTATGGGATTGGGATGATAAACACACATGGCAATCTCTTGCAGAAGTTGTACTGTTAATATTTTATCTGATAAATACACTTTAAAAATATATTATATTGGAAAAAAAAAGCATAAAAAATATTATGTTTACTAGATTTATACGAAACAGACACGTGAAATTGACATGTTAAACATCAAAGAACTATCATGAAAGCATAAAAATGGAACAAAAACATGTTTAGAGCCTGAATTTTAGGAAAAAAGGCGAGGCTAGCGTCAAAACGGCTAGGGTAACGGGTGATAAGCCCTTTAACTCTTTACAAATCAAAAGTTATGCCCATTTGAAGTTATCTGTGTAAATTAGTATTTTCTGCCCAACTTTTTGAGTTTCTAACGGTCCAATTATTTCATAAACTCTTCGCATCCTATTTGAGTTACAAATCATATATATATGTACAAAAAGTACGGTATATGTTGAAAAAAAGGAACAAAGATAACATATACAACCCAAAAAAAAAAAGAACAAAACCAGAAGAGATCAACAATGAAAAAAAGATGGCGGATGATTAGTCAAGACATTACGTTTTTTATTTTATACTTTCTAAAATGTTATCAGTCTTCTTATATAAATAATAAACATTATACTTTTTTTATTTCTTGTATCATAATACTATTTTAAATAATTTTGCCTATTTGATATACACAATTTAGTTACAAAAAGATATAAGTATATACTCATAAAATTGCAAAAACAAAACTACAAATAAACTTGGAATTGATCATAAAAAAAGCAACATACTCGATGGTCCAAAGGCTCGCGCTTAAGCAGGGATGGGAGGGGCGAATGTACACAGCCTTCCACCTTCCGAGTGCTCCCAACTTGAGGGTGAGGACTTCCCAGGAGGTCACCTATCCTGGTACTGCTCTCGTCCAAACACGCTTAACTTTTGAGTTATAATGCGATCCGGTGACAGCATGTTGGTACCCTCTTTGGTGCAAGCTAGATATCATAGTACTATACTCATTGTGCATATGGGCTATACAGGTTACTTCGTAGTTAAAATAATTAATTAATTTAGAAGCTGTAATTTCGTAAGTAGGTAAATAACCAACAGACAAAGCTACATTTTAACGTGATTTGAGTGTTTCGCTTTTGCATCTCCATGCACCGCCATGCTTCTTGTATGTTACAAGTTACAACAACGCTATGTTTTGGTGTTCTTGGAGCTTGGAATTTAATTAACATCTACTCATTCCTACATTTATCAGGATATCACATTTTGGTTTAAAAATTCAAATCGGTTTACTAATGTGGAGATACTGTTCGGTTTGCGATAAGAGAAGAGATAGGCCTTCGTAGCTTGGCCCACATTCCATTCCTATAAGTCCAGGTCTTGAGCTTTTCACCTGTCTTGTATTCCTTAAAAAGCTAGTTTCATTGCGGACCATTCCCAAAGCTAGACCACATTGTTAAGGACTCTATATATGAGTCTAATGTCACAAGCACGAGTTATTTTTGTTATTTCGCTTTTGATTTTTTGTAACAATTATGTAATGTAAATGTAGAATTAGTTAAACATAACATGGTTGTAATTTTGAATGGGGGGACCGGTTGGAGGAGGAGGCCAAGGAGTTGAAACACAATGATGTAATTACATTAATGAATTGGGGCTATACCTTAGGGCCTAGGGTGTAGGGTGGCCGGCCCTTTCCCTCCAAAACTCCCCAAGCATGCTTATTTAAACTACTTGTAACCTTGCATTGGTCATGAATGAAATTATCAAATTTTCTCTCTCTCTCTCTTAAACCGTCTCTCTCTCTCTCTTCTTTCCCTTCTAACTCTAATTTCTTTCCCCTCTAACTCTTCTAATTCTCCCTCTAATTCTACCCTCTTTCTCTAACTCTCCTCTAATTCCCCTTCTATTTCAAATCCTAACCAAGTCACGGGCCTAGGTTCGTGACATCTAATAAAGATCTCACATAAGAGTTGTCAGAGTGAATAGATGAATTTATAAGTCTAGTGGGTTACTTTATCTAATATTAATTGGTTTTATAATGGAATCCCAATTGTGCCAACTCCTTGGATCGGGCTAAAAGTTCGGTGAAATTTTACAGTTCGCCCGACTTTGATGAGGGTGTTCCACTATACTGTGTGATTGAGATTTTGATGTTTTTGTTTTTGACTTTCTTCCCTTAGAAGACTTTCTGTATTACTGGAGGGCTCTTTCCACTTCTTACTTATTAAAGAAAAAAGATTGATAGGAATATGATACAACCAATTTGGTTCTTTGGTCACTGGCTGTAGTGTGCAAAATTAGGTACTACGGGCTCTAAGGTGATCTTCGAGAGAAACCTTTGAACTCTTATACATATCTCGGAAGTCATATTAATTGACTTATAGAACAGATACGTATTTTTTTGTAACAAGACTACAAGATGAATTTAGAAGCTGATTAACCTTTAAGGGTCCATATTAGTGTACCGACAAATAATATAATAAAACCAGCAACTTAGTTCCCAGTTCATTAGGTTGTGTGCCATGCTTGGTTGATAGATATCGATAGAGTGGCATCTCCCACAGTGGGATTGCGGGTATAGCCCCTTAACGCTTGCCCATCCAGGCTCAACTCTTAGTTGGTTGTCCCGAACTAATAGTACTTGACCAAATAAACCTTAACCAGCATGCCAGAACTTGAACATTAATTTTGCTTTACTAGCATTAATCAGTCATCTCCCGAGATGGTTAAAATTTGTAGTGTACGTTGGTTTCACCTTTTTTTATTTTGTAATCCTATTTTCTCGAGTCGGTTTCGGAAATAATGCTGAAAAATAGAAAAATAAAAAAATAATGCCGAAAAAAAAATAATTCCAAATCTACTATTGAACCGCGTTTACAAAATGCACTTATAGTAAACCGCGTTAAAAAAACGCGTTTCATATGAATAAAAAAAGCGTTTCGGTTTACCAAAATTATAACCGCGTCTTGATAATGCTGTTTACATTAATAAAAACCGCGTCTTCATAATGCGGTTCACATTAATAATAACCGCGTCTTATAATGCGGTTTACATGAATAATAACCCGGTTTTGATAAAGCGGTTCACCTTAATAAAAACCGCGTCATATGAACGCGGTTTAATATGGTCAAACGCAATGAGTCGAGCCGAGCCCTTAACAAGCTCGTATCGAGCCCCTTAACGAGCTCTTATTGAGCCCTTATCGAACTGTTCGATAGCGAGCCGAGCACCCCCTGTTCGAACTTGGCTCGTTAAGCTATCGAGCTCTCCTAATGAACACGAACGAGCTCTAATCGATTTTGAGCACGAGTAGTTCATTGAACGCTCAGTTCGTTTACACCCCTACTCACCGCCGGTTATGTCATCCGCTGTCGCCCTTCTCCTACTTTATACGCCAGAGATCTTTAACTATCATTGTCTTAGTTATTTGATCACTACTGAATTAATAGCCTTTTATTAATAACTTTTCCTGATTTCTTACCGCCTCCACTTATAATGTTGGAGCTTCATTGAGAAGAACATGGGATCAATGTGACGATCATCACGAATTGCGGCATGATGGCGACTATAAGCGATGAGTGTTTGTGCGTACTGCTAATAAACCGCGTTTAGTGAACGCGGTTTACAGATAAACCGCGTTCTTATAAATCGGTTTATCCCATAGTGAACCGCGTTTAGTTAATGCGTTTTATATACATATAAAACGCGTTTTGTAGATGCGGTTTTTATGCATTTTAAACGCATCATCTTGGTGCGGTTCAGTATAGCCGCGTTTTGTAAACGCGGTTCAACAGTAGATTTGAAATTATTTTTTTTCCAGCATTATTTTTTTTATTTTTTAATTTTTGAGCATTATTTTGGATACCGGCTCTATTTTCTCGGATTGAAATATTGTACTTTTTTTGGTTCTTTAATTATCTGTTTTTATACAAGCTGACTCAATGCTCCTCTATATGAGTTTTCTATTTTATATTACGACTTTGCCGTTAATCATCCAAAAAGAAAAAAACATGACTCGAAGATATGCTCATCTACAAGGATCACAACTATTGCCTTTTTGGCCTCACATTTTTGAACTACGTGCCCCAAATGCATCCTTGAATATAAGAAGCCTTTCTATTTCACCAAATCAATTAATCAAATCAAGTTATCTATTTAGTAGATATTGTAAGAAGTTGTCAATTTATACAAAATAACTAATGTATATATGTTAAAGTTCACCCGATCTTTTAGGTCGGATCTGCAGAATTAGAACATATGAAATACACATATAAGCCAAAATAGAGTTACATTCTAAAACCAGTTAACATTAAGGGGAGTAACACACTAGACCTACATGTTGGTCTCTTCTTTATTGCAACTCCTATATGGGATTCAATTTGAGTCGTATGTAGAGTTGTTAACACAATCCATCATTTGTGAATCATCGACAATCACACCCCTCGCCTTTTTCGCTCTAATTGGGAATTATGACCAGTTGAAGCCAGAATTCATAAAAAAGACACTCGAAACAACAAATTCAAATGCACCCATCTTTCGGATGACATGATGTCGACAAACCTTAGCTCGAAATCATCCATCTGCTCTAATATCACGTTAAAAAACCAACTATATTCCAAAAATTTAAATAATATTTAGCTTTAGACTATATTTCCACGTAATTTTGAAATGAAGATATGAAACCCGTCTCGGTTTATACCAATAAAATACATTTTACTTCAAGAAATAGAGTGGATTACATCAATTTCTTAAATAAGAGTACAATAGATTGAATTACGTATGTAAAATCAATAAATTTGTAAATCACACCACTTGATGCATAATATCAAAAGCTTAACTTTAATAAACGTATGAACATTATTTGAATAAATTCATTACAAACAGGGGAAAAAAAAAAAAGTGGTAAATACACCACTTAATATTTTATATTATACAAAGAGAAAATAAATTGAAGTACTTTTGAGAAAATTGAAAAATAAACAAACCGTATCCAATGCGTAAAGTTCTTGATACAATCCTAAATTAGGTATTTGGGATCCATAGTATTAAGTTATATTAGACTAATCTAGTAGATATAGGGGCTCAACCTTGACATGGGTTTTTTCTATAAGTAGGGGCTCTTGTATTTACATATTCTATCATCAATGAAATCAAGTCATCTTTTATCTTTTTCTCTCTATCTCTTTATGCTTTCCTTTAGTATTTAGTTTACTTTTATTTAGATTCGCAACAGTTCTAAAAAATTATTTAGATTTTTTAATTTTTCAATATGACATATAAAATTACTAAAATTTTTTACTATCACACTTTAATATGACATAATTAGGTCATATATAACGGTGTCCCATTTTTGTAGGGCACTCGAAAAGAATCCCAAAATGGGGCTCCAACGGGAGCTCCATTTTAATTTGTTATTTTTTTAATTTTTATTTTGTGTTTTTTAATTATTTTTAATTAATAAATATGATAAATTTTATTTAAAAATATGTTTTTAATATTAACAAATTTTTATATATTAAATTTGAGTAATTTTTTATTTAATTATTAATATTATGTTATATTTGATTAATATAAATCTTAATTTTTATAATTTTAATTTGCTCTCCTAATATAATTAATTATTTTTTTAATTATATTTATTTTTAATGTATTTTTATTTTGTGTCTTGAATTAATTAAAATAATATAAATGACATTAACTATTAAAATATCTAAAAAATGTAGTTTTAAAAATGGAGTACGATTGAAAAAGAGAAGCACCATTTTTTTATAAAGCCTATTTTTAAAAAATGGGACTTCAAAAATAGGGCACCACTGCGGAGAGCCTTAGCATCCATTAGTTTTTTTTTGCTGCCGTGACATTTTGAAAAAACAAGAATAATTTGTAAAAATTTTTAAAAAAATTTAAATACCTAAAAAATTATAAATATTTAAAAAACTAATTTATATAGTTTAAAAAATATCTAAAATACCACGCCTGCAAAAACTCAGTTTCGATCTTACATTGGCAAGGTAAAGTCTTATCTTATGCTGGTCGTGTTGAACTTATTAAGACTGTTTTGGAGGGTGTGTTGGGGTTTTGGAGCAATGTGTTTTTGTTTCCGTTGGAGGTAGTTAATCGGACTAAATCCTTATGCTTGCGGTTCTTTGGGATCATCGGGGTGGGCGTCGTGGTTTAGTCCCTATTGCTTGGGATAATATATGTGTCCCATTCGAGGAAGGGGGGTTGAGTGTTAAGCAATTTGATAAATGGAATATTGCATGCTTTATGAAGTTCTTTTGGCAAATGTTGAGAGGTAATGACTCATTATGGATTGCTTGGTTTGGCTATTACTATGTTAAAGGTGCTGATTTTTGGTCAGTCCAGGCGAGGGTTAATGACTCTTCAACATGGAAAAATGTTCTAAAATGTAGAGATATTTGGGTTCGTAAATGTGGGGACATTGAGTTAGCTAAAAAAGCTTTGGAAGAATGTGTGTATGGTTCCAAGTTTTGTGTTTCCATGGCTTATGATGTTTTGAGGAGTCATGGGGTGAAGCGTCACTGGAAGCGTACGGTCCGGAATGATTCCCTTCCGAGACATGCCTTTTGTGTGTGGCGTTTACTCAAAGAGAGTCTATGTACGGATGGGTGGTTGGCGAGGCGTGGGTGTGCCTTGACAAGTAGGTGTGTTTTATGCTACAAGGCTGTCGAAACGAGTCGGCATTTGTTTTTTGAATGTCCTTTTTCGCGGGTTGTTTGGCAGCAGGTTGCGGGGCATTTTGGGGTTTTGTCTTCTCCATCCTTTGAGAATATTTTGCTTGGTTTGGTGCTCATGTTCGTAACAGGATGTGGTTCAGCCGCCTTCGTCGTTTGGTTTTATCGGTGTCAAGTTATAGTTTATAATATGAGAGAAATAGGAGATTGTTTAGCGATAAATCTTGTGATACTTCTGCGATTATTTGTTGCATTATTTATAGAGTTTGGAATAGGTTTGTCTATCTTTGTAAAGATCGTGCTTGAGTTGGTGTTTTGAGCGTGGGGTTGTTTTTCGTTTGCCTTATTTTGTGAGGCTTTCTTTGTATTTAGTTTATTGAATTTGTTCTTGCTTGCAGTTTGGCCAAAAAAAAAAAAAATTTCGGTTTCGATTCAAACTCAATCAAGCCAAGCTGAGTTCAAGCCCGTAACAAAACAAAAAACTTAACAAGCTTCAAATCAAGCCAAAATATAATTAGACAACAACGAGTCAAGCCTCGAACTCGAATAATTCGAACTAAACTATGATTAAGGTAATCTCAAAGTTTACATTGTAAAAAATAATTAAAAATAATTATATTATCAGGACAATAATAAAGACTTTTATAATTTTATTATATTAAATTATCTTAATATTAATAAAAAATAAAAATTTTAAAAAATATTAATAAAAAAAAAAATCCTAACAAATAAAAAAAAAGGCGAAGTGGAGGCAGGAAGTTAAAAGTAGACAAGGTCGCGATTTTTGGCGTGACCCCCCCAAGAAAATTCGCTTTTTACGGCGACGTGACTCCATGTCTGCTTTTTTATTTATTATTATTAGTATGATATAATGTAATGCATAAATGGTGTTTATATTTTATAAATATTAAATATGTTATATTGACGTATTTTTAGTAATTTAAAATTTATTTATCATTTTTATATTTTTATTAATGTAATAATATCATTTTTAGATGTAGTTACTATAATTTTATGAAATTAATTAAGTTTTAACAGTGACATAATTTAATAATCAGAAAGAAAGTTGAATAGCGAATTAATGAGATTGCTAGGATTACGAAATGGGAGGTTTTTGGGTGATGAGTACTTTATAATAATATACGTAAGGATTATATTAGTTTTTTGGCATAAAATTAATTTATTAATTATTATCTTTTATTAATTATACATTGATAATTAGTATATTTTTTAAGGGCTAAGCCAAAATACACCTCCAATATATACAAGAAAAGTTTCCTAAATTTTTTGGATTAGCAATTTAGATAAAAGGAACATACTCGGTGCCTCAAGGGCTCCTGCCTATGTTGGGTCTGGGGGGGCTGATGTACGCAGTCAGCCTTCCCCCTTCAGGGTGTTAACTTGAAGAGAGGCTATTTTCCAGTGCCCCCAACCTGAGAGTGAGGAGTTTGCAGGAGGTCACCCATCCTGGTATTACTCTCGTCCAAGCACGCTTAACTTCGGAGTTCTAATGGGATTCGGTGACAGCGTGTTGGTGCCCTCTTTGGTGGATTAGCAATTTAGATGATATCTTATATCTCCTTGGGATAAAATTACAGGACATTATTTTTTCTTTTTCAATTAACGTTTTAGATTATATATTATCTATATTTATAAAGTATAAGGGAATTTAAATAAATGACGTTCTTAAATGACACATTAACTATGACAGAACACAATTAAAAACATATTGATTATAATAAGTCAATATACACGTTAGTTATGATAGATTAATGGACGCGTTATTTGATGCCCGTGTGACAGGATAATACAGCCATACCTAATTTATAATCGAAGACATTTTACAAAAGACCACATCTTTATTTGACACTTCCACGACTCCCTTTTTTTTTTTTTAAACGTCTGCATTTTGTTTTCTCTGCTTGCTTACTTTCGAGCGGTGCCTTACGAATGTAGCATATTTTGAATATGAATTTAAATTTTTTTTTAATGAGAAAAGTATAAATAGGAATATTATTATGTGGTAGATTTTGATCGTGGACAGGGGGAAGTCGCTTGCTTGCGCGGCTGCACAAGAAATTTGAGATTGGAAATGAAAAATCCAACGTGAACCGCACCTTTTATGAAAACGACCTCATTTCTAGTCAAATCTTTACTCAATTTTTACTATTCAACCCTTCAAATTTAATTACGACTTCTTTTTTGGTTAATTCCTTTCACATTTTATTTTTATTTTAGAAGAATTTCTTTCGAACCGACTCACAAGAGCTTTTTATAAAGCTCGAATTGCTCAGCTCGTTCTAATCTTCAGTCAAGCCCAAACCTAACAAAGCTCGAGCTTATAAACTTGCGAGTTTAAATGAACCTTATTTTAATATAATTTATCGACTTAAATACTTTAAATCGAGCTAAGTATGAACCTAAATAAGCCAAGCTTGAGATCAAACGAGCCTATATTGAGCTTGAATGAGCTGAAAAGTTGAATGTTTAGTTAGGAGCTTACCGAGCCGGGTTTGAGCTCAATTAAGCTGAGTCCGAGCCCGAGCTTTTGACGGTCCGAGCTTTATGTTTGGGTGAGTTATTTAAATGACACAGAGTAAAATAGAATAGAGATTAGGATGATCTCCTTTATTTGAGGGGGTGTGTGATGATCCATATATAAATTAAAAGCAGTTTAAAAATGGATAAAAATACCAATTAATTAATTTTGTTTGAATGGTAAAATTAACCATTTTAATGCAAACTAATTCCTATAATTTAGTTATAAAATGAACAAGGGAAAAGGTAAACAAATCCCAAAAATTTAGAGTTGTTGCACAAGGTCATATTTTTTTTAAACTAAATTTTACAGTAGTTTGTAAATAATAAATTATCGTTAATCATCATTAATAAAAATATTAGTAGATTGACATTCGATTTGGTATGAACTCGGCAAATAAAAGTAAGCGAAAAAGAATGGCGAGTACGACCCAACAGTGTTCTTATCCGTCTAAGTAATCTTTGTCAAGTTATTCACCTGCCTGTATTCTCACAAACTTCTCGACAACCTGCTCTCTCACGGTTAATCCGCCGTCATTGTTCAAATTTTGGAGA
This sequence comes from Simmondsia chinensis, assembly GCA_018398585.1. Taxonomy (NCBI): domain Eukaryota; kingdom Viridiplantae; phylum Streptophyta; class Magnoliopsida; order Caryophyllales; family Simmondsiaceae; genus Simmondsia; species Simmondsia chinensis. The sequence goes on along the minus strand of JAGTTD010000016.1, from coordinate 30,720,344 downwards.
CTAAATGATGACGCTACCTCAAAGCACCGGATTGCCCCAAAGCCGTTAACTTTACTCGTTAATTTGGGTCTAAGTGTTACTCACCCAAATATTACCTGCCCACTATTCAGATGAGTACTTTATACACGTGTCAAAATAAAAGGATAATGCTAAGTATTTACACCTCACTCACACTCACCTTCCCTACAAATATTAAGTTAAAGTTCAAAATAATGTTTATTTTTAATAATAATATTGACGCACTTACACGAATTATCTGTTTATTTACGTCAAAGTCCTTATATTTTTTCCAATGTACTATTTTAGTATTTATACTTTTAATTGTATTAATTTAATTCTTTTACAACTGAATATGTCACTTTAACCCTTAGAATAAAATTTATGCTAAGTTTTAATCAAATTTTAAATCGTATGGCTATAATTGGATTAAATTAAGTCAACGGGTGAATTTATAGTGGGTTAAGTAATTATATCGTTAAAAATTACATCAATAATAAAATTTAAATTTAACAAAGTGACTAAATTAATATAATATAAATTATATATAAATAAAATTAATATAATTAAAAATATAACGTTAAATTAACACAATGCAAAAAATACCGAAACAGTTGTTGTAAACAAGGCTCAATTATATAAATAAATCATTTTCTTTTAAATTAATCAGTCTCTTGTCACTTGCTTGCTTAAATTTCTCGATATCCTCTTTTTATATAAGAGCCTCACTTTCCTTTCACTTTTATCTCTCCGTGCGTAGAGAGAGAGAGAGAGTGTGTGAGAGAGATGAGAGCGAAGAGGGGAGGATTTTTGCCGGAGGATGACGTGTCCTCTCGCCGGAAAAGATCCAAGACTTCGCCGGAATCATCCTCCGACGGACACCGTTGCCGGAATGATTTATTCGATGCCTTACCGGATGATCTCATCCTTCAAATCTTCTGCAAGCTTAGTTCTTCTGCTTCTTCCCCTTCTGATTTCATCAATCTCCTCATTACGTATGTATTTCTAATTCAAATCTCTCTCTTTCTCTTCAAGTTTCCATGTACGGACAGATATTTATTTTATCTTTTATTCAAAATAGTCTTACTATTTTTAAATTTGTTTAAATTAGTATTTTTTTTAATTTTAAATAGTTCTTAATGTTTAAAATTTGTTAAAATCTATGTCATAGTCTTTTATATTATTCAAAATAATCTCTAATATTTTTAATACTACTCAAATTAATTCTTATTTTTTTTAATTTAAAATAATCTTTAATATTTTATTTTATAAATAATTGATTTCTTTTTTTTTTTTTTAAAGTTGTACTTAATTTTGGTTGCATGTAGGAGTCCAATTTTGGTACAGACTAAAACATTGAGGGTGATTTTGAATTAAAAAGAGAAAAATTAAACTAGTTAAAATAAAAGAAAAGGTAAGAAATTAATTTAAATAAAACTAAGGACACAAGGCATCAACGGTGTAAATAAATTGAAATTTAATCATTTGATTTTCTCGAATTTGGATTGAATCTGAACCCGTGTGAATGTTTGTGGAAACAGATGTAAGAGATTAAATGGATTAGGATTGAACGCTATTGTACTGTCAAAGGCATCGCCGAAGATGTTTCCGATGAAGGCAAAGAATTGGATGGAATCTGCTCACCGATTCTTGAAGCTTTGTGCCGATTCCGGCAATGTCGACGCCTGCTACGCTCTCGGCATGGTAATTTCTTCGATTCGATTTCATTTGTAACCGTCTTAAACTACTACTCGTTCGTTCCACTAATCTGTAATCGTCTCCAATTTCTAATTTTGTTTTAATTATTCTTCCCTTTTTTTTATTGGAAGTTGTTATTAATAGAGCAAAAATTATTATTGACAGAATAATAATATAAAGTATAAATAATAGGAGCTATAAAATTATGTTGAAAATACAATCTTGTTAGGCCAATAACAGTTCTGCGCTGACAATAATTATAACAGTACTCTTTCTATTTTATCTCAATTGTTCCTCTCGGCTCTCAATGTTTCTTCAAATTAGTTACTTATCTTTGTCTTTTAAAATGATCACTCGTTTTTTATTTACAACAAAATTCGTCTCTTGTCTATTTTTAACTTTCACTTAATTATAGTCACCATATAGAAGACTTGTTTTGTAATAGAACAAAATTACTAGGGACCGTGCTGAAAAAAAAAAGATAGATATTAATTTAAACAAAATTATAAAGATGAAAGTCCAATTTATATAGAAAAGGATACCAATTTAAACACAGCTATAAAGATGAAGGATGAATTTAAATGGAATTTAAAAAATAAGGAACAACGTTTAAATAGCTGGTAATTCGCACAGTTTTACTAAAGTTCTTTTTGTTTTTCTTTGATTATTTGTCGTAACAGATTCGATTCTACTGCTTGCAAAACTGCGGGAGTGGCGCGTCACTAATGGCCAAGGCCGCGATTAATTCCCACGCACACGCGCTTTACTCACTCGCCGTGATTCAGTTCAACGGCAGTGGCGGATCGAAAACCGATAAAGACCTGCGTGCCGGTGTCGCGTTGTCGGCACGCGCTGCCTTCCTCGGCCACGTCAATGCGCTCCGCGAGCTTGGTCACTGCCTCCAAGACGGCTACGGCGTGTGCCGAAACGTCAACGAAGGCCGGCGATTCCTCGTTCAGGCGAACGCCCGGGAACTCGCCGAAGCGCACTCCTGGCTCTACTTGAAGCCTCATCCAATCAGCCACCGCCACCTGTTATCCACACTTACCGGCGGTGGCTGCCCTCTTTTCAGTGACTTCGGGTGCAATGTGCCAGCACCGGAGCCCCACCCGGTGAACCAGTTTTTAGTCGAGTGGTTTGCTAACCGGGGCGGGATGCCCGGTCCAGGCTTGAGGCTGTGCTCACACGCGCTCTGTGGGAAGCCGGAGACACGGAAGCATGAGTTCCGGCGGTGCTCGGTTTGCGGGATTGTTAATTACTGCTCACGCTCGTGTCAGGCGCTCGACTGGAAGCTTCGGCACAAGACACAGTGTGGGCCGTTGGAGCGATGGCTCGACGAGGAGGGTGGTGGTGGAAGTTGACTAATGATACATATCCAAATTAGGTATACGAACCTGAGAGAAACAAGGCAACCTAATAGAAATACTCAGGGCCGTCTTCCGAAGGGGATAAACTTTATGTATAGAGAGATGCATTTTGCTAGCAACTCGATTAGTGAAAATCAGTGTTAGTTTCTATCGGGTTGTTCTATTAGTCTCGACTCATATATCAAATTGGGCACATATTTAGGAAGCAGTTGAGTCGACGATGAGGATGACTGTGACTGCACATAAGTTTTGGTTCATGTTTTTTCTTGCCTTTTTGGGATTTTTAATCATAAAAGTCGCCAAAATTGAAATATGGACGGCGGAAAATAATAGAGAATGCCGCAATTATTGCAGTTTTTTTGTATAGCGAAGGAATATTTACTATTTTCCTTCCTTTTAATTTGTTGTAGTTAATTAAAAGGGCATAATTTTGACGAATTATAATGCTAATGCCCATTATGTTCCTTGAATATTTTTCCTCTTGTTATTTCATAAATTCTTTTTAATAATGTGTATTCTATCGAGTTAAGTATCCGTGTATGGAAAACTTGAGGTTAATAGAAAGCGGTGAGCGCTCAGAGTAGGCTTTAAAGCCACACGTACATGTGCACTTTGCTTTATGTGGTGTGAAGTTTTTCAGTTTTAAGACCATATGTTTATAGTCTTTGCCTTCGAAAAAAAAATTGAGCTTGATAAATCTCAGTGAGTTTAAATTCTAATTGATTTTATTGTTGGTAGGTTATTATCCTATATTGATGGATTAAAATTCACATGCTCCTTTTCTTTTAAAATTTTATTTTATTATTCTGATTTTGTTGGTAGGTTATTTTATTTTATTTTAAAAATCTTAATAATTATAATTAGGAACTAATTGAAACTATACTAAAATTATGAATTACTGAAATCAAAGTGAATTTGGCTTAAAAATGTGTTTTAACTTGGAGGCAAAGAGAACTCAATTCCCTTGTAGCTTTAATTTTACATAAACTTACATTTTTATATTTGGCATTATGGTAAGAAATACTTCTAAGAAAAGTCAACCACTTTTACAGAAAATTCTTTATAAATATTCTCCAAAATAATAAATATTTTAATTAATGGTTTTGATTTACAACACACTATTGGCAAAAATGAGGAAAAGGGAGAAAAGGTTCTAAAAACTTGATATTGTGGTGAAACATTATTTTTGACATTTTTACTTGTTAGTTCTTAATTTTTTTTTTTTTTATAAGTCAGCGGAAAATGATTAAATAAAAAAATTATATACAAAGTACAAGGGGCATATCTCAAGAGCTCAAAACCTAGCAACAAGAAAAATAAACAAGTTTACTTCAATTATTAAGCGATAAAGAAGATACAACAATTGATACAAGTTTCGATGTTGACTTTCATCGTCATGTCAACGACTATAAGTAGACTCTTGACAATGTCAATTACATCATGCGCGACAATTTGGAGCTCTTGATTGTCAGCTGAAGATCTCGAAATTTCACTAATACCTAATCATCAAAACTGCAGTGGACAAGTGAAACTTGGCAATGATGTTGTTCAAGGTCTTCTTTGGGTGGGATGATGCATAGAGAAGAAAATTGGACCATTTTACTAGGGCCAATTGCCGAGCAACTAAGTCCCAACAATTATGTCACTCCAAAACGTGAGAAGTAAAGTCATTTCCAAAAAAAAGAGAGAAATTACGGGTCTTAACAGCGAAGCCTTACAAAGCACATGCCATGTATACTTGATTTATATTTGTATTCAAATTATTTTTACCTCTTTAATGTTTGGACACGGGAGATTATGCAGTTTAAAAAATAACTTATAGCCACTAAAATTTAACTGAAATACTTGTATAAAAGTCCTTGTATCATTTTTTTTATATGACTCGCTCCTCAAGTTGGTAGTCCTCGAAAACAGCGCCCTTTCAGGGTAGCAATTTAAAAGAGAAAAGCAGTGTACATCCACCCCCAGACCCTGCTTATACGGGAACCCTTGTGATATTGGGACTGTTATTGTTGTTATCTTATTTTTATATGTGAGCCTACATAAAACATACCATATTTTTTATATTCAATTTAACCATTTGATAATCTACTAATTCATAACTAAATTGATGTAATCGTATATTTTAACTTTTATAAATTTTATCTGTTTTGAATAAATACCGGAGATATATAATATTATTTAAAAATAAATTTAGTATCTCTCACGCACAAATAATATTTTTTTACATGTGATTTTTAGAATATTTCAAATTTTTTTTCTTTTTTATTTTCATTATTTAATGGCGCCAATCAAGTCCTGACCCCACCTTCATCTCCACGAACTCCAAAACCCTAATTTCTCTCTCTCTCTCTCTCTTTCTGTCTTTCTCTCTCCTCCACAACAATGGCGGAAGAAGAAACCTTAGCCACCATCAAACCCTCATTCCCCACTCAGCGCGTCAAGAAAATCGTCAAACTCGACAAAGATATCAACAAAATCACCTCTGAAGCTATGTTCCTCATCTCCTCCTCCACTGAGCTTTTCCTTCATTTCCTCGCCGAGAAATCTGCGGAGATCGCCTTCGAGAAGAAGCGGAAGACGGTGAAGTACGATCACTTACGAGTTGCAGTTAAGCGGCATCAGCCTACTCGCGATTTTTTGCTTGACTCGCTGCCACCGCCTTCTCAGCCGTCCGTTGGTGCGACAATTGATCGGGATCGTTCTCGGCCGATTAAAGATAAGCACGCGCCAGCTAATACTCCGCGGATCGACACCTTCTTTCGCAAATCAGGGGACAGAACTTCGGAAGGTGCCACTGAGTCAGAAAATGGAGGTCCGAATGAGGGGGCTTCAACTTCAGATTGTGTTAATGCGTCGCAAAAAGGAGGTCCGGCTGAGGTTGATGGGTCAGAGGTTATTCCTTAGACTTCTTGCTTCCCTCTTACTAGTATCGGTTATTTACGCTGTTGGTTTCTGATGCTTTAAGAATGTTCAAATTGATCTATTATCTTTTTTTTTGGTTCAAAATTGTCTCTAATGTTCTAAATTTGTTTAATTGGTCTCTAATTTTTTTTGTTTAAAATAATCTTTAATGTTTATTTTATGATAAAATTGACCTCTCATTCTTTTAATTTTTACCTAATTTTTGTCATGAGGGATTAATTTTGTTATACAATGAAACGTTAGAGACTATTTTGAATAAAAGAAAAAAAATTAGAGACTAATTTGAACAAATGTAAAAATATTTGGGACCATTGAGGGACCAATATGAACAAACTTAAGAGGATGAAGGATCAATGGTATAAATAACTTAGAGGAACCTTGTGTGTTCGGATATAGTCTAGACAGCCGAGTGTTTTTGATCCAATGATAGTATTGTGATGATCAAATCTCTGTCAGGTTGCATTCATAGCATGGGCACTGATCAGACATTTGATTCTGTTAATATATGGTTATGGAATTTGGATTTGAAGGCAATTTTGATGCCCTGTTGCAATTGATGATTCTATTCGGTTGATTCTAGCCTTTTTTTTTCATTGGCACTCCCATTTCAGATTCTTATTGTTGACTTTAGTTATGTTGATATGTTGCTATTCTCATTTCAGTATCCTACATTATCATGAATGTAGTTTCTTGATATGTTTAACGCTAAAAATACGAATCATGCATATGCAATTTAAGTAGACATTGTTTTAAATTTTACCTGAAGTTAGGCCTAGGTTGAATGTCAAGTAACCAGCTTTCCTGAAAGTTGAAGCTGATGGGTGAAGGTTCATGATTGGTTTTATACTTTAACGTGCCCACTAACACGAAGCTCATTAGGCTTGGAGCGTGGATATTGTACAAGTTCATCCCATACTTTGTGCTTAAATTATGTTAATATTGAAAGTGGGAGTTGTTGGGATGTGAACTCTTGATCTCTTGCTCATCAAGGTTCTGATGCCATATCGAGAAACCAACTTTCCCAAAAGCTTAAGTTAATGAGTGAATGTCCATGATTGGTTTTGTACTCTAACATTGAATTTAGTCCGGCTTGTTTGTAACTCTGCTACTATCTATTGTCATGTTATTGGGTGGGTTTTGAGAGGAAGGTTTTTTTTGGGGGGGGGGGGGGGGGGGGCTAGAAGCTCTTTTTCTTCTTAAAATACATTGAAGTTTCAGAAGAAAACCGTAACCAAAATGTACATTATTACATGACTATGCCCTCGAATGGGCACAAGAAAGTAAAACAAATTAAGAAGAAAACCAGAACCAGAATAAACATTATTACATAATTATGCTCTTCAATGGGCTCAAGAAATCGAAACAAACTTATTATGCTTAGTATTATCTTCAATGGCAATCTGCTCGAGAATCACAAATGTCATCTACACTGTTAGGTCTCGCATATGTGCCACACAATTTTGGCAATTGAGTCAAATATCAGGAGTTAAGGGGCCAGAAAAGTTTGAAACCACTGAAGCTGTTTCTTCTCTTAGCTGAGAAGCAAAACTTGGTCGAGCATGAATTTTCTTTCCTTTCTTTGCGAACGGTGTGCCTTGACCTGGTGCATTGATGCTATATGATCCTATCTGTTGGAAACCTGTTGAGAGTCTTCGGCTTAGAGGAGAAGAAGCGCTGAAGCTTACGTTTAAACTCCTAATCGGAGTATGTCGGCTGCTGGTGCCTGGTCTTGTGCTAAACGCATTTTCCTGCTCAGTCGGTACTTGGCTTTGCACCTTCTTCTTCTGCAGCTGGGATTTTGAAAGAAGCCCCATTAGTAAGCAGGCAATTGAAACATTTCACTAGTTTTTGTTAGCCCCTCTGTGTGGAGCCTGGTTTTGTTCTGTAATGTGCCATGTCCAAGGAGTAGAGGATCGAGCCAATTTTAGGGTGTTTTTAGGTGCCCTAGGGTTTTGTGTCGATACATATATATTCCTACTTGGGGTTTTTGAGGCGCTACATGGAAACAAGAAGAATTGTTTTGTGTTTTTTCTAAACAGTGGTGAAAAATCATGGCAACTCTGTGGATATTGGTACAATTGGTCGAACTATGTAAATCTCGTAGCTTGTTTTCTTTTTCTTGTTGAATTTTTCGTTGTTCTTTTCTTTCATTTCTCTAACATCCTTAACCACGAGTTTTATCATGAATGCATTTTTCATTTACAATAGTGCAATATAGGTGGAATGGAGAAAGTAAGATGACATGATGATCATATCAGTTGCACATTCTAAGCAGCAATTGGCTTACTGGTTTTATGAGTCTGTCTTGGCTGCCGGTATTTCTGTTGATACTTACCCTTTGTTTTTGTTTCTCCTCTTCCCTTTCCCGCCATAGTGAATTGTACTCTTCCAACATTTCTAGCAGAGGTGCCTAAAACCCAGAAAGCAAAAATTCGAAATAGAAGTTGAAAGTTATCAGCATAAACCAAGTAATAAGACAATATAAAAGGTGAGTGAGACTCTAGATTATTTGCAATGTAGACGAAAATTTAGATTGTTTTCTGCTATTTGCTTCTTGCTGTCATAAAGAATCCAACTGAAACATTATTGGCTTTCATGACCCGGAGTTTCAAATAGAACAAAGTGGTGGTGCAGAGTTAAAGTTCTGTACTTTTTGCATTGTTATGTAGTCTTACAGATTTTTCAACTTAGTGCTACATACTTGCTATTTAAATATCATCCCTCCTCAGCATTGTCCTCATTCTAAATGCCCCCTCCCCTCTCCTTGTAGTGCATTATTGGAAGAATGATCTGTACAATGGACACTTATGGCAAGGTAGTCAGAGAAGCTGATACGAGGAAATCCATAACAGTTAAATCAAAAGGTGGAGACATGAGCAGGTATCTCATTCGAATTACATTTTTTAGCATATATTATCTGCAAGTAGTTATGTATGTTTGATAAATGAAATGTTGTTGGCACTTGAACCCATGAACTGGACAAATGCTTACCTGATCATAGAGGAATGTTTTCCCATGCTCATCTTCCCAACTCCTCGTCATTCCAATTAACATATCCACCAGAGCTGCAAGCAAGCCATTTGATGAGAATGCCTGGCTATCTTTGTTTGACAACAATTATTGATTTATTACATAGATGGTGGGCATTTTATGATCAGCATATTCTTTTTGCATGTTTTCCTCACAGATTTCTTCTTCTTGAACCAACATTGCTAAACCCCATCTAGTGAGTATGGGCATTTCATGTCACTACAAGATGACACAATGCATTCTTATTATTCAAATAGTATGTTATCTGACATGTTCTGGTGCAAGTGACCAACTGTATGAGTTACTAGGGAATATAGCAAATTCTGGCTAAGAAGGTGAAAGAAGAAAGGGTGCCATAGATCTATGTGACATCCTTTGAAAGAAAAAGAATCTCGGTTTGTCAATCCCATCAGGCTTTTGTGGAGCCTCATATTTGGACCTCTACTCTACTGTTGCTCTTTTTCACGTTCAAACAGGTTGACCTAATTTTACCTGGAATTTTGCTGACTGTTATTCGGGCACGTTCAGCTCGTTTCAAGTTCTTGTGAGCGCCTCTGCTAACTGAATAGCGGTTCTCGTCCTGTACATGTTTTGGGGTAGGACATATAAATAATGTATATAGCATTGCCTATAAGGGAATTTGATGGGGAATAGGACCCTACCCTGTTATATTCTTCCAACCATCTCTCTTCATCACGTGCTAACATCCATTTCTCGACCTTCTCCATAATAGCCTTCCTACTACAAGCTTCCTCTTTTGCTTTGGAAATTTGTTCGTCCATGCTTGAGAGGAGATTTGCAGGGTCAATCTCCCCTTTCGTCACACGATTCAATATATGAGCTTGAAGAAATCTTATATCGAAGAAAAATTTTGTATTTAGGAGGAATAGAGTAGTCAACCTACCAGATTCTAAGAGGTTCGTAACGTTTTCTATGTCTGATCGAGAAGGATTATCCATATGTGATTTGCTGCATATTTCCTCTAGTTCAAACTGTTTCCTTAGAAATAGCTCTTTCATCTTGCTTGCTTTTAACTGATCGAGTCTCTTTACTTCTGCCTCAGCCTTGAAAAAGTAGTACAAATCAGATATTCACCCTTGTCATTAATGTTAGTTTCTCAATTATTTTGACAACAAACCTGTTGGATTATATTGAGAGTAAGGCTTCCTCGATTTTGTATTTCTGCTGAGGAAACTGATAACAAGTTAGTAACATGAGAAAACAACTGACGGTCTTTTTCTGCTGTGTCCATAAGGCTCCACATTTCTTCCAGTGATTTACCCAAATGGTGAAGCTGCAAGCAAATAAACTCACTTTGTAAATGCACAAGCATAACATATTTGGAGTCAATTTATTTGCTCATGACCATAAAAAGGAATTTTTCTACAGAACAAGCACATGATTGCACTGAGATAAAAAAAATCTTGTTGCTTGCTCAATGCATTCAAAGTACTTTCCTGACGTGCTTGTGCTGCCCTTTTTGGTTGAGCTAAGCATAGTAGCTTTGCTCTTATTCCTACCTATAACTCTTTCTTCTTTTCTGTTTACAATAGTAAGGAGGTACAATATTAGCCTAAGTAAGGCCACGCTGGCATTTGGGCGAGGGGTGAGATGAGCTTTGAGTGACCTAAAGCTTGGGGGTGGATAGCTGAACCGCTATACGAAACCCAAGATTGTTAGTTGAGTGCTTTTTTCAATAAAGGAACTATTATTAATTGAGTGCAATAAGAGCTCTGCCTTTAGCTTCCCCATTTACTATGGATTATTAACCTTAGGAATTCCATAAGAGAAAGTATATAGCTAAATCTCTGTCATCAATAATCTGCTGCATGGACACTAATTTAGTGCCGGTAACATGAGTGGTTTCCTGAGCTATCTGGTCTGCTGCTAGGTTGGTGTTCCCTGATTATTAGTCCTGCTTCTTACTGTTATTACTGGTTTTGGAACGGCTCATTTGCCTGCCTCATCGGTTGCTCACATCACTGAAATAATAGTTTTGTTTCACATATATAAAGAATTAGTGAGAGAAGCAATACTTGAACCATGTCAGTTGTCTCTGGTTTCCCACCAACTTTACTTACACCCTTCGTTTCAGCAAAAGGAAAAAAAAAAAAAAAAATGTTGTGTGCTCTTAATTAATTCGATGTAGAAATGCTTATACTACATGTTATGACTTGGTGTAGGACGAACCTTCTCTAGCCGTTTATGCTTTTCTTCCTCGAGAGACTTCACTGTGCTGTCAAGTTTAGACAATATGCAGTCACTTATGTTTTTGGCTATTCCACACAATTCATTTAGGCTTGGATGGATCTTTGTAATAATCATGGATGAATCCATCCCCAGTACTGCAGATAACTCATGGATGGTGCTCAAGTATTGTTCCACTCTCTGTAGTCTGTTGCTCTTCAAGAATCAACAATAAACAAACTTAATGTAACGTTGTTCAAAAATGGTTAGCATGTGCTCAATCAATAATCCATCAAAATGTTTTGTGCTTCATCCATATGGTACCTTGTCATTCTGGAGTTTTTGTAGCTGTGCTTGGTATTCTTCAAGCTTCTTTAATGAAAGATCATTCTCATTCACGATGACAGATAATGTTGAATCATCATATTCTGACCGACCTGCTATTTCTGCTAATATCTTCTGAATTTGTCCTTGCACAGCACGGAATTGGTTCATTCTCTCTCGTTTCCTCAGACGCATCTCCCTCAGGGCTGGTGTGATGGAATCTAGCTGCTGCTTTAGTGTTCCTGCTTTTTTCTCTGGCTGATGGGAGGCAATATCAAATATATCATGCTAGGACAAAGGGCTCTTTTCCAAAGAGGATCAAAGATGAAAAGGTGCATTGTTAGAGGCCTATTTAATATAGTTTTCTGTTTACAGTTTTTGAATAAGTTTTGGACTATGCAGTTTACAAAAAACTATGCCAAACAGATTGTAGAAGCTTGTAAACTTCCGATCACACTTGTCTAAACCATTGATATGTGTGTCATGTCCTAAGTTTTGGATTATTCAGTTCTATTTTAACAGTTGTCCTCCACCACCCTAATAAGAAGCCTTCTCTACACAACCCATTCTCAATCAAAAACTCTTTTGTATGTGAATGGAATATCTTGTTCTAACATCAGTTTTCTTGGTTGGTTTGGAGGGAAGACACTTTCCTTTCAAGAATTTTTCTTCGTGAAATATTTTCAATTAAAATATCTTCTTTATTTCTGCTAAACCAAAGGGGACTTCAATAGCTCCATTTACAACTTTTTTTGAAGAACAAGTCTTCATTTCCCTCGGATGAAACTGGAATTGTTTTGAAACCAAGACAAAAAAAAAAAAAAAAAAAAAAAAGAGGACCAAAAGTTGGTTTGTAGTGAAGGTACATACCCTTTCAGGTAGAGATTGTTGGCCAAGGGATAGAAGAAGGTGTGTGAATTCAGCCTCTGATTCAGCCAGCTCCTGATGCAGACGAGATCTCGCCATGTTGGCATAGTCCACTTTTCTTCTGTATACCTCCAGGCATTCCTGTTCTATATTCAGTAAAACCTTCTCTCTCTCAAACTGATCTTCCCCGACCTCATCCCATATTGTCTGTTTACATACAAACATATTGGTCATCACGTAACGCGAAAGAAATAGAGTATAGCTAATTGAACTGCAAATGAGGACCACGAGGTTCCCTGTTCTCGTAAGTGGGTTAATCTGTCCATCATCCACATCACAAGGAATACTCTAAGACAGTATGTTAGGGAAAGTTCAGAGATGGACTGTTTGACGCCAATTCTTACATGCTTAAAAAAAGTTTTCGAATTTCTGATTGTAAATGACTTGCCTGTAATTCTTGAAGCAAATACCCACATGAATTTTCCAGCAACCCGGAGCTTCTCACTGTTATCTGAGTCTGAAATGATCCCATGGGATCAATCTTTTCAAATGGGTCGGCTCAGGTTGCAAAGAGAAGATGTTTGTTTGAGTTCCAGGAAATGGAGGAACAAGTGGGAGCAAATGATTTTGTCTGGGAAGGGATTTGTTTGAGTGGGAGCTTTTGGGTCTGAGTCATTTTCGCTTAAATGATAAGGTTGGCAGAAGTAGGTGACACTGAAGCTTCATACTCAAGGTTTGAGTCCATATTCACTTTGATCTTCCATTTCTTACTTTCTAGATAATAGAGGTGTCCAAATCAGCTTACATACATCTTAATTAATCTCTAGGTAACGGGTTGCAGAAATTGCCCACTTAGAAGTTTCCCTAGAGCAACAGAGCAAGTTAGGGCTAACAGACCAGTGAGTGCCGCGATGAATTGTTTTCATCTAGTAACAGGATTCGTATCTCAAATTGAACGTTTTAGAAGGTGCTAGGTCGAAGCCAACTCTTAGTGGTCCTCTCTTTCTTGTTCTAGTAACGTTCTATTAGAATAACAAAAAAGATAAATGTCTGTGTCACTCAACTGCTGCTTTCCCTTTTTCACATTACTTATTTGGTATCATACTTTGTGCTATTGGTGGTTGCTGGTATACTTTACTGCGGGTAAATTGATACTCACTCAAGCAATATTATTCCATAAATAAATAAAATGTTCTTGAACTACAAGCTGCCATCGCCCAGAATTGATATCCGAATGATCATTATTTTTGGGGCATGGCCGAAATGAAGACTGAACCTGAACAATCCGATGAAAATGAGTTCCAAGATCGTTTACCTTTAAGAGATTTAATCAATGGGGGGTAGCTCAGTTCCTTAGTTCTAATAGGTTTTCCTGGGGTTTTCTTTTCACCCTTTCTTTTCCTGAAAAATCTTGGGTGTTAATTCTTGTAGCTCTTTTACCTTGCATAGCAGATGTATCAACCATAAGGATCAAAATGAGGTGAGCCGGGGCGAGCTAGCCAGGCTCAAGGCTCAGCTTGACAACAGTTTGATCAGCTTGGGTTGGGCACAGACTTCGAGCTCAAGTGGGTTGACCTTTGAGCTAAACTTGGCTCGTTTAGGCTAGATTAGGGTCGAGCTGGCTCCTTGAGCTCGTACTTAGCTTAAAAAATACAAATTTAGGCTCATAATTTAGATTGATTAACTCAGTTCATTTAGCCAAGAAAACCTATTTCATTTCGCCTCAGGCTCAAAAGAAGCCGAGCTTTTCAAGCTTTATAAGAAGCCGAGCTTTTCAAGCTTTATAAAAAGCCTCCGAGCTGGCTAGCTTATTTGCACCCGTAGTCAACCATAAACAAAGAAGCTATGAGGAATTTGCATCGCTTTAACTTAGCTTTATTCTAGCAAAAGAAGAAGAATATATCCCAATATGTGGGATCCATTTGTTTTATTAAATCAAAGTTGCTGATTTGGGATAATCCTTTTTTTAATCAACAGCTTGATGATGGCGTTATGAGGAATGATTGAGGGGCCGGGTCCATATAAGCTGGCTTGTCTTTTTACAGGTACATCTAAACCCAAAGTTTTGATGGCTCATCATTCTCAAATAATTGTCATTATACCTAATTCCCGGATTATCTTTTCTCTCATTTTGGTAAAAAATTATTATAAGCAGCTGCCTTTATGTTGTGCTTAACCTGTCACTGAAGGCAATTTTTGGAAAAGATTTGAGCCTAATGGGATTTGGAATCACAATGCACTGGATGTGTTAAGTATATGAAATCATTTATGAGCCTTCACCCAACAATTTAAGCTTTTCAGGTAGCTGGTTTCTTGATATAGTATCAGAGTCTTTTTTGATTAAGAGGTCATGAGTTCGAATCCCTACAATCCCTATTTTCAATATTCATATAGTTTAAGCACGAAGTATGAAGTGGACTTGTGTTATAACCACGCTTTAAATCCAATGACCATTTGTGTATAAAATCATTCATGGGTTTTGATCCAACAATTGAAACTTTTGAGATAATTAATTCTTTGACAGGATGCTGTAATTAAAGTGGAGTGTAAAATGGGTCCAATATCAACAGTCTTATTTCACTATTTTGGAGGACACCTAAAAATTCAAATTTGTCGAGCTATCTTCGTGTTATGTCAAGACCCACCCTCCTATGTTTAATTATACTATTAATGATTATACTATTAAGGATATATTTAGGTGTCATCTCTATATCATGTACTCTATCTTATGTTATGTATTTTATTGTAGATCAAGGTATACATCTAGCTTCCTATTTAGATTAGGCTAACTTATATAATTTTACTCTTTGTACTCTCTATATATGACAAAAACTGTAATTGTACTCTACATACTTTTCAATAATATTGATACTCTCGGGTATACAACTTGAATTCTTAATTGATTATCTAGTACTAAAGATAGAAACGAGTAACTTTTGTTATTAAATAGTTATCTTCACCAAATCTTCAAAAAAAGGCGGTTTTTATTCCTGAAAAGGAGATTATGTTGGGAGAGGCAAGGGTTGGCAAAGTTTGATGTAATACGATAATATGATACAAAACACAACATGGTATCCTCCAGCAAAGTGAACAAAATTGAGATGCGTGCTATATTTTATGACGTTTTAGGCGAATACAAGCATGTAACAGTTAACTATCGACATGTTTGTTTGTTGTATCTAGTAGAGGCGTCGGCAGAGGGTGAGGCCATCGCCAATGGAGAGGAGGGTGGACTCGACGCGAGCATCAGCTGCCAAGAAGGCGTTCATCTGAATCATGGTCCCTCTATATTTGGTAAGCATGGCGGGCATGAGACTCTCGTCAGGCAGGGCCACAGATCCGAACCATAGGGTGTTGTCGTAGGCGATAACTCCCCCTACCTTCACCAGCCTCACCAGGTACTCGTGGTATTTTCTGTAATTGTCCTTGTCTGCGTCCACGAATATGAAATCGTACGTCCCTTCTTCATTCCCCTACATTATCACAATAATAATCAAACAATCAATCAACTCCAAATAATATAATATGTGTAGTATATTAGTACATAACTCGTATAACCCGTACAAAGTTATAGAGATTTATAAGTGTCAGCTATAGAGTAGGGGAAGGGAAGGGGAAGAGAGAGAGAGCTAGCCGAGAGAGAGATAGGGGAAGAAGAACAAAGAGCCAGAGAGGAGAGAGGAGAGAGGAGAGAGAAGATTTAAACAATATATCCATACTCCAAGGCCCTTATTTATACAGTTAGGAAAGGGGTATAATTGATATTAAAGAACTTTAACTAATTTAATTAATATCTAAACTAGCCATTACTTAACCACTATATTTTGATTGTATCAAATATATATGTCAAAAATTATGGGTTAATCATATTTGAAACACAAGAAACTTACGCCAGTAACGAGATTATTTAGAGCTGACATGCCATCAGATTGAATAAAGGTGATCTTATGATCCACTCCTGCTTTCTTGATATATGGCAATCCAAACTCAAATGCCTCTTTATCTGGGTCAATTGCTATAATCTGCACCACCAAAAATTCAACCGAAAAAAAAACCCGGAGACTTATCATAGGAGTTACGTAGTTGAAATTACTTCAAGAAAAATTTCTGTGAGAAAAATGTTCTCCGTTAACCCGGGGGACCCGAAAGTAGGAAAAGTAACCTGAGCATGAGGAGGCAAAGCAAGAGCAGTGGCCAAAAGGGAATAGCCAGTGAAGACACCCACTTCCATTGTCTTGTTAGCTTTCATGAGCTTCACTAACATTCCTATGAACTGTGCTTCATCTACTGCCACTGTCATTATCTTCCTGCAAATTCCCGAAAGAGACATCTTTTTTTTTCTAAAACTGAAACTTTATTGACTTAATTGCCGCTACACTGAGAGAGCTACTGAATACGGGGGACAAAAGGAATACAACAGACAACAACAATAACAGACCCAGTGCCTCAAGGGCTCCCACATAAGTGGGGTCTGGGAGGAGTGGATGTATGCAGCCTTACCCCTTCAGGGTGTAACCCTGCCGAGAGGCTGTTTTCGAGGACCCCCAACCTTATAGGATTGACAACACGAGGACTTCTCAGGAGATCACCCATCCTGGTACTACTTTCGCCCAAGCACGCTTAACTTCGGAGCTCTAATGGGATCCGGTGCCTTAGTACTTGGCAAATGAAACGTGGGAAAAAGGAATACAAGAAAAGGTAAAATAAATGTACTTCTGTTTATATGTTTCTGCAGTGGATACTCTGATTTGCTGGAGTTGCTTATGCTCTTGTGGGTAGGCACTTGTGTTCAGGATATACTGCAGTGTAGAAAAAAGTATAGAAATGTTAAATTAATGTCGTACTTGTGACTATTAGCATATTGACTCACTGCTATTCTGATTTAATCCTTAGAGTATAAGGTATTGTCAAGAAATCATCTTTCTCAAAAGTTTAAGCTGATGGGTAAATATACAAGATTTATTTTATACTCTAGCATATGTCTCCACACAAATGCCAATTAGGCTTGAAGCGTAGATATTACATAGGCCCACCTCATACCATATGCTTAAATTCTATTAATATTCAAATGTTGGCTGTTGGGATTCGAATTCGTGACTTCTTGGTCTATAAGGCTCCAATACCATGTCAAAGAACCATCTCTTCCAAAAGCATAAGCTAATGGGTAAAGGCCTAAGATTAGTTTTATACTGTAATAGGTATTATCATATGGTTTATGTGCTTTGTTTGTTTTGGGAAAAAAAAACATATTTTTTCGTGTCAATTTTATTATGTATTTACGTAATTTCATAGCTAAACTACAAATATGGTAATTGGGTTTCTCTATTAAGGGGAAATTAACTCCCCCCCAATAAAAGGGGAAAGTATTTTTTGTGGTAATCTCGTGTTACATATTTTACTTCAACTTTAACATGATCAAACGTGAATCTTATATAAATTTATAGAAAGGAATAATTTATTTTAGTATAATAGGAAAAAAAAGTTTAAGAAAGGAAATACTTTTGATGAGTGAAATTAACTTACCTCCATGAGGCCATTTTGGAGAATGGACTTAGAATTGGGAAATTCATCTTCCATAGTATTTTTTTGAGAAGTTCTTTTGGTTACAATTGTATGTTTCTAAGAGTCCAATAAATAAACTTGCAAATTAAACTGAAAAGAAAGTAACAGGGAAAATTAAAACCAAGCATTAATGTTATTTTCTTCTTAGGTTTGTAAAAATTTAAGAAATCAAACTTAAAACCTACGAAAACTCTATTAATTCAGGACTTAACTGAAGAAAAGATCATTTAATGACCTCACGGTTTCTTTATCAGAGAGGGCACTAACACTTCGTCACTGAATCTCATTAGAACTTCAAAGTTAAGCATGGGCAAAAGCAGTACCAGGATGGGTGACCTCTTGGGAATTCCTTACCCTCAAGTCAGGGGCACTTGGAAACAACCTCTCTTCAGGTTAACACCCTGAAGGGGGAAGGTTGCGTACATCCCCCCCCCCCCCCCCCCCCCCCCGTGTGGGCGGGAGCCCTTGAGGCACTGGCTATGCTCCTTTGTTGTGTTTATAAAATAAAGTTTTTTTCATAGGAAATCGCTTTTGAAAATGGTTATTTTTCACTTAATTATTATAATTTTTAAAATTTTGAGAAAATAATTTTTAAAAATTTAACCCTTTTTAATCAACCACTCGAAAAAAGAATATCATATTTTTATTCACCATAGAAAATACATTTAGAAAAATACTAAAAGGACAATACAACCACAACAACAGTCTAGTGTCACGAAGGCTCCCGCAAAAGTAGGGTTTGGGGTGTGGATGTACGCGGCCTTCCCCCCTTTAGGGTGCTACCCTGAAGAGAGGTTGTTTCCGAGGACTCCTAACCTGAAGAGCGTGTCGTCCTGGAAGCATTTAGAAACATACTAAAAGGACAATAAATTATAAAAAACGACCAGAAAAAAGCTCAAACACAATGAGGTTACAACAACAATAACAGACCCAGTGTTTCAAGGGCTCTCGCATAAGCGGGGTTTGGGAGGGATGGATATATGCAGTCTTACCCCTTCAAGGTGTAACTCTGCCGAAAGGCTGTTTTCGAGAACCCCCAGCCTTGTAGGGTTGGCAACACGAGGATTTTCCACGAGGTCATCCATTTCTGGTACTACTTTTGTCCAAGGACGTTTAATTTTAGAGTTTTAATGGGGTGTCTTAATGTTTGGTAAATAAACCTTCAAACACGAGGTTAATATATTGCAAATGGGCCTAGGGGAGGCCCAATCTTACTTTACAAAAGAAAAACGACATCGTTTTAAACTAATAGAGTCTTCAAAGCACAGCTAGGGTTTTAGCTCCCTTTCATATAAAACCGAAGAGAATACCCTCCGTCATTTCTACTCCCTTTTGCCAGAGCGAGAGAGAGAGAGAGAGCAGAAGCTGAAAAAAAAATGGTGATTCTTCATCTCATTGATGCTTTTGTTCTTTATCGTTCTTCGATTTCTTCATTAAATTGATGATTTTAGTCTGAAGTTTTGCTGCTATTCTCTTGTCTCCTTTGTTTCAGGTGAAATACTCAAGAGAACCGGAAAACCCTACCAAGTGTACGCATATTGATTCCTCTTAAGCTTTTGATATCTCAATTTGCGAAATATGTGATCTTTTTATGTGTGAAATTTGCGTGATTAGGTTATGATTGGTGTGAATTTTTGTTCTCATGTCAGTACGTGCTAGCTGTTGGTGTTTTGTATGTGAAATTTTCAGCTTTGAGGTTTGAATTTGGAAATCTGTGATCTTTCTGTTGTAAAGTCGTCATCTTTAGCTCATGATTGATGTAATTTCCAGCTTCAAGTTCAAGTTCTTAAGGTTTTCATAGAGACTTTTGCTAATCAGATTTGAAGTGATGATCACGTTGAAAGCCTGCAAGCAATATGCTCTCGCTCAGAGATAGTGATTTAGGTGTTGCGAGCTTTGTGCTTGCACTTAGACAATTCACTTTGAGTGCCGGGTAGTCCAATGTTTAGATCCGGCTCTACCGAAACTGTTTTTGGTTTACTTCAGCTTGTCTGCCAAAGGCTTCCTTTTAGGGTTTTAGATAGAATTCCTATTCATTAAGTGAGTTGATTTGTTCTCACTGTTCTTATATTCGCCTTTTGCAGCTTGCAAGGCAAGGGGATCGGACCTCAGGGTTCATTTCAAGGTATCTATCTCCTTTCTATCTACGTCTCTGTCACGAAACTTATTTTACTGCAATTTGTGTGATTTTGTGTTTTTGGAGCCCGTTGTTGATTACAGTGCATCTGTTGTGTACTTCTGATATTACTAGCATTATTCACTACCTAATAAGCTCATTTGCCTAGCTGATTTTGTTATTCAGCTCTATTTCCTGCACAACTTTGAAAAAACGAAAAATAATTTGAGATGTTTGAATGTGAGAACAATCCTGATGAAAAAAGCAGGGGCCTATTGCCATCTTGTGAATGGGTCTCTCGTAAACTTCAGGTAGATCAGCCCCATTGTTATTGGGTGAACCTCTTGACGTCTCTATGATGGATGGTTCAGTAAACAATGTTACATTTCTAACTTTCACTACATAAATCTAGATTTACTGTTTTAAGGGTTTTCAAACTGTGTCCTTATGTTTCATTGATTTCTTATAGTTTTATAAACCTGAATGAAAAAAGCAGGGTCCTGTGGCATTTTTAAGAACAGGACCTTCGTAAACTTCAGGGAAAATATCATGCATCATTATTGGGTGAACCTTGGTCGATCTTGGTGGCTGAAGGTTCAGTAAATGATGGGACATGTAAGACTTTGTAGAACTCAAGTATTGTGAGTTGTTTTGTAATGCTGGTTTTTGAGAGATTCGGCAAGCTTAGTTAACATTTAATTTAATTAGGCACTTGGGTATTTTTTGCCTATTCAGTCTATTAGTCATTAGTGACATTTCAAAACCTGGGTTTTCTCATGATGATACTTGTAATGTTGATTACCTGTAATGAATCAACTATAAGTCGAATTCCTGTTGAATGACTACCTATAAATACTGCGGCTGTATTTCGTGACGAGTTTTCTTATCGGATGTGCATTATCTGGTTTGCAGAATACAAGGGAGACAGCTTTTGCTATCAGGAAGTTGCCGTTGGCTAAGGCTAAGAGGTACTTGGAGGATGTTTTGGCTCACAAGCAGGCCATTCCTTTCCGCCGCTTTTGTTGTGGTGTTGGAAGAACTGCTCAAGCGAAGAACAGACACTCAAATGGCCAGGGGCGTTGGCCAGTCAAGTCGGCTAAATTCATTCTTGATTTGTTGAAAAATGCAGAGAGCAATGCAGAGGCATGTTTTCCTTATGGCTCAAAGAAAGATTAACAAGTGACTTTGTTGGTCCCAAAGAATGAACTATTTCTAAAACTTGGGGCCTATTGGCATTGTTTTTTGTTTGTAATTTTTGAATCTTTTTGAAATTGAAGACTATATATTGGAAATATTGATTTATGACATTATTTCCAATTTTTCATAGTTTGATTGAAAATTGAAAACAGGCAACCAAAATCCAAAAAGAATTGTACTCAAAACCTGATTGTTAGTTTTTGAAAATTAAAAATTACAAGTAAAAATGATCCCAAATCGACCCTTAAGTTAGAGGAAGTTCTGGGAATGGTTTTATACCTCAATATTTCCTCTGACATGAATGCCACTAGGCTTGGACATAATATGCACGATCTCATTTCATATTATGTAAGAAAATTGCATTAATATTTCTTATTAAGAAGTTATATTAATATCTAGAATAAAGTTATTGAGATTCGAACTCAAGATTTCTTCACAAGAGAAGCTCTAATACCTTTTTTGGGGATCAACTATCCCGAGTTGAAGTTATTGTTTGAATGGTTTAGAAATAACTTAATATACTAATTTGATCACGTCATTCTTCAGATGAAAGGGTTAGATGTGGATTCCCTTTACATCTCTCACATCCAAGTTAATCAGGCTCAGAAGCAAAGGCGTCGCACATATCGTGCTCATGGAAGAATCAACCGTACGTCCATCCCCTGGCCTTTTTGTTTGAGTTTTATATCTATTTCATGTTGCCTTTCTCATTTAACACGACATTCCGCTCTAATACAGCCTATATGTCACACCCGTGCCACATTGAGTTAATTTTATCTGAGAAGGAAGACCCAGTGATGAAAGAGGTAAATCTATACTTGGCTTTTTATTTTTTTTGGTGTTATGGGACGCCTGTATTTTGTGTTTATACATTTCCATTGGGCCAAAACTCCCTTGGGAATAGCAGTGTTAGTAGCAGTTAGCTGTTAACAGCTATGTAGTAATTTGAGTCGCACTTGACAATTATTTTTAAAGTATGGGAGTAATTTTATGAACTAAAATGCAATTGGTATTTCGAAATGCCGAATACTAAGGGGGAGTAGCATTTGCCAAATGCTAGGTTTTTTCACAAATTGCTTCCCTAAGAGGACAACCAAACACCCAAAAAAATTGAGGGTACCATTTTGAGTGGCTAAAACGTTAATGCTGTCCGAAATGTTACTCAAAAAGCTGCCACCAAACACGAGAACATGTTTTTGTCATGTCACCTAAATCAATGAAAATATGGTGCCTTCCTTGCTCATGATTCTCATTTAAAGTACTTTCGCATTTACCATGGGTGTGTGTTAAATTCTTTTTTCAGCCGGAGACGCAGCTGGCAACAAGCAAATCAAAGAAGTCATAGGCTTTGCGCAGCGGTGCTTCCTCTTAAAGTTTTGTGTTGTGTTACTGACTTTTATATCTTCAGATTCAGAAGAAATCTCCTTTGTTCGAGACCAGTGTTGCATTTTTCTTGACCAAACAGTTTTTATAAACACATCTTTAGGTTCATTGTTATTTTGTGATGATCCGGCTCCATTCAAGTTAGCATCATTATCAGAATTTCCATCTTACAAAGCTTGCCAATTCTCATCTTCATTCTTATCTATTATGGACGTGATTTGTGAAGTAAACAGACCCGTTTTCGGACTATGATCTGCCTCTTCCACTAAAATGCTGAGAGAGAGAGCGCGCACGTGCTTATGATTCGCGCTTTGGAGAGCGCAAAAATCTACAATCTCGTTGCGTAACTTGTGTTGCGACCTCAGTCTTCCCCTTCTTGGAGTCTATTTCTGACCCGACATCATATACACTATGGGATTTATAAAGAGTGTTATTGTTGGAGAAATAATTGTTATTGTCAGGATGATAATGTGATTTGTAGTGAATAATAGTCACAAAATTTCATAAAGTTGCTCTAATATTGATAATTTTGTAATGACAATAATATTATCCTTAATAAATCGGATATTTAGAGATGACAGTTACTTATATATGCTTGATTGTGATCAAGTTACTTTTAAGGGGTTGTTTTCTTTTTGCAAACTGATGTTTTGTAACAATACAATTGAGTCATTGGCGGTCGTCTATCAAATGACATTGGATAGAGTTAAAATGGGCACAAGAACTTGAAATTAATTTTACATTATTCACATCCATAAAATTACTTTTTTTTTTTTTTCCAATAATTGGTAATAGCGCGATTAAAATGCACTAAAGTGTCAGAGAAACAAAATGGGTTCATTTACTAGACATTAATGTAATTGAATTTTATTAAAACTCTGAAATTAAGCGTGCGTGGGCGATAGTAGTACCAGGATGGGTGGCCTCCTAGGAAGTTCTCGTGTTGTCAACTTTATAAAGTTGGGGGTCCTCAGAAACAGTCTATCGATAGGGTTACACCCTGAAGAGGTAAGGTTGCGTACATTCACCCATTCCAGTCCCTGTTTATGAAGGAGTTCTTGAAACATTGAATCTGTTGTTGTTTAGTGTAAGGAAACAAAACAGAGAAAATCAGCTCAAAACAGACAGTAACGACCTGAATGACATAGACTTGATAATAACAAGTTACTTCAGATTTTAGCACATTATATATAAGAACCATTTTCTTTAATGGGTATCCTTAGATACTCAATAATAAAGAATAATTTTATGTAATTTAATTAATAATTATCTATTATTTATAGAACATTTAATAAAAAGAAATAATTACTTTATACAATAGTAATGATTAATAAATACTTAAAAATACGGCTAGAAGAGTCCATGAAAAAAGAATTGAATATGACATTTTCCCACTCCATTTATTGCATTAAACATTGCCCGGCCAGTGTACACTGAACCGGGCAACAAACCACTCTAACGGTTTTTTAACCATGATCATATTATATGAGTCATATATATTTATACAAATAAAAGTCATAGTAAATATGTTTATAATTCACATATTAAAAATGTTATATATTTTTCTATTTAAAAGGGATACTTTTGTTTCATTGTTAATAAACGATAAAATGTGTATTCTTTATTAGAATCGTACAACAGATATTTTGTAATATGTATCTATATTTTTTCAAACAAAAAACAAATGATAAGTTGAAAATAACCATACTTGTACTTTACTTAAGTATTCATATCTTTATTTTGCCAAAATTTTTCACTTAACTCCTGTTTTATCCTCTTACTATATTTTAGTAACTATACCGTATAGAGTTATTTATACTATTTGTATGTTTTTTAAATTTGTTCGAATTAATTTAAGGGAGTTTTGGTTGTCAGTGCAAAATTGTTATTATGAGTGTACTGATGTGACATACAAACAATGAGAGTCACAAAATTATCTTAAAAACTACGATTTTGTTCTGATAATAATAACTTTACTCTTATAATAACATTACGCTCAATTAATTCTCATTTTTTCTATTAAAGTAATCCCTAATGTTTTAAAAGGAACAAAGGAACATACCCAGTGCCTGAAGGGCTCCCGTTTATGTAGGGTCTGGGAGGCCGGATGTACGCAGCCTTCCCCCTTTAGGGTGTTAACCTGAAGAGAGGTTGTTTTCCAATGCCCCCAACCTAAAGGTGGGGACTTCCCAGGAGGTCACCCATCTTGATACTACTCTCGTTCAAGCACGCTTAATTTCGAAGTTCTAAAGTAATCCCTAATGTTGTAATTATAAAAATAGTCCAGAAACATTTTTTTATAACAAAATCGATTGCTTTTATCTTTCTAGCAAGCCAAGCATGATGCTTTCGGCCATTTTAGCAAACCAAGCATTCATCTTCTCTCTCCTCTCTTTCCCCCCAAATTTCACTCTCAACCCATCAATTCAAACTGTAAATTTAACTGTAAAAAAGGGGGGAAAAAAAATCCTAAGTCTCTGTTTGTGTCCAGCTGATTTTCTCTTTATTCTCGTTTATGAAGCCTACTTCTTGTCAAATCTCCGATTTTCCCGGTACCCTCAAACATCCCAGCTTTTTCGGTTTATTTTGCGATAATATTTGCCTATTTTTCGCCGTATTCGATTGAGTTATTGGAGAAATGGAATAGGTGTTTATAGCGCGTATGTAATGACATTTAGTTGGCCTCTTCTCAATTTTTGAGGGTTAAAATTTATTGACGATTTCTCTTTGTGGGTGTTGAATTTTTCTCGTTTTTGAGATCTCGAGCTGTGGATAATTAAGGTTTATTCTTCTATCTTGGTTATGAGTCTTATATGTTTGATGAAATGCCTGAGCCAAACTATATGGCTTTTGTTAAGGACCTCACCTGTGAGTTTAGTCCATGTAGGAGTTGTGAAAGGAAAGTACATCACTATATAAGATTAGTGGGTCACTTCATCTAATGCCAATTGGTTCTAGGATGGAACTCCACTTGGGCTTATATGTGGACCTCGCCAATTCTATGGGTCGGGCCTAAAAGCACGGTGAAATTTAACAGCTTTATGTGGTAGGTTCTCTGATCACCTTTGGGAGTATCAGGCTATTATTCCGGATGTTTCGAGGCTCAAAGTTTTTTTGCCAATATCTCTTTTGTCTGGGTCCCTAGGATTTGTAATAGGGTGACCCACTTGGTAGTTAGGAATCATTTTTCTCGTCGTCCTTGGTGGCTTAATCGACCCAACGATGTCTTGGATGTAATTCTGAATGAGTATATATAAATGTTAGTGTTTTGCGGCCGGTGGCCGCTTGTATTGATTAAAAAAAAATTATATGTTTTCAGTTGAGCGTTATTGAAATGCTTTTTGTCAGCGGCAATCAGCAATTTTAATCATAAATAAATGGAAGGGTGTTAAATTTAGATTCTTCCCATCCCTAGGACATCCCTTGATTGTTATGTGCTTTAAAATTTCTGGTAAATTCTGTGTTTGGGCACCTCATGTACACTTTGACTGATTCTTAGGTTACACGCACAGCTCAGAAGTTTCTCTGTACGTGAAATTGGGTAAGTCGGGATTGTTTGCACTCAATGACAACATTCTAGCCCAGACTTAGTTCTTCATGAAGCATCAAGTCCAAATGCGTTATAGTAGCTCTGGCAACAATTGGAATTTGCTTGTCAGTTTCATTTAGAACCTTTGATGGTTTTTATGCCAATTTGCTATTCCTTGTTGGTGCATACTCTAATGTTATTTTATTACTGGTTTATTTTTCGTCAGGCTGTAGATACAAAGTTACATAATTTCGTCGTTAAGACATACTGAAGAATGGATATAGAAGATGCAGAAGAAAGCTTGTTTGCAATCAGTGATGCGAAGGTATGGCTACCCTATGGGCGTTCGTTTGAAGGTAGCGTCAATCCCAGATAATTTTTGGTAAAGGGAAAAATGTGGTGTTTGTTGTAGAGCCATGTTTTGAAATCTTACCTCCTTCATAGATTGACATGCCTCTTATGGGTTCATGTTTCTCGTGCATTTTTCTTATGTAAACACATTTTTTTGCATAAAGATTTCCATATTTCCCTTGGATGTATGTGGTACTGGTACAACTACTTACATGCATTTGTTGTCCTCTTTGAGGCTCAAGTGACGCAAAATGTAACTTTCTCCCATAAGTTCTCTCTTTTTGTTTGGTATTTGCAGTTACATGGAGGAATGTGCGAGATTCTGTATAGTATGTACTGCAAAGTGATGAATATCTTTCCTGCAATCGAAGCAGCACGTCCACGTAGCAGGTCAGGAATCCAGGCATTATGTTCACTGCATGTATCCCTTGAAAAGGCCAAGAATCTTTTACAACATTGTTCAGAATGTGGCAAGTTGTACCTGGTATGATAAGTTCATATTCTTATCTTTGATTTTACTTATCTCTTGTAGAAACATGAGCTGAGAACACTGTTTCTCTCTAGTGTATAAGGTACTGCTGTGGTTGCTTTGTTTTTTCTCTTCTTTTTGGAAAATCGGGGTATCTAGACCAGCTTGTGCATGCCTTGACTATTCCCATGTTGCATGCCCCACCTTTGGAAGTCTCCCTTTGTGCAATAAGATAAGTTGGGCCTAGTGGATGGCATTGTTTGCCCCTGATGGCATGAACTCTGGACGTAATACTTCATAAGCTGCTTGATCCAAGTGCCTTACCACCTAAGCGAATCCCTTGTGGTTGATGGAAAGCTTACGGCTTGTTGTTTGATTTAGTATTCGGGTGGAATGTCATTTTGGAGTTTCTAATTGTAATGATGCAAATTATTTAGTTTCATAATGTTTGGCATCTAAATCTCATCTTCAGTTTCATGTGAACATTAATTTCACTATGGTGAGATTTCATTCTTGTAGGCTGTGACTGGGGATTCAATAGTGCTGAAGTTTGAGAGGACAAAATGCGCACTTGTTGATAGCCTCAGGCGTCTTGAGGATATTGTCCCGCAATCTATTGGTTGTCAGGTAAGCCTTGCTTGAGTTGCACTGTCTATCTTTGTTAGTAATTAATTTTTCTGGTGGATTCACTATGTGCTAGACAGGTTCTGTTTTGTTTATGTTTTGTGTGATTAGGTTTGAAGTGCTTTCATTGGTGCTCCAACCCTTTTTCTAGTCATTGGAGTTTTGGGCCAGCTTACAACCACAATTTACTGACCCTAAAGTTGCACACACCGTGCTTTTGAAAATTTCCTACTTGTAACAAGGTAAGCTAGAGCCAAAGACCTAGTGAGTGGCTCCAAGGAACTGTTTGCCGTCAATAGCACGATCTGAACCCCAAACTTGACCCTTTATGAGGCAATAGGTCTGAGTTCCTGGTTGAATTGGAGGCAGAATGAATCACATGGTTCTCTCTTTTCGGTTCTTATTTTTTTATATGACAAATGTATAATCTTCATCCAAGTTATCACTCTTTGTACTGCAGATTCAATGTGTAGTGAGTGAACTTGAGGGAACTGTTTTTGCCCTAGATCCAGCCGAGAAGCAGATTGGTGATGACATAATTGCATTGCTCCAGCAGGGCAGAAAATTTGATGATAACTCTAATGACAATACCGAGATTGAATCTTTCCACCAGGCTGCTTCTAAACTTGGAATCACCTCATCACAAGCCGCTCTCACCGAGAGAAGAGCTTTAAAGAAACTCATTGAAAAAGCCCACTTGGAAGACGACAAGCGAAAGGAGTCTATTGTAGCATATCTTTTGCATCTTATGAGGAAATATTCCAAGTTATTTAGAAGCGATTTGGGAGATGATAATGACTCTCAGGGTTCAACACCTTGTTCACCCACTTTACAAGGATCTCTGGAGGATGGTGGGGGCCCCACCACCAGCGGGAGGACATTTGACAAACAAATCTCAAAAATAAGTTCCTTTAACTTTAAACCTTCCTTAAATTTTAAGCCCAACGGTAGGAGATCTGAGCAGATGACCGTTCCCCCTGAAGAACTTAGATGTCCTATATCACTACAGCTTATGCATGACCCTGTTATCATCGCCTCGGGTCAGACTTACGAAAGGATCTGCATCGAGAAGTGGTTTAGTGACGGTCACAGAACCTGCCCAAAGACTCAACAGCAGCTCGTCCATCTGTCTTTGACTCCTAATTATTGTGTTAAGGGCCTTATTGCTAGTTGGTGTGAACAAAATGGTGTTCCTGTTCCTGATGGCCCACCTGAGTCCCTTGATCTCAACTATTGGAGGCTCGTGCTGTCTGATACCGAGTCTCCAAAGTCTAGGTCAGTGGATAGTGCTGAGTCTGGCAAGTCAAAGGGAGTTAAGGTTGCCCCAATAGAGGAGAGTGACGTGAGAGAAGATGTTGACGGGAATGAAGCTGAAACCGATGCTGTACAGGAGGAAGAGAACGAGATGCACGAGAATTTTTTGAGTGTTTTGGAAGGAGGGGATGATTTGAGAACAAAGTGTAGGATCGTTGAGAAGATACGGCGCTTGCTAAAAGACGATGAAGAAGCCAGGACGTTCATGGGTGCTCATGGATTTGTCGAAGCTCTTGTGAGATTTCTCCAGTCCGCAATGCAAGAAAGAAATGAAGTTGCTCTGGAAGTTGGAGCTATGGCTCTTTTCAATCTTGCTGTTAACAATAACAGGTGTGTTCTTTTGAAGTTTTCATACTGCTGATGAGAAGCTGTTATTTTGCATCTTATTTGCGACCAAAAGAACAGAAAGGAAGGGTGTTGGGCAAAAAACAAGGCCGTTTGTAACACAACGATTACAACAACAACAATAACAACCAACCCAGTGCCTCAAGGGCCTCCCGCATATGCAGGGTCACCGGGGAGGGGGGAATGTACGCTGCCTTACCCTTTCAGGGCCTTACCCTAAAGGGACGCTGTGTTCGAGGATCTCCAACCTGAGAAGCATACAAGCGTAAAAGTATAAAAACATCTAGACATAAAAGCATAAGTGCATAAAAACGACGGCACAGAGCAAGCAAATAGAAAGCATAAAGCAGCAATAGGCAATATAACAGCTCACAAAGTTTGAGTTAGCCATCATGTTACGCACTGCGTGTCATAGAACATTTAAGACATGTTATGTATCATTTGCAATACCCTGCTTCTTACCTTTGATATCTATATTTGTAATTCGACAAAGTTTAAACAAGACAACCCACAGATTGTCTTCAGTTGCGTAGCTTTGTTATATTACATGGTCTTCTTGAAGCTGTAAAATTCTGCTTTGTGTTTGTTTCATCTCTTTCATATGACATGAATATTTCCTTCTCTCAGAAACAAGGAATTAATGTTAGCAGCCGGAATCATTCCATTGCTGGACCAGATGATGATGAACCCTGATTACCACGGACTGGCAGCCGCGCTCTATCTAAATCTTTCCTGTCTTGAAGAAACAAAACCCGTTATCGGCTCAGGCGAGGCAGTTCCCTTTCTAGTCAAACTTCTTCAAGTCAAATCCGATCCACAGGGCCAGATCGATGCCCTCCATGCCCTCTTTAATCTCTCCACATGTCCTTCCAATATTCAGTACCTCCTCGAAGCCGAGGTCGTCAACACCATACAGTCCTTCCTCACCGATCCCTCTGATCACACGTGGACCGAGAAATCCATAGCGGTACTCACTAACTTAGCTTCTGACAGCACCGCGAAAGAGGCAATGATATCAGCTCCGGGGCTAATAAGTGCATTTGCAGAAATACTTGACACGGGTACAGTTGATGTACTTTCAAAATAAAGTGTTCTCACCCGAGCATGGTGTGTGTCAGCGAACAGATTCCAGGAAGGCTTACTGGAAGTTGTGTGTCAACACATAGAAATTGTGTTAACATACAAACTTACAAAAAGCAACGGAACCCAGAAAATTGAGCTGTGTGTTGACACACATGCCCGTTACTTGGCATAATTTTTTGTGTTGTTTGGAAGAGGTGTTGTTCGGAAGGTATCACCCTTCCAAAGGACTCTCGATTTTCTATATATAGTCCCCTCCATTTTCAGATTTGATTGCTTGCTTTTGAAATCATTCTATTACCTTTAAATTCTTAGAAACCGTTCTTTCTACATTCACTTCACTTTATAGTAATGTTTTATTGTATCTTCGAGACTACTTCATAAGGACGAAATGAGTCTTAAGGGTGGTTCGCTACATGTCTCGAAGCCTAATTCATAGTTCTTGTATTCGGTTCTAATTAGATTTCCCTATCAGGTACGCCTATTGAGCAAGAACAAGCAGTCTCGTGCCTGTTGATTCTCTGCAATGGGAATGAAAAATGCAGCCAAATAGTGCTTCAAGAAGGGGTGATCCCTTCATTAGTGTCGGTCCAAGTGAACGGAACCCCAAGAGGACGTGACAAGGCTCAAAAACTTCTGATGCTGTTTAGAGAACAAAGACAACGTGACTCATCCCCTCAGCAGGTGCTTCGGTCTCCTTCTGTTCATGTAGTTTCAAAATCGAACCCAGAACCAAATCCAAATCCGAAACAGATTTGCCAGCTAAGCAAATCAGCTAGCGAAAGAGCAGTCCCAGATTCAAACCCGAAGTCTCTTGGGAAAATGCAAACGCTCGGTAAAGCAATGCCACTTGGTAAATCGATTTCGAGAAGGACATTGGGAAAGACATTTAGTTACTTTCGGAAGAGCAAGCATTTCTCAGGGCCTTAGTGTTGGATTCCAATACTTGAATCATTTCTGTATACTCATGTAAAGTTGTGCTGTATTTCTGTACAGATTTTTGCCTACTTGTAATCCTTGTTTTGGGGACAAAAATACATGAATACTTGTAGAAATTTAAGTGGGTTGTAATTAAAGCCCCCGATCTACCCTTCAGAATCTGTGAGGTTTCTTTTGAGCAGAAAATATGCTGAATGAGTGAACATTCTTAGAGCTCCGAATCCCAGATCTACCAAAGAGGGCACCAACACGTCGTCACTAGATCCCATTAGAACTTCGAAGTTAAGCGTGCTTGGGCGAGAGTAGTACCAGGATGAGTGACCTCCTGGGAAGTCCTCACCCTCAGGTTGGGGGCATTGAGAAGCAGTCTCTTTTTAGGTTAACACCCTAAAGGGGGAAGGCTGCGTACATCAGCCCCTCCAGACCCTGCGTAGGCGGGAGCCCTTAAGGCATTGGGTATGTTTCTTTTAGTGAACATTCTTAACCCTATTTCATTCATTGTTTTATCTAAGATTTTGAAAATTAAGCTTTTCCTAGCAAAATGCTTAAGATTAAAAAGGTTCCTATTGTAATTTGTAGTGTCAAGAAAAGAATATTTCCTAAGATGGTGTTTGTGTAAGCGTATTTTTTCATGTGTATAGTTGTTATTTTACTGTGTGAGTGTAATTTGTCACGTGCTCGCCACTTTAGAAATTGCTTTTTTTGAACCCTAAAGTGAGACAATTTTAATTTTTAAGCACTTATATATATATATGTATATGAACTTAGCAGGCAAATAATAATTTATTATTTGAATAATATTCTGACACCACTGCGCAAGAAAGCCCGTCTAGCTCAGTCGGTAGAGCGCAAGGCTCTTAACCTTGTGGTCGTGGGTTCGAGCCCCACGGTGGGCGTTTCATTTTTGTCCTTCTCATAAACACTTTTCTCTGCCACACAGAAAGAGAGAAAGCCACTCGACAGTAGCTTAAAATAATACCCTTAAGTGTCGGTTTGGCTTTTTCTTTTTCCTGTCAAAAACTGCTTTTTCAATAATATTTTTTTTTTAAAATTCGAGTATGTTTGACTTGGAAAGAAACGTGCTTTTAAATAGATGCATGCAAGAGCTATTTTTTTCTTTAAAGAAAAAGTAAAAAATAGTATTTTTTCTTCAAAGTAAAAGCAAAACCAAAAACTGATCATTTTTTTCAAACAAAAATGTTCCTACTGAAAACACTTGTTTGCAATAGGTGAAATATAGCTCCATAAAATTTATTTTGACATCATTTTTTATTTTATTGGGATGCATAATTGCAACTTTAAAAATTTATCTTAAAAATGTTCTAAACAGATCTTAAACTTAGTAATACATAGAACATAACTATAAGTTTCATAATAATTTGCCTCTCTAAAGAAGGAAAGGATCATATGGGTTCTTTAAATTGTCTCTTTTTTATCCTTATTTTCTATACGGGTTGACTCAGGTATTGTTTGTAAGAGCTGTTTGTTTTATATTACGACTTTCTCGCTAATTATTGAAAAAAATATGGGTTCTTTAAACAACAAAGAAGCATTGTCTCCCTCTCATTTTCTTTTTCCCAAAAGGGATACGGGCTTTTCATTTTAAGTTGATTGGTCAATTTATTTATTTAGTTTTTCTAAATATATAACTCCTTTCATTTTTTAATCTTCATCTACATTACAAACTTAGTCAAATTTATAAAGGGAGAAGGAAATGAAAAAAAAATTAATATATTCTTATTCATGGGCAAATGAATAAAGAATTATTTTTTATCCTTATTTCACTTATAATTGTAATACTTGGTGTGATACATTAATAAAATTATAAATGTGTTATCATTTTCCTTAAAAAAGAATATATAAAATTGTAAAATGGCTCCCCCTACTTTTTTTTTTCCCCTTAATTTCCTAAATTTATAGAAATTATGTATAATATTACTAATTTTTAAGTGTACAAATAATACCTTTTCAACTTGGATATTTTTGAATTTATAAAATGCATATTAATAGTATTTTATAATATAAGTTGTATTAAAAATTCACTCTTTCGATATCATGAGACTTGAAGCAACTAGATGAACCATGACATCATAGCGATCATATTCATGCCTCCTTACAAAATAAAGTATTTGGCTCAAATAATCAGGTCCTAACTTGCTCTTTTAAGATTTTATTCAAAGTTAGTAAAAAGGAACATACTCAGTACTTCAAGGGTTCCCGCTTATGCAGAGTCTGAAAGGGACGGATGTACATAGCCTTCCCCCTTTAAGGTGTTAACCTGAAGAGAGGCTGTTTCCTAGTGCCCCCAACCTAAGGGTGAGGACTTCTCCCTCAGGTTAGGGGTATTGAAAAACAGTATCTCTTTAGATTAACACCCCAAGGGAAGAAGGCTGCTGCCATCAATTTATCCATATCAGCAAGAAAAGAATTTTCCTTTGATCCTTTCTTTCTTCTTCTCCCTTAATTCTGAAGTAACATTTGAGAGATCGAGTCCTATCATCAACAATCTCATGATCATTTGAAAACCCACATTGCAAAACCCCAAAATTTTAACACCCATTTCCCAAATTTTGCATTAAACTGATCAAATTCATAGTAAATATTCACTTTATTTATGGCTGATACAGAGACCACACCCCCCATTACAATCGAAAAAACCCCACTTCTTCAACCCAACGGGACCCAAGAACAAATTCAGAGTCAAAGTC
The DNA here is from genome assembly GCA_018398585.1 of Simmondsia chinensis. Lineage (NCBI taxonomy): Eukaryota > Viridiplantae > Streptophyta > Magnoliopsida > Caryophyllales > Simmondsiaceae > Simmondsia > Simmondsia chinensis. The sequence goes on along the minus strand of JAGTTD010000016.1, from coordinate 30,686,332 downwards.
GAATTCAGATTAATGGGTCTAATGGGGATTATAATTGCAATGATACCCATCTGGATAAAACCCTTCAACGGCTAGATTTTCACCTAAGTTGTCTGGGTTTTAATCAGACGAGTGTGGTGAGTTTTGTAATGTCATGGGTGGCGTTCATGGTGGTTGGGGCGGCGGTGCCGGTGGTGGTGTTGGAGCTCAGCCAATGCTCAGGCTGTGAAGAGTATCAAGTGAAAAACTTTGAGTTGTTTGTAGAGGGGTCTCAGGCTTGTTTGGGTGGTGTTTCGTTGATGTGTTTGGCGCATAATTTGAGAAAGTATGGGATTAGAAAGTTCTTGTTTGTTGATCGGTACAGTGGGCATATGTCTAGATATATGATCCAGTATATTGACAAGATTTGGGTGAGTGAATCCTGATGAATTTTGTGTGTTTTATTGGTATTGGATGGAGATATGTTTCATGATACAATAGAATTGGTGGTGTATGCTCAGAACAAGTAATAGGATAGTTTTTGTGAAGACATGTGTCTTTTCGTGTGAAGAGATGCATCTCTAAAAAATTATAAATACCCCTTAAAATGTACTAAATCATTCTCATGTTCTTCAAATCTTAGAAATTCATCCTCTTTACGCTCATTCTCACTTTGTGTTTTTGATTTCATTGCATCTTTGGAACTATTTCGATGAGGCCAAAATAAGTCTTATAGAAAGTGATTCACTATACATCTTGAAGCTATTGTTATTTTTGTACCTATTTTATTGAATTTCTCTAACAATTTCACCTCGTGCAATAACACTTCTTTTTGTTCTGATGGAAAACCTTTTCTATCTCAATTTTATTGTTATTTGCACGATTTCATAGCAACAAACATATATATGAAAAGAAGTTTTCATCCATTTAAGGGAATTTGACTTCCCTTGACGAAAGGGGAAAACTTTATGCTTGATTTCCCTGGATCCAAGAGGAGCCTACTGTTACCAATTCATTGTTGGGCTTGTATGTGCAGGGCTTCGTTTTTCTTGCGGACCATAGCTTTGATGACCTGACACTGATGCCAATTGCTGTAGGCCCCGAAAACATATTTTCTTCAGAAGATCAGTCCATAGAGCGCAGGCTCGATCGCCTTAAGGCAAAACTTTTGACCCGTTTATGACCCATTATCTTACATGTCTCGTAAGTTATCCATTTCCACACTCGAGTTTTGTGCATGAACTATATATTTACTTTAACCTAGAGGGTGAGTGTGTAATATATTACAACCACCCCTTGTACTTTTCTTCAAAATAGTAAAATCTCTATAGCTTCGTAGATGTAGCATTGACCAAGACCGCATAAATTATTGTCTCATTGTTACTTTTCACTAATACTTTCTTCATATTGTCTTCGTCATTTGTTTGACATTTTGCACTTTATGTAATAGCCAGTCGCGTATCATATAATATAGCTCAATATCTGTAACTTCTATTTATTTATATGCCTATAGTAGATCCTTCACAGTTTTATGTCCTCTACGTTATCATATATTTGCAGGGCTCGTATCGAATGCTGTTACTATGGCTTCTACCTTGCTTCTTCTTAAAGACATCCCGTGAAATTATACGCATTTTATATGTACATAACGAGTCATGGTGGCAGTCTACATTTATCGTATCAACCCTTGTCATATCATGGACGTATGTCAGTGCAATTTACCTTGCCGCTTGCATTTTGTTCCATTTAGTTTGCAATTTACAAGTGATCCATTTTGAAGATTATGGGAAACTATTGGAAAGAGAACCCAATATTATGAATCTAATGGAGGAGCATATTCGTCTAAGGCAATATCTTTCCAAGATTAGCCATAGATTTCGGGTGTTTCTTCTCTTGGTGTCGGTTGTTGTCTCGGGGACTCAATGCGTAACTCTGTTTCAGATCACTGGTTATGGTGGAACGACGATTACCTTCTTGAATGGTGGAGATTTTGCTGTAAGTGCGATGATATTTTCTCAATTTTTTCATCTTGCTAATCACCTTCTTTTTGTGATGAACTGCAAAATGTGCATGATTTTGTTGAATATTGATGTATTTTAGGACCTTCTTATGAAATGTGTTATAGTATAAATTATCAGCCTTCAGCTAACTCTAGAATAATTGATTCGTTAATTCAATATCAAAACCTCTGCGATGAAAAGGTCTCAGTTCAAACCCTGACAACCTCTACTCTTTATTAGCATAAGTCGAGCGCAAGTTAACAATTGGAGATTTGTATTATTCAAGCTTTAAGCCCAATAAACGTTTGTGTGAAGTGAAGGCGCATTTGAGAGTATAAAGTCATTCTTGTACATTTACCTAATAACTTAAACTTTTCGAATAGTTGGTTTTTGTGACCAAAACAGGAGATGATGAACGATTTTGCCCACATGTCAAAAAGCATCAACCAAAATTGTACTCCAGTTGGTCTTATCCCACATCTCATCACATTGCATTTTGGCTTTCTTTTGTCTCCTTGTCTGATAAGTATGTACTGATTAAGGCCCCATTTGTTTTGATGTGAAAACATTTCCGTCTTAATTTTATTGTTTCTTTGCATAATTTCATAACAAAAATCACACCCATTAAACATATTTTCCTCCATTGAAAGAAAATTGACTTTCCCTCAACGGAAAGGAAAAACATTTTCCTTCATAGAGGGGAAAATATTTTCCATCGTAATCTCATGTCGAATGCTTTAGTTTCCTCAACTTTGCTAAGGGTGAACTTCATACAAGTTTACGGGATGAAACCACTAAAAATACTTTGTGAAGAAAAACTTTCCGTTTAACCAAACGGAGCCTAAGAGTGGAAGGAATTTAACCAAGGTCCTTTTATCTAGGGCCTCAATGTTAGTAGTGTTTTTCTTCTAGACCGACACCTTATTGGCTTCTTTTTTCTCTTACTTGTTTCTATATTCCCGATTTTCAGGTCACTTCAATAGTCCAAGTTGTCGGAATAACGCTTTGCCTACATGCTGGCACGAAAATTTCACATAGAGCGCTGAATGTTGCTTCAGTAGCAAGCAAGTGGCATGCTTCTGTGACTTGCAGCTCTTCGGAAGGGTCTCTATCGAGGCGTTCAAATTCTCTAGAATCCACAAAGCGATCCGTTTCATTGGGCTCGTTGCCTTCAAAGCTCTCTGAGAGTGATTTGGAGTCATTGGATTCGCTTCCGGTTCCTACTCATGCACAACTGGCAACTTCCGTATCCTCTTATAATAGGCGACAATCCTTTCGTAAGTACTCATTTTATTGGCTTCATTTTGTGTAGGTTTCATTCCCTTATATTTTCAAACTGTTCAATGTGAAATTTACTAGATCTTAGTTCCAACCCATGGATTCGGAATATATGAAGTTCACAGGGTAAATCCAAGTGGGGTTCCATCATAAAACCAATTGGCATTTGCTGGAGTAGCCTCCTAGGCTTATATGTTGATCTCTACTCTCTCACAATTCTAATGTGAGATTCTTCTTGGACTCACATGTGAAGTGCTTAACGTTTGACCGAGCATTAACCCATGTATGACTTCATATTTCTGGTTTTATCGACACTAATATAGCAAACCCTATTAAAACTCCACATTTAAGCTTGCTTGGTCAAGAGTTGTATTAGAACAGGTAAGTTCTTGAGAAGTCCTCGTATTTCATCCTTTTTTCTTCGTCTATTGAAAAAAATGCTAACCCAGGAATACCTATTAACACTGATCCTTGTAGACTACCTGGATTTTAGATTGACTAAGAACCATGTTATGGAAACTTGACTAAGCTCGTTAGCCCCAATCTTACATGCTTTATTAGGGTAAGGATGTACTCTTTTTTTCATTCTTCATTGCTCCTTTCCACAAAATTAGAGGCAAGTTTGTGTATATCTGATTCTCCCAGATCCCCCTTTGAGCTCAATCTATGCTTCGCTTAGTTGAGCTCCCTAAGAAGTTTATGATGAGCTTAGCTATTCTAAGCTTATTTTGGCCTAACTTCTGCTCACCAAGGCTCAAACCTAACTTGTTTAGACTCATGAACTGTGACAACTCATTTTTACACCCTTAGATTAGATATATATGGCCTACCGGTGAATCCAAACATCCTTTTATTGGGTGAGATCGTAATCAATGACATGCTTTGCTAAATGAATTCTTTAATGTCTCATGGAAAATGTGTCTGAATATTGTCATTTTAATTGCTGGTGCAGTGATGTATTTACAAATGAATCCAGGAGGCATCACCTTGTATGGATGGACAATTGATCGAGCCTTACTGACCACGATTTTTTTCATTGAGCTCTCCCTTGTCCTTTTTGTGCTTGGGTTGACATTCGTCTTCCCTTCAGATTCATCCACAACTTCTTCTCTACATCAGCAAATCTAAAGTGTGTTTAAATATCTATTCATCGGTGTTCTGATCTCAGTTCTACTCTGACAATCAGCAAAACTAAAGTGTGATTAAATATCTGTTTGTCGGTGTTCTAATCTCACTTCGTCTTTGACAATTCATTCTTCGATAGTGCAGAGCAACCGAACCAGCAAACATCAGACTTCAAGGTTATGCTTACTTATTCCATATACTTTGCCCATTGTATTGTATTGTGCTAATATTTTTGTCATATTGAGTTTATATTTGTGTGAAAATAGTAAATTAAATGATTGAATATATCCAAAAAGTTGGAGATCATGTCAAGTTTGAGTCCATCAAGCCATACTGTGTTGTATTCAAGTTTCTTTTATTCTCTGTCATTTTATATTGTTGTGTTGTGTTAGACTTTACCGGCCCTAGTTGCATACTTTTTTTTGCTTCTAGGAGCTGGTTTTGTGTTGGATATAAAATATAACGAACACACTTGATTAAAGAGAGACAATGACATTTGTTTTTGTGTTGGCTTATGCGTTGTGTTTTACGGTATGATTAGAGAACTCGTATCATATCAACTAGTGAGAGAAAATAAATTCTCATAGGAAATACCAATGAAATTATTTCCTTGGTGAACTTCTCAAGATACTAGATTTGTTATTCAGTCAATAAGAGAAATACAACTTGTTGTAAATCTTAATAATTCAATTCCAGACCCGCTTGCTCCTGGCATGATGACTAAATAGATAAAGTACTTCCTCATGCTATATCTAGTATTGGACCTAATTCCACGTAAAAAACCGGCTTACTGGACGAGAGATAGTCCCACCATATAAATTGAATCGAAGCATTATTTCCGGACAATATAGAATCCAATTCTATCCTTCATGCATAACATGGACCCTGCCAACTCCCTGTGAAATACTAGCATTTGAGGGTCCACAGATTATACACAAGGCCTAGTTTTGATATCACATTAAAGGATACTGAACCATAACTGCACCAAAAACTGACTCGTATGGAGAGGGAAGTCATTGTAGAAGTTGGACCATACCAGCACTCTCAGATGACATGGGATTCTACTAGCGGCAAAAACAAGGGAACTTGAAGGAGAAAGAAGAGGGTAAATGACCAGTTCTTCTTATGTAGTCTGCCTGTTCTGATGTCTTGACTTCTTTCTCATTCAACTTGGCCTCTGCATTTGCACGCCTCTCTTCTGCCATCCTTGTCGTTGTAGCTATCTTGTTTACGTACTTCTCTTTCGCTCTGGCTATCTGTCTCTCTGCCTTCGCCTGCATAGCGTGATCATTGTCAAAAAACTAACTTTTCCAAAAACTTAAGCTATTAGGTAAAGACCCATAAAAGGTTTTATAGTCCAACATTGCTCCCTCCCCCAGAAAGTGCTACTGGGCTCGAATTGTAGATTGTCCATATGCTCATTTCAACTCTTCTGTTAAAATTATATTAATATTACCTAACATCAAGCCAGTAACGAGCCTTCATTAGAATGTCGCAGACATTAATGAGTTCGTTCCCTTCTGCTCGTTAAGCTTATACAGCCTGCTCAAACTCGGTTTAATATCGAGCCCCCAAAACAAACATAAACAAGCCCTAGTCGATTTTGAACACAAATGGTTCATTGAATTTTTGGTTCGTCTACATGCTCATAGATTTTCCCAGATTCAAATCTGCGACCCTGCTTACCAACTAAAAAAATGCACGCTCATTTCCTCATTGGGTAGCTTGGATTGGACGTATGAAAATAACCAAAAAAAGGTACCTCCATTTTCTTCATTTGCATCTCAGCTTTTCTCTTCTCATGATTTTCCCAGGCTTCTATCTTCATCTCCTCTCGCTTGTACCTATATGCTTTCCAATACTCAATCAATTCAACACACCATTGTTGCATTGTAATGAATATTATAGGCTTGTTCATTTTGTGAAAATTCCCCATTTCTCTAAAAAATTTTAAGAACTCCCTTTTTCCTAGAAAATTTATTCAAAACCCCTGTTTTCTAATTTCAGACATAGACTCTCTTTAGAGTAGCACTCTAAAGGAGTAAGGCTGCGTACATCTTACCCTCCCCAAACTCTGCTTTGGCGGGAGCCCTTTGCAGCACTGGGTTTTTTGTTGTTGTTGTATTGTCTCTTATTTATAAAATTTTCAAGTGTTTTCTAATTTTTCATTCTTTAGAGGAAAAGAGTAGAAAGAAAAGAAAACGATAGCATAAAGACTAGAACTCAGAAGAGCACCTGGCAGTATATTTGGTACGTTCAGCTTCATCCCAAGCCAAAGCTCGTGTTTCCAAAGGACTGACCTTCTTAGCTTGTTCTGTCACCTGATTCTCTCCGGACCCACAAACGCCAACCTCTTCTCCATCCCCATTTGATGTTATAATGCCCCCATTTCTCCGATCTCTCTCCACACTTTGCCCCTCGTATTGACATCTAACTGGAGTAGATGTCCCAGAAGAGATGGGGCTTCGACCCACTGGGGTCCTTGCCCTAATGGGTGTACCATTCCTTGATGGCTCTTGGCTTGCAATGGGTGTCATCTCAGTCCCCATATCCCTAACACAAACTGATCTAACAACTGACCCAGAACCTTTCTTAGACTCATTGATCTTCAAATAAGAATCCTCACAATCAACCTTCTTGGTCTCAACATCATATTGAACACCTCCAAAAGAACCAAAACTCTCATTTTCTTCCCTTTTTTCTTCTTCTTCAACATTCAAATAGTCATTTTCATGCTGAGGGACCGGATTTATCAGTCTCGTGTCATCGGCGTTTGAGTTTCTCGGTTTTGTTTTGCTGTTGTTTCTCTCTCCTCTTGATAAGCCAACTAGCCATTTTTGTGCATCATCCCACTTGGAGGGTGTTGGTTTACCAAGCGCGGTTCGATGAGGAGGAGTAGCTTTAGGAGCGGCCCCATTTCCTTTATGGAACTCAAATGTAATGGTGCTGCTGCTTGAAATCTCCTTATCCTCTATAGATCTCATTTATTTAGAACCCTTTTAGCCCACTAAAATTCTGATCTTTTGAAGAATTAGGTACAAAATACCCACTTAGGATAAAGCAAAAGTTCAGATGAAATCTAATGAAAACCTTGCTTAAAATGTCTTAGGCATGATACAATATAATCAGATCTAGTACTGGAAGTCTGAACTAAGTTGAACCTGTTATTGAAACTAGAGATGTAGTAATATTGAGTTGACGAAATCGTTTCAAGCATTGACAGAACCAGAAACGTCCCTTCTTCCAAACAAAGAGAGAAGGACAGGTTATTCACCTTTCGTTTGATGGTAAGAGGCGAACTGAAAGCCAAAAACAAAATCGAAGCAAGATTTAGCTCAAATTGCACCTATGAATCCATCAAAACATTTGCATTTACACGATGAAAAAGCTTAGCTTTCACTTACAGACTGATTCTGAAAGTTCCCAAAAATCAATGCAGTCATTTCTGCAAAGTTTATGAGAATGGAATCTTCATAGATTTCATATGAATGTAACAGTGTTGAAGTTGAAACTTGCCTGAAATCCTGAATTCACAGATGGGTTTTTCTGGGTTCTGAGCCCAAGGAAAGTGGGCGAGGAAATGGATTTTTTTTATTTTTTTTTCCGTTTCAGGAGAAAATTTTGGTGTGTTTTGCAGAGATGAAGCTAGGAAATGAAAGCTACAGATCTATTGAATTGAATGAACAAAAAGACAAAGAGTACTGTGGTTTAGAATATATTGGTAACTAAAAACACTTGTAAGTTGAGTCTTCACCAAGTGAGATGTTAGGTTTGAATTATGTCAAAGCACTAACTATCTTAAAAGTTTAGAAATGGGCTTTATATTCTAAGATGTCATCACACAAATATTTGTTGGACCTAAAGTTTAGATATTGTACAGATCTAGCTCATTTTTGGTGCTCAAATTACATTGATGAGAATGAGAGCAGTTAGGCTTTGAGCTCGTAACCTCTCGGTCAATATGACTCTATTATCCCAAAAGTTTAAACTAATAAATGAAGGCTTAGCAATAATTTTATACTCCGAACTCACATATATACTGAAAAAAGAAATATAATAAAAAGATGGGGGACATAACGGTTAAAAGGGAAGTGGGTTGGGGATAAAATAAAGGCAAAATGGACATGGGAGATTGAGACTTGTGAACTTCTATGGTTGTCTGTACTGCTACTAGCATGTTATTTTCACGCACTTCAAAATTTTGAGTGTCATACTCAGAGTTTGTTAAATCAAACTAAAGGAGATAATAGGACCTTTAGATTTAAACCAAGAAAATTTGGGTCATTGACTTTAATAAGAGACATAAAAGTAATTTTGAAATTTAAGCTGTTGATTTAGATTTAAGGGTCCGTATTATATCCTTCATCTCTTACTCTCTTATATGAGTCGTTATATATATATATATATGTATATATAGTGTTTTCAGACTAATTATATTTGCTGAGTAACAGTGATGTGCACATGAGGAGGTGTATAAATGGCAGACATTTTCTGGCAGCTTTGGCTTGTTTGAAGAAATTATCTCCTCCACTATGGAGCACAACTTATAAAATAAAAACAGTGTCTTTTTGTTCAATCATACATTATTTTTTCTGACAAAACAATGTGTGATTGATCCATTATTTGTGCCATCAATTGCAGTTAATCTTTTAAACGGAAAACTTTGATGCATTAGGTGCTTGCTTGTTTGCACCAGCGTGTACATGAGTTAAAGGTGACTTGTGAGCCCTTATAAATCTCGAAAAGTTTGGCTTGTTGAGAGCTTGAGTTGGGCCAAGCCGGTTTGTTTAGGTTATCAAGTCGAGCTTGTAGGCTTATGAGTTTAAATAAGCCTATTTTAATATTGTTTATTAGCTTAAATGTCTACCTGAGTCAAATTTGAACATGGATTGAGTTTAAATGAGCCCAAAAATCTCAATCTCTGTTCAAAGCTTAGTGAGCTAGATTAGAGCTCAACTGAGCCAAGCCCGAACCTGAAGAGTCAAGCCCGAGCTTCAAGTTTCGATGAGCTAAATGTGAATGAGCCGAGCCTCAAGCATGATAAACTCGGGCTCAACTCCCCTAGTTTGTGCTCCGCCTAAAAATTGCCATACGAAATTGGATGCTTTAACTAGGTTTCTGATTAATAGAAATGACTAAGTAACTTTGATATGTGTATTTAGCTTCATAAGAGCAACTTCTCCCCCACCGCCCCCCCCCGCCCATATTCATGGTAAGTAATATTCTCTTTTATCAATATAAATATTTCTTATCAAAGGATTTCTAAGTAATTATATTAAAATTTTCTTTTATCTAATTAAAAAAATGATTTATGATATGGATTTATATAAGATTCACATTTGATTTATTTTAAGTTGATAAGAGACTAATAATATAATTAAAAATGGAACAGAAACACACTTTCGTATTAAGCCCAATCCGGTTGATATATTATTGTCATACTGAATTGGAAAATATATTTTACTTATTAAAATAGATCTAAAATGAACAAAAAGGCTTTTTAGTGTCCAAAAAAAAATAATGAAAAAAACCAGTTCCAATGAGAAATAGATCTGAAACAAAGGATGTATTAAAAATTATATTCAAGTTATATGCTAAATATGTGTGATATAAAGTTATCAACTCATAAAATAAGTAATTATTTGGTATTATATATTATAATTTAGTTATATTTTTACTTACATTATTTAAATATGAGTTAAATATATATTACTTTAATACACATTTATTTTTCTATTGAATTTTACAGATACCCTTTTTAACAAGAACTAAATATAAGATAATATTATTATCACAGTAAAATAGTTAATTTTAAAATAATTTTATAACTCTTATTTTTTTATGTTATATTATTATTTTAATAATAATAATTTTAAAGCAGTTGCTCAATAACGGTGGACGTATCAGGAAGAGGCGATAAATACGAGGTGGATTTTCTCTGGGGCAAGTCACATGGCCTGGGTGGTGGGTCCCTATAATTTATTGGGTAATTGACTGAATGAATGAACTGATGTGACGCTTTCACTTGTCTTTTCTTGTGGACCTCTCCTTAGGCTGGTCCCAAGGGCGCCTCAAAATGGAGCTTTATAGAAAAATAGGGCTTTTTTTATTTAACGGTTTTTTTATTTTTAAAGTTCTATTTTTTATATATTTTAATATTTAATATTATTTATTCTATTTTAATTAATTCAAAGTAAAAGATAAAAATACATTAAAAATAAATGTAATTAAAAAATAATTAATTATATTGAGAGAAAAAAATTAAAATTACAAAAATTAAGATTTATTTTGATAAAAAATAACATAATATAAATAAGTAAATTAAAAAAAATACTCAAATTTTTAAAAAAAATACTCAAATTTAATATATAATAATTTATTAATGTTTAAAATATATTTTAAAATAAAATTTAATATATTTTATTAATTAAAAATAAATAAAAATAAAAAAAATAAAAATGGGGCTCCCAATTCAGGATGGAGGCCCCATAAATGGGGCTCCATTCACCCTTTTTTGGATGCCCCAAGAAAATGGGGCACCGTTGGGGGGAGTCTTATATTTTCATTCAGATATAATACTATATAATATATAGATGTATTATCGAGCTCGAACTTTATTAGACTCAACTTAAGTGATGTTCAACTCTAGTACAAGCTCCAATCCATCCAAGCTTGACTCGAATCATTTATGCCCTAATGGAATTGAGCCAATAAACGAGGTGAGTTTAACTTATTGCTCATTGAACCAGGATTGAGCCAAGCAAAGCAAAATATTATCAAGCTTTGACAACTGAATTTGAACATAAATTATTTTTCTATCTTAAAGTGCCTATATAATAAAGTAAACTTTAATATAATGTTTTAACACTTCAAATTAGATCAAAATATTGAAAAATATGAAAAAATAACCAAAGACACATAACAAAATCTTACAAAATAACCGAGTTTAAGCTCTGGACAAAATGTACTCAATGTAATAATACAATGAACAGGGAGAAGCAGATTGATTAATAAGCAAAACTTGTGCTAAAATTTAAGAGTATCTTCATTGCTTGAATCCCAACTGTGTAATATACAGATTGAATCTATTTTACGACTAAGTTTCTATTGACACAATGCACATTAGGACTTTCAGAAATAAAAGAATGTTTTAAAATCTAAGAAACTTAAAACACCAGTTGATGTTCAGGCTTAAAAATGTAATATGATTTCTGGCAACAATTGCGTTACACTTCAACTTGTGGTTCAGTCTATATTTACGAGTTGCACAAACCGATCAAGATGTGTGCAAGTACCTGTTAGCTCGCGACGCTGACGATGAAATGGACGATAGTTGCAGTTATTATCCCTAATAATCCACCCGCGATTACCTGTAACAATATTAAGTTCACTTATGAATGTTACTAACTTGATAGCAGTTCAAGCTGAAGTTCAACTTAATATTATGTATAAAGTTTTCATTGGAGCTGTAGATAAATGACAGCTGATATACTTTGAACAAATCTATGTTTTAAATGACTAAAATTAAAAACAAGGGCATATACCAAAAAATAAAAATAAAAACAGATAACTTAAAAATGATGATGGTGTAAGAAAATCTGCAAAACTTGAATATAATTTATAAAACATTACAAAATATTGTCATGAAGAAAATTCTTATCATTGGGTGCAGTATTATTTTTACTAAGATGAATGGTAAAAATCACTATTACCCTTAAAAAATTTTCCATGTCACCAGGGGACCTGCCTCTAGTGCTAGAACACTGCCTCCGCCAGCACTCCGGGGTATAAAAGTTGAACAAGTGTACGTGTTTAGAGGTTGGACTCAATTATTTTTCTAGGTTTCCATTATTTTCAGTCAAATTTGGAGTATCTAATTGTCATATACCAATTAGGTATCCTCAACCAATGCGAGAAGTTAAGGAATAAATGAAGAACTGAAGCATCTAAACTTGGCTTTCACCTCAGGGACTATGAATTCTTCATTGAGAATGCTGGTAGCTATAGGTGAAGGTCAAATTTCCAGAAATTTGAAGATCAATTTCATTCATAGTTTTCATCCCAAAAATATTTTTTCAAGGCATCAGAAAGTTTGGAATAGCAAAGGCAATATCAGTTGAAATTTCTTCAGATGTTCACAGGGCTGAAGATTGACGTGCTATTCTTGCTGATCTAAATATCAGCACAATAATTCAAAATGTGCAGGACAGATAAGAATTTCTAGGGAAAAAAGGGTAAAAGGCATGTGTACTTAACGCCTCGTGAGGCATTATATTTGAGGCTCAAATTCTACCGTTGTTGCACACAATTTCTTGGGAAAGCATGTGACCCGTGAATTACTTGAGGCGTGCATAGGTCAGGTCAAACACCTTGGTTACGCAAAACAGAACGTAAGGGCGATTGTCAAACCTGAGGAGGAGTATGTCCAAGAAGTTCACGTAATGGTCTACTATCAGCCAAAGGATGCTCAGCAGGAAGTCCATATACAATCTGATTCAATATCTGCAGGAGAAAACAATGTCAACAGGCATCTCAAAAAGCTCCTAGGTGTTGTTTTGGGTGTGTATAGGCCAGCTTACAAGCCTAATTTAATCCCCAGGCAGCACATATTGGCCAATGAGAGGTCTTCCTGCATGCAGCAACGTAAGTCAAGGTTCACAAAGCAATGTGTGGCTCCAGGGAATTGTTTGCACCCAATAACATGATTTAGACCCGCACTTTACAATGCGTCAAATCCAAGTGTCTTATCACGTGAGACAACTCAGGTTCAAAAATAAATATTAAAAAGAGATCCTAATCCAAATCATGAGGATTAAGCAAAAGATGAAAGAAAAAAGCTCATCAAACCTCTGCTTGGCGCCCCGCCTGTAATCTTACACCAAATGCATCATACATTACCTGTCAAAAGGTGTCAAATGAAAATTAGAATCCATGATTATGCACACTATACATGGATTTTGGAATAAATTTGACAAAGAAGGTGGTGCTCTGACATGAATCCAGAAATCTATATACAAAATCCTAAATACATGGTAAAATAAAGGTCACCTGGCAATTTTTTCTTTTGGTAACCAAGGTGTTTGAGCCAGTTAAGCCCACATCGACTAATTATTTGGATGCACACACCACTCACTTAAGAGTTTCATATATGCAACATGGTAAATTGGACCCTGTGGACCCAATAAGTGGCTCCAATGAAATTTTTGCACCAATAACAAGATTTGAATACTAGACTTGATGGATTATAGAGCACTAGATCTCAGTGTCTTATCACTTATTAGCTAGCAATCATAGCATCTATTGGCAGGATTCAAACCCTAAATTTGATGCTTTGTGAAGTGTCATGTTCAATTGACTTACCACTTGATAGCTAAGAATTGTTCACAACACTGAACCTCTATACCTTTTGATTCAAAAAGGAAGGAAAGAACAAAGAAAATGACGTGTAAAAAGTGTGAGAGAGATCATACAACACAAGCTAGGATAACTGCAGTTGCAAAGATAGGTCCTCCAAGGCCATCATGGAATCCGATAGCTACAGCAAGACCCGCCACTGTGGCAGAATGGGATGATGGCATTCCACCAGAAGAAACCAGTTGCTTCAGATCCCATCTTCTTTCCTTGTACCTGCATATCTCTGAAACCTTAAGACCCTTAGGATGAACAAAACAGAAATATGTCCTCTTTATGAAGAATCACCTTACAAAAATTTTCCATGCTCTAACCTTTTTAAGTTATGAGACTGTTAGAATATATACTGATTACTAAATCATCATCTAACAACTTAACCTTTTTGGGATAATTGGTTTCTTGATACGGTATCAGGCAACTTTGGGTGACAGATCTCAAGTTCAAGTCTTAACAACCCCTACTCTTATTATTAGTAAGTTTTTTGCACAATGTCTGAAGTGGGCCTGTATGATATCTACATTTTGAGCCTAATGAGTAATCACTATTCTTGTGAGGGAAATGTAGGAGTCGAAAATCATTCTTAAACATTCATTAATCAGTTTAAGTTTTTGAATGAGTTGATTATTAGAGAATAAACAATGCCACGGGTAGATGAATAAGTGATTTATCTGATGATTAAGTCTCTATTTCATTGCACCATGGAGAGGGAATGCGTTTTCAAATCAATCTACATTCTTTCCTCTACTAAGGTTTCCCTCGTACTTGAGCCCCCCATATGATTAAAAGTGCCGAGAAACACCCAATTGTCAACCTAATATATAACATTAACATCTAAATTGACGGAGCACTTTGTCAAATAATTCACACCAATTCCAAAAGTGGAAAACAAAACACTGACTTGAGCTTCAACCAAAGTCCAACACCAATTTTTTTCTGAAAGCCCTTGACTTTCATATCAATCACCTCGAAATATTAATTTGTATTAGTTAGACCCTATAGTGTAAATCCAACAATTTTTTTTATCGAAAAAAGAAATAATATTAAGTGAGACAATCTACAAAAGTTTAGTGACAAATGCCCTCAGAATTAAAAAAACAAGAACAAACCATAAACTAATAACATAAAGTCCTCCAATCCCTTTACAAATCTACTAAGAATATGTCCGCAAAGCCTCCAAAACTCTTTGTCCAAAGAGCGTCTAAACGTAAGAAATCAACTGATATATGTTAATCTTTAAAAATCCTAGCATTTGTTTCAAGCCAAATACACTAAAGAATTGCAATCTTAGTCGTGAAGAATAACTTTGAAACGTCTTTCCTCTTTCGTTCGCCATGGAACTTCATTAGAAGGAAACCCTCCAATCTTGGGCTAACCCACAAATCCAACAAATTTTTTTAACCCCATCAACAATTAAAATCACGGGTACGTGATCTATGATGTGACGTGAAAGATTAATTTAAACTAAATTATATGCACAAGATTATGGTTACTAATGAATTTAAAATATAAAAAAAAGTACAATAGATGTTCTATAGATACAAAAAGGAAAGTTAAGAACGTCATCAATCAAATTAAAGGCGGAGGAGCTCACATCAATTTCCCTTTTTTTTAAGCTATAGTCACAATCTCTATAACATTTATAAAAAGAACAATCATAATCAGATAAAAAGTACGCATAAATATCAATACTTCATACAATCTTAAGATCAGAGAGAAGAAGAAAGAGAAAGGTACCAGGTGGTGACGACTTTGATGGATTGAGCAAGCGCAAACGCGACAATCGCAGAAATCAGAGGATAATTCCTAAAAATCGATCCATCTGATGAAGAAGTAAAAGAAGAAGAAGAAGAATCCGTCGATGTAACCGCAACATCAGATAACATTGTCCTGAGCAACGATCGCGGTGTTCTGAATCCATCATCCATCATTCAATCGATCACAAAAATTGCAAAATCTCGAAGAAACTTAGGGCAAATCGGATCGCTGATTCTTCGATTTCGTCGTTGATTATAACGATCGGTGTTTGTTAATCTGCAGAGGAAATCTGTGCTTGCGGAAGAGAAATTCGTCGGTGAATTCGGGGGAAATCTAGGGTTCTTGAGGAGGATCTTTGACGAAGCATATTCGTAATCTTATACCCCTCGTTTGCGGGCAATCTGTTCAAATTTCCCTCCCTCGAAATATCTTTTGAATAACAATTATATTTATTTGTCAACCGGATAAAGCAAAAGAAAGACATGACGAGATAAATGTTAAGAAATTTTTTTTGCTAACAAGAAATTTATTTATCCGGTAAATTCAGCGTATGCAACGACTTACACATCACATAAACTAGTTAAGTAAGGAATTTCTTAGGGAAAGATTCAAGAAGGGAATCAAACTGTAGACCTTTTAGCCTAAAACAACACTTTATCTCCTCACTTGTCTCTTACTACTAAGACAAGGCCCAGGTGGGTAAAAAAAAAAGTTAAGAAATTATCTTACTTTTATTTGAATATATTTAATAGGGAATAATAAAAATATTAAATAATAAATTAATTATTAAAATAAAAAAATCGTTTAAATTTTATTAAAATTTTACTCTTTTTTTCCTTTAAACTTCAAATATGAGATACAGATAGGAGGGATAAAAGGTTAAATTTTATTAATTATACTTTGTTACAGTCTATAGGACAAGATTAGATCTGACTAGTTATCCTTTCGTTTGATATTTAATATTATTGTCTTCAATGATCTATAATCTCATTTAGTTTATTTCGGTCTCGAAGTTTTTTCAAAAATGTGCATTAAATAATAGAAAAATGAAAATTAATTTCTATATATAATAGCCATTTGTTTTTTCAGAAATTAATTTCGGTCTGACTAGTTATCCTTTTTGAAAATACAACAGCCATTTATTTTTTTCGATAAATTGCGACAAAGTCGCTGAACAAGTTGGTCACTCGCTAGGCGAGGCCAGAGTCCGACCGCAACAACACGGGGACCAAAAACATCCAATACAAAACAAGAAAATAGGAACAAAAAAGCTCGCCTCAAAACACGACACAGCACAGCATATAGCGAGCACATGATCAGAAAAGAAATAGAGACAAGAAACAATAGCACGCGCAGAACCAACACAAACAGCGATCCTAGCTAGAGAAGAAACAACAGGCATTTGTTAACTTCCTATTAATGTTAAGGTCAACCAGTCATCTATATATAATATAGGTAGCTTAGATAAAATTTTGGAATAATCTGTTGAGTTTTTTCTAAAATTATTGATATAACTTTTATATATTATTGTAATTACATATCACATCAATATTTTCTGTTTAAACTATAGTTATTAGGACAAATAAAAATGGTGAAGAATGCCCTGTCCCTTGTACATAGGAGTGTAAACGAACCAAACGTTCAATGAACTATTCGTGTTCATAATTAGGACTCGATAACTTATTGAGCGGAGTTCGAGCAGGCTCGATAAGCTTAACGAGACGAATTCGAACAAAGAGGTGCTTGGTTCGTTAATGTTCGTGAACAGTTCGATAAGAGTTCGTTAAGGGCTCGTTAAGAACTGGTTAAGAGCTCGTTAAAGGCTCGTCAGTAGTTAATATTAACTCCAAAATAGTTCAATAATGGCTCGATAGTAGCTCGAATAACTTGGCTCGATAGGGAGCTAGACTTGATAATAAGCTCATGTTTGTTATGAGCTCGATTTCATTCGATAACGAACTCGGCTCGGCTTGATAAGGAGCTCGAATCGGTTCGATTAGCTTAATGAGCCGAGCTTCGAGCACAACAAAATCTTAACGAACCGAGCTGGAACGAGGGTTAGAAAGCTCGATAAGAGCTCGGCTCGAACTCAAGCTCGATAAATTTTAACGAACCGAGTTTGAACAAGGGGATGCTTGGCTGGGCCTGGCTCGTTTACACCCTTACATGTATCACACATGATCTGATTGGGGACATTGAATTCCAACAAACATGTCTTAGCCATGTCCATTTGGAGTCGTTGGGTTTTTTCCCCCCACCAATTGGGTTGTAAATCCCTTATAAGAAGATAAGAGTGAAAGCGCTCACACAAGGTCGAAACCAAGCAGCTAGATGAACAGAGGACACATCGACATAGTGAGCTACATGTCACGGGATGACACGTTCTCTATGTCAAAACCGCGATGCCACTCGACTTCACCCCGAAAGTACCTCGTCAAAGTCAGGCAACCCCAAACCCAAGGACAACAATACCCCGGTTTTATGTTAGAAAAATATTATAATGGAAGGTAAAGAGAAAAAGAGATGCACGGTTGAGAGAGAGGGAAAGGGAGAGAAAATATGACTCAAGTGTCTTTGGTTGAAAATTGGATGATTCATTCCATTGCATTACCCATATAATTATACACAAGTAAAGGAAAGACAAAAAAGTAAAAAGTATGTACTACGTTGTCTACTTGTCTCCTAGCCGTACAACATACAAGAGGGTAGGGTGGCTCATTAATTAAACTAAGTCAACTTACTCTAAAAAGTGAAGCAAGGGTATTTGGGTGAGGGTGGCTCACGGTTCCCCTTTGTCCCAAGTAAGCTTGCTCCTTACAAAATGTTTCTAAGTACATGCTATAACAAAAAATACATCGAGAGTTAAAAGCGAAAAATTACATAAATAAATATCGTAAAAAGTCGGTGGGTGACATACAGCTTCAGGCTTTAGGATTTTGTCCATTTTATCTTTTTATTTCTTTTATTAGACAGATACTGTATTTCATCCAATAATAATAAGAAGAAGAACAAGAAGATTTCTCGTAGTTAATAATTATCTCAATTGAGCTTTTGATATCCACATTTTGCTATAATAGTTAATAATTATCCCAAAAAAACAAGAAAAAACGAATCCATTTTCTTCGTGACAAGTACAAGAAAAACGACCAAATAAGAGCATCTTACATGCATCGATATCACAACTGATAACTAGCCAAGTCATGGCTTGTATGATATATTTTTCATTTGCAGTTTTTAACTTTTTTCGAAACTAAAAATCACATTTCGAATAGCATTTTTTCTGATTTTTAATTTCGTGTTTTCAACTACTTTCTAATTTGTGAAAAAACTAAAAACTAAAAATCAAAAACCGCAAAAACTGTCTGTTTATAAATCAAAAACTATAAATAAAAAACAACATAAAACAGATATAACAGTAAATTTAAAGTGATACAGAAAGAGTTCTAAACTAATTAATAACTTATGAGTAGAACTTGTAGCTCTTGGCAGACATGATGATTATCCTTAGCCCTCCGATTGGTGCTACAATCATCAACATCACTCCCAGCACTATACATATCTGAAAAATAATAAAATTAGCTTTCTGATAAAAATTAAAAAATAGTATTTATTTAAAGTAAAAGCATAAGCAAAAACTAAAAAATTTTTCGAAAAAATTATGTGTTAACTACTTACCCAATTAGTCCACCACGACCAGCTAAATCTCTTAGGTTTGTACAGAATGAGCCAAATGATGCATGGAAGCTACACCAGATAAAGAGAATAAAAAAATTAAAAAAAAGGATAATTTATATTATTATAAGATAAATATAACATATAATATATAAAAAGGTTAAATAAAGTAGCGTAATTATTACATAATATGTTGTAGGTGCCAAGGCGAAGCCTCCGAAGAATCCAAGTAGTCCCCCAAAGAACGGAATTGTCATAGCAACGAACATCGTGAAAGCTGTAGCGCCAGGAAAATTTGTTAAAAATATATTAGATATATCTATACTTATCTGTATCTGTATCTGTATCTATATTAGAGACAATATTATAATTTACATGTATTTAAAGGACAAAATTACTAATGACTCCTCATTTATTAATTTAAATTAGCATTTTTTTTCATTTTTTTAGTTGATAATCATTAAGCTGCTTGGATTATCTTACCATTCACTTAAAAGTTTTTCCGACCATAAATGGGTAAGTTACAGCTAGGGGTGTTCAAAAAAATTCATAAACAAAATTACCAAACCGAAAATGTGGTTAACCATGCAGAATTTCTGGGTCGGTTAACCGAACCGAAAAATTTGAGGTATTTTGGGATGGTAATGGTTAGTGATTTTATCCATTCCGGTTAACCGATTTACCGAGATAGTTTATATTATGTATAAATTTTTACATGTTTATAATATAATATTGTTAATTAAGTATGTTTTTTAACATATAGATGAATATTCTATAATGCATTATTAATTTTATCTTTTTTCCCAATTCATCTCCTAGTATTAAGTACTTGTGCCCCACTGTTATATCCAAATATTAACTAAACATTACTTTACTACGATCTAATGCTATTCATTTGCCCACATGTTGATTAAAATAAGATATTATATGTTTAATTTTTTATAATTGGATTATAAATTTATAATTTGTTGAATATTCTCATGCTTTCAGATATTTACAAATCTTTATGGAGATAAATCATATAACATTAAAAATGCATTGTATTATGTTTTCAGTTATCGGTTAACCAGTATAACCGAACCGAATTACTAAATTACCAAAAGTCGATTAACCAGTCTTTTCAGTTATGGTAACGGTTAGAGATTTTTGAATATTTTGATTGTAATTAACCGAACCGAAATACTTTTCGGTACGGTTAACTGAACCCCTACTTAAAGCAAACAAATTCTATGCGAAAATTCTAGAAAAACTATATATATGAATCCAATAATAGCCTAAACCGTAAAATTGGTATTATACGAGATTGACATATAGATAAGAATAAGCAGAGTTTCATCCTAAAACGAATTAATTTTAAATGGAGTAATTCATTAGACTTATATACTGATATCTTCACGTTTACAACTCTTATATAAAATTTTATTAGACTCATATATGCAGTCGTTAATAAGTAAAGTGGTGAAAAGAACTGACCAACATATAAGTTGCGGGTGGTAAAGCGAAGGATAGAGCTGGGTTTGAATTTGAGCTGCTTCACTAGGAATGTTTCCATCATGTCGAACACCGGCATTGCAAATATCTGCATTATTGTAGAAAAGTCAGTTAAGATCTCAAGCAATCGAAACTGCTTTTTTATGGTTGCTAGGCCTTTCTAAAATTAGTTATATTATCCATTTTCTTCCATAATTAGAGAAATATAATGATAATGATATATTATAAATATATCTGTAACATATATATAAACGACCCATATATTAGTTGGTATTATGATATTCAATGAATTGGCTATCATAAAAGGGGTCCACTCATTGAACTTGCTTTAACCACTAAAATCTCAAAACCGGTCCTAGTTGTGTAGATGAGCTGTAATGAAGCTCCTATATATATAACCATTTTGGGTCTTTATTCATTAGTTTTTAACATGACATTAGGCCGTTGTTGACCAAAAGGTCACAGATTCGAATCCCAACAACCCACGCTTTCAACAATAATAAAACTCCAGCACGCACAAGGTAAGATGTGCACATGTGTACTATTCACGCTTCAAATGAATGCAAATTTTCATGAGGGAGCATGTAAGAGTATAAAATCATTTCTGAATCTTCATGACACAGACCTGGTAGCTACCGATAACGTGGATGACAACAAAGGCGTTAGCGAGAATGACAAGCCATGCTGGCTTCTCAAGGCTGAGTAGGATATTATCATCAACCGAGTTACCAAATATGTAAAACCCGACCCAAGCCACGGGAAAATAACAGGCTGCGACAACCACGTAGGCAAAGATCACACCCTTCCACATTGGTCCCTTCGATGGCCTCTCTGGTGTCGAAGGGATCGTGGCTTGTATTTCTAGTACCACATTATGGCCCGCGTAAGCGAATGCCACGTCACCGAGTGCTGCGAAAAAGTTCATCACCCTGTCTGGTGTGGAATGCCCTCTTGGAGTGTAGTCCACGTCGGCGTGGATACCTTTTACTAGAGATGCAGACCATGCTATTGTGGAGTAGCTGAAATATCAAATATCGACAATAAAAGTCTGTAACTTCAAATTATTATAAAGAATTTGTATTATGGTTTTTTAATGAAAAATTAACATACGAGATTGGAAACTCGACAAGGTTCCTTGCAGCACAACACATAATGACGCTGATTGGATCGTGTGGAATGTAGTTACCTTAAAACATGATAATATAACAAATATATTGACTAGTTCGCTTCTCAAAAATAGTAAACAATACTGTGTATAATACGATCCTCCCTATAAAGCTCAAATGGAAAGAAATGTACCTTAAAGACATGACAGCGGCTGCTAAGGAGACAGCTGAGATAGAGTTAAAGTTAGGAAGATGAGACAACACAAACTGAACCGAAGAGAAGATCATAATAAAGAACGTGAGCTTGATGGGCTTGCACTGAGGGCAAAGCAGCTGGTGAATCTTCTGCAGAGACTTGCCTCCGGTGACCATGTAAATAATGTCAGTGCTAACCTCGACTATCAACTGTTGTGGCACCACTATCCATAACCCTAGCTTTTCCCCGAACGCATGTTGCCCCAATTCATGGTACCTGTCGAATCTTTTTCCCGATACCATCTCGTGCATCTCTACCATTTGCCACAACGTATATAGTGTTATGATCCAGGACAATATCATCACCGTCACCCCTGGCCCCCTACATATATATGTAAATAGGTAAACTCATAAATCATTATCAAACCCCAGTACATTAAGAAAACTATATTCTTTATAAGTTATATGGAGACAATTTTTTGTTCTTCGATAACTGGCGAAAAACTCACAATATAAAACAGGCAAGTCATATACAACAACAACAACATGCCCAGTGCCACAAGGGCTCCCGCTTGTGCGGGGAGGCAAGTCATACAAACGAGCCTTAATTAGATAATATAAGATATAGATCTAGATATAGGAGCATAGTGTGAGTCATGAACAATAACTATAGAAGATATAGATCTAGATACTCTAATAAATGTTATACATAATTGAAATTCACCAATACAAATACTCAATACCTCGAACAAAAAATTTTGTGTTTTGCACTAGTAATTGTTCTTTTTCTTAATGGTGTATGTGACTTCTCTCTCAATAAGACACCGACTAACAAGGAGAAATAGGGGATGAACCGCGAACCCAAAACCCCTAACTTCGAGGTGAATAGCCTAACTACGACACTAATTCCCTCATAGCAACAGCCAATCCGATCGATCAGGTAGATATCCGATTAATCGAATACCTACAGAAACTCTACATAGACTAATCCGATCGATTGGATATCCATCTAACTGATTGGATATGACAGAATCATGACATAATATCATACCATGCACTTATTAGAACCATATCATTGATGATTGGCATTGATCTTTTGCTACTCTATATTGCAAATAAAGGAACCAAAGGCTAAAACATACCATCCAAGCTCGGACATGGCGAACGGGAGGCTCAGCACACCGGCGCCAACCATGGCAGTGACATTGTGGAAAGTCGAGTACCACCATTTAGCGTTTCTTGACGATGTGATCGGGAGCCAATCATCGATGGACTTCTCTCCGCTTGTTCCCGAATTATCAACAATCGTCATTCTGACAAGTACGTATTACTAAATAAAAGTAGAAAAACACAACGCTGAAGATCGAACTGATCCGATAAGTTGTATCTAAGGTTAAAGCCCTCAAGGGACATAAATAGAGAAAGGGAGAGAATTAGTTGAAGTATATAAAGGTGTTACGACCATAAAATTCTCTAAAATTTGGGAGAAACTTTGAGTATATAAAGCGGGTCAAATAACGGAAAATGAGTTAATAAAGCTAAAAATAGAAAAAGAGACGTTACATTATTTCATGTTTAAGCCTAACTTTTAGGTCAATTAATTACCTGATAACAACTCGTCCCCTTAGCCCTTAATAAACTCCAACAATATTGTGACCGATATAAAATTCTCTCTATTTATCGGGAAAAAAATTTGTGACCAAATTCTTTTCAAAATATTTTCAACTGAATTTCGTTTGTTTAGGCAATTATATCTCTAGGTTGTTAATTGGTTTTGAAATTTGTAGAGATTTTTTTACAGTGTTGTGTTTGATATTTTTAAGTTTGTTTAAATTATATTACTTATTTTTTTAAATGATCTTTAATGTTTATAATTTTGTTTAAAGTAATTTATCAACTTTTTTTAATAAAGTAACTTGTCATGTCAACTTTCTCACGGATATATAAGGTCAGCGCGCCAAAGAGAGTTCTATTTATTAATACGAACAAAATTTAATGTATTAAAAAAATAAATCAAAAATCATGAGCATTTCTATTATTCTCACAAACATCGGGTACTAAAATATAAATAATTCTATTTTTCCCGTAGATAAACTTGACTATATTGATCAAATTAAGATATTGTGATCTATTATAAATTATATATTTTTGCTAAAGAAAAATATATTTTTCTCCTCTCAATTTTTAAACTTGCAGAAATACATAAATTAGATAGAGTTCAAATGCAACTAAAAATAAGATAAAGATTATATTAATGATAAGATAGAATAGAATAACAATTGAAGTAAGACAAATAGTTGAAAAATTCATAGAGTAATTGGACAGCTAGAAGCCCAAAGGGTGGGCAAGAAACATTTTTCTATGGTTGCAACTTAAAACGGGCATAACTTTCAATGCATAAAGAGTTACGAGACCATTACATATCAAGATGAAGCTCTCAGATGGAACTATGCATAACCAATTACTTTTCTACTAGCCCCTCTTGTTTTGCCCAAATTTGGCTTCCATACGCCTTTTTGGATCATTTTCATATTTTTCAAACAACGTAATGGCATTTTGATAATTTTGCAACTTTATGGTTTTGTTAACTTTCTGATAAATACTCCTTAGCTATTTTTTGTTCGCTCATTCTAGAAATTTTTATCAAAGTACTAGCATTTTCTTTCTCATATTCGATGGATTCTGAAGTTAAGCGTACTTGGGCGAGAGCAGTACCAAAATAGGTGACCTCCTGAGAAGTCCTCACCCTCAGGTTGGGGCCATTCGGAAACAACCTTTCTTAAGGAGTAATACCCTGAAAGGGGAAGGCTGCGTACATCCGCCTTTCTCAGACCCTGCTTAGGCGGGAGCCCTTGGGGCACTGGGTATGTTGCTTTCGGTGGATTCAGAGTTGCTTCGATCTTGACGTATTCAATATTGAGTTTTATGTCTCTACATGCTTCCTTGCTTGCCCCTTTTATGCTTCCCTCATGCTCCATACTCCCTCATTTTCATGCTCTTTATACAGGTCCTGTACAACCTCTTATCTATCAGGCTTGTAGTCCTCGGAAACAGTTTCTCATCAGGGTCGCACTCTGATGGAGTAAGACTGTGTACATCCTACCCCCCGACCCCGCTCAAGCGGGAGCCCTTGTGACACGGGGCATGTTGTTGTTGTTGTTTCTAATAATTTTGTGGTTAATAATTAGGTCAAAATACGGAACTAATTAAACAACCCATTTGGGGTTTGGTGATCATGTGAGATGTGGCTACCAAAAAGCTCACCTCTTTCAGTTTCTTTTTTTTTTTTTTTTGGTTAGGTTGTCAAGTTTTTATCGTAACTTAACCAGAGAAATTCACTTACATAAAAAGCGAATCAGTTACGGATCATATTCAAAGTTCTATGCGTTTTTTTGGCTAAAATTTGGTTATAGTGCGGACTTAGGTTCTTGGCAATTCTTTTTATTTTCTTTGAATTTTTGTTTTTTCCTTTGATTTTTTGCTCTTTAAATAGAATTTTGTACCATTTGAAAGTTTCATCCTCTCCACTAATTATCCAAAAAAAAAATATATATCTTAACTAGCAAACTAAAGTTTTATTTAGCCTCTTTGGGGTTTGGGTTATCCTGTCAGATGTTGCTATCTAAAGTTTTATACTCTAACATATCATCTCATCTAAATATCTATTGGGCTTAAAATATGGATATCACGTAAGTACATCTCATGCCTTGTACTATGAGATTCTAGATATTAAGAGAGGAGACTACTGAGATTCTAACTCGTGACCACTTGATCAATAAAGTTTTGATATCAAGTTAAGGAACCAACTGCTTCAAAAGTTTAAACTAATGAATGAAGGCCTAATAATAATTTTATACTCTAACATTCGGAAATCTGTGATTTTCTCTTATGATGAACTGGAAAAGGGAAACAAAAATAAAAAAATAAACAAAGAGAAATTATAATACTAAAAATGGAAAACTGGTGGCCATGGCTTCAAAACACTAAATTTGGTGAACATGTAGTGTAATGTCTAGTTGAAACATTTTTGTACACAAATTTAAGTATACGCATTAGTGTAATGTCGTTTTCTGGACACTCAAACTCCACGATGCCATTTCCTCAATTCGCGATCCAATAAGACGTCTTGTTGGCTTCTCTAAAATAGTGATGGAAGGTGATCTGTTTACCCATTGAGACATACAAGAAGATGACTCTGACTAAATATCCATCGGAACTGCATAACTAAGATTCAAATTAATAACCTCTGTAACTTCTTCTACTTCAATGTCCTTAAACTGCAAATTAATTCCTTGATAAGTAGCACTTCTAGCTGCCATCGATTTTGCTGCAATGATAGATGTATTCTTATCTATCTAGTGCACCGCTAAACCATTCTACTCTTATGATCACGGATAATAGACCAAGTCGCGACTGACTCCCCTAATTGACCCACCATTAGAGGCGACCAACTCACCCATAAAATTTTTTTTGGACAAAAACTCACCCATAAAATAATTCTACAAATAATGCGACATTTAATTGACATAAAAAAAATTGATACGGTGAAGTGTCCATTATGTCAAATACTATTAATATATGCTTGAGAAAACAAAGGCAGAGGGGAAAAGCAAAAGAAATGGCGTCGCCCGGACTCGAACCGGAGACCTTCAGTGTGTTAGACTGACGTGATAACCAACTACACCACGACACCCTTCTTGCTTATAAAATTTACTTTAAGCTTAAATCTTTGGATTATTATGCATATACTTTTCTCAATACTTTTTTAATTATGTTAATTTAGTCTCTCTATAACTTATAATATGTCAATTTAGTCATTTAATCATATTTAAATTAAATTATTGACAAAATTTTACAGGGACGATCACGTTAGATGCAAGTAATCTACCACAAATCCACCTATTAAGTCAATTTAACCCAATAAATGGCCGAATCGTTAAAAATTTTATTAAAAACTTAACTTAAATTTTAATGTAGGGACCAAATTGACACAATATGAATTATACATAGACTAAATTGATACAATTAAAAGCACAATAACTAAATTGACACAATTATCAAAGTACATAGATATTTGGTGTTAATAATTCTATATGTTTTTATGGTTCCACTTTGTGCTATTATATGTAAGTTTAGAAAAAAAATATTTA
The DNA here is from genome assembly GCA_018398585.1 of Simmondsia chinensis. NCBI lineage: Eukaryota > Viridiplantae > Streptophyta > Magnoliopsida > Caryophyllales > Simmondsiaceae > Simmondsia > Simmondsia chinensis. Next base: position 30,659,191 of record JAGTTD010000016.1, on the reverse strand, counting down.
CATAGATAAGCTTTTATTATGCAAAAAGTTGAGAATCAAAATAAACACACTGTTGTGGTAATATTTTCGGTGTTTTCTTTTTCATGCTAGTAAAGCCTTGGGAGCCTGGGGGGCAGGGATCCCTTTAAAGAGGAGCGATATTTGTCCTTAGTGGAGTTTGAATGGGTAGCTTGTTTAGCCTCGGAGTTCTCCGTCATCAAATAATGTCCCTAAAGATCATTTTAAGTGTATTATTATCCTATTTTATATGATCTTGCAAAAAAGGAAAAAAAGTGTTAAATTTCATAGGCCAAACTAAGGATGGCAATGGGACGGGTAAAACCCGCTACCCACAAGTACCAGTCCCATTTGGGAAGGGTACAGATATAAGTGGCGCAAGTAGTGGGTACGGGTTAGGTGTACCCGCCCGTTCCTTCTTTTCTTCTAATTGGATCAATGGAAGGATCGGCCAGCAGAACCCCCTCTCTCCCCCATCACGGGTATGGGGCGTGTACGGGTGTAGTTTTGTACCCGCCCCACTCATACCCACCATACCCGCTTCATTTTATACATAGTTAACTTTCAAATTAAAAAATACGAGTTTAAATTCAATAACGCAAATTGTTTGTCAATGTTATAAAATACATATAACTGGTTTTAAAAATAGTACTAAATAACTAATATAAGCGCGTATAGATAATCGTTTTCTACTCACATTAGGGAGGGTACAGGGAGAGTGATGGATGCTCATTGGATACCCACGGGTAATGAGGTGAGTAATGGGAATAGGTTTGTACCCGCCTCACTTCATACCCATGGCGGGTAGTGCGGCGAGTACGGGTATAGGATTTGGTACCCATACCCGTACCCTTACCCGTCCCGCCCCATTCCAAACCGACAAAAATTGGCAAATATGTTGTCCACATATAAGTCCAAGTAAAATTTCATCATAAAACCGACATTGAATGAAGTAAAGCATTATACTTATAAATTGATATCCTCTCCCACAACATTCTATATATAAGATTTAAATAATAGACTCAAATGTTGAGTGATTAACATAAAATAAGCTACAACTTATAAATAATAAATAATATGCCTAGTATTTTCATTTTGAAATTGAAATCAGAACCCTCCATTTATATTCATCTAAATTTAAGTTCAGGCACAATTAGTACATATAAAAATAGTCAAAAATCATGGAGACTGATGTGTTTTTATACTAAATTAAGCTGCAAAATTATGTGCACTTTTTTTAAAAAAAAAAATTGAAATGAAGGGTGAGCCTCAAAAAGCTCAAGTTTTGCTATTCTGACAGAGGTGTAAATCTGGCCCTTTTTTGAGAGTATAAATATAAAATGCACCAGAAATTATCTGTTCATAGGGACACACTCTGATTCATCATCCTCTGCGCTCAGCTTCATTGCAGAAGAGACCCAATCCGCTGCGTTGCTGGGTTGGTTCTCTTCTCTGTTTTCAACCATGGCTGCCAGCAGATGGATTAGGCCTGAGGTATTCTCCTTTCTTCATTTAGACTCCCTTAACTAAAGCTGCAGACTGGTTAGCGGACTTGGGCTTTAGGGATTCTTGCTTTCAATGTGGCAATGCTCTCCGAACAAAGCCCTCTCTACTCTCATTAATACTGATGTTTTAGGATTCCTTGTCCATCGTGGACAGTATAGGGAGGGGGGGGGGGGGGGGGGGGGGGGGGAGGAATATGACCAAGTTAAGATTAAAGTGAGACATATGATATAAAATTACTGGAAAAGACGCTTTTTCTTTCGTGAAGGAAAAGGTTTCCCCTTTTTATTGAAGGAAAGTCCATTTCTCTTCAATAATTGTGAAATTATGCACAGAAATAATAGAACTATTGACAAGGAAAAGTTTTCATGTCAAAATAAGTAGAACCTTAGATTTAGTTGCATGAGCTTGATGTATTATAAGAGTTCATTTACCGGTCACTAATACACTGGATCCCATTAGAACTCCGAAGTTAAGCGTGCTCGGGCGAGAGTAGTACCAGGATGGGTGACCTCCTGGGAAGTCCTCCTGAGGGTCATCGGAAACAGCCTTTCGGCAGGGTTATACCCTGAAGGGGTAAGGCTTCGTACATCCACCCCCGGGACCCCGCTTAGACGGGAGCCCTTAAGGCACTGAATCTATTGTTGTTGAGTTTGATGTATTATAAATTTATAAGATAGTGTAAGAGTAATTCTGATGTTTGTATATGATGCAGGTGTACCCTCTGTTTGCAGCAGTGGGCACAGTGGTTGGCATTTGTGGCATGCAACTTGCAAGAAACATTGTCACCAACCCTGAAGTCAGGTAAATTCTTGCAATACAATTTAAGCTATACTTTTTTTTTTTTTTTAAACCTCGATAAGAAGGTACAACATTATCTTAAATAACGCTATCAACAAATCTAAGACTCGTGCTTGGAAATAGACAGCTAAATCACTATTACCAAAATTCAATAGTTCCTTAAAATTATATAATATACATTAAAATATAAAATCATTTTCCTATTGTTAGTTTTTAGACCAATTGATTCTTTAACATAGTATCAAAATCTTGTTAACCGTAAAGTTATATATTTGAATTTTAACAGCCTCCACTCTAAATATGAATATATTTCAAGCATAAACTGTGGATGAACATTTGTATTATCTACGCTAATATATACATATTATCAGGGTCAACAAAGAGAACAGAGCAGCAGGAGTGCTAGATAACCAGGAAGAGGGTAAGAGGTATGCCGAGCATGGCCTTAGGAAGTTCCTTCGAACAAGACGACCGGAAGTTATGCCTTCCGTCAACAAGTTCTTTTCTGACCCGAATTGAAATTTTTTCACCGATATCAATTTTTTCCACAAATATTCGAGACTAAAATCCTTTATTAATAGGAAAAATACGACTTTCTGTTGGTTTTTGTTTCCCATTCTTTGGGAGAAAAGAAGCGTTAGAATATGTAATTGGAGTTGTTAACTTCTTGTTGTATAATACAAAATTCATCAATAAAAGGTGATAAATTGAATGCTAATCTTCAATACTACTTAGCAATATTGTCCTAAGTAGGGTTACCAACACACAGAGGATAGAGACAACAACTTCAAAGCTAATGTTAGAAAAAGCATCACAAAAACACAACAAAAATTCAACAAGAAGAAAACGCATAACAATACAAAAGATACACATGATTCGGGCAAATATGCCTACATCCATGGAATTGTAAAGATTTCTTACTGCTTGGAAGTTTAACAAAGAGTTTTTTCAGTTCTTACACATTTGTTTCAAAACCTATATGCACAGTTAAAAACCGTTATTAACCTAGGATGATCCTCCAAAGTGGGTCCAGGTCTAAAACAAGGCCCCAAAAATTTTCCGCTCTATGAACTTGGCCAATAAAAGTACAAAAGTCAATCTCCATGCGGGAAGCCCAACAACCAAGACCCTATATTTCAGGGTAAGAACTCCCAAAGTGCTATACCAATCAATCTCACTCTAGTTCACTATATATATTCCTGAGCATCACACAGTTATTGCTTCATACTATGAAATCACACCGGGATACATGAAATTCAAAGTTGGCATACATGACATCTACATATAAGTTTAAGAGGGATTTCGTCCTAACACCAATTTGCATAAGCTAGAATAGCCGACTAAACCTATATATTAATCCCTTCTTTCTCTTTACTCGAATATGAAATTCTTAATAAAAATATCAGAAACTACAAACAAAAACCATATCAATCAAATCCGAAACTATATTTACCTCAAATTTTTCTCTCATTTGGCAAAGAGAACATCCATGACACTCCTAACAACATGCCCTCTCCTACCCTTCAAAGCCTCCCTCACACCCTTCTCATCCACCATTAACCCCTTCCCCTTCATCTCCTCCACCAACTCCTTCCCCTCTGCCGCCCTCTCCTCCCTCACAAATGCCTCGATCACTGCCACATAAACCACCGCGCTTGGCCTCATCCCCTTCCCCATCATCTCCATCACATACTTCTTAGCCTCTCCCAGCCATCGCCCGCCTCCATTAGCAAAACCCTTTATGAGAACCCCGTATGTATACGCATTTGGTGCCACCCCACTTGCCAGCATCCTCAGAAACGCCTTGTGCGCCGCTGAGCACTCGCCTGCGTTCGCATATGCCTCTATCACTGCCGTGTGCGCCACCACCTGTTGAAAAATATTTCAAAATGTGTATAATTGGCGCTTCTACTATTGAAAGAGAATTAAAAAATAAAAAAATAAAATAAAAATAATGTTGGTATTCACAGTCTTCTAACATTTGGGAAGTTACATGCTCTGTTTTGGTGCCTTAAAATGAAAAATGTTGGGTTGGATGTGGAACCTGATTGTATTGTACCTCATTTATAAGGTATATGATTGAGCCAATTTTATTGAAGCTCGTGACATACTAGGATTTTAATATAGTAGCTCTATATATATACAATGGTTGTGTATATTACCATTAGAGTTTGACTAAGGATTAAGAGAAGTTGAAAATTGAGTCGTCTCATGTAACTTTCAATGAAATTGTGAAACCATCATGCTCCTCTCCATGGATGTAGGCTTCGGCTAAATCACGTAAATTCAACTGTTCTCCCCCCTCCTTTTGTGTGTGCTTGTTATTTCGATATACAGTTTGTGTATTTTGTAGGTCATTCTAACAATTGGTTTCAAGAGCCCTACAAAAATGAATAAAATTTCCGAAATAAGATTGGAAAAATTCCTCCAATCTTCTGCCTTGAAATTTTATTAAATGGGAAATGGTTAGGTTTTTATTTTTATTTTTATAACAGCCATACAAAACAAGCAAACCATCAAAAGCGAGTTCTAAACCTACACAAAGAAAAACGTGCAGCAGAAAAGGACAATGGCTAGTGAATTCTAGCCATCGTGATTCCAGTGTGCAAAAAACGATGGTGTTGTGTATTTTGTGTGTACTTGTTATTTCAATTTACTTGTGTATTTTGTGTGTACTTGTTATTTCGATTTACGGTTTGTGCTAATATATTGTTTTTGATCTGATAGCACCACTCAATGTCGTTCAATATCTATTATAATTAGTCGCCTAATGATTATTTCTTTATGGTTGTAACTGAGCCAAGTCGGCTTGCAAGACTCGTCATAAAGCTCGAAAACTTTGACTCGTGATAAATTCAAGCCGAGCCGAGCCGGCTCATTAAGCTTATTATGCCTAGCCCAAGGCGGCTCATTTTGTTTTTTATGCCAAGCCCGAGTTGGCTCTTGGGCCAAGCCAAATGCTAAAAAAGCTCAAGCTTTGTGAGCCTAAACAAGCCTATGCAAGCATTATCTTAGTATAATGTATTAACTTAAATATGTCTAATTGAACTAAGTTTGAGCATTAATAAGCCAAACTCAAGCCCAAATGAGCCGAGCCCAAGATGAAATGAGCCTAGATTGAGCTTGAATTAGTGGAATACATTCAATGTTTAGTTTGACGCTCACCAAGCTGGGTTCAAGCTCAACCGAGCTAAGCCCGAGCCATTGACGAGCCAAGCTCGAGTTTAAAGTTTCTGAGCTAAATGTAGAGCTCCAATAAACCAACCTCCGGCATGTTTCCCTTGTCTTTAATCTGACTGAACAACTCCAGCGCCTCGTGGGTCAACCCCTCCTTTGACAATCCGTCGAACATCCTGACTGCATTGTTGATCAACCCCTCTGATCTCATCTTATGGAAGATTTCCTGTAAGTTTTTCGGGTCATCGGGTTCCTCAATCGCTGGCTTCTTGCTAAACGGGTCGTACGGAGGTGGCAGTCGGGTATTTTCGACCCGATTCCGGGGTTCTTCGGAGTCGGATTCGGAGTCGGATGGGACAGAGAAATTCACCTTGGTGTTGAATTTAGGGTTTGACGGGTCGGATTCTACTGAACTGAAAGACCGAAAGATGAATTTATTGGATTGAATCGAAATTAGATTAGCAATTGGGATTGATTTGGATTGTTCGAATGACAGAATGTGTTTGAAGAGAGAGAAAGAAGGAGAAGATGAAGTGAGAGAGACAAGGGAGCGAGAAATTGCAGAAATCACCATTGCTGTGTGGTTTAAGGTGGAGAGAGAGAGAGTTGCAGAGTGTAATTTGATAGGGAAGAAGAAGCTTCGAGAAGAAAGATAGGGGTTTAGCTCTTTCGGATAAATTACATATTAACTATAAATAGTAATTAACAAATAAAATATCAAAAGACTTGACTGTTAATTTTTTAGTTTATAAATCTTATAAAATGACTCTTTAATTAAAATATTATATTTATTTAATAATATAATCCAAACAAAGATACGAAAAGTATAAAACTTTATTTTAAAATTATTAATTGAATACATGTCAACTAGTTTATGATAAATACTCTCATCTTTGAAATTAAATTAAGAAAAATTAAACACTAATTTTGCAAAATATAAGCTTCATTGCACTCAATATATCAGATTCTCCAAAACTAGCTATTTTCCTAGACAAGTTCGATATAATCGATGAATCTAGTATGTTTTGACAAAAATATCATGTCATTATCAGTTGTATAAGAATTATCTCAAATCCACATACGTAATATATGCAGACATAACATATTATGCACATAATTTTCAAAGAGTTCGATTATTTTAGTATGCTCAAGGATCGGCATCAGTACTATTATACATGTTCCAAAGATATTAGACCTACTTCCACCTAATGTACCAACTTATCAGTGAATGGATGTCCTCGTCGTGTAACATGAGCTATATCAGCACTTCTAGACTATAAGCAACTCTAATATAAGGTCAGACGATATATAAACCTTACTCTATAACAGGATATTCCACCGAATCATATAGGTATTCAGACTCAAATCCAAACTTCGACAACTCATAATCTGAAAATCCGTTGTTGCTGAACCCAGGATCAGTGACAAGTTTATCCTCCTCGACACAACAAAACCTCAAGTCCTCACCCACGAACCCAGACCCTAGTCCGCTCCCTATTGTCTGATTCCTTGGCTTAAAGTCCAAACCCGTTATAGTACACTGACTAGGACTCAGATTTTTCATGCTTAGTGTCATATGAGAAGTCACTCCAGAAGCCTGGACCGAGCCATGGCTATCGAACCAAGTTGAAAATGACTCAGTAGCTCTCTCTGGAGCAACTGGGTCCCTGACATCGTACGGTCCATAATTGGTTTGGTGTTCTAGTGATCCAAAGCGATGGTTTAGAGCTATTGGCTCGGTAACTTCGCCATGAAAGGGCTCATTGTGCTCTGGCAATGGAAATACATCAGCACCTGCGCATTCAATCTCAAGTTTGCTAGGATCGGGATCATAATTGATTTGTTGAATTGCAGTTGAATTCTGGAAGCTAAAAGTCCCATTGGAATCCTTTAGAGAATGATCTGAATTCTTCAATTCTACAAAAGAAGTTTCCGATTCGTTTTCTTTCCGTAATCTGCTGAGATAGAGGCGGTATTTCTGCATAATTCAAAAAGGCTCCTCAGCAAGTTGTCACGAACTGCATATTGCATACAAAAATAAGAATCCCAAGGGGTTTGTCAAGTGGCAAAATGTGGATCAGACATGTCATGAAGAGTTACTTATAAGGATAGAGTCAATGTATTTGCGTGCAAATATTCCTTGAGAGTTGGGACTATCCGCTGAGTCTATGGACCCATTCTTGCCCATTCTATGTTGGGAAACTTTCGAGTTAGCAATGTGTTAACCATGTCTAAACGCATGCCATGACAAAGTAAGACGCGTTTACCTGCAGGTGGCTTGCAACATTCTCTCTTGTTAACCATGGCACATTCATCAGATCAAGTATCTTCTTGGGTCCAACTTCTGTGGATAAAACATCACAAATTAGCATGTTTTATGTAGCATAACTTTAGATGGAATCAGAATTTAGCAAATTTGAGGTTGGACTTGAATGGGAAGAATACGAACTGGGTCGAGAGAAGCGGTGTGAAGCGAAAATGACTTCCTTTATTGTTCAAAGGAAGTCACTTTCTCCAATATAAGGAAAGATGGTTTTCTCTCGAACTATTTTTGCTATTCATTCAAGCAATAACAATATGGCAATAGCTTGTTAGAATGTCCATCCCCAGAGTTCCGAAGACTCAATGAAATTTGAAATGGTACCAAAGCAAGTTAATAATACTGGGACCAACACTGACATACTAAGAACCTCAAAGACGAAGCGTGCGAGTGAATTTGATATATCGGGGCTTTTCAAGTAGGTATTGAGAACTCCAAATTTGAGTATAGTAAACATATCCCTTATCAAAGTTGTGAGAGAAAAGAGATTAATATATAAGCCTGGTGGCATACCCCTAATGCTAATTGGTTTTAAAGCGAAACCTCAAGTTTGCTCGTATGTGGACCTCATATGCCAACTCTGTTGGCCGGGCCTAACACCCAATTAACTTTCACAAATATAATTAGTTGTACTCACTGTCAAACCCAATCTGATTAACAGCTTGAACGAACTTCTGGTGCAAATCCACAGACCAAACAACTCTAGCCCTCTTTGCACAAGACACATCACTTGATTCCCTCTCTTCATCTTTGAACTCAACATTTTTTCTTCTCTTAGCCGAAGTTTGATCTCCCCAAAAGTAGAATTCATTCCAATGATCTGTCCCAGTTCTGTCTTCGATGAACTCAACATCTCTCTCTTCATGCATCCTCTTTCTAAGTACATGCTGCCATATGTTCTGAAGTTCTTTCATTCTTATGGGTTTTAGAAGATAATCGCATGCTCCATGATGGACCCCCTTCATTACCCTGCTCGTTTCTCCATCTACCGACATCACTGTACAAGTTCATGAAATTTATCATTAATGGTTTGTTAAGAACTTGACAATGGCTAACAAGCTTGTTAATTGCTTAGTACTAGCTCAATAATGGATCATTGTTCCTGTTAGCGGGTCAAATACCTAGTTAAACGATCAACAATGTAGTGCAAGATAATGGCTCGCAAGAACAACTCAGCTCAAGCTAAGTATGAAACATACTAGTGTGTTATGAATCGAGTTCGAACCAAGGATTAAGAACTTGACAATTGCTTTTTACAAGCTTGTTAATTCTTCATATTAGATCAATAATGGGCCATTGTTCCCTTGTTAGTAGTTCAAATATCTATTTATATGATAACTATTTAATGCAAGATAAAGTGTCGCTAGTAGCTTGACCAACTTGGCTCGATTAGACAAAGAAGTTAATCAAGCTGAGTATCAAGCATAGTCGTATCCTACCGAATCGAGATTGATCAAAGAACCCATTAACAACTGAGCTCAAATTCAAGATTGTTAAGGGTTATTGAACTTGAGTTTGAACAAAAGGGTGCAGGCTCGACAAGATTCCAGAGCAATGAAGGGAAGCTTACTAATGACAGGAAGATCCATTTCAAGTCCAACATGTTCGAGAAGCTTAAAACCATCCATATCAGGCATGTTTACATCACTAATGACTATGTCAAATCCATCTTTTCTTTCACGCAGCAAGCGCAATGCTTCACGTGCCAGACCACATGTAGTCACTGACCAGAAAAATCAAATGTTGAACAGAAATCAATGCGAGGATATTAGAAACATGGAATTGGAATAGCAAAAGAGAAGCAAAATAAACATGAAATTTTTACTTGTTAAGGATAATTTGTCCTAGTACAACCCATTAATGTCTCATTGACCTTTAGGGCTGTTAAAGTATAAAACCAATAAATGCATTCATTCATCAACTTAAGCTTTTGGGATAGTCGATTCCTTCCTAAGGTATCAGAACCTTATTGATCAAGAGGTCACGAGTTGGAATTCCAACAGCCCCCTTTCAATATTAACATAATTTAAGCGCAAGGTATGAGGTGGGTTTGCGCAATATCCACGCTTCAAACCCAATGGGCATGCATGAGGAGGCATGTTAGAATATAAAACCAATAATGGGCCTTCATCTATCAGCTTAAACTTTTGGAATAGTTGACTCCTTCACAACCACAACTAATTGTAAGATAGGTTTGATAAGAGATGAATTCAAACGAACAGAGATCAACAAAAGAAAATATAAAGCAAACCGTAATCCAGCAGACAAGATTGCGACTCGATCATATTAGAGGAAGATACAGAATATACGAAGCAAACCATGATACAATGAAACACAAGATATGTAGGAAATGCACCACAAAGGTACAACGAAAATTCAACGAAAAAACAAGAAACTTACAACGAAAATTCAATGAAAAACAAGAAACAACGCACAAGATTTACAGTCCATGGAGTTGTATGGATTTCTTTATTGCTTGTAAGTTTTACAAAGAGTATTTTTGTTCTCCAAAATGGGCATGGGCCAAAAACAAGACCCTATTTTTAACAGTATAAAAAAAGGATTCACATAGGAAGTCCAACAAAATATTCACATGTTAAAATCTATCCAAGCTGAGAGGTCCCTCTTCAAGCGTGGTTCGTTAAGTTACACAGAGAAGCCTAGAGTAGTTTATTGAATTTAGTTCATTTAGACGCCAAGCACTATAGAAGATCCTTACCATTAGTAAGGCCCAAAGAACCAATTTTGCTTATGTGAGAAAACATAAAGGAAATGATTATCTCCTAGAAAGGGAAAGAATCAAAATAAGTATGAATTGTCAATTCTGTTGAACATTCATCCTAGTTGATTGAAAAGACCTCTCAAAATTTGGACGACTTGGTTGAGAATCTAATTCCAGGATATAGACACAATATTCACACTGAAAATTCATGTCATAAAGCTTTTCAAAGATTCCACCCATTATGTAGCACAAAGGAAACTAATCTTCCTATCAGTAAGGAAAACCCAAACATGACAAGCACGACATAATTTTCGACATAGACGTAACTCGATGTATCAATTTAAAGCAAATTTCACTAATTGACATGTCTGCATCATTTCTCATGTTTTAAGACACACATGACTTCGACATGGTTCACTTATTGACACCCCTTGTAATTATTCACCTTATTGTCACCATCTTCCCATAAGGTCACCATCTTCACCTTATTGCCACCATCTTCCCATAAGGTCTCCATCTTCACCTTGTAATTATCCACTTCACTTCACTTTCATTCTTTGTTGTAATAATTTTCATTGTAAGTCCAAAACTGATTTACACAACTTCGGACAAAAGAGACAGCATGAGCAACAGCATAGTGCTCGCGAGTCCAACTATGTAGCAAGTAAGTGCGTAAATGAGCTGAGTCAAGCTTGTCAAGCTTGATCCTTGACTTGCTAACAGGTTTTTTCAGCTAGGGATCCCTTGTCATGATCCCAATCTTGACACGGGTCATCATGAGTCCAAATCCAACTTACTAAGCTTCAAGCTAATTTGCCCTCTTATGCTTATTTAAGCTCGATCTAAATTCGTTTTAACTCGATTAGGTCGAGTTCAGTACAATCAGGCTTGAACTTGGCCCAATTAGGGATATTTAAGCTCATAATTTATATCGAGATAGGGTCATTTAAATTAACTAGCCTCCAAGCTCGAGCTCACCAAGCTAGCCTTCGGATTAGCTCAAGCTTGAAATGAGCCCAACCATATGAGTTGGCCCTCATTTATCAGAGACATCTAGGATATGATAGAGCAAACTCACACTGTACCGAAGCTTATCCTCATGCAATAGTAGAACGATATGACCATATCGAGGCGATCTAGAGATTCTGGAGGCCCTAAGTAAGTTTGATTATTGGGCTCTTTTTTGGTAATTGAGGTGTCTGCTCTTGACTAGCTTAAGTACACCTAGAGTAACACACTTCATATTATAGGATCAACTAGTATATAGGTCCCTTATATAATATATGCACAAATGCATTTATAATGTACCATATATAGGACGCTGTTTCTCCAATTCTGAATGGCATATGTGGCAGGTGCAAAGCTAATCTCAAAAGAAGCCTTTAACAAAATGGGGGTCCCAAGCGGGCGACTCTATTGCTTGGAGGCTTAACTGGCCTTAGATCATATTAAATTTGATAGGTATGTTCATCTAGAGAGCTGAACTCAAATTTGGATCAAGTAATATCTCTGTTGTTCTACACGCTCATTAACAAGTAATACTAAAGATCTTATCCCCTTCAAATTCAATGACAAAAAGTAACTTAACAGGAACCAACATATTTGGAGTTGGAAGTATGTCGACACACACAGTACATAAAACAATCAGTACCAGATTTTTGACTAAGTAGTGTCAAGGATCGAACTATCCTAAAAGTCGTTAGGCGAACATCTATAAATTATATTCTAACACACCTTCCGTACACAAATGATTAATATACTTATGTAAATAGATAATAAGTAAGTTCACCTCCCAATCTGCACTAAATTGTGTCAATATAAGGTTGTTTAGACACCATCAAGAAAACAATTATTTCAAAAATTTAAGCTGATGGGTTACGACTTAGGCGCGATTTTATATTTTAACATTGGCCCCTCACACAAATGGGCATAAGATAGAACCATAGATAGTACACAGATACACCTCATATCATTTGCTGAAATTATATTATTAATAGGAAGGGAGTTGTTGGAATCCCAATCGTACCTCTCGATCAACGAAACTTTGATATCATATAAAAAGAACAGTTATCCCAATAGCTTTTAAAATGATGCGATGAGTAAAGGCTCGGAAATAGCTATGTACTCTAATGTATACAAATCGATACTTCTCACTCAAAGTGACTTTCGTACAACAACAATAAACCAAATATCATAAAACTCAAAGCTTTTTGGTGAATTCGTACGAATGATTTCGATTTCAGATTGCGAAAACTTGATAAAAGAAAATCGAAAATAAACCTTGATAGGAGCACTTTTTGAGCATTTTCTCGAGGATTTTCAACCAAGTAGGATCATCATCGACGACGAGCACCCTTAAACCGGCAGGGAACGCAGAGAATCCGGTTGTTTGCATCATCACCATCCTCAATCGAAGAAGACAGCAGATCGGAATACAAGAGAGAGATTCAATGATTCATATGTTACAATAAACGCATGAAATTCTATTGGCTCCATCATTATATACAAGTTCGAATCCACTTTCTAAATGTTAAATTAATTTATTAATATTAGAGAATAAAATCAATCACCTCTACCTATTAGTTTAAATTTTTTAAAAAGTTAATTTTTTAATATGGTATTAAAGTCTTGTTTACCGAAAGGTGACGAGGTCAAATCTTAATAGCCTTCATTTTTAATATTTATTAACATAATTTAAGCACCAAGTATGAGGTGAGCATATGTATGTCCACACTTTAAGCTCAAGGACATTTGCGTGAATGAGCATGTTAGAATATAAAACTAATCTTGCATACTCACCTATCAGCTTAAGCTTTTTGAGAAAGTTGGTTTTTTTACAATTATTTTGGTAGATGATGTTTCTACATTTATCTGTTGAATGACCTGACGTCTTAATATATATACGATGAGGTATCTAAAGTTTAAGGTGTGGACATTTATTACTTAGTATCGTGTTGTTAAATTTTACCGAGCATTTAGATCAAAATCACGAAATACAAGTTCAAGTGGAGTTTTATTTTAAAATTAATTGGCATTCGGTGAAGTAATTTATAGATTTATGTATTGCTCTCATATACCTCCATAGTAGGATTCAACTAAACTCACATATGGAGTCATAAATGCGTTTTAATATGTACAATGCGGTATTTAAGGTTTAGAACATTTATCATTCGGGTCCCCTGAAATTTAAGAATTTTATCAAGTGGGTATAATTACAATAATATATCGCAAGAAACAATGAAATTTATATTGTAAGAAGCAAATATAACAAAGTATTTTGCTATAAGTTTATCATAAATTTATAAGTTTTTATTGTAATAAGCACCGGATTCCATTAGAACTCCAAAGTTAAGCGTGCTTGGGCGAAAGTAGTACCAGGATGGGTGACTTCCTGTGAAGTCCTCGTGTTGCCAATCCTATAAGATTGGGGGTTTTTGGAAATAGCCTCTTGACAGGGTTACACTCTGAAGGTGTAAGGCTTTGTACATCCACCCCTCTCAAACCCCGCTTATGCGGGAACCCTTGAGGCACTGAATCTGTTATTATTGTTATTGTATCGTAATAAGCCAATATAACACACTATTTTGCTATAAGTTTTTATTGTAATAAGCAAATATAACACACTATTTTGCTAATATGTATATATATCTTTCTTCATAGTTCCGTCAGTTTTTTTTTTTTCCCCAAAATACGGTGAATTTTCACTGAAAATATTAACACATTATATATATGTATTATTATAATTATGTAGCATATTAATATTTTGTATAAAAATACATTTGGCAACAATTCACTAGGTAAAAGGCGAGAATGAAGGAAAAGCTTATTTCTAAAGATGCTAAATCGTACAACTTTCACTTTTATAATCAAGTAGGCATCTCGTTTACCTAAGGAAAATTCAATACATTAATTTATTATTCGAAATTTTAATTTATGTTATATTACATAGACTAAATAGATACAGCTAAAAATATAGGTATTAAATTGATACAGTAGACCAAAGTAAAGATATTAACAGTAGCGACATAAACAGCCCATTAAATTACTATACAATATTTTTCATTTTTAATTTGAAACAATATGATTTACTATTTACTAAATTACTATGCCTTATAGGAAGATATGGATTTGGCACACCTTCTACCTTATACTTAAATTATTTTAATAGTGAAAGTGAGGCTAAGGCTGTTGAGATTCAAACTCGTGATTTCTTGGTCAGCATGGCTCTGATACTATGTCAAAAAATTAACTATTCTAAAAGTTTAAGTTAATAGGTAAAATTTATGATTAATTTTACACTCTAACAATTATGCTTCAGAAAATAAATAAAATGGGTATAGTATTAACTAAATATACAATGAGATAATTATAAAAGTAAGAATATGTTATTTCAAGATTAAATAAAGATAAATTAAAAAAATGTGACGTTGACAATACATGGAGAGTGAATTTGAAGCTTTTCATTACAAATTATTATTATGAAAATGTGAGTGGACATGAAAAGCTGATTTCTAATTTAATCAACGTCTTGATTTTTAAATCAAAATAATAATTTATAAATTACAGAGTTTGACTTATAGTAAATAATATTTACAAGATTCTATAAAGTTGCTCTGACAGTAAGAATTTTGCTCTCACAATAACGTTAGTCTTTTTTACTACATCAAATTCAAAGAATTGCGGATCTCTTTATATCGCACCATATCATTTATTTTTCATATTTTTCTATAAAATTTATGCTATTTAATATTTTTATTAAAGTAAATACGAGGATAAAAATCACGAGAAGAATATACAGATGAGTACAAGAATGTTAGAAAAATAAGATATCTAGATGAGAAGGTTATTCTGCGAGGCAGAGATGGGGTGCATCGTGCTCAAAGTGAGGCAATAAGGGATTATTCCTTGAAAAAAATGATCTGCAACGAAATTCGTTTCTATATGGAAGTGCACAAAGTAAACACTACTAAAGACTTAACCTTATTAATAAAAAATCTCAACGCATGTATTATTATTATTATTATTTAATATTTGTTTCACAAGGTTGCATCATCACACCATGATTGAGTGTCATCTATTAAGTTAATGAAGCACTAATTAGCTATAAATTAATTTCCTAATTAGAGACTTGATAGGTAGATTAAATTAGTTAAGCCCTACTAAAATTGGAAAGAAGAATCGAATGCAAATAAGCAAACCACCATATGATTATTTCACTTGTTTAATATTTTTATTTTTTATAAATTGAAAAAGGATGTAGTGAAATTATTTTTTGTGTCAAAAATTATTAAATAGTGAAAATAAAACCTCGAGTTTGTTAATTTATGTCAGAATATGGTATAAAATGACTTCAAGGCGTATAACAAACCACTATCGTTAGAACTTGTTTCATTTCTCATGAAATAATCAGAGGATACAATGAAATCTAGCAAAAATTTCTAAATTGCGTGTAAAGGGAAAGTAGTTCTCAACTTGAATATGCAGTAAATAATAGGATCATACTTATAAATACTTAATAACACTGTCAAAGAGGCACCTTTCTAACATGAACATATATCTTTACGGTTAAGAGTTGGCAATTGAAATGTTTGTTTGAACAGACACGTTTCTGACAACACTTTTTCATAAGCAAAATTATCATAAACAAAGTAGAATATAATTATTACTCTGATCGCCGCCACGCGCACATTTCGAGGATAATAATGCGTTTTAAATTGAACCCAAGTACACCTTTGAGAAACATTAGTATGATAGCCTAATTAACCAATAATTACATTGCTTAATGGGGGATTAATTAATAAGAATAATGGGAATTTAAAGGCATAACCTTTTTGGCGTGGGGGTAAGTTTGTTTATCATTAATATTTCAAAAGAGAAAATGCCCACTACCAATTTACTATTTATTATTAAGTATTAATTAAATATTAAAAATTACTGTTTCTAATAGGTAGAGGTGGCCAGTGGATCAAGTCAGGCCGACAGCATAACAAAAGGAAGGGGGACTAGCCGTTGCCCACCCGAATTTGATGATTTTTTTATATTGTTAATTGAGCTTACTTTAAAAATTAAACACATATTATATTATGTTTATAATTTTTTTAATAGTGTAATTGTTAGTATACTACAGTTGTAATTAGAGTTGTCAACTTCTTCTTGTTGTGTAATACAAACTTTATCAATAAAAAGTGATAAATTGAAATGTCGTTCTTCAACACATTAGTGCACTTTATATTTTTTTTCTTTATAATGGTAAACCGTATAATATTTGTCCTAATTAAGTACGGTTACCAACATATAGAGACAGAAAAGGTAAGTTCGAACCCAAACCTCGTATTTGTGGGTAAAAAAATCTTAATTGCTGCGCCAACTCTATGCTTTTACAATGGTAAGGCAAAAGATACCCTAGCACTGCCCATTAACGGAAGCAAAGCCTACAGTATCCATTATAATGATAGTAGATAAAAGATGATTTCAAATCTCGAGGTCCAAGAGATCATGCCTCTAATTAGCACACCAATTAGTCGCTTTATTAGTTGTTGAAAGCAATGGCTAAAGAAGATTTTGAAGAATCTTTCTACTAATTTGGTGGCCAAAAATGGATCTTTTGGTCACTTAAGTGAAATTTTGAAAGATTTAGTCGCCTAACTCATGCTAAAAGTCACTCCTAGTCACACAAGCTGTTTAAAATGGATAATTTGGTCACACAAGTTGTTTAAAATGGATAATTTGGTCACCCAAGTCAAATTTTGGAAGACTTAGGCGGCTTGCAAGGCACTCAAAAAACTTCAATTGGAGCCCCATTTCATTTTTTTTTTATTAATATTGTATTTTAATTTGTATTTTTTAAAATTATTTTTAAGTAATAAAATACATTAAAAATTAATTAATTTTTATATATTAATTTTGAGTAATTTTTTATTTAATTATTCATATTACGTTATTTTTTATCAATATAAATCTTAATTTTCATAATTTTAATTCGTTCTCTCAATATAGTTAATTATTTTTATATTATATTTATTTTTAATGTATTTTTATATTTTATCTTGAATTAATTAAAATATTATAAACTACACTAACTATTAAAATAATTAAATAATTTAAAAGATAGGGTAAAACAATGAGGCACAAATGGAGAGGGAAAGCCCTATTTTTTTTATAAAATCCCATTTTTTAAATATGAAGCTTCAAAAATAGGACATGATTGGGACCAGTCTTAGTACTCAACTTTGGTGACCGAATGGGGACTTAACTCGTTTGGAGAGTGATCGCTTTTATGATAGCGGAGTCCTTCCACAGCACAGCAACTCAACATTATAGTCATTTACATGATGTTATATGATGTGATAGTACCACTCGATTTCGTTCGGTATCTATTATAGACTTATTTAAAAAACTGACCTAGTTGGAAAAAAAATTTAGAAAAGTAACTCAGTTTTTAAAATATTTAGCAAAGTAACCTAAATTGTCAGAAAAAGTTAGAAGGCACCGTTTCAAATGGCTCCTTTAGTTTAATGTATTAAAAGGCGCCGTTTGAAACGGCTCCTTTAACTAGAGGCGCCGTCTCAAACGGCTCCTTCAGTTCAAGGTGCCGTTTGAAACGACTCCTTTAACTACAACTATTATTTTATATATTTAATTTATTATATAAATAAAACTAATCTAACAAAATTAACATAATAAGCAGCTACAAAATAACATTATGTTAAAATATATATAAAACAATAGGACTAAAAATAATAATATTAATTTTTCAAACTGAATGATATATACTGGCCAATCATATTATAAACACTAATTAGACTTTAATTAACAAGATGTCACCTTGTCACACAACAATTAAAGCTCTTAAAAATATTTTAAATATGAAAAAATGTATAAATATTTAAAAGATAATTTTAATACTTTAAAAAAACTTTTGAAATAATTCCGGAACAAAAATCAACATATATTAAGGGTATTACATTAAAGGGCACATTAAAAAAATTAAAAACTAATGGATATCAACAAAACGGTTTGACTTCATACTTCTTGAAAAATTACGGTTAACGGTTTGAAAAATTAGTATTATTATTTTTTAATCCTATTTCTTTATATATATTTTAACATAATGTTATTTTGTATCAGCTGCTTATTATATTAATTTTGTTAGATTAGTTTTATTCATATAATAAATTAAATATATAAAATAATAGTTGTAGTTAAAGGAGTTGTTTCAAACGGCGCCTTGTGACGCATTGAACTAAAGGAGCCGTTTGAAACGGCGCCTCTTGTTAAAGGAGCCATTTCAAACGGCGCCTTTTGATATACTGAACTAAAGGAGCCGTTTAAAACAGCACATTTTAACTTTTTCTGACAAATTAGGTTACTTTGCTAAATATTTTAAAAACTAGGTTACTTTTCTAAATTTTTTTTTTCCAACCGGGTCAGTTTACTAAATAAGTCTCTATTATAACTAATGGCCCAATGATTATTTCTTCTAACTGTCAATTAAAGTATAAAACTATTTTTACACCTTCATCCGTCCTATTAAACTTTTGAAAAAGTTAATTATTTAACATAATATCACAGCCTTATTAACTAAAAGGTTAAGTGTTTAAATTTTAATAGACCCCACTTCAAATATTAATATATTTCAAGTGAAGGTATGCGAAAACTTACACAATATCCAAGTTTCAAACTTAATTGCTATTTGCAAGGGCACACGTTAGATTATAAAATTATTCTTGAACGTTCATCCATCAATTTAACCTTTTGAAAAAATTGGTTGCTCGAAACAACCCCCGGCATACTCCCCTTGTCTTTAATCTGACTGAACAGCTCCAGCGCCTCGTGGGTCAACCCTCCTTTGACAATCCGTCGAACATCTTGACTGCATTGTTGATCAACCCCTCTGATCTCATCTTATGAAAGATTTCCTGCAAATTTTCCGGGTCATCGGGTTCCTCAATCGCAGATTTCTTGCTAAACGGGTCATACGGAAGGGGCAATAGGAATTTTTGACCCGATTCCGGGGTTCTTCGGAGTCCGATTCGGAGTGGAGGGGAGAGAGAAATTCACCTTAGTGTTGATTTTAAGGTTTGACGGGTCGGATTCTAATGAACTCAACGATCGAAAGATGAATTTATTGGATTGAATCGAAATTAGATTAGCAAGTGGGATTGATTTGGATTGTTTGAATAAGAGGATGTGTTTGAAGAGAGAGAAAGAGGAAGAAGATGAAGTGAGAGAGAGAAGGGAGTGAGAAATTGCAGAGATCGCCATTGTTATGGGGTTTGAGGTGGAGAGCGTTACCAACCAAACCCGATCAAGCTAATAAACGTAAAAATAGTATTATATTATAGTAAGAAAGGGGAGAGATTACATAGAAGGAAACGAGGAGAGACATAGAAGAACTAAGGGGGAGAGAGTGCTCTATTACATCACAATACTCAACATGGCTAATTATCTCTATCTACCCTCTTATTTATATAACTAAGGAAGATTCTAGACTTTGCCACCTCAGCTGATGACGTGGCACTACTAAGTCGGAGTCGGGGCAGGTGGCTCGGGATTGGACCCAGGAATATTTGTCTTAATACCCTCGATCCTATTTTGGCTCGTATCAATTCTTCCCCCTCCAAAGACCCTAGCCCCCAATGGTCATGGAAAACGAGCCGGTTCCGGAGTGTAAAAGATCCTTCGGGGTCAAATACCAGCTTTTGGAATCCCAGTAAGACGTGATCCGCGAGTTTAGCCGGGTGGTGGTCTTCCACGAAGTGCACTTGACAGTGGAGCAGCAGGCGGATGTGTGAGAGCTTGGCGAAAGGTGTGATCACATCCTCAAATTTGAGGATCAGCTGCTGGAATGCTGAAAAATCTAACTTGCTTGGTGGCTTCGAGCTTACAGTGGACAACAGAAGTGGAACTAAAGCTAGAGTCACGGAGATGGTGGGAAGTGAAGCGGCTGTAGAGACAATCTTGTTTCCATCCGTCACCGTCATTGAAGGGTAAATGGCGTCATCCATTGAGACGCCAATAAGTGGAGCACAAGCGGCCTCCGAGATAGAGTCAGGGTCCGGATCTGAAGCTGGTGGCGAAGGAGAGGCGTCAACATGCTCGGTAGGTGTCAAGCTGAGCTCGTCCAGAGGTATGTCAGATGTTGGCGGAGAAGGAGGCGCAAGATCATCGAGCTTGGAGGCAACACACTTAGCGGCTCTATGGGTGTGTCTTCAGGAAGCGAACTAGATTGGGGTAGGGGGTTGGCAGAAGAGATCCTTGGCATGAGCGTGATTGGCATCGTGCTCAGCGAAGTCGCGAACGAGAGATTGGCGGTACCCAAGGGGCTTGGCATGGACAGTGTTGACACCGTACTCGGAGAGCCCTTTGCGGCTAACTTCTCAAGATAGGCAAGGTTGCTCTCTTCCAACTTGGCCAATATCTTGGCGTCATAAAGTGTTCAGGGCCTAAACCAGAGAACCCTTTCAGCTACCTCTTTCCTTAAGCCGCCTATCATCAGTTTAACATTTTATTCTTCTCTCAACCAACACTTGTTCAAAGACTCAAATCGACTCAAGTACTCGCTAACACTTCCCGTCTGACGGAAATGCATGAGCTTCGTGAGGAAGTAGTTCGGAGTACCCAAATACCTCTCACTACCATGTAGCCACTGCTCCATTCCAATACCACTAAATTTAGAAGACTCCATTTAAGTAAATCAGGGTGGAGTTCGGTAATTACCTCAAGTAATTCGTTCAGGCATTTCGTCGAACCCTTGGTATACGGGTCGAAAAAAATCAGTTGCTTCACAGTTCCATCGCTGCGATTGAGCCCGATATTGTCTGAAGAAGTTGGCGGTACCCTGATGGATGAGGATAGTGAAGCTCAGCTACCGGTGGTGATGACGGGTTGATGATGGTGATTGTTACGGCGGATTTGGGGTTCACTTTTTTCTGTTTTTTGACAGTGAGGGATGTAGATTTGTGGCTGATGATGATCGGTGATAATGGTGGTGCCGATCAGGGGCCAGCGATAAAGATCGGAGATTCCGGCGGCACGGTGGCGATGGTGATCACGATGATGGTGATGATAATCGGGGATGATCGGGCCGAGGACCGTCTTGCTCTAATACCATTGTTACCAACCAAACCCGATCAAGCTAATAAACGTAAAGATAGTATTATATTATAGTAAGAAAGGGAAGAGATTACATAGAAGAAAAGGGGAGAGACTGAGAAAAATTAAGGGGGGGAGAGAGAGCTACTACATCACAATACTCAACATGGCTAATTATCTCTATCTACACTCTTATTTATATAACTCAGGAAGATTCTAGACTTTGCCACCTCAACTGATGACGTGGCACTACTAAGTCGGATTCGGGACCGGTGGCTCGGGATTGGACCTGGGAATATTTGTATTAATATCCCCTATCCTATTTTGACTTGTATCAGAGGGAGAGGGAGACAGAGTTGCTGAGAGTAATTTGGCAGGGAAGAAGAAGCTTCGAGAAGGAAATAGGCTTTAGCTCTTCTGGATAAATTGCATATTAATATTAATAAATAACATTTATTTAAAAAAATCTTTTGAATAAATTACATATTAATACTAATAAATAAATATAAATATTACAAAATGATTCTTTAATTTAAATATTATATTTATTTAATAATATAATATAAACAACAATATGAAAAGGTATAAAACTTTATTGTGAAATTATCTAATTGGAGGTACTTCAACTAGTTTAGGATAAATATTATGTATCTTTTAAAAATTAAATTAAAAAAAATTTAACAATAATGTTGCAAAATATAAGCTTCACCTCTGAATTGTCCGATTGCTCTCAATTTATTGAATTCTCCAAAATCTAGTTATTTCCCTAGACAAGTTCGATATAATCGATGAATCTGAATATGCCTTAAAAAAACATCATGTCATGATCAGTCGTATAAAAATTATCTCAAACCCACATACATGATACATGCAGACATGACATATTATGCACATAATTTTCAAAGAGTTCGATTACTTTAGTATGCTTAAGTATCAACATCACTACTATTATACATGACCTAAGGATATTAAACCTACTTCCACCTAATGTACCAACTTATTAGCAAACACATGTCCTCATCGTGTAAATTGAGCAATAGCAGCACTTGTAGACTATATGCAACTCTAATATAAGGGCCGGCTAAAGTCCCATTGGAAACCTTCATTAATTCTTCAATTATATAAAAGAAGTTCCTGATACATTTTCTTTCTGCAATCTGCTGAAATAGAGGCGGTATTTCTGCATAATTCAAAAAGGATTCTCAATAAGTTACAAACTGTGTGTTGCATACAGAACAAGCGGATCAGATACCTCACAAAGTGTTAATTATAAGGTTAAAATCCTGCTATTGGGTGCAAATAGGAGTTGGGACCACCCATTGGATCTATGGGCCCCGTTTTTCCCTATAGCACGTTGGGAAACTTTCGAGTTAGCAATGTGTTAACCATGGCTATATGCATGCCATGACAAAGTGAGGCGCGTTTACCTGTAGGTGGCTTGCAACATTCTCTCTTGTTAACCATGGCACATTCATCAGACCAAGTATCTTTTTAGGTCCAACTTCTGTGGATAAAACATCACAAATTAGCATGGTTTTTATAGCATAACTGTGGAATTTAGCAAATTTGAAGTCGGACCCCGATGGGAAGAATATGAGGCTTGGGGTGGGTCGAGAGTTGTGGTGCGAAGGAAAAATGACTTCCTTTATTGTCGAGGGGAAGTCACTTTCTCCAATACAGGGAAAGATGCTTTTCTCTCGAAATGTTTTTGCTATTCTTTCAAGCAATAACATGGCGATAGCTTGTTAGAATGTCCATCCTCGGAGTTCCAAAGACTCATTGGTACCGCAATTGGTTAATAATACTAGGACAAACCCTAATATACTAAGAACCTCAAAGGATGCAAGTGAATTGGACGTATAGGGGCTTTTCAAATAGGTATTGCGAAATCCAAATTTGAGTATAGTAAACATATCCCTTTATCAGAGTTCGAGAGAAAAATAGATTAATATATAAGCCTAGTGGCGTATCCCTAATGTCAATTGATTTTAGGACAGAACCTCACATTTGCTTATATGTGGACCTCATACGCCAACTCCGTAGGCCGGGCCTAACACCCGCGATTGAATTTCACAAATATAATTAGTTGGTACTTACTGTCAAGCCCAATCTGATTAACAGCTTGGATAAACTTCTGGCGCAAATCCACAAACCAAACAACTCTAGCTTTCTTTGCACAAGACACATCACTTGACTCTCTCTTCATCTTTGAATCCGAAGTCTCTCAATTCATGCATCCTCTCTCTAAGTACATGCTGCCATATGATCCGAAGTTCTTTCATTCTTATGGGTTTTAGAAGATAATCGCATGTTCCATGTTGAACCCCTTTAATTACCCTGCTCGTTTCACCGTCCAGCGACATCACTGTACAAGTTCATGAAACTGATCACTAACAGCTAGTTAAGAACTTGACAATCGCCTGTTAAAGCTTGTTAATTGCTTAATATTAGCTCAATAATGGATCATTGTTGCCTTGTTGGCAGCTTGAATATCTAGTGAAATGACAACAATTTGGTGCAATATAATGGCTCGCCAGTAGCTAGAACAACTTAGCTCGATTAGACTGACTAGTCGAACTTGGCTCGATTAGACTGACTAGTCGAATTGAGCTAAGTATGAAACATACTAGCGTCTTATCGAATTGAGTTCACACAAAGGTTTACAAGCCCGTTTAGGGATTGTTAAAAACTTGACAATCGCTTTTTACAAGCTTGTTAATTGCTTCATATTAGATCAGTAATGGGTTGTTGTTCCCTCCTTAGCGGTTCAAATATCTATTTATATCACAACTATTACCAAGTTTAATCAAGCTGAGTATCAAGCATAGCAGTGTCCTACCGAATCAAGTTTGATCAAAGAATCCATTTATGGCTCAGTTTGAATTCAAGATTGTTAAGGGTCATTGAACTTGAGTTTGACCAAGAGGGTGCAGGCTCGACGAGATTCCAGAGTAATGAATGGAAGCTTACTAATGATAGGAAGATCCATTTCAAGTCCAACATGTTCCAGAAGCTTAAAACCATCCATGTCAGGCATGTTTACATCGCTGATGACTATGTCAAATCCATCTTTTCTTTCACTCAGCAAGCTCAATGCTTCATGTGCCAGACCACATGTAGTCGCTGACCCGAAAAATCAAATGTTGGATAGAAATCAATGCCAGGATATTAGAAACACAGAATTGGAATTGTTATGAAAATTCACAAATCGAACACAAACAGTATTCTGCATCATGTTAAATTTGATAGACCTGTTCATCAAGAGAAGTACTGTACACAAATTTGCATCATGTTCAATCAAGTAATATCCTGGTATTCTGCATGCTCATTAACAAGTAATACTAAAGATCTTGTCCCCTTCAAATTCAATGTCAAAAGCAATAACCAACACAGTTGGGAGTTGGAACTATGTCAACACACACACAGCCATCGAAAACGGTAACTATACTTAAAGTCAGTAGGTGAAGGCCAATAATTTAGTTTATACTTTTTTTTTGATAAGTGACACCGGAGTGCCGATACAAGACAGGCAAGCTCGAAAAAATGAGGCCTGAGGCTAGCCGAAAGACGACCAGACAACAAGAACGAGAAAAAACAAAAGAAAGAAGAAAATAGGACCTCAAGCAAAAGAAACACGGAGAGGCAAAGAGCCAACTGAAGACCAACACAGTCAAAAACAAAACAACGCGAGTAGACCCAAAGAAGACAGAAACCAGCCACACAACCGAAACGGCAAGCCTGGAGCACACTCAAAACAAACGGCCAGAAACCACCGAAAAAACCCATAGAAGCCGGAGCTGGGCCAGCAAACACGAAAACCCCAGCAGCAACCAGAAACAAACAAAAGAAAACAAGCCCTAAACGCACGCCAAATCAGTGAGCAAGGATGTCTGCCACCTCAACCGGATCGAGGCCATCAAAGTTGATGCCCACTCAAAACAAATCAGTGAGTATAATTTAGTTTATACTCTGACACACCTTTGCAAACAAATGATTACTACACTTCAAGCAAGCAAAGATAATAAATTAACTTCACTTCACGACCTGCACTAAATTATGTCAGTATGGTAGTGAAGGTTGTTAGGATACTGTTAAGAAATTAACTATTTTAAAAGTTTAAACTAACGGGTAAAGGTTCGGGAAAGGTTTTACTCTAACAATGCCCTCTCTCGAGTCACGCAAATGTTTGTAAGGCTTAAAGCATGGATAGTACAGACACATCTCATATCCCAATACTATGTCAAACAACCAACTATCCTGAAGCTTAAATTGAGCGGTAAAGGCTCACAAATTGTTTTATTACACAAATCCAATACTTCTTATTAGGGTATAAAACCATTCATAAGTCTTCATCCATTAGATTAAACTTTTGCGGTAGGTGATTCCTTAACATGGTATCAAAGCCAGGTTGCCCAAGACGTCACAAGTTCGAATTCCAATAGCCCCACTCTCAATACTAACATAATTTAAGAACTTCATATGCGGTGTCTATGTGCATGTGTGCAGTAACCACTCTTCACGCCTAACAGACATTTCTGTGAGGAAACATTTGGAGTATAAAATCATTCTTGGCCTTAACCCACTAGCTTTTGGACTACTACAACATAGGCGTGTAATTGAGTCGAGCCGAGCCGAGTATCTCAGTACTCGACTCGAACTCGATTAACTACTCGGGTACTCGAACTCGATTCAAGTAGTAAATTTTGCTCGAACTCAAATTCGATTAACTATTCGAGTACTCGAATCGACTCGAGTACTTGTTTATTGTGCATATGAATGTTTAATAAATTAGCTCCATTATAATATTATTCCATATACTCGAACATTAATTATTCTCAATTTGGATACTCATTTATTGCCCATACTATATTTTAACATATACAGCCATAAATCACCGATATACTAATGCAAATATGCATCAACACCCAAGTTTCAAAAAATACAAGCAAACCAA
This sequence comes from Simmondsia chinensis, assembly GCA_018398585.1. Taxonomy (NCBI): domain Eukaryota; kingdom Viridiplantae; phylum Streptophyta; class Magnoliopsida; order Caryophyllales; family Simmondsiaceae; genus Simmondsia; species Simmondsia chinensis. The sequence goes on along the minus strand of JAGTTD010000016.1, from coordinate 30,632,623 downwards.
ATACAATTTCTTTCACTTTACCACAAATGTAACATGTCATCTTTTACAAGGATTTCAATCTTCCTTCTTTCATTCTATGTTTAATTTTATAAGTCATCCATTTCAAAAGAAAATCATACACAAGAACTATTTCATACGAGTCGAGTATCAATTCGAGTATCGAGTCGAGTATTTAATCGTGTATTAAGTCGAGTATTTAATCGAGTATCGAGTCGAGTACTTAATCTAGTATCGAGTCGAGTACTTAATCGAGTATCGAGCCGAGTAGTTCACTACTAGACTCGTACTCGTTTATTAATCGAGTATCTTTTGATACTCGAACCCGGTTAATTCGAATTCGAGTCGAGTTTTATTCGAGTTACTCACGAGCAGCTCGGATCGTTTACACCCCTAACACTATAGACTCAAATACCTAACTTGGATAGAGTTATTTACACCATTGGTCTCTTGTCTTTTCAATTTTGTTCAAACTAGTCCCTTGTCCTTTTTTTTCCAAATTGGTACCTCATGTTTGTAACTTTGTTCAGATTAGTCCCTCAACTTTTTAAGTTTATTCATATTAGTCCCTTATTTTTTTTTTTTTTGTTCGAAATGGTCCCTTGTATTTTATTTTATGACAAAATTAGTACTCTATATTATGACCAAAATTAGGTAAAAATTAAAAGATGAGGGATCATTATAAATAAAAGAAAAAATGACGGCCGGATTTATAAAAAAAATATGAGGATCAATTTGAACAAAATAAAAGCAAAAGGACCAATTTGAACAAAACTAAAAACTTGAGAGACCAGCAATGTATATAACTCAATTTGGGTACGTATCACTTAAGCTTTTCGGATTTCTTGACAATTCTCACTCAAAGTAGCTTCAGTGTCAGGGCCGGTTCTAACATTTTCGAAACCCTAAACAAAAATTTCAAACGACACCCTTCACATAAAACAAATTTTAATCACAAAACTTCATAATATTAACAATTAATGATTTAGAAATCACAACCCAAAATTTGGGGGGCCCTAACGGGTGCTTAGGGTTATGTCTGGCTATGTTCAGTACAAAAGTAATTAAGCTAAACATCCTGAAAATTTTAAACTATTACGCGAAGTCAACATGAATCATATCAAAGAAAGGGAAAAGAAACCTTGATAGGAGCAGTTCTTGAGCATTTTCTCGATGATTTTCAACCAAGTAGGACGACCGTCGACGACGAGCACCCTTAGCCCGGCGGGGAACGCCGAAGATCCACTTGTTTCCATCATCGCTGTCGTCAATCTACTCGAGCAACGAATGAGCACGAAGATAGCAAATCGGAATACAGGGAGAGAATCAATGATTCATCTTATAGTAACCCATGAAAATGTATTGGCTTGGCTGATGGCTCCCACATTATTATATACAAAGTTTCACTCAATTTAAAGATTAAGCTGTTAGGCGAAGTAGTTTTATATTTTAATGAGTCTTTCACGCAAAATTTTTATTTAGATTATGTTTAGTTCAATTTATTTTAATTTATCTTTTTTAGCTTATTCATTTTAATAAGATTGGCTATTTTTACAATTGAATGTTTGGTTGTGTAGTGTAAAAAAAATCTTTTTTATATAATAAAGTGTTCGGATACAAATTTAGAAAAGAAAGGTATCTATTATAATCACATAAATAACATAATAATATAAATCGATTAATAGTGGTAACTAGGAAAGAATCATAATAATAGTTGATCATGATAGTGAAAAATAGCGAGCTTAGGGATCCATGGGCGTAAAGGGGTGGCAATAGGCTGGTCATGACAATTAAAAATAGTTCATAATGGTGAATATCTATACTAGTTATTAAGTAAAAGTTCTTTAGTCCCTCATAAGTTTTCCATCCAACAACAACAGGCCTAGTGCCCCAAGGGTTCCCGCCTGAACAAGGTCTGAGAGGGCTAGGATGTACGCAGCCTTACCCCATCAGGGGATACCCCAATGAGAGGCTGTTTCCGAGGACCCCCAACCTAAAACCTAAAAGGCGAGAATAAGTTTTCCATCCACCAATGCAAAAAATTTAGGCCATTTGAAAAATTAAAAAAAATAAATAAATAAACTAAAACATTGTAACTACCCATATTTATCCTCAAAATAAAAATAAAATAACGTAACTACCCATATCTATCCATGTTTATCTTCAATATAAAATAAAACACGGTAACTACCCTTATCTACCCATGTTTATCCTCAAATAAAACTACTCTAACCCCTACACCTCCTCTGACCGTACAAATATTATATGAAAAACAAACGAGAATTCTTCCGAAACCCATTTTCATTATGAACACATTTTCATTGTTCATCACATCACATTGTTCGGGTTCAAGGTCTTCTACATATTAAACTGTTCAAATCTATTATTTCTTGATTTAAGGCGAGTAACGTAACTCTAATTATTATGTTGTCAAATTTTTCCTACATATTTAAGTTCAATAATTGATCGTTATTTAATTTGATGTGAGAAATATAGCCCTATTTATTATGTTGTCCAATTTTTACTATGTATTAAGAAAATTTATTATGTATTCTTAAGAATATAATAAGCATTGGATAATTGATTTTTTTAATTAATTCAACATTTAACCAATAACAGTGTATTCGTAATGTAACTAATCAAAATTTTAGACCGCTGGTCATGGATTACTCCTAAAACCACAACTACTTTGATGGAAGCTTCAATTGACAACTTCCAAAACAATCCAAAAATAAGATGAATTATTTTATGTTTGATTGATTATGTTACTTATTTTAATTGTTTATATTATTTAACATATATTACTCTAAATTAGATTGAATTATCATTGTTTAAGTTTATCAATATAGTTAACTATGCATAACATGAATTGTATTTTTACTATTCTATTGAAAACCATAGAGGCACCAACACGCCGTCACCAGATTCCATTAGAACTCCAAAGTTAAGCGTGTTTAGGCAAGAGTAGTACCAGAATGGGTTATTAGACTATATTCTAGAACATTCCTAAGGTTTTGCAGTTTACTCTTTACCCTTTGACTTACGTAACCCTAAGAGTATTTTCAGTCTTTTGGTTCTCGATGTTTGCCTATATATTGAGGCCTCCCATGTACTCTTAATTCATTCAAATATAATTATTCACATGATATCAGAGCAATTACTCTGATTCTCTTTTTTTTTCTATTTTCTTTCGCTGTTTTTTCTTTTGTTGTTTGTCGGTTCTTTTTTTTTTTATGCAATTGAAGTGTTGAATTCTCTAGTAAGTTATCTCTATTACTGTTTTGACCTCCTGGAAAGTCCTCACCCTCATGTTGGCCGCGCAGGGAAACAACCTCACTTCAGGTTAACACCCTGAAGGGGGAAGGCTGCGTATATCAGCGCCCCTCAAACTCTGCGTAGGCGGGAGCCCTTGAGGCACTGGGTATGTTCCTTTTTTTATGAGTCTTTGAAAAAATTGTAAATTAGGTTCAAATTTGTTAGTTAATAGTTGGAGCATTTCTTTGGCATTAGAAAAATATTAGGGGCTTTAGTTTTATCAATACTTTATATATTATTGTGTTACATTTGTGTAAATTAGGTTCAAATTTGTGTATGCATTGTATTTTACTTTATATATTATTGTGTTACAATCTGACCACTTTTCTCTCACTTGCCTAAAACAATTGAACTAAATTTACTTATATGTGACGGTGTAAATGTGACATTGTATTATAGTACAAAATTCATTTAGACAATTCCCTACACGTTGATTCGATAACAGCTGTGCATTGGGAAAAGAATGTTATTATCGTAGGAATCTACCGCAAGACTCACAGCACTGAAAACGAATGACCAGTCATTTCATTGAATATTTAAAATGTAATTGTCAATTTGAATTCAGCTAATGTAAAATTCGTGCATCGCACGGGAAATTGCTAGTTTAATATTAATATAGTCTTTTTAAAGTATTTTTTTGAAATAAGCTGTGAAAAAGATTTAGTTTTGCATCTTTTCTATTTAGTTAAAAAATAGTTTTTCCATCTTTCTATTTAAGCTGTAAAATAGATGTAAAAAGATTTTTTTTTTTGTCAAACACAAGCTTTTCAGTAAACTGAATCTTTTTCATAATTTTAAGTTGTTAAAAAGCTTAACCAAACGCAGCCCTAAGCTTGTCCATTTGATAACTAATTCATTGAATTATGTTAATTTTAAGTGAAGCTTGTTGAGATTCAAATTCTTGATGTTTTTTATCAACGAGATTCTAATATAATGTTAAGTAATTAACTCTTTTAAAAGTTTAAACTATTAGGCGAACGCTTGTGATTCTATACTCTTATAGTTAACACTAGGTGGTATAGTTTATTAGGGTGCGTTTGTTCAGCTTATTTCAACTTATGTTTTTCAGCTTAGCTGTTTTAATAAGATCCGTCCATTTAAGATCTGCATCTTTTTACAATAAAGTGTTTAGATGTGCTGTGCGGAAAGATCTTTTTTACCAAATAAAGTATTTGGAAACAAGTTTAAATAATAACTTATATATTATAATCACAAAAGTGACTCAATAATATAAATTAATTAATAATCGTAGGTAAAAAAATTATTATAATAGTTGATTATAGTAATGAAAAGTGATAAGTGCAACGACTCATGGGCATAAAAAGGATGGTGGTAGGTGGGGGTAGTGATAACAAGTAAAAGTAGGTTATAGTGATGAAAATTTAATGCTAATATAGTCTTTTTAAACCATTTTTTGGAAATATGTTGTGAAAAAGATCCAGTTTTGCATCTTTTTCTGTTTAGTTATAAAATAACATTTTCATCTTTCTATTTAAGCTATAAAAAAGATGTAAAAAGGTATTTTCTGCCAACCAAACACAAGCCCTGTAGTCAACTATATTTTTTTCACAGCTTTAAGCTGTTAAAAAACTAAACCAAATGCAGATATCTTTGATTTTCATTCAGGTGAGGTAGAACGAGTAGTCGAAGAATTTTTCGAGAGCCTCAATCTGATACAAATGAGCTTTAATTAATTTTAAGATACTAATAGCTTATTTCTGAAGATGCTTAAAAGTTAACTTTAATCGTTCAACTTCCACTTGTATAATTAATCATAATAATCAAGGAAGCATATCGGGAAAAGTTACTTTCTGTGTTTAGTTGTCAGAAAGTAGAAACAGAAAGTACGAACTCATGGAAGTAGCTATTTGGCTTCTTGTTTGATTGTTAGGAAGTAGGCAGAATACAATAAATGAATTACTTAATAATTTTCAGTTCCTTCAAAATGTAGGAATGCTTACCTAAGTCCCCTAGGTACATTTTCTAGACGGACATTTCGAGGATAATAATTCCTTTTAAATTGAACTCAAAGTACACCTTGTAGAACATTAGTGGATCAAGCCTAATTATCCTTTTCCTTATAGGACAGAGGATACCAACACGCAAGCACCAGATCACATTAGAATTCTGAAGTTAAGCGTGCTTGGACGAGAGTAGTACCAAGATGGGTGACCTCCTGAGAAGTCCTCGTATTGCTCCCCTCAGGTTTGGGGTTCTCGAAAACAGCATCTCTTCGGGGTAGTCCCTTAAAGGGGGAAGGCCGCATACATCCACTCCTCAGACTCTGCTTAGGTGGGAGCCCTTGGGACACTAGAAATATTAGTTTTATTTTATTTTTTTTATAGGACAGATGTTGACTATGATAGACTTTAATTAGCCTATAATTACATTGCTTAATGGGGATTAATTAATAAAAATGATGGGGAGTATAAAGGCATAGCCTTTTTAGAGTGGGATATGAGAATCGAACCATGGCCACTAGGAGTAGCCCTCGCACCCAATACCATTGGGCCATCATGGGATTCTCAAGTTTGTTTATTAAGTATTAATTAATAATTACTATTTCTAACCCTCGGTGAGGCAGAGGAGTAATGGCGCCGTTCGGCAAAATATTAAGAAGGGTAAAAGAGTATAATGAGAAGTAAAAACTTACCCACCTTTATTCCTTTTTTTTGATAAATATCGGCAAAGCTGAAGATCAGACATGCCTCTCGAAAAGACGAGGCCTAGGTCACTCCGTAAACGGAGGGAGGAACAAAAAGCATCAAAACCAAAACACCCAAACCCGACAAAACTGACACTGAGCACACGCTACCCAAGACGCGCACAAAACAAGCACAGACCGGGAACCTAAAAGAAAAAGAACCAAACCACCCGCACAGGAAACCGAAGCAAGACTGAACCTCAACCACAAAACCACCCGCCTCATTTAGTCAGCAGATCTGCCACCATGGGTGGGTCAAAACCATCGAAATTAAAACCAACTCTTCTCCCCATGTCAATTGTCCGCTCCGCTTGAAGGATCAACTCATCATCTGTAGTCCTTATTACCCCCAATTTTTGTAATTTCTCAATTTGGGGGAGGGTAAAGTAAGTTTTTAAATAAAAATTTGCATAATTTTATCATTATTTTAATTATAACTCTATTTACCTAATTATCAAACAATGGTAACTCATATACCATTTTAATCACTGCCCTCTTAACTAGACATATCCAAATAAGAGTATAATAATACCTTACCTTACCTTCCCCATATGGGAGTAAATGAGCCGAGCCGGCTTGGTTGAAAGCTCGTATAGCTCGGCTCGTCATGAGCCCGAGCCCGAGCGGAGCCGGCTCATTGAGCTAAGTGAGCCGAACCCGAGCCCGATAAAGCTCGAGTTTGTAAGCTTGCGAGCCTCAACGAGCCTGAATATGAAAACTAGTATTATTCAATATATATTCAATTTTAATTTACTTGTAATTAATTTAATTTTATACTTTTACACGTAAATTCAAATTCACAAACAAAAAATTATTAACTATTAATATTACTGGTGCATGCTATAGTCTTGCAAGTTCCAAAGCATTTGTTATAAGTACGTGAATATTAATGATCAAGTGAGCATGCTTTGTTGGTAGGAAGATTTTGTTATTTCCATTTTTTTTTTTCGATAATATTTATTTATTTATTTTTATTTTTTGTTATTTCCAATATTTCAATGATAAAAAATAGAAAGAAAACAAATTATGAGTTTTTTCTTTAACTCTACCGGTGAAGCTTCATATTTCTAATTTTAATTCATTAATATTTTATGTAAATTTATATACACATTGTCTATTTGAAATCGATTATTATTATTATTTTTTTTTGATCAGATATTTGAAATCGATTAGTGTTATTACATAATTATTATTTATATAAACTATGTTCATATTATTTGTTATAAAAATTGTGGTTTGCAATTTAGACTCGAGGTTAATTGTTCTATCACTCTAAAATGATCCCAGGTCGGCGACTTCAAGCTGGACGAGTTTGAGCTTGAGCCTATAACTAGCCGAGCTCGAGCCCAAAATTTTCTGGCTCGACCAGGTTCGATCCGAACCCGAGCCAAGCGTTGAGCCTTGAAAGGTCAGGCTCAGCTCGACTCGGCTCATTTACACCCCCTAGTTCCCCTACTTTATCCCTCTTTGCTACCTTTTACCCAGTTGGCTTTGTTTTTGTTGAGGGTCTATCCTCTCCTTGTTATGTTTTATTTTGTGCTCCTTTGTTTTGTCTTTCTTACTTTTTGTTGTCTGTTGGGCTCTACTCTTTGTACGTGCGCCCTTTCTTATTTTGTGAGCTTCTACTCCTTATCTATAAGATTTATTCAAAAATAAAAAAGAAAAGGCATAAAGGGGGTTACATAAAGTATTTTTGGGGCGTTTCTTGTAATGTTTCTAAGATACTCTCAATTATTTGATAGGATTAGATGTTCGAGAAAAATCTGTCTCTGTAATGGAAGTGATGGGAAAAAAAATTTGGACATCGAACTTTTATGTGAGATATATATAGATTATAGCCACCTAAGAGGGGACCAGCACTAAAGCACCAGATCCCATTAGAACTCCGAAGTTAAGCATGCTGAGGCGAGAGTAGTACCAAGATGGGTGACCTCATGGGAAGTCCTCACGTTGCACCCCTCAGGTTGGGAGTACTCGGAAATAGCCTCCCTTCAGGCCCCCCCCCCCCCCCCCCCGCGGGCGACCCTGCTTAGGGAGAGTCCTTGGAACACTGAGAATGTTGCACTTTTATATATAGGTTATAGCTATTGTATCAATTGAATATTGTCATTTGTGCTTTTTACTGCATCTTTTTTACTTGATTGAACATGACAAATTACTTGTTGCTGATTTCCCCACAAGCTTGAGATTGCGAATAAGTGACTTATTTCGAGTTAACAATACAATACCAATTGGTAAGTGTCGCAATATAAAATAGTCACATAGTATAAAAGAGACTTAATTCAACTCTTATAAAAGCAGGGATTAAAGTAGAGACAAAAAGCAATACAACAGTCATAGAAAATGAGATTACAAGACAACTACTGACAAAAACCAATAGGCGCTAAATGATTATAACACCATTGGAGAGGATGGACCAAAATAAGGGGAATGAGCCAATGTATCAAAGCCTGGGATGGAGTTGACAGGGAATGAGGTCAATAGGGAATCAGGTTGACCAAGACCCTATTCCATTATTATAATGTGCTCAACTATAGCTGATTCATCACCGTCAAATCTTAAATCTCAATCCCCATTATATATATATATATATATATATATGATTCTCGCCACTGGTGATAATGTTTATTATTATAAGCCAACTCCATGGGAAGCTTCGTCTCCTAAGCTAGATCCACCCCCTAAAATAGAAACTTTTTGTATTGTAGTTGTTGCATAATGTACATGTTTACACTAAGATGCACATTTGACATTCGATATCCTTTTTGCTAAGGTTTGAAGAGAGTACCGATTACATTCTGTGAAGCGTAGAGTTTTGCTTGAAGCACGAGCAACAACCAACAACGACGACAATCCCACTGCCGAGGCAAGATCTGTGGGGTGAGATGTACGCCTCTACAGAGTGTTATCTTAAAGAGAAGCTGTTTCTGAGGGCCCACAACCCGAAAAAGTAAAACGGAACAATATCCAAATCCTGCTTCATCACCTAAGCATATTGTTTTGCTTTATTCAATTCATTAGTAGTATATTTGATTGAGAGTGGCATAAATTACGAATTACTTTCACTTTTTTTACTTTATTCAATTTATTAGTCGTATATTTGTTCTATATTTTTATTTGAAGTCAAAATTTAGCTATTAATTATTCATAAATACAAGAAAAATTTTAGACAGTTTTATTTAAAGCATCCAATCATTAAAATATATATATATATCGAAAAGTAATCACTTTTTCAATTTTATTCACACTTAAATTGAGGTCTTATTATCATTTGAAATATTTTTATAAAATTTTTCACTGAATAACAATGCTTTTTCCATACATGTAACGAAAGAAATATAATTTGAAATGGTAAATCCAAATCTGTGACTCATGAGAGTTTAATAAACAATTTCAGAATTATTTAAGAAATTTTATATTTAGTTTTCAACTACACTTGTAAGATATTATACATATTTCCTACAAGTAAAACATTATAAATAAACATCAATAAGAATCACAGCATAAATATAGAAGTATAAATATAGAAATTATATGGATCTAAGTATAGAGTTGAAAAGGTTAAAAAATTTGAAGTAATTTATAAACAAACTAAAAATTTTGAGAAGTGTGTATGAGTAAATTATCTGTATACGTATACCTAAACCAATTAGGGAGACCGTTGGCATATAACAAAATTTAATATATTGTTATTATATTAAAAAAAGCTATAGAAATTTAATTGTATCAAAAACAAAATATGCTTCTACCAGGAATAGAACCCCACTAAGCCATGGGTATTGCGCTATGCATTATACACTCATAATATAACTATATAAAGTCAGGGGGGGCTTGAGCCCACCGTGGCACCAACGTAGATCCGCCGCTGTTATCAAGCCTAGTGCTCTCTGTCAAGATTTCAAGTCTAAGTCGTCAATAAAGGACATTATCTAATCACATGGAGATCGAATTAGAGGAATTATTGTATGTTCGCAATTAGTATATATGCACAAGACTATATCTGCTACTTTCTGAAGAAATACAAATTTTTTTTATGTAATATTTTTTCGTCTATTTATTTTTCAAAATTTTGTGCATTTAAATCTCGTGTGTTTTCAGCATCAATCCCATCTAACGCTTGTTGGTTTTGTCTAGATAGTGGTCGGCCTACATTCCTATCGAGGATTGCCTACTCTCCTTCTCCAGTTTTGGCACATTAGTTACTTCTCTTCCTGTTCCTGGTCCTTTCTAGTGGCGGTGTAATTAGCTAGCGCTTTTAGTATTACCTGTAATTTTCCTGTATTCCTATTTTCTCAAGTTTGTTATGTTTCTTTTTATCACAGGGCTTTATACGAGCTGACTGAGCTATCACTTTTACAAGTGTGCCTAATTCACGCCGCGATTTTTATCGCTGATTAAAGAAATAAAGAGTTGTTCTTTTCTTCTCTTTTCCTTATGCTTCACTCCCCCCGCCCCCTAAATATCCTCAGCCAAAAAATTAAATATTAGCAGTTTTGCTTTCGAATAACAAATTATTGGGGTGGATTTAATTAAGAATTGTAATTGAACATTATGTTCCAAAACTCATCCTTCTCGAAATTTAAATGAAAAGTCAATGAGCAGTTATAGGTTAAATTTCACCTATTCTTTTAGTTCCAATTTACAAAAATTGACACATATGAGGTCTACATATAAGTCTCTAGAGTTCCATCATAAAATTAATATTAGGCGGAGTAATTCGACTTATATATTGATCTCTTATTTTATTAAAACTTCATATGAGATTTCTTACTAAACTCCTTTTTAGAGTCGTTAACTTTAGGTACTGCTAAAATAATAAAGACTGGAGATTAAAAGATATATAAATAGGAATATAAATTATGGTCTATCAAATGTCCGGTTCATGACTTGGCTACTTGGAAAGCCCTTCTTAAGTGTAGAGATAAATGGCTCGAGATGTTTGTTTCTGAAGCTGCTGCGCATTAGGACCTTCAAAAGTGAGTGGCAAGGGGTTCATTTCAGGTTCATTTGGCATACGAGAGGTTGCAGGTCAAAGGTATTAATTGGCATTGGCGTCAATCAGTTTGGAGCTTGGCTATCCCTAGGCATTGTTTTTGCTTATATAGAGAGCTCTTGTTGGTGGCTTGTTCACCTATGATCGCCTTCATAAGATGGAGTGGTCTTTCCCGAGCCATTGTTATATATGCGAAGAGGAGGAAGAGAACTTTCATCATATGTTTTTTAAATCTTCTTTCTCTTTCAGGATATGGAGAAGCATCTTGGAATGCTTCTATCTCCCATTGATTGATTCGTTTTGAGATCCCTGGTTTGCAACTGGTGCAGGCAAAGTAAAGATAAAGAAAATTGTAGTGGTTGTGATGGTATACTATATTTGGATGGAAAGAAATTGTCATTTTTTCAAGATCTGATATCATTGAGTCTGTAATTTCTCATATTTGGTCTCAGTAAAATTTATTGTATAAGGCATAGTGATGCTGGTCGGTTTGATGTTTGAGTGTTTTGCTTCTCTTGAATCTTTTGGCTATCTCTTTGTTTTTTTATTCGTTGGTGATTTTAATTATTAATGTATTCTTTGCGATTTGTCAAAAAGAAAAAGGATAAATGAGAGAAAAAAAAAAAAAAAAAATCAATCGAGAAGAAAGGAAGAGGGGAAAACAAGTCAATATGGTAGGAGAAATTATTCCATGACATGGAGTCACCACCGCTCACTTGCAAATTTGATTATTATATTAAATTAATTAATTTTAATTTACAAAATTAGAAGTATGGGGAGTTATTATTTTATTTTTTAGTGACATTTTTTATAATTTGGCACTATTTCTCAAATTTTTTATTTTTAAAATTTTAATATTTTGCTTAAACTTTAAGTAATTAAATTATCTCTCAATTTTTAATTTTAAAATAAAAATTAATTTTAATAGTTAAGCTAAATTCCCTTAAAAATGGGAATAACTCTCCACTAATTTTACTGTAGGGTGAGTGGGGTCAGATGTGTTGTTTATTATTATCATGTTAAATCAACCGCGCCTTTAAGGCCGATCCACAAAATAGGAATATATGAAATTTATATATAAATTTAAATGAGATTCCATCATAAAATTATCTAACCGTTTGTTGTGCGATGTACGGATGATATTTATATTTTCGAGGCATAATTTGTGGTTATATATAAAATCATATTGAATATTGTAATAGTGATAAATTTGTACGACATGTTCATAATTTTATTCTTATTTGCATTTAAATTTTGAAAAATATTAATTATTAGATATATAAATTAAATAATTAAATAATTTTTCATTTGTAATCACTAATCATAAAAATTGTAGGTTAAACACATTTTAATTTTATTTCTTTATTTGTATTCTTTTTTGATTTTGTTATACCCCTTTAAAATAGGCATATTGGGTATACTTTAGTTGAAAAAACATATGTTATTGTGATTTTTCCCTTTACAATATAATATAGATTCCAAAAATTAGCATGGACGGCCTAAAGTTTGATGGATGCAGGAAAGTAGTTTTTAGAACAACTTTTGAACTAATATATCGAGAAATATAACATTAAAAAAATAAATCGAGATGCAAATGCCATAGCACATTAGATGTAAGAAGATCTTTAAAAATAGGCTAACCTTGCTATGTGTTTTTTTAAATTTTTTAGTGCTTTTACTACCATTTTATACTATAGGCAATAAATCTAACTGCATTATATAATCACTTAAAAAGTTTATAAAAATTAAACATGTATCACATAAACAAACAAAATAAATTACACAATTTTAGAGTTGATGAATTACTAACCTTTAACATGTAGAAAATCCCAAGAATTAGGTTCTGGAAAAAATTTGCAATCCAGAATGATGAAAATAAAGTGATGATAATTACAATGAAAAGACGAAGTTTAAGAAAAGAAATTGCATTAAAATATGGACTTGCACATGAGCAATTAACCCGCTACCCATGATAGTGAACATGGGTAGTTACATTATTTTCATTTTTAAATTTTATAAAATATATAAATTATTTATTATTATTATTTATTGTTGTGAATTTTTATTTTTTTATAAATTTTAGGCTCTGGAATTGTAGAGTTGAGGGTTTTTAGTGTTTGAAAAGGAGGTAGGAACTCCTACTTAATATAATTTTTTTGCATTTTTAAATTTTATAAAACGAGTTTTATCCCGTGCCATGCACGGAGATGTTTATATTTTTTAATTTTCTATATTATCATATTACAATTGTAGTATGCATAAACATTAGTGCATACAATAAAAATTACGATAGATTTTGAACTTTATGATTTTTCACACATTAAGATTAAGTACATATCTTAATTAATAGCAATACTTGATTGACCGTTGAGTATGGACACTGAAGAAATCTAATTTTTCCCTCTTAACCACTTTTTAATTATCTATCATGTTGATGGGTTTATATGTAGTGGTAGATAGAAAATCAGAATCTTATTTACAGCGAAGAAGGGGGTGACTTCCATCAAAACATTAAAAGTCATGTCCTTTTGTTAATAGACACGTCTTTTTATTAATAAACATATTTCTTCATTAATAGATATGTCTCTCACGTAAAAAACATGCCTCTTTACAAAGAAACATGCCTCTTTATTAAAAGACACGTTCTTTCATCAAGATTCTTTCCTTAATGGGTGCTTTAGGTTTTTTTTTTTGGGAAAGTCACTTTGTGATAAAATGACTTAGAATTGTAGGATTATTAGAATGGAGAGTTTTAGGAGGTTTATGGAGTGTGAGGGTTTTGTAATAATATAATAGACAGATAAATAAATTATTTATTATTTATTGTTGTGAATTTTTTTATTTATTTTAGGCTCTAGAATTGTACAGTTGAGGGTTTTTAGTGTTTTAGAGGGAGGTAGGAACTCCTACTTAATATATAGGATAGATTAGATCTATATATATATATTGCAGCTCTTATGTATGATTGTACACATATCAACAACAACAATAACTACAGCCCTAGTGCCTGTTACAGCCCAATAAGAGCTACAAAGGAAAAATAAGTATCCCACATTGTGGGAAGACACAAAATGTACCAATTTATATACTAGGGGAGCTATTTCACCTATTGCCAATTGGTTTTGGGATGAAACTTTTTGTCTGTAACATTGGTATCAGAGCCGTCAATCCTTGGATCGATTCCAAGGGGCTCGGGTTTGGTATGGGACGGACCTTGCTCCGGGGTCGTGCTTGGTCCAGTATGGGACGGACCGTGCCCGATGGCCGTACTGGACAAACCACTTATAACGGGCCTAAGTTTCGGAAAGGGCTATCTAGGAGATGGCTACCTAGAGTAGAGTGAAGCTATCCTGAGAAAAATGCTACCTAACTCAGAGTGAAGCTACCTAGAGTGAAGCCGTCCAGGGGGAAAAGGGCTACCTAGAGTAGAGTGAAGCCGTCCAGAGAAAAGGGCTACCTACTCAGAGTGAAGCTACCTATAGTGACAGCCGTCGAGGATGACGATTGCGGAGCGTGGTGGTTTATTACAGCCCAAAAAGAGCTAAAAAGGAAAAACAAGTATCCCACATCGGTGGGAAAACACAAAATGTACCAATTTATATACTAGAAGGGCTACTCCACCCATTACCAATTGATTTTGGGATGCCCCAGGGGTTAAATCCGCGTTAGAAACCCCCACTATGATTGTACACATAGTTAGTTAAATATAGTGCGGAAATAAAACAGAGTTTAACATGTACGTATATTATTCGGCTTTTTACACTAAAAGTTCGGTATCAAATCCTGTGAAAAAATGCGTTGACTCATCAAAAGCGTATGCAAATGTATTCGTGTTTAAAATAGTTACATTTTTCAATATACGACTCAAAAATTCTGATCAATTTTTGCAAAATTAGAGTATTTATAAGCTAAAATAATGGAAAATTATCACTTACGTATCCTGAGATTGGATTATTTATCACGTAAATACCTTGATATTTCAATATATACAATGAGAATGATTCAATATTTTATCCTGTAGATACTCCATGTCATAATTTGATAAATTTTCAAACAAATCTGATCATTATACAAAAAATACAAATGTAGTACATGCATACAATAATATACATAAATCATGTCAATATTTTCAACAAAAGTTAAACGAATTATGTAAAAAGTTCAATAAATTTTAATATAAACTACCTAATTTTTAATCCTTAAGGTACTCTATTGAATATTTTGAAATCTTATTTTAAAACGACAGAGCAATAATTTTTTATTTTAAAAGTTCAATATCATTATTTAAATGACAACGAATTTTTGAAAAAAAAGTGCAAATTTTTGATAAAATACTTATGATACAATAGATATTAAAAAAAGTGAATTTTTTTGTATTTTTAAAAAACATACATAATATTAATATGTATATACATATTATTTATATATAATACACAAATTTACTAGCTACGATGGTACAAGACCGGGTCTCGTATAATACGCGAATTTACTCAACGTCCAATTGTCAAACGGATGGAAAAGAAAAGTAGGGAGTGGAGTGGGTGGGGGGAATGGGGGTCAAAGGCATGGGAAATTGACTGCATTGGAACTTGCCAACAAGTGTTCCCACTTACATGAACAAAGAACTACCCACCGATTTCCATGGAAATATGAAGTATAAACACCCAATTTGAATCAAAATCACTGAAATCGAAACAGAGAGAGAGAGAGAGAGAGAGAGAGAGAGAGAGGGATTTGGAGTATAGATTTAGAGTCTAGAGGTGAAAGGGAGACGGGGGAGAGAGAGATCATACCAAATGCAAAGATGGGCGGATGCGCGGCGGACGGTGGCTGCCCCACCGACTACCTTGCTCTCTGTTTTTCCTCCCTTTCTCTCTTTTTGTATGCTTCTCCCTCTTCTCCTTTTTATCCTTGTGTTCGGTTGCGTGTGAAGTCCGATTGTATTGGTTTTTTTTTTTTAAATAAAGTAGAGGATTTGACTAATCTGATTTAACATACTAGGTTTTAGTGGAGGAAACTCTATGTATGTACTAGGATTATATACGTTGAAGTTAGGATTAAGAAGGGTTGAGAGTTGTGATACAAGCCAAAAAAAAAAGAGAGAAAAATCGAATCTTACATTGGTGGACTAGAAGAGAAAATACCAATTTATATGCCTAAGGAGCTACTTCATTCATTGCCAATTGATAGTTGGGATGGAACCTCTTTTGGTATGCAACGAGTTAAGACGTGTTATGTAAACTTTGAATGATCTAGTGGATTTATTGTGCTCCTCTCTGTGATGTAGGCTTCGTCTAAACTACGTCAATTTCGGTGTTCATGATTTTACTCTCCAATCCCCTTTCGTTTGTCATTGCTATTTCGATTTAGTCTTTTGGTGATTGTGGGTGGCTCTAACAGGTGGTATCAGAGCCTAACAAGACCTTACAATTTTTTGGTTTTATTAAGTTTCGATTTTTGATTATTATTTCAATTTCGTGTTTGATTTTTGTGGGTCTATCTCTGATTGGGACGTCTTAATCTAGCCTTTAAGTTTCTCTTTGATTTATTTAATAATGATTAGAGGTATAACATTGTCCGTGTTAGTGTATAAAACCAATCCTGAGCTTTGACTCATCAGCTTAAGCTTTTAGGAGAATTGGTTCTTTGACATGGTATCAAAGCCTTGTTGATCAAGTGGTCACGAGCAACAACCTCCATTTCAATTAAAAACAATTTAAGCGCAAGGTATGAGGTTGGCCTGTGCAATATCCACAATTCAAGCCAAACGGGCATTTGCGTGAGGGGGCATGTTAAAGTATAAAACCAATCCTGGGCCTTCACCCGATAGCTTAAGCTTTTGGGACATATGGTTCCTTGACACTGTTAGAATATAAAACTAATCCTGGACCTTCACCCATAAGCTTAAGCTTTTGGGAAAGTTGGTTTTGTGACATGTTATTAGAGCCTTGTGACCAAGTGGTCAGTAGTTCGAATCCCAACAGCCTCCAATTTCAATATTAACACATTTCAAGCACAAGGTATGAGGTAGGCCTATGCATTATCCACACTTCAAGCCCAATGGGCATTCATGGGAGGGGGCATGTAGAGTATAAAATTATTCTTGGGCCTTCACCCATCAGCTTAAGTTTTTGGGATAGATGGTTCTTTGACATGGTATCAGAGCCTTGTTGACTAAGAGGTCACAAGTTTGAATCTTAACAGCCCCCAATATTAATACAATTTAAGCACAAGGTATGAGGGGCTTGTGCAATATTCACGCTTCAAGCCCAATAGGCATTTGCTTGAGGGGGCATGTTAGAGTATAAAACCAATCCTGAACCTTGACTCATCAGCTTAAACTTTTAGGAGAGTTGGTTTTTTGACAGTCCGAAATAGAACCACCAAGGTTTTAGGGAGGAGAGACGAGTTTTGTGTTAAGTGTGGAGACCGATAGTCTCCCTAAGAGTTAAATTTATGGCTAGAATTATGGATGCCTTTAACGGTGACTATTCGGCTTCCCAGTGTTATAGTACATATGCTTATATATAGGGTCCTGTTGCACCTAGTATGGTAGGACAAAGCATGGAGAGCAAAATAATGGGAAGTAGAGTGCGAGTGAAACATCGCTTTAGTATCTCTATTCTTATGGTGAAATTATAGTTGTACCTCCTCTGTTGATGTAGGCTTTGGCCGGACTACGTAAATTCCAGCGTTCTAATTTCTCCCCAGTTCCTTTGTTTGTGTTTTATATTTCAAATTTAGGATTAGGTGTTTGTGGGTGATCCCCATACTTCGAACTTGAGAAGTCATGCTTGGGTTTGGTAGTCTACCTGGTATAACAAATCCAACTACTCCAATTTCTGTTTGATTGTTAGTATTAAATCTGATTTTGATTATTTAATAATGGTATTCATTTTCAGAAATATCTGATTTCATGGTGTGGGTCTGAATTTAATTGGTATGGGTCTTATTTGAAGTTGAAATTGATGCGATTTTTTGAGGAATGAGGGTGTAAGTTGATGAGGGTCTGTGCCGAAAGGTTTGAGTATGAATGCCGCTTCCTACTTTACTATTTCTTTGTTGTTATTGTTAAGCCAGGTTGGATGAGGTGTAAACAAGTCAAATGTTGGATGAACTAGTTGTTTGATCTATTAGAGGTCATGTGGTTGTTTTGAGGACCTGATAGTTTACTGAGTTCAGTTCTAGGAGGCTCGATGAGGTTAATGAGCAGAGTTTGAACAAAAGGGTGCTCAGTTTATTAACGTTCGCGAATAGTTTGATAAAGGTTGTCGAACTCGTTAAGGGGTGGTTAAGAACTCGATAAGGATCGTTAAGTGCTTGGCATTAGCTCTAAAATGGTTCAATAATGGCTCGATAGTAACAAAAATAGCTCGGTCTGACAGCGAGCTTGATTTGATAGAAAACTTTACTCGATAAGGAGCTTGACTCTACTCAATAACAAGCTTGGCTCGACTCGATTAGGCTACTAACCAACCAAGTCGAGTCGAGTATTGGACATATTAATATATTATTGAACCGAGTTCAGACGAATAAGGGGGCTCAACTCATGAACCTCGCAAACGCTAGAATCCCTTTTATGTTAACTGAACTGGAAAATTGTATTTTCTTGGGAAATTCGGAAAACTGGGTTGTTTGAATGCATTTTCGTGCACAGGTGTTTGGAAAATTTTCTTCTAAAATTGACAAATTTTTGCAAAGTGAACAAGCCCTTAACTTCATATTGGGTTTGCAATCTCCTTTGCTACCTTGATGAATAATATCCCTTAATCTCCCCTTTTTTCCCATTATTGGTCATGCAAACAGGCTTCTTGCTCGTTCGACATTGCCATACCTCATTTACAAGGTTCCACGTTCGAAGGGCAGTTCATTTTGGATTCCCGCTATTCAGGTCCTCGCCAGCTTCAACCTCTTGTTATCCGTTGTGGTAGGTATTTCTCACTATGATCCTCTATCAATAGTATATTTGATGTTTTTACATGTGAGCCTGGTTTTATTCTTGAAGTGGGTTATGTCCATGGAGCAGGGGTTATCTGTGTCCATATCAGTTCCGATTCTATGTTGGTTCTTTTGTTGAGTACGTGTTTTATTTTTTTGATCGAAAAAAATATTTCAAAAGGGAAAGAGTATACAAAGAGTTAAGGATAAGATATCCTCAAATATCCAAAAGCGTAAAGCTAATAACGCAATTTCCTCCAATTCCCTCTGCAAATTCGCCATCGTTGTCTGCAAAGCCCCCATGCTCTTTTTCTGAATAGCCTCCTATAAGGAGCGCCTTATCCCATTTGGATCATGTGTGCGTTTTTTACATGTATATTGGTTTGAGCAGTTGAAATATTGAGTCGTCCTCTTGTACTCTTTCTTAAAAACAGTGAAAAATCTCAAAGAACTTCTGCAAATTTAGGCATACTATTAGTTGGATCATGTAAATCTTGTGTTGTACTTTTATTTTTCGTGTTGATCTTTTTCGGTTTTGTAATTCTAAGTTGTTCTACTGGATGATTTTTTTTAGATGTCAGTCAATTTGATCAAAATCAAAAAGAGGCATTGGTGGCAGTCCTGCTATATTTGGGCAGGTAGTGTTCCCTTTTCTGTCATGCTTGTGAAATTTCATTGGGCCTTGACACAACCCACCGAGTTGGTAGCTAAGATCCACATATAAATCCAAGTGAGGTTTATCTCATAATCAACTGGCATTAAATGGAATGGCCTACTAAGTTTATATGTTGATCTCTTATCTCTCATAACTATTTGAGACATTTTAACTGGAATCACATATGGGTCCTCAGCAATGAAAAAAGTTCTTTCTTCACTTGCTTGTGATTTTATTTTCCCCTAATCTGATTATTTGGAACGTTTTTCTTTCAGCTTGGTTTCAAGGGCCACTTGGATTTGGATTGCTGCTCAGCTGTCGCATAGTACAGGTCTACCAGCTCTATTTCATATTTGTCAAGTAAGCAAAATTTTCTGCTGATTGGGAATGAACTTTTTTTTCTCTTGGAATTTAAGTGAGCCCCTCAACTTTCAAATCCCAAAACACACCCCCTTAGGCAGAGGTTGAGTTCGTATCCTTTGCTGAAATTATATTAATATTAAAGGTGGGGACTATTGGGATTTGAACCCATGTCTACCTTGTAAAGGAGCCCATGTCTCAAAGGTTTAAACGATTAGGTGAATGCGTAATAGGTAATTTTACATTCTAAGTATTATGCTTTGTCTCGAATTTATGTTTTGATTTTGAAGCGGATACAAGTTGAGCTTATTGACCTTATTTTTTGGTGTTGGCCCATTATACTCTTTGCAGTTAGGGTTTGGTTTTGTGCCGTATTTATATTTGTTGTAATCATTCTGTCCAAGTGCAACTTGTATCCTCCTTTGTAGATTCATAGCGAAAGTTTTCTACTTTAGTCTGTGTTTTTCCCCCTAATTTTTAAATCTTTGTGTTATTGTTTTGCTTTTTCTTTTCTCTTCTCATTATTCTCTCAGATTTTGTTATTGGGTATCTAAATCAAACTAATCCTTGGATATTTTGTCCAACACTAACACTTCAAAGTTGTTTTGATATCTGATGTATTCCTAACTATTCATAAATGCAGGAAGCGGTTGCCGCCGGTCAGATCATTGATTTTCTTACCATCAGTTCTCATTCCATGGATTGCTGCGGCCGCCGGTGAGCATTGCCTATCTTTGGATGAAACATTAGATTTAGATTCTTTGTTTTGCTTCCCCCCCCCCCCCTCCCCAAAAAAAAAAAATCAAAATTCAATGTGGCTGGTGTGTGTATCATGAAATCAAATTCTGGCTCGCAGTTGCATAACACTTTCGATCACAGTACTGTGACAGTGGGATGTCATAGACGTTATGTAATATGTTCTTCGTATTGCATTAGGGTTTTTTTAGGGAACATAAGTTGTCTAAAGGTGTTATGTTTGCAAAAATTTGGATGAATAACATGCAATTATTATCTTTTATCCTTCTTGATGGTTTTTGACAAATAAATGCATCTGTGAATATATTTTTGTAAGTAAAATACAAAATACGTATTGTGGTGGCAGTTACAAAGGATCTATTACATAATAGCTAATTTCCGTAGTTTCTAGTTTAAAATCCATTACATAATGACCTTGGTTTGATTCCATAGTGTGTATCAATCAAAGTTCATTTGGTAATCATTCATAACAATTGTATGCTGTGTTTCAACTACTTTAAGCCATATTATGACATGGGAATTGCTTGTGCGAAATCGTACAACCTGTGCGTGGTTTGGGCTCAAGTTGAAGCTTGTAGAACTTGAAAACTTTGTGCTTGAGCTTGCCTTGTCAAGCTCTTCATGAGCTCGAGCTTGACTCGTTTTGGCTTAGCTCGGTTCAATTTGAATTGAGCATAGGGAGCTCTAAGCTAAGCTTACTTCATTTAGGGTCTTTTAAGCTCAATCCAGGCTCAATCTGACTTGGTTCGACCTAGGGCCGTCTCATTTTGGCAAGAATGAAGCTTGATTGGGCATAGTTAGGCTCATAATTTATATTGAGATTGGCTTATTTAGGCATGTCTAAGCCCGTGATCCTCCAAGCTTAAACTTTACTATGCTCGGGCTTGTTTCATCATGCCAGTGCATGGTATAACTTAGATCAAGTGGCGATATTTCTACACGATGCCAGTTACAATACAAAATATATATCCCTGGACCCCGAACTTTGCGTTTTGTTTTTTCTTTTGTGTTGTAGTTCTCCTTTTATCATAGTTTCCCTTTTGAAATCAGGATCTTTCTTGCAGTTGTCCACGTGAAGAAGCCTCTGAACTATAGGTGCCAATTGAGCACGCTATGGATTGTTCCGGTCGTGTGCCTCCACTTGTCGTATGTTATTATCTTGGTTGCGTTGACCCGTGCCATTCAGCATGTGGAATTCAGATTTCAAGAACTCAAAGACCTACGCCGTGGCATAGTCGTTTCAGCGTTGTCTGTTGGTACGTTTTTCTTGTCGTGCTTGGCTTTCTATTCTCTCATGGTTGATTTTGGAGCATAATGAATGAGATGTCCCTTGTGTTGGTAACTGGGTTGTTCCAGCTAGCTTACGCACACCTCGACCAATCTTCGTGTTACATGCACAACCTACTTGAAAGTTTCCTTATGTGCAATGTGGTTCATTGAGGCTTACTAACCCAGCAGAAGGCCCCAGGAATTGTTACCCCCAATGACAAGAGTGAACAGCCAAAACCAAAATGGGTGTTTGGCCTAGAAAAAAAAAGGTGTTTTTAAATAGAAGTAAACGTTGTTTTTCTACCTTTAAGCAAAAGTAGAAGCAAAAACTAAAAGTTTTTTGACAAAAATACCTTATTGATAGCATCTTTTTACTAAAGTACTTCTGGAAAAAATGCTTCTCAAAAAAAAGTAGCTTTACACAATTTGGCCAGGCAGGCTCTAAACCTAGGACCAAAGAGGATACCAACACCCTGGCACCGGATCTCATTAGAACTCTGAAGTTAAGCGTGCTTGGGTGAGAGTAGTACCACGATGGGTGATCGCTTGGAAAGTCCTCACCCCTCAAGTTGGGGGTACTCAAAAACAACCTCTCTTCAGGGTAGCACCCTGAAGGGGAAAAGCTGCATACATCCACTCCCCAGACCCTGCTTAGGCCGGAGCCCTTTGGGCACTAGGAATGTTGCTTTGGGCTCTAAACCTAGGGTTGTGACACTTCTGTGACATTTTTGCCGTGCAGGAATCTGGGTCACTGCTTATACCTTGAACGAAATTCATGAAAATGTTGAATGGCTTCAAGTTTCCTCAAGATTTCTGCTCTCACTTATGGTATGCATTTCTTTGGCTCTTTACTTTCCATCTATGAGAGTCGGACACACTTTTGTATCTGGAGGCCAAACTTGGCTATTTTCTAAGATATTTCTTTGTTTTCAGTTTAATTTGAAATGTTCAAGTGTCATACTAATGTATGAGTATCCTTATCTAACACATGTACTTTTAAGGAACAAAGAAGAGTTGTAGTAATATAGCTTTGATGACTGTTTTCAACAGACACCATAATGCATATATAGTATATTTTTTTCTTTTCGATGACTGTTTTCAACAAACACCATAATGCATATATAGTATATTTTTTTGTCTTTTCGATGACTGTTTTCAATAGACACCATAATGCATGTATAGTATATTTTTTTCTTTTCGATGACTGTTTCCAACAGACACCATAATGCATATATAGTATATTGTTTACTAAACCATGTTAAGTCAATGAAGCTACGTGGTGAAGAACTATCAAAGTTGAGGCCCTAGGACGTTGAAATTTCTAATTCTGCTTAATGCTCACCTATCCAAAAAGGTACTTTTATGTTAAAACTATCAAAGGGGTAAAGAAATTTATTGACTATACAGTTATTCAAATTCTTGCAACGTAAGGCTTAAATAAAACTTACCTTCCTTGGACAGAAAATCTTACACAATCTCTGTGATCCACTGCGCACTGTCTAGAAACCCTGCTTTTGTGACATTGTGACCTCCGACCATTACTCGGCCACTTACTCTATTTTCATTCAAATATTTGCAAACATAATTACTTTGATCTGGACTTATTCTCGGGTTGTGGATCAAAATTTCACAGGCCATTGTTGTTATCCACAGACTAGCATATTCATACTGGTGTTCTTCTCCCTATCAAGTTCACAACCCCTACTATCACAAATGAGCTTGAGGATACGCGAGAGCTCGGAAATTGAGTCCATGGGTAAGGCTCTCGGCATACCCGATAGCGGAGTTCTGGTGCAAAGAGAACATTCGACCGGTATAGACCTGAACCAACCGTTGGATAAGCTTCTTTCCGACAAAGGGTTCCGTCAATCCTTTATGGAATTTGCTGACAGGTAAATAGTGCTTCTCCTTTAAAGAAAAGGTAGATGCAAAAGCTAAAAGTTTTTCAAACAAAAACACGCTATTGATAACACTTTTGTAGCAAAAATCAATTTCAAATTTCAATTTCCGTCCATTATTTTTCCTAACATTGTCCATAAATAGACCATGAGAATTGTAATTGAAGGAAGCCATGAGTGAAGTATTATTTTACTTATTTTCCCCCTCTTTGCATTCTATGTAGTTAGTTCATTCTCAATGGCTTTAATTTTAGATCTTATCAGTGTTTATGCTGACGTGGACACCTCCATTACCGAAAAAGGGCCCCTGATCAAAACTTGCTCTGAGCTTCTACAATCTCAGGACTGGCTGTGGATTCAATATTACAACAACCACCCAGTGCCTTGTAGAGGCTTCCACCACGGCAGGGTCTTGGGGGTAGGATGTATGTAGCCTTATCCTTACAGGGTACTGCCCTGGATAGAGACTGTTTCAGAGGGGGCCCCTTATGGATTCGAGACTAGTTGTTATTCTTATTTGAATTTTCTTGCAAGCATCTAGGTTACCAAATTGTATTTTTTTAGTGTCAAATATGTTGGGTAAAACGATGAATTGTTAATATTAATGAGATGCAGTTGTTGGGCGGGAGAAAGTGTTCACTTTTACGAGGAAGTGATGGAGCTTGGCAAGTTACCTGTAGATGACACCGTTAGGAGAATTTATATGGCAAGACACATCATTCATAAGTACATTGTTTCAGGTACATTTATTCTTTGCATTTCTTGGAATTATGTAGGGCGGGTTTAGTATTGTCTTCTGTTTGCAGTTCTTAGTTTTTCAAAACCATAACTTATTTTGAAAAGGATGTTTTTCGGGTTTTTGGTTTCTTGTTCTTTCAACTTTTTTCTAGTTTAAGTGGAAGTTGAAAACAGAAAACTAAAAACCAAAAAAAGAAAAAGAACCTATTTTTGAAACTTGGTTTTTAGTTTCTTTTTAAAAAAAACTGCAAATAGAAAGTGGTATCAAATAGGCCTGTAGCTAATACTATCATGAAAGGCATCTCGGATCATAGGTACTTCAATTATCTATTGCCATTGAAGTACCCATGAGGCTAAATATACTTGAACGTTGATACGACACTTGGACACTTTAATTTATGCTAGAAATTGACAATTTTTTAGAGGATAGCCAGATCTGGTATGTGGCCATGTACTCTACCCAACTCTCATACTCGACTCTTTTCATCTTTGGGGACATCTTGTCGGTAACCTTATAGCATATTGTACATTTTTTTTCTCCTAATACAATGTCTTTCCTTATTTAAAGAATCAATCTTACTATATAAATGCGTTGTTGTGGTGTATTATAATGTGGGCATGTTTATACAGGGGCCCCAGTGGAGGTAAACATATCATACCGAACCCGGCAGGCTATTTTGAGCACTCTTGATCTTGCTCATCCTGATCTCTTCAAACCCGCGATGAACGAAATCATCCAGTTGATGAAAATGGTATGTTTAGATCCTCATGTACGAGTGTGTAAATGAGCAGAGTAAGCTTTCTAGGCCTCTAAAGTAGGCTCGTAATTTGGCTTCGATGAACCCGAACCAGCTCGAGTCGACTCGTTTAGACAAGCAAGACATTCTTGAGCTTGGTAAACCTCCCAAGCTCAGGCTCTTTGCCTCACGAGTGTAAATGAATCGAACTTGGGCTAAGTTATGATTGTGATTGAGACCAACTGTTAAGTTTCAATGAGGTTGTGTCCAACTTGTCAAGTAATCAGCTATCACAAAAACTCATGCTATTAGGTGACGTTTCAAGGATACCCACGGCTTATCTTATGTTATAATTATGTTAATATTAAGAGTGGACCCTTTTGAGATTGAAACTTATGACTTTTTTGTCAATAAGACTCTAGTACCATATTAAGGAACCAACTACACTCGAACACAACTAGTAGAGTAAGGGGTCAACATGCGAGGTCTACAAATAAGCTTAAAGTGATGTTAGCATTAGGTAAAGTGACCCACTAGGCTTTTATATGTAAATCTCTTTTGTTACAACTTCTATGCGGGACTTTGATACTAGACTCATGTAAAAATTTGTAATGCTAACCAATTCTAGACAAGTTGAGCTTGCACTGAAAGTCGTTGGGCTCGGACCAAGCTAACCCAAAGGAGCTTCGACCCGAGCAGAACTGTTCCAAGCCAATCCAAATGCTTGGCAAGTTTGGGTTCAGCTCGACTTGTTCACAGCCTTATTCGTGAAGTCCTAGGCGTGTTCACCCCTTGAGCTGATTCGCTAATGAGTCGCTTTTGCTCTTGAAGAACTTGGCAAGGGATTATTGGTCGTCAACATTCTTCATGAAGTACAAGGAAGAAGAAAATGCAAAATCCAACGGCCACGATCATCTGGAGTTGGTGACGGGGTGGAATGTCTCTCCTAGATTGAGTTCTGTTCATGCTGCTGATGATCCTTTTCAACA
Source organism: Simmondsia chinensis (assembly GCA_018398585.1). Taxonomy (NCBI): domain Eukaryota; kingdom Viridiplantae; phylum Streptophyta; class Magnoliopsida; order Caryophyllales; family Simmondsiaceae; genus Simmondsia; species Simmondsia chinensis. The sequence continues at coordinate 30,606,274 of JAGTTD010000016.1, read as the reverse complement.
AGAAAATCAGTCTGGTTCCGATTCCATGGATCGCGATCTGTAGATTAGATTTTCTTCCTTCGTGCATTACCCTCTATTTGGTAACATGGTAAAGAGGAGTAAACGTAAAAGGGGTTAAAACCCGTATCTCTGTTTGTCAAATATTTTTTGACCCCCTATTATTCCCTATCAACCCATATTTTTAACCTCAGTTCAGGGTAAAAAGAGGGAGTGTAAAATTTTAAAAGATTTTGGACAATTTTGTTTCAAAAACTACTTTTTTACATGATAGTACCTTGAAGAAGTAAAGCTGCGTATATCTTACTTTTCCAAACCCTGCCTTGATGGAAGCTTTGTTGAGACACTGAGCTGCTCTTGCTGTTGTTATGTATAAGATGGTTACTTAACAACTTGAACTTTTTACAATAGTTCTATTGACGAGATTAATTGGTGTAATAATTAAAACTTTTAACTTCTAAACACGAGGTCTTAAATTCAATTCACTTTCTCCTATCTTTAAGTATCGATAGCCTTTTTAAAATAATTATTGTACTCTTCACCGGTATAAATTCAATATAGTTGGGCCTTAAACACATTTTAATGAGCATTAATCAAACTTAAAATGACTATAGTTAATGATAAGAGTCCCCTAATGTATGATTTTTATGTTACATGAATCATGATGGACAGCACATATGAAAAACGAGATGTTTTATCAGTAGAAATTGAATGTACTCACTGGACCACTAAAAAAATTATTTCTAATATTATCAAATTAAAAAATAATTTTATACAATTTAAAAGTATGTTTAGTTTATGGAAAGATTTTTATCTTAATAAAAAGATGAAAAAACGTATTTTACATTTAAAAAAAATGTAAAACTAGCTATTTATTTACATCTTATTTAAAAAGATGTTCAAAAAATTAGTATTATTATTGTTATTATTATTATTATTATTATTATTATTATTATTTTTATCAGACGTTCAAAAAATTATGTTAACCTTTGAATCTTTTTACTATAATGATTCACTTTTACATCTACTGCAACTCACACCGACCATCACCTCGGCCACCTTCTTTCACCACTGTTAATATTATAGTTTTTACATTTACTACAGTCCACTGTCGTAAACTAGTGACTATTATGGTTTATGTTTGATTACCATTGTGATGTGACACTGTCGTCTTATCATGGCCATCACTCCATTTACCAGTATCCACCACTATAAGTCGCTAACGTCATGACAAATTGTCATTGTCTATCGCTGTTGGCTAACTACCATAGCTTGTTGCTACCATAGTCCATCTCTACTAACATAGACGTCCCTTCGATCACCGAACACAATTACCAACCACTGCTATGGCTTACTTGGCGTTACCATGATTCACTGTACTACTATGGCCGATTATTGTTATCCAGTATAACTATCAATTGATTTATATATATATTTTTTTCACCATAACAGACACATATATTTTAGTTATGTGTTCAAATAATCAATCACATAGAAAAAGACTTTCTATATAATCAATCACTATACCATAAAATAACACAAATTTTATTAAATAACTAAGTTAAAAACAAATAAACCAAATCCACCTCACATAAATAATGTTATAAAACCATTTCTAGACCTTCACCCTACAATAAAAACTTTTGGCACAGTTGGTTATCATGATATGATATCAGAGTCTTGTTAAACACAAGAGCACGAGTTCAAATTCCAACATCCCACGCTCACTATATACTAATATAGACATTTACTTAAAGTAACACGTCAAAGTATAAAACCATCTCGGTCTTTCGTGAGCATCACAGGTTCTTCTTTAGGGCTCAAATTACACTCCAAGCTCACTCTAATCATTATATGTATTAAATCTAGTACTTAATTAAATAAGGGGGTTCCCGCCTACGCAGAGTGGGGGGGCGGATGTACGTAGCCTTCCCCTTTTAGGGTGTTAACCTGAAGAGATGCTGTTTTCAAGGGCCCCCAACCTGAGGGTGAGGACTTCCCAGGAGGTCACCCATCCTGGTACTACTCTCGCCCAAGCACGCTTAACTTCGGAATTCTAATGAGATTCGGTGACGATATGTTGTTTATTTGTCCTATTCATCATTCTAATGAGATTTCACACTCCTCATTGGAGATGCTCTATCTATTTCTAAATTTTCTTAATGTTTTGGAGTAAAATTAATCAGTTGATGATGCTATAAGATCCTAGGACATGAAAAATGGATTGATCCATCAAAAAAGTAATTGATTGAAAAATATTACATTTACACTTCTATTGTACCTAATTTGTATGCCTAATATATAGTACGATAACATTTTTTTTTTGACACTATAGTACGATAACATTATACTATAGAAAGATAATTATTTAATATTATTTTATGATGTTACTGTATATATAGTTTGTGTCTGAATTGAATAAAAAAAAAATCTTTTTGAATGATTTAAGGGCGGTTTGTGTGAAAAAATGCTTTTGAATGGAAGTAGCAGCAACAAAGTAGCGATTCTCCTTAAAAGTAAAAGTAGAAGCATGCTAAAAATTTTTCTGACAAAGTACTCTTATCGAAATCATTCTCTTATAGAAGTGTTTCTATAAAAAGTGTTTTCGGGAAAAAAAAATAAAAAATTACTTACTATAAGGACTTGCACATGATTTAGCGACCTTGAATTATTGTCGCCTAATTAGCTCCTATTATTTATTGAAGTAAATTAGTGGATCATTTTAAATTATTATGGCTCGGTTTGGTTTGATGACAAACATTTTCTTTTTGAAAATTTTTTCACACAATATTTTTAATTAGAGACATTTTTTGTATTTCTAACTAAAGAAAATTGATTTCATTTTTTGAATTTTTATGAGATTTATACTTGGCCAAATTGAAGTTAAAGTGAGGCATTTTACATAAGATTACAATGGAAAACGTTTTCCCTCTATAAAGTAAAATGTTTTTCCCTTTCATCAAAGGGAAGTCAATTTTCCCTTAATATAGGAAACCATTTTCCATATTTGTATCTGTTGTTATAAAGTTATGCAAAGAAAGAATAGAATTGAGATAAAAAATATTTTTATGCAAAAAAATAGAGCGTTTGTTCCTGTCATCTAATAATGTTTTACCATGTATATTAAGTACTCGTATATACATAAATTGTATAGATGAACATTAATGCAAATGGCAAGAAAACAAGAACCAACCAAAAGCAGCAGAGTGTTAGAAAGTATGAACCCACCATTTAAGCAAACTTCTCCCTTTGGCCTGCCCTTCTTTTATTGAGTGATTGGTTGGTGTGATGGCTATTTTTTTTGTTTCCTATATAGAAAAGATCGTTCGATTCACATCGAATATAATTCTGCTAATGTTGTAGCCTGGATTCCCAAGTTTGACCTTTTTCAAAGGAATCGTAAAGGAGATGAGCTAATGTTGTAGCAGACACCTTGACAGAGCGAGGCATCGGAAGAGAAGTTACCCTGATCGCGTGGATTTAACTGTATTTTTGTCTCACTTTTGTTTTCTTGGGGACTCTGTGCTCTGTTTGCTTCATTTCTCTCCTTCTGTTCCTTTGATTTGGAAAGGATTTTACATGCGAGTCGAGCAATTACACATTAGAGTTGAGAAAAGAATAGACCCACATATAAGCTTAGTAGGATAGTTTACCTTACACAGTTGATATTAGGTTGGAACCTCACTTATGTTTATGTTTGGATTAAGTTCAAGCCCAATAAAATTTGGCCTGTTTCTATGATGATTAAGGAGGTACAATATTGCCCTAAATAAGGTCACTAACATCCAAGGAAACAAGGAGATGAGCTTTGAACCCAGTACTCCATGCTTGGGGGTTGGATAGCCTAACTACTACACCAAATCTAACAGTTCTAGTCTTCGGAAAAAACATCTATTATTAAAAGACAAACATCGAGACATCGTGTTTGTTCTTGTATCCGTTGCAACATACTCGCATTTGAATCATGAAAATCATATATTCATCTGTGACAGGTACAATCACACTTTTTTATGATGGAATCACCAACAGCAAATTGGCAAGATCTATTCATCAAATCAGTTTGTACAATAGGCTTTATCTCTTTGTCTAAGTCCCTCCTGACTTTATCCAATTGGGTTTGGTCCCAGTACTTAAGACCCACAAAGAACCTAAAGGAGCACTATGGCTCATGGGCTCTAGTGACTGGATGCACTGATGGCATAGGCAAGGCCCTGGCCCTTGACCTAGCTTCGATGGGCCTAAACCTAGTCTTAGTTGGTCGAAACCCAGCTAAACTTGAGTCAACATTGAATGAGGTGGGGAGAAGATGTAAGAGACTAGTTCAGATCAAGTGCATTGTTATCGACTTCGAAAAGTTAACCGGGGAAGAGGTTGAAAGGATGATCAAGACCCGGATTGAAGGGTTGGATGTGGGGTTGTTGGTCATCAACGCAGGATTGGCTTACCCTTATGCAAGGTATGTGAAATTTTTGATGAGTGTGGGCCTATTTGGCAAAGTTGTGAAAAAATTAATTTTTTTTTATAAATATATTTTTCATAAGCACTTACGTAAAAATTGCTTTGTAAAGGGATATTCTTCTATGTAAAACTTTTTGTTGCTAGTTCAGCTTCTGCTTTAAAAGAGAATGACTATTTCCTACTTCTGCTTTAAAGTAGGAAAATAGCTTGTGGTTCTAATTTAAAGTAGTTTTCTTTTCAGGCCAAACACCCTTAAAAATAGAAAGAATTGTTCCTTTTTCTTTTTTCCAGAAAAAGCACCTTCTCTGGAAAATTGAGGGTTGGCCAAAGCATCCAAAATTTACAAGTGACAGTAGAATAACCCATCGAACTTATATATTGATATCTTCTTTCTGAAGTTCGAATGTAGAATTTGTTATTAACTTATTGAACTCATATATGGAGTCCTTAACAGGTATTTCCATGAGCTTGATACTGAGTTGCTGGAGGGTGTCATGAGGGTAAACATAGAAGGTGCCACGTGGGTGACACGCGCTGTGCTTCCTGGGATGTTGGAGAGGAAGAAGGGTGCCATTGTTTTTACTGGGTCTGCCTCCTCAGTCGCTCTTCCTTCCTACCCTCTCTACTCACTTTATGCTGCCACCAAAGCGTAAGATACTGCATTCTATATTCCACTAATGGCTCGTTCAATGTTTACGTGTCAATCTAGTCTTTGTACTTTTTATTATGTCAGTTTAGTCTTCATACGATTAAAATTGTTTCAATCTAGTCTAATTTTGGATTTAAGGTTAATTTGGCTGAAATCGTAACAAATGCATCCACTCTATGTAAAACGTTCACGCCTCTGTAGACCCCCCTTCACGTGGAAAGCACATGTAAATGCTAATTAATGTTACAATTTTCCTAGAAATTAACATAAGTTTCAACATTAGACTTGTTTAAAATAATTTATTGTATATAGAATAAATTGACACAATTACAAGGATATCTCCCTTAAGGGTGGCACCCTGAAGGGGTAAGATTACACACATCTCACCTCCCCCTAACCCTACTTTGGCAGGAGCCCTTGGGGCACTGAGTTTTTTGTTGTTGTTGTTGTTGTTGTACAAGGATAAGGACTAAATTGACACCGTGAGCAAAATACAAAGACTAGTAATGTAGATAACCTTTTCTTTTTTGATTTTTTGAGAAACTATAAACCGGATATTGGCATAATATCCAAGATCAGACCTCATATATTATTTCTCATAGTATCCAAAATTCCATCCCTTTAGATTATGATTAGAATCAATCCTAGGATCTTGGAATTCTTCTTAAGGTTGCGGGCACTTCAAAAACAACCTCTTTACAAGATAGCACCCTACAGGAGTAAGGCTGCATACATCTTACCCTCCCCAAACCATAACTTGGTGGGAGCTTCTTTGAGGCACTGGATTATTGTTATTGTTGTATTGTCCACACAACAATTGTGAATATCAGCAAATGGTTTGCCTCTTCCATATTCCTCTATACTTAGAATCGAGCTGTTTGTCCGTAACTCATCCAGTGTTCTTTTTACCATATAAAAGAGTTGAAAACGATTACCGTTCAGAAGCTGTGACATTATGGATAAGCATGAACTGAGCTTTTATTAACTTTGTTTTATACAAATAATTCTGACATTAACCAAATAAATCTCAGGTATGTTGCCATGTTATCAAAAAGCCTAAGTTTGGAGTATCAGCAATATGGAATTGATATTCAGTGCCAAGTAATGTTTTTTTTCCCCCTGGTATCACAATTCGTGTTATTTTATTATGACTTGGAGTTGGAAATCATATATTTGAGTCTTAGAAACAGTCTCTTCATATAGTAGGATGAGAATACATATTTCACCCTCGGGAGATACCATTAAGTGGAAAGCCTTGTGGCGTCCTTAACACTCTCTCTCAAATACGAATCTTTTTAATAGTTATCGATCCATTGGACTGTTAATTTGTGACACATAGGGAAAAGAGAGCCTAGAACTTCTAACACGCTATGATACTATGCGAAACTTATGAGTTGTCATTTACATCCAAATATATCTACGGGAGTTTTTCTCCCAAAACTAGTTGATATTAAATGAAGCGGTCTAATAAATTTGTCGAGAATTTCTTTTCTTTTTTTTTTTCTTGTGACGAGGGATTGGGTTGCCCCAACCAACCCCGGTGATCGGCTACTTCTTTTTCTCTTTTTATAAAGCCCCTATAAGCAGGTAAATTATGAGAATTTCACATGTGAGCATTTTAAAAGTCTGACATTAGAGTTGTGATAGAAAAGAAATTGACATATAAGTTTAGTGAGTCAATCCACTAATTGGTTTTATAATAGAACCTTACTTGGGCTTCCGTGTAGACCTAATATATATGTAAACTTTGTGGGTTGGACGGTAACTTGTCGATATCTTTTTTATTACGATGTTTTCTTTATTACAACTCAGATTTACTAGATTCACACTGGGAGTGCACATACTCGTTTGCTTTTTGTTGGATGGAGCAGGCACCCTTTCTAGTAGCAACAAAGATGGTATCCATAAGAAGATCATCCTTCTTCATCCCGTCACCCGAGGAGTACAGCAAAGCCAGCATGCGGTGGATCGGCCACCAGCGCCGCCTATGCACACCGTACTCGACCCACGCCTTGCTCTGGGCCCTACTCCTCCTTTTACCGGACTTCCTCTTGAATCTCTGCGCCCTCCGGTATTTCCTTGGCATGCGTAAGAGGGGCCTTCGCAAGGACTCCCTTAAAGCTACTGCTACTATGTCAAAGTACTAATAAACTATTAGATTATAAAAAGATAATTTGAAGACTCTACAGTTGTCTCCGTGGAAATGAAACTTGTTGATTATCAAAATTAGATCTTTAGTTTTATGTTTTTCCTCAGTATTATTTACACGCGTAAACAAACAAACTTCCTTGCGAACCATTTTACAAAGTAAGGAGTATTGAGAGACGCCTCCTTCACGGTCTGATTTGACCATGGTGCGGCTCTACGTTTGCAATTTAGAGCATTTTTTTACTTATCATAGTTTGATTTTCTTTGCAATTATTTGAACAGAATAATTTAGTATAAAGTATGAACTGATTTTTTTTTATTATTGGTAAAAATATAATTTAGGTTAAGGTATGAAGTTGGGAGTTCAAATGAATTTAATGCTGGTGCCACTGCTGTAAGATGGTGCTGCGAAATGGACACCCATCATCGTTCATTTAATTGTTCCTTCAATAAATATAATGACTTAATTATGGTTCAGTAATTTATGGTATCAACCAACCTACTCTTGGTACCAAAGAGGGTACAAACACGTTGTCACCGGAAACCATTAGAACTTCGAAGTTAAGCGTGTTTGGGCAAGAGCAGCACCAGGATGGGTGACTTCCTGGAAAGTCCTCACGCTTAGGTTGGGGGCACTTGAAAACAGCTTCTCTTCAGGGGTAATACCCTAAAGGGAGAAGGTTACGTATATCCGTCCCCAGATCTTGCTTAGGCGGGAGTCCTTGGGACTCTGGATATGTTGCCTTGCTAACCAACCTACTCGGTATAAATTGCATTCTTCTTCCTTTATTCAAATAAGGAATTTGTAAATTAAATAACACGTGTCAGTAATTCGGGAATAGCTTTTCTGTAAGGTAGCATCCAATAAGAGTTAGGTTGCATACATATCATTCTCCCCAAATTCTACCTTGGTAGGAGCTTCTTTAGACATTGGATTTGTTGTTATTGTAACAACCATCTAACCATCTATTTGTAGGTTTTGGTTCTTTTAAAAACTAAAAGAATATATGAGTAATGGTATTCTCATAGCAAAATTGTTAATATCTAAGGAAATTTATGAATCACATCATCGTTGAGCTCAGAAACGTCAAGATCGAACTCACCTTGTCATAGGTTTAGACTATGTTTGGCTTGGATATGCTCAAACTTATTGCAACAAATTTTGTACTAAACTTTCCTTATTTAGTCTTATTTAATCTCAAATTAGGCTCGTTCAGATTTAAACTATGCTTAATGGGTAAAGCTATAAATTGTAGTAAGATATGTTCATTTAGGCTAGCGAGTGTAGGAGCTCGAGTTTCATTAAGCTCGGGCTCAAATTAGTAATTTAGGTGAGCCAACTCAGCTCGATTAGGGCTTGGAATGCTTGAAATCTCATCGAGCCTTAGGTCCGATCTATGGAGTTGGCATTTATGAGATTTATATATAAATCTAAGTGAAATTCCATCCTAAAATCAATTTACATTAGATATAGTAGCGTACTGGACTTTTATGTTGATCTCTTATCTCTACTCCAATTGCAAATTACACTCAATTAGACCCAATTTTATCGAAGCCTCCACACATCAAACTCAAATGCACACATCTTCAATAGAATATAGTGCATCAAATAAGAGTCTAAGATCATCAACATGCTACATTACTAATTGAAATTTCATCAGACACCTTAGACCCAACTTATACCAAAAAGGGCACCAGCACGCCGTCACAGGATCCCATTAGAACTCCGAAGTTAAGCGTGCTTGGGCGAGAGTAGTACCATGATGGGTGACCTCCTGGGAAGTCCTCACCCTCAAGTTGAGGACACTGGGAAACAGCCTCTCTTCAAGTTTGCACCCTGAAGGGGGAATGCTGTGTACATCCGCCCCACCAGACCCTACATAGGCGGGAGGCCTTGAGGCACTGTGTATGTTCCTTTACCTTAGACCCAACTTATATAGTTGCTATTTATAAGGTTCACATATAACCCAGCCGTTTCATAAAGCCCATCTTGAAAACCAATTGACATAGATGGAGTAGTACATTGGACTCTCGTATCAATTGTCAATAAATCAACTTTCTCAAAAGTTTCAGTTGATGGGTAAATATTCAAGATTGATGTTATACTGTAACATGTCCCTTCATGCAAATATCTATTAAACTTGGAGCATAGATAATGCACATGCTTACCTCATAATGTGTGCTTAAATCATGTTTATATTAAAAGGGGGCGTTGTTAAAATTCGAATTGGTGACCACTTAATCATCAAGACTCTAATACTATATTACAGAACTAGCTTTTTCAAAAACTTAAGTTGATGGATGAATATCGAGAATGGATACCAAGCAATCAAGGGCATCGTTGGTATCAATGCACCAATTCAGGTTCATGCAAATGCAAGTAGGCAAGCAAACAAACAAACAGCGCCATATTTCCGCTCATCTACCTCAACCCCCAACCCATTTGTATGCAATTTACACGCACCCACGCCCCCATTTATTGCTCACTCTTCTTCTTCTTCTTCATCTCCATCTCCATCTCCATCGCCATCTCCTTGAATTCTCCGCTGTTATTTTCTCTCTCTTCAGATCCACACCCCCAAAACAATGGCTTTCTTCTTCTTAGACCACCTGAAAGCCCAACCCAAATGGATCCTCCTCCTCTTCCTTTTCGGATCCTTCATGGTTTTGAAGACCCTTTTGGCCGTTCTCAAATGGGTCTATGTTAGTTTCCTCCGACCCGGTAAGAATCTCAAGAAATACGGGTCATGGGCTGTGGTAACGGGTTCAACGGACGGTATTGGTAAGGGTTTTGCATTTCAATTGGCTCGTAAAGGTCTTAACTTGGTGCTTGTGGGTCGAAACCCGAATAAATTAAAGGATGTTTCGGATTCGATTAGGGTCAAGTATGGGAATACCCAGATTAGAACTGTGGTTGTTGATTTTGCTGGGGATTTGAATGAGGGGATGAAGAGGATTAGAGAGGAAATTGAAGGGTTAGATGTTGGGCTTTTGATTAATAATGTTGGGGTTTCATATCCTTATGCAAGGTATTTTCATGAGGTTGATGAAGAATTATTGAAGAATTTGATTAAGGTTAATGTTGAAGGGACAACAAAGGTGACTCAAGCTGTGTTGCCTACAATGATTAAGAGGAAAAAGGGTGCAATTGTGAATATTGGGTCTGGTGCTGCTATTGTTATCCCTTCTGATCCTCTTTATGCTGTTTATGCTGCCACTAAAGCGTAAGTTCGTGTTTTCCGTCTCAATTTTATTATTTCTTTGTGTAACTTTATAGTGATAAGCACAAGTACGGAAGGTCTTTCGCTTCACTGGGGGGAAATAGGGTTCTCCTCAATGAAAGGGGAAAACGTGAAATGGAAGGAAAAACATTTTCTGGTGCATCGCACGTCTTATGTTGTACTTCAAACTCAACTGAACCTCATACAAATTGTCTTTCTAACTAAAGAAATTAATTTCACTGTATAAATTTGTAGGCTTCAGTTCTAATGAAACAATTGCTTTCTAAAAAATGAAAACAGTTTCAGTCTGACATGCAAAATTTAACTTTCCTGCGAAAGAAAGCAGTTTTGTTCTAAAAGAAGGACTGCAACATTTCTCTTGTTTACCTGCTTCACTTCAAATCTCAACTTGATCAAGCGTGGATCTCATACATACACTTTCGAGTCTTGTTATATTGGCATAGGCTATCTGAAACTTTCTGTTAAACGTATTTTGTTGAATAAAATAGAGCCATAGTCTTTCTTCATTTTTTTTTTTTTTTTCTGGTAGCCTAATTGTCTGAATGTGCACCTTGGCTAATCCCCGGATTCAAGTTGGGGCTAATAGACCAAATGGATAGCCCCGAGGAATTATTTATAGTCTTTCTTTTGCTAGAGGAAAAGCTTCAATTTGGTTAGTCTTTACTTGATTTGCAGTGTTGTTTACATGTAGAAAAATTGGTGCTTTTTGATTGTTACAGGTATATAGATCAATTCTCAAGGTGCCTCTATGTTGAGTACAAGAATATGGGGATTGATGTTCAGTGCCAGGTACTTTACATATTTCATCTTTATTTTTGCAGTTGTTGTTTCATCTAATAATTGCAATTCAGCTCATCGTAAAGCTTAAAATGTTTGGCTTGATACAAGCTCAAGCCAATTCGAGCCAGTTTGTTTACGTAAATTGAGTCTAATACAGCTCGAGATCTGAGTATAAATGAGCCTATCTTGATATAAATTATACATCTAGACTTGCTCAATCAATCCTAAATTAGCCAACTCATTCTTAATAAAGCCCAAGCGAGTCTAGATCAAGCATAAATGGCCCTATACAAAGGGATCTTAGTTCAAAGTTTGCCAAGTTAGGTATGAGTTCAAACAACCTGAGCTGAGTCATGCTTGATCGGAATGTTTGTGGAGCTCAAGCCAAGTCACGAGCTTGATGAGCTTGGGCTCAACTTGGCTCATTTACTCCCATTGCTAATTTCTGTTATCGCTTGTTGAATGTTGCAGTATCAAGTAGCTTTGATGTATAGTTAAACTAGGCTGGACTTCAGCTGGGTTCTTATTTATGAGTTAATTGCTAAAAAATCACCATGAATAGATCTAAGATGCAAAGTATATAAAAATATGGTCACGTGTGTTTAGTTGTAAGGATTGTTTTCTTGCTGTTTCTTTGCATAAATGAGTTAAGCCAATGCATTTAATCTCGATCTGGGATCTACTAGAATAACATAATGGTGGTGGGAAAAATGCACCCAATAATTTTTTTGCCAAAATATGATTTATATCTCGAGATTTTAGGGGCCTAGAGGGAGTTTGTCGGTAGCGATGTAGCAGAAAAATAGCTTGCGTTCTGTTGGCATCTGAAATTAGAATTACACTGTCAATTTTAGTTTTGATGAAATTGAAATTAGGATACAATTGCAATATTATTGGTTTGAATAATCGGAGAAATTGGAGGCTAGAATTTTAATTCCATCACAATTCAAATCAATCTGGGTTTTGGGTTAACCAAGTTGCAAGTTTGGGGTCAGCTATAGTCGGGTTTCGATTAGGTTGCACCATTTCAGGCTTGAACCATCTCGAGTTTTGAGTCAGCTCATCTTGAGTTTTGGTTAGAATCACTTAATGCTCAAGTCAAACTCGAATTTTGTGCTGATTGGGTTGGCTTTTCTTGGAACTCGGGCTAGTATGGATTGGATTTGGGTTGGTCGGGCCATTTTGACCCTGTGCAACTTCTTTTTTGAAATAAATTTTATATCACAAAAGCTCTTGTAGTTCTCAACTTCCTTCTCTAAATCCGTATAAACGTCCATCTCAATGCAGGTCCCATTATACGTGGCAACGAAGATGGCCTCAATCAAGAGATCATCCTTCTTTGTCCCATCAACCGAAGGCTACGCAAATGCGGGTATACGCCACATAGGGTATGAGCCAAGGTGCACGCCATATTGGCCCCACTCGCTTCTTTGGGGGCTGGCCTGTTCCATTCCGGAGAGCCTCATTGACGCATGGCGTCTCTGGTTTTGCCTCGGTATCCGAAAGAGGGGGCAACTCAAGGACTCTAGGAAGAAGGAATAGAGAGAGAGAGAGCTACTGCTTGTAGTGTGGTTGCAGAATGAAAATTTTCAGCTGTGATTTTTAGTTCTATGCTTAGGATCTGTCAGCTTCTTGTAATATTTGGATGAAATCATGTTAGTGTTGTATTTGGTTTAATGGTTATTTTGATATTTTGGCTTATGGGTCAGTGTCAAATACTTAGTTTTTGTACTTTTAATTTACTGGTTCATCATTCGGCAGAAAGCCTCGAGTCTCGGGTTGAGTGGTAAGACGTTTGGATATGAACGGTTGAATGATAAGACATTTGAATTTAGCGTTTATGCTTACGATTTGAGTCCCACTAAGTAATTCATTGTGGCAACTTATTGAGTTTGTGAGCCATAAAGACCCGGCGACACGTAATTTGGGATTTGTTTTAAGATAGTAAGGAGTACAACGTTGTCTTGATAAGAGCCGTCAATAATTGGAGGTGGGAAAAACGAGCTTTAAATCCAAAATTTCATGCTTGGGAATGGGCGACCTAACCATTATAGTAGACCCAATAACCTTGAAGTTCGAGAATTGACAGAGGTATTCGCAATCTAATTGGGACACTCTGGTTAACCGAGTTGAAGTTGTTTCAAACAAAAGCACAACTGCGACATGAAGGTTACTGATCGGGTCCGTCCCTTTGTGCTAAGCCCATTACTAACATTGTATGAAATTGTTTCTAGTGCGTCTAAGGATGTAAATGAACATAGTCAACTACTCGCAAATTACGAAAAGTTTGGCTCATTTTTTAGTTTAAGCTAAGCTAAGCCAACTTGTTTAACTTCTCGAACGAAGCCCGAGCCTAGAAAAACTCGCATATGTAGATTCATTAGTCTAAATGAGCTTGTCTTAATATTACTTATTAGTTTAAAGGGCAAAATATAGTAAGACTCTCTAAATTTTGCAATTAATCACAATATGACCCCTGCACTTTCGATTTCAAAAAATGGCCCCTTGAATTTTGGAAATTAACACAACACACTCCCTGTACTTTTAATTTCATAAAATAGCCCCCTAAACTTTATAAATTAATACAATGCACTTTCATAAAATAGCCTCCTAAACTTTGTCATTACACAAAACACACCATTTGCACTTTTAATTTCATAAAATAGCCCCCTGAACTATTTTGTTACACACAACTCACCCCTTAGATATTAATAAATTTAAAATTTAAAAAATATACCAAATTTAAAACTTTAAAACAAATTATGGAAAAAATTTTGAAAAAATATAATAATATTTTTTAACTTTAATAAAAATTAGAATAATAAATTTAAAATAAAAAATCTATCAAATTAAAAATGAGGAAATTTCTAATTTTATATAAAATATAGAAATTTATATTTTTAGATGAAAAATAAGAGCTTTGTATCAAATTAAAAATGAGAAATGTTTAGTTTTATACAATAGGATATTATATTTTTAAACGAAATGTATGATCTTTATATTTCTAGATAAAAGATAAGAGAATTTTTTCATATTTACAAAAAGTAATTATTTTAATTAATATAGTAAAAATATTATAAATTTAGAAGATAATTAAATATTTTTTTATATTTTTAAAAAAAATACATTAAAAATGTAAAACTAAAAAAATATAAAATTAAAAATTTGAAAATAAATACTAAAAAAATATTTTGTTTAAAATATTAAAAAATAAAATTTAAATTATTATTATATTTTTTGTGCTCTTTCCAAAAAATATCTTTCATAATCTATTCAATTTTTTTAATTTTAAAATTTATGAATGTCTAAGTAGTGTGTTATGTTCAGTAACAAAGTTCGGGGGGTTAGGTGTGTGTAATAACAAAGCTCAGGGCGCTATTTTATGAAATTAAAAGTGCAGAGGGTGTGTTGTATTTAATTACAAAGTTCAGGTGGCTATTTTTTAAAATTAAAAATGCAGGGGGTGTGTTGTGATTAATTGTAAAGTACAAAAAATTTTACTACATTTGACCCTAGTTTAAATATAATCCATAAGTCTAGTTTGAACATATATAAGTCTGAGTTCGAGTCTAATGAACCCAAATAAGACTAAATTTAATAGCCTAAATAGAGAAAACTTAGTTCGGAACTCGCCAAGTTGGATTCAAGTTTAACTGAGCTTAACCAAGTCTAAACTTATCACAAGACGAGTTTGAGTTTGAAATTTCTAAGCTTCACGGGTTTCAAGCTGAACCTCGAGCCTAACGAGCTCGGGACAAGAGCAAATTTAGACAAATGTGCCACGACGTCGTTTAGCATCCCCTAAACCCCCCCCCCCCCCCCCCCCCCCCCCCCCCCCCCCCCCCCCCCCCCCCCCGGGTTATAAGACCTCAAAGCTCCGCTTTTCGTTCTTCTGCCATAACTTCCCCTTTCTCTCTCGTCACCCCTCTTTTGTTCTCTCCGGGCAGTTACTCCACCGGAGATGGCGAAGCGAAAGGCAGAAACCGCCGCCGATGACGACGGCGATTACGTGGCTCCAGCGCCGGCGACGGCGGAGCGAGCAGTGTTTGTGGACACGAACCTGGACACGCATCTTGCGATGCTTGTCTCCGACAGTGATACCGTTTGTCTTCTCAAACGTACTCTCTCTCTCTCCCCCCTTAACTGCTCCGATGAGCTCTAATGTTTCTTTTTTTGTTTATTTAGGCTAAAGGTCGATGTGCTTTTCTCGCTGTGTTAATTTAGTCCTTGTACTTTTGATTATCTGAATTTGATATAAAATTTATGTTGAGTTGATGAAATTTTTAATGGGTTGGCCATAGCTTAGGTAAAATTCAGTCATTGGTGGATTTGTAGTGAGTTACTTGCATCTAACGTAATTGTGTTGTTAAAAGTGATGTTATTAACTTAACTTCAATTTGACGAAGGGCTAAATTGACATAATATTTATTGGTAGAGGGACTTAAATTGACACAATTAGCAGTATAAGGATTAAATTGACATAAAGAACAAAGACCTTTGGAGTAAATAACCCTTCTTTCTTTGATTAATTTTCCATCATCTGAGGTTAATTTGTTGTGTGTTCCTCAATTCGCTCATTTGTGTCCGCTTTTTGTCAATGAGCCAATTGTCCCAAAAACTTAAACGGATGGATGAAGGCCCTAGAATGTCCATTGGACTTGAGGCGTGGATATTACATAAGCCCATCTCATATCTTGTACTGAAACCAATGTATAAAAAGGCACAAGGCGCACTGAGACGATAGGGGCTCCTAGTGCCTAGGTGCAAGGCGGAAGGCGAAGGCGAAGGCACGCGCCTTAGCGAAGTGAGGCGCACTGTTCCGTAATAGGCATTCATTTCTATATTTATAAAATATTTCATGAACATAAGTTATAAAATTAATTAATTATGTAATATAGCAACTCTAATTAAAAATCTATATAGTGCTTAAGAAAAATACCGCTAAAAGATATTGATATTCATCAAAACGCATAGTATTATATATATCAACTTAAGCTTTTTTACAAAAATTGTAAATATATCAACATAAGCTTTTTTCAAAAATTATGTAACATAACAAAAACACGCACAATATAATAATATGTTAAATTTAAGGCAAAATATACACAAAAAAACAAAAGGCGCGCCTAGCGCTTCGAGCGCCTTAGCCTGCTTTGGCGCACCTCACTGAAGTCGCCTCGCCTGAGGCTTGTGAGGCGACGGAGCCTCGCCTCGCCTCAGCGCCTAGGCGCGCCTTTTTATACACTAACTAAAACTATATTAATATTGAAAATTGGGACTGTTGGGACTCGTGTTTAGGTCAACAGGACTCTAATACAATATCAATGAATTAACTGTCCTAAAAGCTTAAGTTAATGGTTGAAAGTCCAACAATAATTTTGTACTCTGAACACTTTCCAATTTGTTCCATGAATAATTTGATTGTTCAGTTTGCATGATGGCTGCAATTTTAATGAAATCAATTGATTTTTTAGATTTCTGTTCTTTAGCTTGTTATTTAGTTGCATTGTCTTAGTTTATCCAGTTTCTAGGGTTTGAGGCTGTAACTTTGATCTTTCCCACTGAGAATATTGACTATTGGGAAAATTTGTGCCTGTTTCCCAATTGGCTCATTATTGTCCTCATCTTGAATTGCTTCATTAATTATTTGATTAGGTTGCAAGCTGCCTGAAATTTTATACAATCAATTGATTGTTTAGTCTTCGGTTTTTTTAGTTGGTTTTATTGCATTGTTTTACTTTGGTGGCTTTTACTAGGGTTTGAGGATGTAAGATACTCTTTCCCACCCAGAGTATTGACTAGAGCAGAGAAATGTGCTCTAATGTGGTTATCTTTGAAGTAGATACCCTTTCTGTCTTCCTTCAAGGACATAACCTAGTGGTTAGGAACTACGGGGCCCAAAGGCGCCACCCGAGTTTGATCCCTACTGGAGGCATTTCCTCCCTTCCCATCTTACCAATGTTAAAAAGAAAAAAGATACCCTTTGTGTCCCTGAAGTTGAATATTGTTAGCATTGTGTAAGGAATCAGACTGCATTATTACTGTGCATACGTATACCAGAGATGACTATTGACGTGGTATTTCTTTACTGGATTCAGAATATATAAAACCTTTCAGAGAATAATATTTATCTGTTGCTTTTTGCCGCTGGTTGCAGAGAAAATATTAGATGAGCATCCGAAGTGCTTTCCAGACCATGGCGAGATTAAAATTCATGCTTTGAAGGTATCTGCATTTGTGAATTCAAGTTTTGATCGCTGTAATTTGTTAATAACGGTGTTCTAATCATCAATTTCTTGCGTTGGTGGCAGGTCAAGCGCAAAGGGTACCATTATCATCTATCAGATTCCATGCTCGTTAAAAGTGCATTTGACGGGGTTGCGAAGAGTTGGTTCCTCTTTGTTGATGTCTCAAGTCAAGTTCAACTTTGTGAAACTCCTGCTTGTAAATATGACGTTAACTCTGATGGGCCCTCTAAAATGCTTGTTGATTCTTTGATGCTACTTGCTGGCAACCGCGGAGGGGAGCAAAAGATTTGTGTTGAAAACCAGTCTGTTAATTCAGAACATTTGGAGATGGAGATCAACGGTAATCCTGAATATTGTTTAAGAAGTTCATCATCTGATACCGATAAGAGGCCAGACCCTAAAATACAGAAGGAATCTGATCTATCATGCGAGAAGGATGGTGTTGCAGGAGTTCGTCGTGAAAGGAAGGAAGATAGCCCCAAGATTGGGGTCTCTGACATGGTTCAGATTACACCACAAGAAGACCAAGTGCGAACAATGCCTATCCGGAATACGCATGAAAGAAAGAGTAGAACTGAGGTGGTTCCTGACAATGATTTACCCGAAAATGATGGCACAACTCATTCACGTCAAACACGGATGGAAGCAGAAGCTGTTGGAGATGATATGCTCAAAAGTTCTTTCGGTGACGGTGAAAAGCGATCAGAATCTGAAACAAAGAAGGGCTTTTCTATAAATTTGGAGGATAAAGTCCAGTCATCGTTTGGAAACTTGAAGAATGGAATGGAGGATATGCATTTAGGTGAACCAAGTGGAGAATCCCCGAAAATTAGGCATGTGAAGAAAAAACAGAAGAAAAAGAAGGAAATTGAAGCAACAGCTGACATTGCGTTGAAAGATAAAGATGATTCGATTAATGTATCTACCAAAGCTACCTCATACCCAGCAAATGAGGTTACAGAGACCATTATTGGTAATGTTGGTAAGCATATCCCAACTAATGCGTGTAAATGAGCCGAGCTCGCGAGGGCTCGTCAGAAAGCTCGAAAAGCTCGGCTCGTTAAGCTTGAGCCGAGCCGAGCCCGAGCCTAGTGAAGCTCGAGGTGTAGGCTCGTTGCTCGTGAGCCTAAACGAGCCTAAGCGAGCTTTGTATAGTAGAATATATTTGCTTAAATATTACCCAATGAAGTCATATTGGAGCCTAAATGAGCCGAGCCTAAGCTTAAACGAGCCCAAACAAGCCTATATTGAGGCCAAATAAGCCGAAATATTGCAAGCCTAATTTGAAGCTCACCGAGCTTAAATCGAACTAAGCCGAGCCCGAGCCGAGCTTAAAGCTAACAAGCCGCCCCTCGAGCTTGGCAGGCTCCAGCTCAGCTCAACTCTACTCTATTACACCCCTACTAATATTAGAGTAGTCAACGGAGATTACGCTTATGACACTGACAAGATTTTATTTTCGAATTGCACTAATGGGTCAGATTCAGGGCCGGACAAGAGGCATCATCTCGACGATGCAATTGAGGAGCAGGAGAATGTTGTCGATCATGATAATGCGAATTCCAAGACCCATGTGGATGACGGTGTCTTGCCCAAAACGCTCACTGCTGAGAACATAGAGTTTGCAAATCATGATGCACAGGAACTTCCAGTCAACAAGAATGGTCTTGAAAGAGATGCTTCTGAACCAGAAACCATAGCTACCGAGGGTGACAAAGAACACGTGCTGAAAGGTGGATTGCGTCCTCAATCAAAAGCTAAAGAGACTGGCAAGAAGAAACAGAAAAAGAAACTATCAGACTCTGGCAATCAAGCTAGTGTGATGGAGCCGATACTCGAAAAGAGCCAACAAGAGGATCCAAAGGAGACATTGAAAGGCATGCGCATGGACTCTCTTGTCAATTCTGATGCAGTAGCTGATACAACAAGTGCCCAAGAACCAACGACCTTCCAGTCATCTGTCACCAATAACCAGACAAGCTGTAATGACATTGTCAAAGAAGGTTGTGATGGAAATGAAGTTCCCCTTGAATCGAAAGGTGAGTCTTTTCCAAGATGATTTTGCTAATTGCATATATATCCTTTATGTTCCTTTTCCTTATGTTTTGGACGTCTTTCATTTGCATCTTGCTATTCCCTGATTCTTGTGCTATTGCAGGTCAAGTTGGTAGTGGAAGCATTCAAAAGGAAATTAATAATGTTGAAGCAGCACCTGGACCCCGTCTGACAAGAACGAGGAGAACAAAGAAGCTTCGTGATGATAAAAGCAAACGTCCTCTGGTTGAAAAGCCTGATAATGTGAAGGACGTTGCTCTGACTGTGAACGATAATATTCTCAACGGAAGTGCCCCCCACCTTGAAAATAATACAGACGTGAACCAGACACTTTCACAGCATGACAATTCAAAAGTGACGACGTCTAACCATGAGCCCTCATCATTAGATGGAACAGAAGTGGTAAGCAAAGCAGAGATTGCGCCGCCGCAGTTGTTGGGGACCGATGGAACTAAGAAGTCTGGGAAATATAGCAAGAAAAAGAAGACAAAGGGAGCCAAGAACTCTATTACAGAAAAGGAGGGACTATTGGTGCTGGAAAATGATAATGATTTTCAAGATGGGCAGGCTGAAGCGCAGAAGAAACATACCTCTAATGAAGCAGATGAAAGGGAGCGTGTGTTACACCAGACAAGCGAGAAAGAAGACTCAAAGCTAGAAACAGCTAATGTTTCCAAGGATGATGGTGGAGAGGCAGATGGCATGGACCAAAATGATGCTGGTCCTCTGCTGCTTTCTCAAATCAGAAATCTTGAAAAGAATACTGAAACGAGGAGTGACAAAGTCAAGAAGAAAATGAAAAGGAAACCATCTGTTCCGGTTAAGGACACTTCAGAATCTCCAGTGAAAGAGCAAGACCGTATTTCTCATCAAAATGTCCATAGGGAAGAAGACAACACGACTCATGAATTGCCACATCAATTTCAACGAGATAGACCCGAAGAAGATGCGGAAACTGACAGTGATAAGTTCCACAAAAGAACTGAAAAGAAGCAAAGGGTGTCGGAGAATAACCTGTCTGTCGTTCCCGTGTATGACAAGGATGTTAAGGGAGATCTAATGGCTTTGGATGAGAAAACAAGCGGAGTGGATACCCTGAAAAAGGCCAGTAAAATCAAATCATCAAAATCAGCTTCCTTAAGTCAATCAATCCACCTAATACCTAATGCTGATGCTGATGAGGAATGTGAATCAATCCGCAAAGGGTCTGAATCTTTACAAAATGCTCGCATAGCTGATATCAGAGAGAGGAGTTCCAACACCAAGGTTGACGGTGCATATCCAGAAAAAAGTGATATAAACGTTGCCAAACAACCTACAGAAATGTCAGTTGAAAGAAGTCATCACTTAACCAAAGAAGACGCTTCTTCAGAAGTGCCTGCTGATTCACCGGATGCGAGGAAGTTAGATATTCAGCAGGAAGGTAAACAGAATGCGAAACAGCTTAATCCATCTTCGTCTTTGGATACTTCATCTAATGTACACCATTCTCCCAAACCATCTAAAGATGAAGGAAATCAAAGATCCTCAAAAGGCAGGGTTCAACCTAAGAAATCTGCTGTGGAGCTCAAACAGGAGGGATCCGTGCCACAACCTGGTGGAAGATCTTTTAAAGTTCCTAAAGAAGGAAAGCAGGCCTCTGTGCAAAATCGGAGTACGAGAACTGTCAGACATGGCACTGTCCGTGTAAATATGAAGGATGGGAGTGAGTCTTCAGGGTTGTCGAAGGGCGGTTCAGATACTTCACCGAGGAGAGCTCATCTAGCAAAAAAGGCCAAAGGACAAGAAAACAAGCAGGATCAGTATCATATGAGCTTTAGGAAAACCCTTAAGAATGCTGAAGCTGTGAATATCTCACCTCAGAAAAAGGGCGTGCTGGTGAAATCGAGGGCAATATTCGATGATGAAAGTAGCGGAAGTTCTGAACAGGAAGGTGGAGTGCAACATTCAGATTCTAGCACAAGATCTCCATCTGACAATCTATCTTCTTCTGATTACTCGGAAGGGGAAAGCAACCCGAATCTGGAGTCACCACAAACCGGTAATTTGAAAAGCTTTTCTGATTCTTGAATATTCTGCTTTTTTTTGTTCCCATTCGACTAGGTCACTTAGTTTAAGCTCATAAACTTCTACGAGTCAGTGTTTTGGGCTTTATCCAATCTTACAATGAGCTTAATCATTGTGTGCGAATAGCTAAGTGGTTACTTAAGGAGCACTCATCTGTAACGGTAATAGTTTGCACATAATCAGCCGGTTCTGTCAAAGGAGAGTTCTGCTGACATCCAAGTTTAATCATGTAGGATGTAGATATCTGTGATGCTAGTATCTTGGATATTAGGAAGATAAAATTCACTGGTATTTTGGCTGTTTGGCTTATAGGTTGGTATACTGCTATTACCTCATTCATCCATTTATTCTTTTTTCCTTTTTCTGGAGAGTTGGGGATGGGGATGGAGTGCGAGTCAGGGGGGTGTGATGTGATGAACACCCTATGAAACTAAAAGGGCTGCCGTGTATCAACTGCTTCTTTGACATGGGTCTATAACTGTTCTATCAATATGCTATGCTGGTCTATTTTGAACTGGATAAACAAGCTGTTTGCTTTGTAACTAACCGTATTTACTGTCCATGGCGCAACATTAATCTCTTTATTTTGTGTTTTAATTAACGGGGCCATAATGTCACCATTCTTCCTAGTGTGACCTTTTCTTCTTATGTGTGCTTTGGGGAAGGGGGTGCTCCATGCTGTTCACTCTCCTTCCTTTCTAATCCTATTTTCTGATCTGGATCTTTCTTCTCAGGTGGTCGGAATATTGCGCGGAAAAGCAATACAAATCTAAAGTAAGTAATTCTATCTTATATTAAACATATGCTTCTCTCTTAGAAAGGTTTTAGGATTCGTTTGTGGCATATCACTTGTGCTTCTTATAGAACCATATCAGTTCGGCACTTTCCTTGGGAAGTTGTGAAGTTCTGACTGCTAAATGGCTATGGAGATACCGCCCCTAGATTTTGAATATTGAACTTCTGTGAAAGTTTCAAGTTTGACGCATGGAATTGGAGGCTGAAGTTGATACTGAAAATTGAAATTGGGGTCTAAAATTCCAATTTCAATGTTAAACAGAGTATCAGTGTAGTCTTTTTGCTCTAGATTTGAACTCGACTTTGATTCAATTCAAGCTCACTCTCATTATCCCACATTTGAAACCTTGTTCAAGTAATATTGTACTGCCAGTTCAAATTTATGTTTCACGGCATAACTCAATAATTCGAAATCTGATTTGAACCCAATGATGCAGCTCGTCAAGCAAAAAGAATCTGACAATGGAATCAATCTTAAGAAGCTCGAAGCGATACAGAAGGGCCAAGCTGGTAGCTTCTCAGTCACAACAAGAAGACTCAGAGAGCCAGCCTGTCAATTGCGTTCCGGATAGCCAAGCTAACATGTAAGTTCTCCTGCATTATGGGGTTGGCTTTTTCTTTCTTTTTGCTCTGAGTACCTTTTTTTCTTTTTTTTCTTTTTTGGGTATTAGGGTGTTTGCGATTTTTGTGCACTTTGACTAATCCTCGCATTACGCTGATCGCCCTCTTGAAAATACGGTTATATATTTTCTATGTTGGCTTGGCAATCATTTGTCATATGATGAGATTTGACGCAGATTTTGATCAAACTTGTCGTGGCGAGACTTTTAACATTTTTTCTTGTGTAGGAACACGATCTCCTGTCTACAGTGTTAGGGAAAGAAATGGAAGAATAGTGAAAATTTTAGCTGGAGAAAAGACAGTAAGATACAAGATTTATATAGTTTAGCCAATTATACTCTGAAACCAAACTATAAACTGAAGTATAACTTATAGGATGAGACCAGAGCCCTATAGGAAGCTAGGATAGTGGTTTAAATCAGGAGACTGGTTCAACTTCAATAAATCAACAGGGGTGTAAACGAGCAAATTTAATGATAAGCTGGTCGGATTTGAGGCTTGGATTTGGTAGTTCTCGACAAATAAGCATTTAATTGGGTTAGTGTATTGTTATATAGAGGATGTCAGCAGCTAAATGAGTAGTTCAGAATTAATCCTTTCACTCTTATCCTCTCATATCTAGGTACTAAGACACCGAATTCCATTATAACTCCGAAGTTAAGTGTGTTTGGGCGAGAGTAGTATTAGGCTGAGTGACTTCCTGGGAAGTGCTTGTATTGCCAATCCTATAAGGCTGGAAGTCCTCGGAAACAGCCTCTCGGCAAGGTTACACTTTGAAGGGGTAAGGCTGCGTACATCCACCATCATAGACCCCGCTTATGTGGGAACCCTTGAGGCACTGGGTCTGTTGTTGTTATACTCTTATCCTCTCATAAGAGTCATGTCCTATATAAAGGATGACTCTTAGTGCGAGATAAGAGGATAAAATCGTGACCACACAATTGGTTAAAGAGGGTTAAGGGGTAATGTCAAGTCGAATGAAGTTAACAATCAAATGAGTGATTTAGAATCAAAACGCTCGCACTTTCACCCTCACTCTCTTATAAAAGTCATTGTCATATATATATATATATGTATATATAGTATAAAAAATAATGATTTAGGGTTAGTTGAAAGTAAGTTGGCCTTTATTAGGAAATTGTTGGGGCTTTATTAATTGTTGGCCCTTTTGAAAAATTTGACCCCCAAACACAAATTATTGGTCACGTACATTTCATGCTATCAATTGGGCTGTTCAATTTGGTATAACACTTAAAGCATGAATTTTTATATTCTAAACTTATTTTTCTTTTTCCTGCAATTTGAACTGTCCTACTTAAAATAATATTATAAATATAAATTAAAATAATATATTACCATCCCCAAGGAATGTTTCTTTTTTTTCTTTTTTTTAACAAGAACACGCCCGAAGGCTAGACTATATTCCATGAGAATCTGAGAGTACAATTCGAGATAAGTTAGATGAAATGTTAACCCATCAATCATGAGAACGTCTAACTGAACGATGCCACTTATATACAAAATGAGCAGCCTAATTATAAATTTTAGAACACCAAACAAAAGAACAATTACAAAAACAATTATTGACTTATACAAAAACAATTAATTTTAGGGTAAATTATAAAAATTTCCTTGACTTTTGCTTTAATAATAGAAAATCCTGCTTACAAATAAAATCATCCTTTAAACCCTCTTACTTTCATAAAATTAGCTCTTTGCTTCCAAATAACTTTTTTTTGACCATTTTATTCCTTAAAATAAAATAGTTAAGTATTAATTTTATTTTTAGGTAGAATTTTATATTTTAAAAAAATTATTTTTTTAATATTTATAGAAAAAAGGTTTTTCTATATTTATTAAAATTATTGTTTTAATTAATTATATAGTAGTAACATTATAATATCAACAAAAATATTATATTTTATCTTATAATATTTTTTATAAAAATTTTAAAAATATTTTTTATCTTTTAAATTTATAATATTATTACTATAATTAATTAAAATAATTATATTTTTTATAAATATATAAAATTTTCTTAATTCTATTGCAAAAAATATATAATTTTTTTAATTTCTACCTAATAATATAAAATCTCATTCTAAAAATATAATTAAACATTTAACTCTCCCACTCTTGAGGGACAAAATGGTCAAAAAAAAGTTGTATGAGATTAAGTAATAAATTTTTAAAAGAGAGGAAATTTCGTGAGTGCTTTTATTTGTGAAAGGGGTCTTCTGTTTTTAAAACAAAAGACATAAAATATTTTATAATTTACCCTTAATTTTATATTAGTTTTTATAATCTAAAAACTTATATATATATATATAATGACTCTTACGAGGGGTGAATTTGAGCCACAAATTTGATTAAAGTGGGAGAAAGGATAATGTCACGTGAGTGAATAATAATGTCATCAGTCAAATAAGTGGTCCAAAATTTACTTTCACCCCCTCATCCTCCTACTTGAGTCATCGCTCAACTGAATAAATATATAATTTTTTTCTTATAAATTTGGCATTTCCCATTTCATACCTATGCACAAACCATTACCTTCTAAAAATAAATCACATGTCCCTATTTCAGCCTACGACAAGCCATAGATAAAGACACAAACAGAGGGTGTCTCATTTAGTGGCGTCTCCTACCCATGCAGTTATCGCCCAGGGGTTAGGAATTCAATTCTCGTTGAGGATATACTTATGACTCACCTGCTCACGGGGACTTGTGGGCTGTTCTTATGAGCTGAAATTAGTTGGGGTAATTCAATCTCTCGTTACAAAAAAGATAAAGACACAAACAAACAAACAAATTCTTTCCCCAAAATTAAAAAACAAAAACAAATTCAACGGTCAGTTAACGTGATAACGGTTGGCCACCACCCCTTTTTCTGAAAACAACTTCGGTATCCAACCCGAACCCATCCACTTTTCTAACTCGAACCAAATCCGACCCATTAAACAACCTCACCAACGGCCTCACACTATACAAATCATTCACCGAGTACTTATCCGACCGCTTATTAATCGCCACGTGTAACACGCACACCCCACCGGGCTTCAACGTCCGTTGGATCTCCCCCACGAACTTCTCCGGGTAAAGCGCGTGGTCAAACACGTTTGAAAATTCAAAGTGAAACGTCTCATCATCGAACGGCTGGTGATGAAAGTCCCCCTTTATAACCAACGGTGGATATGGCACCAGATCAATGCCGATGGCCTCGGGGACTCCGACCCTTTTCAGAGCCTGAACTTCCTGCCCGACCCGAGATCCAACGCAGAGGCATACGTAGGAGTTCGATAGGAGCCCGGCTTGCTGGAGGTTGGAGAAGAAGAGAGAGAAAACTTTGATTTTGCGGGACCAATCGCGGGTAAGCCAGAGGCGGCGGAGATTGGGGTTGAGGGATTTGGAGAGCTGGTGGTGGAGGTAGGAGGAGTAGGTTCGGAACCCAGGTCGGATACGAAGGTCCAGGTCCGGTGGTGGTGGTAGTGTGGTGGTTGTGGTAGTTGTGGTGGGGCGGAGAGAGATAAAGAAGAAGGAGAGGAGAGAGAGGGAGAGGAGGAGAGAGTGAGTGAAGGTTTGTAGGATTGATGGTTTCATTTTTGCATGTTCGTTAGGGAGAGAGAGAGAGAGAGAGAGAGAAGAGAGAGAAAGAGGGAAGAAAAATGGTGGCATGGGGGTCGAGGGAGGGAGGGAGGGAGGGAGGGAGGGAGGGAGAGAGAGGGAGCGAGAGAACACTTGGTGAAAAGTGTCCATGCATGACTTCACGTGACCGTTTTATTCAGTGTTCATGAATCATAATATATATATATATATATATATATATATAAATTATAAAATGAGATTTGATTATTTATCATATAGATATTTAAATATTTTAATATATACAATAAACTATTTAAAGATTTAAATATTGTTTCACTTAAATGTTATTAAGTTTTAAAAGTTCATCTACTAGGTATCATTTTGCTGAAATTTAATAGATTTTTGTTGAAAAGTAATAAAATAGAACATAATTTTGACAATAAATTAATATCTTTATTAAAATTTGATAATTTTTCCAAAAAAAATTGCTAACATAATGCTTAATTTCGACAATATTTTATAAATTTTTATTAAAATTTGGTATTTACATGACGAGTCGGTTCCGAAAATAATGCTTAAAAATAAAAATATAAAAAAAATGATGCTGAAAAAAAAAATAAATGCAAATCTACTGTTGAACCGCGTTTATAAAATGCGGTTATAGTAAACCGTGTCAAAGAAACGCGTTTCAGCAAAAACAAAACCGCGTGCCCTTTGTTTCACTAAACCGCATCACAAAAATGCGGTTATACCTCAATAAAACCGCTTCTTTACCAAGCGTTTTATTGTAACATAAACCGCGTCCCTGAGACGCGGTTTATGGGCGCCCCCCCCCCCCCCGGTGTTCTCCTCTCCTCGTTTTGTTAACGCAGTTCACTATAAAACCGCATTTTGTTAACGCGGTTTATTTAGGTAAACCGCGTTTTGATAATGCGGTTAATTTCATAGTGAACCGCATTTTTTAAATGCTGTTTATTCAAATATAATCCATGTTTTGTAAACGCAATTTTTTGTTATTTTAAACGTCTCACGTTGACGTGGTTTAGTATAGCCGCATTTTGTAAACGCGGTTCAACAGTAGATTTGGAATTATTTTTTTTTCAGCATTATTTTTTTTATTTTTTTATTTTTCAGCATTATTTTCGGAACCGACTCTTACATTACTTATATATAAAATTGTAACTATATTACATCATCATTTTCCCCACGAAACTGGGGAGGTCCTTACATAAACTCAAAAGCCCATACCTCTAGATATAAAATCTGAATTGGGCTTAATCTTGAGGCCCATTTTAGAAATGATGGGCCTGGATTGGTCTAGCCCAGCCTGGTTAAATGGGTTCACTTCTAAAGCTTGTAGTGGAGGTGGGCTCGTTAAGCCCATCTGTAAGCATTAAATGGTAACAACATGCGATTTTTAAACTATTGGACACTTACTTCGTTGTTGAGCCTGAGTTTGTCAGGTTTGAGGCTTGCCTTGTTTACATTTAGCTCGGTTTGTACTTGCCTCATCACAGGCTTGGGCTTAGCTTTGCTTGGTTGAGCTCGAACCTAACTCAATGAGTTCCGAAATGAGCTTGCGAGTTTTAGACTCATTCGAGCTCAAGCTAGGTTCATTTAGGATCAGGCTCGGCACTTTTATTGGCTTGGTACATATTTTAGATTATAAATTATATTGAGAACGGTTTGTCTGGGCTTGTTTAGGCATTCTAGTTTTTAAGCTCAAGCTTCATGAGGATCGGGATCTGCTCAGCTTGAGCTGGAAAAGGACCAAGCTTTTCGGATTTTATGATGAGTCAGCTAGACTCATTTACACCCTTAATTGTAATTAGTGTATTGTCAGATAAATTTCTAAATTATCACGTTGTAACACTCATATTATTTCTTTGATGCTAGCAAAAATTAGTCTAATAATTACACTTGGATAATATTATTGTGAGGACAAAAATATCAATACTGAAACAACATTTTGTAAATTTGTGACTTTTATTCACTGTAAGTCGCATCGTTACTTACATTTATACCATGACAATAACTAATTAATGTTTTAGCTTTAAGAAGAAATATGTTGAATAACTAAAAGAGCATTCATGCAAAATAAAGAGAGTGTACTTAGAAAGAGTGGCTAAGAAATCAACATCGAATATTTTTTGTAATTTTTTGTTTACATTGGTAATATGTTAAGGGGAAGATACAAAAATAACAACCGATCCAATGCCTCGAGAGCTCCCGCATATGCAAGGTCTGGGGGGAGGGGTATACGCAGCTTTACCCCTTCAGGGTGCTACCCTAAAGAGAGACTGTTTCCGAGGACCCCCAACCTAAGAAGCACAAAATCATAGCAACCATATTTCTTTGAATTCTCCATAAATAGGGAGCCACTAATCACTAATGGGAATTCGAACCAAGTGACATGAACAACTGTCGGCATTTTTCACCACTAGGCTCTGTCCCGATGAGACATCGACATCACAACTTTATCCTCCTCCATAAATGTCCTCCTTCTGCTCTTTTTCATTTATTTTAGGGAACATGGGCCATTATTCATACCCCTTAAAATTTCTATCCCTTTATCTCATTTCTATTGCCCCTTCATTACAGTTGAGTGGCGGGTTAAAATACGTCTAGCTGACATAGCAGATTAGAATATAAGAGTCTCTAGGCTTACATGTTTGCTATTGTTACCACCCTATTATCGATTATTGCTTACATGCTTTTGTTGCTCTACTGCTACTTTATTGTTTCATTTTTTACTTCTATGGTTGGGGACCCTTGGAAACAGTCTCATTTTACGGTAGCATCTTAAAAGGATAAGGCTGCATACATCTCACTTTTCTAGACCCTATTTGGCAAGAGCCCTTGTGATACTGAGTTAATTTTTTGTTGCTGGTGAAGAAATGAATAATGCCTTGACTGTATAAGGATAAGGATGTATACATCTCAACTTCCAAGATCATGCTTTGCCAGGAGGCCTTTGAGACACTGTGTTTATTGTTATTTAGTTAAGAAATGAAAAAAAAAAATTCTTTGTAAATATCTTGTGTAGTAACCAGAATTTCTATTTTTCTGCACCAACAAAAAACCATAATTTTGAGTACATATTAGGTGATATGAGTACATGGGAGGTGATTCTGAGTACATCTGTGTGTCGACACATATGTCGGTGATTTTGAGTACATAATTTGGTAATATGAGTATATAATTCTAATGTCAACACACAAATTCTATACCTACAGAAAATGTGCTATTCTGCACCATAGAATCGCTTTAACCAGTAACACTTTTGTGGAATGTACTTATAAAAAGAAAAATCGTTATTTTTTACTTGTGTTCAAACTTTTACTTTTATTCAAAAATATTTCCCTTTCTAAACATCTACAAATCAAAAAAATTTTCTGAAAAAAATACTTTTTTTTCATAAAATATTGTTGAACCAAATAAATCCTTAACATCTTTTTTTTTTTTTTTGGGTCAAATAAATCCTCTTTTGTCAAATTCACTCTCTTCTTTTAAAGTTATATTCCTATTTAAACTATATTATAATATCTTATTTAAATATATGAAAAAAATACCTTTATAAATTACACATATGAAAGAAAAAAACCCTTGTTATATATATATATATATATATATGAAAAATGCTCTATACCACAACAAAAAAAACCACGAAAAAAGGCACGAGTGGGTTCAAACCTCCGACCTACTGCGTGCTGGGCACTTCCACTCCCCAGCTGCGCTACCAGTCCCCTCACGAGTCATTTGAGTAAATAAAATATTTAAACTTTTTTATGATAAAGTTACCTCGTGTCCTTTCATGTACTAGTTTCTCGTGACGTGTATATATATATATATATATATATATTTCTGTTGTCGGTGATGCAATTTGTCACTATCAAATATTATTGAATAATTACAAAGAATCACTTAAAAATGCCCGTGACATTTTCCCTTTAAATTTTTTAATTTTTTTTTTTTTCATATATTTTCCGTTTCAGTTTAAATTATTAGAATTATGATAAATACAAGATTAATACATAAATCTATTAGGGTGCTCCATTAGAATGAGTTATTTAGAATGGATCCGATCATTTAAACTTACATGTTTTTGCATTGTTGCTGGGGTCGGATGATTCACTATTCAGACTAAGACAACAAAATACATAGTGTTTTCACGTAGGGTTCTTCGATGAACTCAATCTCCAAAGAAAGAAAACGGGACCAAAGTTTAGGAATGCTTTTAAGCGAATAATGTATGTGGTCGGGTAACATTAACAACGGCCCCATTATGACTAAGTTCATTCCAACTCAACTGGATGCACGCCTATCATCAGAATCTTATTATATAGCAACAACTTCCTAATATTAGTAACAATACATTGGTATCGATCAAGTGCACAAGATGATGGATGAGTCGAAGGACAACAGAGAAAGAAAGAATTATAGATTTGAATCACTATTAATATATAATGATATCAACAACAACAATAGACCCAGTGCCTCAAGGGTTCCCGTATAAGTGGGGTTTAGGAGGGGTGGATGTACGCAACCTTACCCGTTCAGGGTTGTTTCCGATGACCCCCAACCTTATAGGGTTGGCAATACGAGGACTTCTCAGGAAGTCACCCATCCTGGTACTACTCTCGCCCAAGCACGCTTAATTTCAGAGTTCTAATGGAATCCGGTGCCTTAGTGCCTAGTAAATGAACTCTATTAATATATATAAGTGATATATAAAGAATAAAAGCATGCACGTGCTAGTGGATGAGAATGCATGCCTTAGTAGTCATACAAGTACTCAAAAAAGAGCATTTCTTTACCCATGGGTGGTCGATGTTGGATTCCGAATATGATTTGATATTATAACATAACTTTAATGTAGGATGGGTAATCGAAAAGTTTTTGAGACAACTGATCTGTTAGAAACTCAAGACAGAAGCAGCTCCGTGTCTATCGAAAATAAGAAAAGATAGCGGGGTATTTTTCAAATGAATAACAAATTATAACTGAATATCATGTTTATAGGTTGCAACAAAAAAAACCCAAATTGCAAAAAATCGTGAAAATGCCCCAAGCTAATTGTAAATACAAAACTAGCTCAAAAACACGTTTATAGGCCAAATTTTGGCGAAACAAATGGGGTTAGTGATTGTCGAGGAACCATCTGTCCCAAAAGCTTAAGCTGATGAGAAAAGGTCCATGACTGGTTTTGTACTCTAACATGCCCTCTCATGCGAATGTCCGTTTGGGCTTGAAACGTGGATATTGCACTAGCCCACCTCATACCTTGTGATTAAATTATTTTTAATATTGAAAGTGGGGGCTGTTGAAATTCGAACTAGTAACCTCTTGATTAACAAGGCTCTGATACGATGACAAGGAATCATATGTCCCAAACGCTCAAACTGATGGGAGAAGGTCCAGTATTGGTTTTAGACTCTAATAGTGGTAAAGAAACTGGTTTTCAATAGTTCATTCCAAAGGTTTTATTTTGATGTGTAATGAGGCCCATAGTTTCTAGCAGATCATTAATTATGGTTATTTTTAGTCACAAATGTTTATAAATAAGTCAGACCAACTCGTTTGGGTTTTTGACAAACTGTTTCATGAACTATTTAGCTACTCATCTTACATCATATCGTCTCATAGAACCTCCCTTAGTAAAAAAAAAAAAAGGAGCGTAATATATATTTTGGACATGTATTCATACTTTTTCAAAGGTTATTTACATATAATTATCAATAATACAGTAAAATACACATTTTTTTTAAGGTTATCTAGATGACATACACATTATAACATGTATCTATATGTTTTGTAAAACTAATGTAGACATATTTAATAATCATCATATTTGATATAATCATATCATCAATAAGATATGATAAGTTAGGTAGAATAATGGGGGGAATCAAAGTTAAAAGTGTTGATGTAATAGTTTCTATTTTAATCTTCTTAATAAGAAATTTTGAATTTAAAATTCATCATTCTTTTTTGAATATTAGTTTATTTATTTTAAAAAAGATACTGTACTTTTTATTAATGTTAGCAGCAATTCAGGCCGGGGGTCCAGCTTTTCAGGCTGGGGGTCCTCGGAAACAGCCTCTCTTCAGGGTAGGCCCCTGAAGGGGGAAAGCTGCGTACATCTACCCCCCGACCCTGCTTATGCGGGAGCCCTTGGAGGCACTGAATTTGCTATTATTGTTGTTGTTGTTGTACTCTTTATTAATGCTAAAAAATAAATAAATGAAAAGTCGGGGAACCAAGGTCACATGGGGAGAACGTATCGGGCCTAAAAGGGGTAATGTAATGTCAGCCTGTTGACCGTTGTACGGTCCCCCCCTATGTAGAATAATCGGGTCGAATTAATGTCACATTGGATTTATTTCGAGTTGGGACAGATTTAGGTCGTGACATCCTTGGGTTTCGGTTAACCTTCGGTCCTGTCAGTCTCAAGTCAGGTTAACTTTAGGTCAGATATTCTTAGGTCAGATCGGATTTTAGGTTGACCAATCAGGTTATTTTGATAATATATCTATTCGATCTTAAAATTTATAACTAAAACTATAAAACATGATGACTATGATTAACATTTTATTTAGATTCTATCATAAATTAGATTTCTATTCAGGTCTTTTCGGGATATAGAATGAGTTTGATTCGGATCTCTGGTCATCATGGGTCGGGTCATTTCAGGTTTCGGGTTAGCTTAGGTCGGGTCAAATTCCGGTCAGTTCGTCTTTGGATTCGGGTCACAATAAATTTAAAATTTTTTAAAGTAGAGTCAAATCGGATAGCGAATCAAATAGATCGGATCATATTAAATATGCCTATGTGCCCTTCAATCTCCTCTTCCCCACCTCGTCACATAAATTATTTACCCAAAAAATGAATAAAATATTGATAAAAAATAAATAAAATAAAGTTTTTTCATTTATTGGCACAGCCAAGAAAAACTTGATCCAAAAATATCTGTTCTTTTTTTTTTATTAACTTTAAATCACTGTAATAATGATTTAAATTTAATTAATCAACTTGATCCATAAATTATATTATTTTGGCAGATCCATAATTATTGAAAAAAAAAAAAAAACAACATTTCTGATCACACAAATGCATTAATATTATATTTAAAACAATATCTAGAGCTATGAACTATTATCACCATTATTAAAAATTATCCAAAAAAATATTTTGCAGTATCTAGTGCTTTGAACTATCACCATTATTAAAAATTATCAAATAATATTTTGCACATACTAGTGGCCTCTTTTTTTTCCGTTAATTAGCGATAGAGCCACGGAATACAGCAGACAACTCGACTAAGCGAGCCCCGAGTCAATCCAAAAAAGAATGGGAACCAGAACAACAAAACCATACAAACAAGAAGACATGTAAAAATATCTTAGTTTTTTTTTGAGATAATTAATTTTTTTAATATAGTATCAAAATATCTTTAACGAACAAACTTTTAATATGAGTCCAAATTGCCTATGTCATTCGTACTAAAATAACCAAAGAGAATGTTAGAGTAAAACACATTCTTGTGAGTTACGATTTTATCTAAAAATTTAAGCTTTTGCAGCGTATAGTTAGTTTATCGACATTATCTAATCCGCAACAATCACTTCTCCTTGTCGTTTTCTTTCTACTTTAAAATCTTTTTATCACAATATTAACTTTCACATGCATCCTCCCCTTTTCTATAGCGGCGGTTGTAAAATTTCATCAGAACTTACACCTAGTATAAAGAGTTAGTATACGAGACACATGTATAGAAAATGTAAGAAGAAAAATACCAAGAACGAAAAGTAGCATCAGCGGTCGCAAATCATATAACCTCTCCTCTTATAGTTATCGAAGGACTTCCCTTCCATAACTATCCAAAAAATATATTTTTTATAAAATAAACACTGTTTAGGAAAGTTGGGGGCATTGAAAAACAGCCTCTCTTCAAGTTAACACCCTGAAGGGGGAAGGCTGCGTACATCTGTCCCCCCAGATTCTGCATAGGCGGGAGCCCTTGAGGCACTGGGTATATTCTTTTAAACACTTTTTAGGAAAACAGTTTCATTCTATTGATTTGTATTACACTTGATCGAGTAGAGGTAGAGGTGAAACATATGACATAAAATTACCGTAGAAAACACATAGAGAAAAATGTTTCTTTCATTAAGAGAGAGTCAGCTTCCCCTCAATTAAGCAAAATATTTTCTATATCTGTTTGTTATAAAATTATGTAAACAAAATGTTGTTTTATTTCAGCTATTTAAATGCATGTTTGGCGGGGCTTTGTTGGCTACCGCGTGTTGCTTTTGGGCGTTTTGTTGTCTTGTGGCGTTCGATGCTTTGAGTAGGGAGTTGTTGTTCTTTTGCTGTATTTTTATTTTGCTCTTTTGTGCTCTCCTTTGGCTGTTTGGGAGTGGTTTTAAAGGTTGGGCGTGTCTGTCTTCTTTTGCAGATTTCCTTGTTATTTTTCCTTTTTCACACTTTGTGTGTGCCTTTTGGGTCTCTAGTTCGAGACCCCGACTTTTGTTCCGCAAGTTTTTCCTCACTAATTATCGGAAAAAAAAAAAACCAATCCAAATGCATAAAAAAAAAAAATGAATAAGGTGGCAAAAAAGTGTCAGAGTATGGGCAAAGAAGGGACCCATAAGAATGGCAAACTTCTTCCCAATTGTTCATTTCTTTCTGTGACTACGTATGAGGTTCGTCTTGCTCCACCTGTTATAAATACCTCTCCATTATTCGTTATCATTCTACTGTATCGTTTAACTTACTAGTTTTAGCAATCGATTACTAATTTAGTGACAATTAAATAACTGTAACTCGTTTTTCCGACACGTCAGAAGAGGAGAATTTTCTCAAGAAAATGCGGCGTCGCCGGTTAGTGTACATCAATGAGAAGGCGCTGCTAGAGAAGATGAGATGGCGGCGGGTCTAGTGGTCTCTCGGGGCAGCTGCGGCTAGGGTTTGAGAAGGAATTTAGGGTTAGGAATTATGGCTCTGATACCATATGAGTAGTGAGGAGAATTATATTTGAATGAATAATAGATAAATACATGGATGCCTATATATAGGTAAATACAGCAAACGTAAAGACATCCTTACCCTTAGAGTTCACACAGTAATAGGCCAAAACGGTAAATATGAAAACCCTAATCTAGAGACTAGTATTCTAATAAAAGAAGATTAAGAAAATACAAGATTAAGAAACCTCGCTCCGGAATTGGATTTCACATCATGATCAAAGGTGGGCGTACAAGATACGTTAGCTTTCATTATGGTATGCATAAACTCTTGTTACAAATAGGAAAGTGTAGATTGTGACAATAATTCCTTTTTCACATTTTGTGTTTGTTGTTCGTTCTCCCTTGTGAGATGTCGGTTTTGTATCGTGGGCTTCATTCTCGCTACTTATCAGAAAAAAAAAAAAAAAAAAAAAAGACTGTGACAACAATATTACATAAATTGTTAACCATTAATTTGACTACCAGAGAGTGTGATTTGTTTGTGAGTGCTTCGATTAAGGGTTTGCCATTTTATCCATTCAAAAGTTGTACCGTAAGAAAGCTTGTACCTCCAGTGTCAAGCTATATTGATGAGGATTAATGGTTTACTATGCAAGAGGCGCATCCCCGATAAGATATGTGAGATGGGATTTGAAACTATAATATATTAATTATAATTTTAAATTTCATATAGTAGACAAAGTAACCATTTGGATCCTTTGATTTTCCCTCTAACTGAGAAAGACTTTTCACGTAAATCGTTATGTTAATATTTAATTAAGTTTCATTTTCGTTATGTGTGAATGTGTGATTTTTCTCAATAAAAAAATGTGCCTATTACCTTAATCTAATTAAACTATTTTCTTTTTTTTTTTTAATGACATTGAGGTAGCAAGTGTTGGTGGGTTGTGTTGAAACCTGCCATAGATGTTCTCATTATTGTTACATTCATGATATTTCACTGCTTCCACTACTTAACATATAATTGGGTATGAAAAGTACATCATATATATATATATAAATATAAAATTAAAAAGAAAAAAAAAATTGCAATTTTTTCAATAATTAGCAACAAGAGTTGTGATACAAAATAGACAAACCCACAAGAGCAATGCCTAAACCAGCCTACAAAAAAACATACAGTAAAGAAAGATAGATTAGCCAATATCAACAACAACAACAACAAACCCAGTGCCAGGAGACTGCACCATCATTAGAGAGAATAAAAAATAGAAAGAGAAAAACCTAATGCCACAAAACAAAGAAGGGAGAATAGGCCATCATAAACAAGAGCGTGTACCAATCATAGCAGCTATATCAGTCGAAAAAATGAGATGTAATTCTTAGCTTTCTATTCTATTCTTGTTATGTGCTTGGCAGAGATTAATTGATCTTCATCAAACTTGCGATACAAAGTCAGACACCCGCAATTATTTATATGCACACATCATATACATATGCACACAACTATGTATATGTGATATTCATCAAATATTTTCATTGTGCATTATATACGTTAATTATATATATTTATATCAGTTATTTATTAAGTATCAATGCGTTATCTTAAAATTACAACAATTATAGTTTCAGTAAAAAAAAAAAATAATAATAATTAACTGAAATGTCGTATTTTTTATGTAGACAACTTTAGAAAGCAGAATCTTTAATGGTCGTTATTTTCTTCTCTTTTCATGTGAATTTTAGGACATACATTTGATTAAAGTGAAGAAAGAAGGTGACGTCAGGTGAGATGACGATAATATTAATAGTTAAATGAGTGATTCAAAATATTTCCTTTCACTCTCATCCTCCCATAAGAGTCATATACAAACAGGGTGGTGTTCTTATGAAAGGGTGAGAGCGTGAGAGAAGCAAATCGTGACCCTCCATTGTAATAGAAAGCCAAGATTTATTGAACATTAAAAAAATAATAATTTACCACAAAGATTTATTGAGTATTGAATAAAAAAAAAATAATTTTCCTCCCTTACCCTTTCTTTCTTTCTGCCCCGTAAAGGGGTATGGGCCGTAAATTATTATATTTCTTTAATGTTTAATAAATTTTGACCGTCCATTACAATGGATTCGCCTCCTCTCACACTCTCACCTATCATAAGAACGCCACTTTATATATATAGTTATAATATTTTAAAAGGGCACATGGGGGGCCCCAAAATCATTTGTTAGGCCTTTTCATATCCTTTCTCTATCCCTCTATAAATTTCATTTCATTTCTCTTCAATTTCTTGCACTACACTTTCTCTTTTTTCCAAAAATAAAAAAAAAATAGAAAAAAATGTCAATAATTAATTATATTCCTTTTATTTGTATATTATCTCTATTATTATCTCCCACATTCATCTATACCTCCCCAGTTCAAGACCCTGAGCTCATTGTCCAAGAAGTCCTTCAGTATGCACTCTCATCTATCCTACGTTATTCTCTTCCTTTTATTTTTCATTTCATTTTTAAATATACAGTCAAGAAACTAATTATTCCAAAAGTTTAAGC
Organism: Simmondsia chinensis; assembly: GCA_018398585.1. NCBI lineage: Eukaryota > Viridiplantae > Streptophyta > Magnoliopsida > Caryophyllales > Simmondsiaceae > Simmondsia > Simmondsia chinensis. The sequence goes on along the minus strand of JAGTTD010000016.1, from coordinate 30,568,107 downwards.
CGATGGGTGAAGGTCTAGAAATAGATTTATGCTGTTGCGTGTCCCCTCACGCATATACCACCTATAACTTGTGTTTGAAATATATTAATATTTAAAATGAAGGCTATTAGGATTCAATCGCGTGACCTTTTAATCAACGAGTCTTTGATAAAATATGAAAAATCGATTGTCCTCAAAGCTTAAGTTGATGGGTAAATGTTCAAAAATAATTTTGTACTTTGAATTATTGTGATGATTAGTATTTGTGTAACAATGTGCTACATTTTTGGTGGTGTTGTACTATAGGAAGATCAACAATGCTACTAGGAGAAGGAACTTGGGGTTCCTCTCTTGTGGGACCGGCAACCCCATTGACGATTGTTGGCGATGCGACCCAGATTGGGAAAAGAACCGCCAACGACTAGCTGATTGCGCCATTGGGTTCGGTAAGGGCGCCATTGGTGGCAGGGATGGGAGACTGTATGTGGTTACTGACTCTGGGGATGATCCAGTGAACCCTAATCCAGGCACCCTAAGGTACTGTCAAAAAATCAACTGCACTTAATTGGGTTTATAACATGTCATTTTCTCGGACATGCCCATTGGTCTTTTCTTTTTTGATAAGTAACACCGAAGTGCGGTACAAGACAAGCGCACTCACTTTCGCGAGGCCTGAACTAGCCATTGGGGCCAGTGATACATCGGTGGTATAACCACAATCAAAACACCAAAACCAAAAACTAAACCCAAAAAACAAAAGCAAAATCCAAAAAGTAAGCAGGGCGGGTTGTACAGTTACATTCCTTAGCCCCCACCATACAATTGTAGTCTATTACTTTAATATCAGTATCAGGCCACACAACCTAGAAATGGGAGTTAGCACCAGTAGTGGCGGCGCCGATCAGTACCGTGAGATACTATTTCCAGTCCAAGACCGGATACACTCAATGTTACGCGCGATCCCATCAGGAGAGTATGGGAATTCTGGCACCACGCTTTAACCCAGAAACCAAGTCTCGTTCTAATACTCAAGAAGACCTCACTTTCGATACAACGGCCACTTTCAAAAACAAGTTTTGGTCTAAGGGCGAACAACTGTTGACTCCTATGGTAATTTTGTATTGTGATTATAACTTGTGACTTTTGGTAAACAATCGACTCTCAAATTGTATCTGACATTGACTACTCTAACAGTACTTCAAGTTGTTATATAAATGTCTATTAACAATTTTGCGCTTTTAACAGATACGGAGTAATCCAAGAGGAGCCACTGTGGATAATATTCGAACGTGACATGGTGATAAAGATAAAGCAAGAGCTATTGATGAACTCGCTCAAGACAATAGACGGTAGAGGCGCCAGCGTCCACATAGCCGGTGGACCATGCATCACCGTCCAATACGTGACCAACGTCATAATACACGGGCTTAACATACACGACTGTAAGAGAGGGGGGAATGCTGAAGTGCGAGACTCCCCAACACACTACGGGTGGAGAACAGTATCAGACGGGGATGGGATCTCGATTTTTGGAGGATCCCACGTGTGGGTCGACCATTGTTCGTTATCGAAGTGTACAGACGGGCTTATAGACGCGATACACGGATCTACGGCGATAACAATATCTAATAATTACATGACACACCACGATAAAGTGATGTTATTGGGGCATAGTGACAGTCTCACTAGGGATAAGAATATGCAAGTTACCATTGCTTTTAACCATTTTGGAGAAGGCCTTGTTCAAAGGATGCCCAGGTGGATATTACTTACCTATTTATATTTACTATTTATTATTATTTTTTTTTAAAACTTAAAATCGTGATATTTGGGTGTTTATCATCTAAATATTCTGATATTTGCCAAAATTTAGTGAATTTTCACTGGAAAACTTGACAGCATTTGCAAGCTATGTTGGCATTTTTCCGACCTCTCCGGTGAGTTTTCTTCATAAAATGGTTACTTGGCACATAAATATTGCTAGATTATTCATCTACGACGCCACCATTTTTCAGCAAAAAGTTAAAATATTTATGTAAAAAAATGCTTAAACCTAACACCACCTGGAGAGATTCTCTTTTTTTTATTTATTTATAAACTTATTAATATTATTATATTTTGATAATTAGCTAGAAGCTCGCAATAGTGTGATTATCATTATTAGCTAAATTGCTAGTATTAGTTTCTGAGTAAATATTTCGGAGAGATTTTAGATGTAGGCACGGGTATTTCCATGTGGTGAACAACGACTACAAGCACTGGGAGATGTATGCAATCGGGGGCAGTGCAGCGCCGACTATTAACAGCCAAGGCAATAGATTTTTGGCTCCTAAAGACGTATCCAACAAGGAGGTAAATTTCAAGAAATCAATTATTGTAAGAACTGTATGCTTTAAAAATACAAATTGAGGATGTTTGTGTTAAAGACTCCACATGTGAGTCTTGTAGAATCCCACATCAGAGTTGAGAGAAAGAAAAGATCACCTTCTCCACCTATTGCCAATTGGTTTTAGGATGGAACCCCACTTGGGCTTATATGTGGATCTCGTAAGTTCCAACTTTGTGGGTCGGGCCTCAAGGCTCGATGAAATTTTACAGTTCGAAGTATTATAGACATGACGGTGAATGATAACAGGTGACAAAGAGAGAGGACACGCCGGAAAAGGAGTGGAAGAACTGGAACTGGAGATCACAAGGTGACTTGTTCCTAAATGGAGCCTTCTTTACCGCATCTGGAGCGGGTGCCACTTCTAGCTATGCTCGAGCGTCTAGCCTTGGTGCTAGACCTTCCACCCTTGTGGGCTCGCTTACTATGGGAGCTGGGTCCCTATCCTGCAAGAAGGGTTGGCGTTGCTGATAACCGATAAGAGAAAAATAAGATGACAGTCTCAGTCGGCTTCTAAACTAACTTCGGATTAGAACTTGTGCAAGGAGGACAATTAGAAGCAAGAGCAGCTCCATAGTTCAAATTCGACTTCAAAGTTAGAAAAAACGATGCAATATTTATTTTAACGTTAGCACTGGTATACCTAAAAAAAGTGAAGGAGAAATGCTATGTTAAAAATAAGCGGGAAATTTTATGGCTTTTGACCTATTCGATCTAATGAACAATATTTGATGCCAAAATGTATCAAAAGTAAGTGCATCAAATTAATTTGAAGCGTTTGCTACTCGTTTATGATCATAATTCACACCTGAAGTGATACCTCTAACTAGACTGATGTCCAAATTTTTTAATATATGAGTAACACTTAATAAAATATGGTGTTTATGTAAATAAATTAACGAGAAATTTTTGAATGTAAATAAATTAATTAGGTTTATAGACATATAAAATTTTTATCAAACTTAGTCTCACATGGAAACCAAATAGGGTACTAACACGCCCTCACCGGATCTCATTAGAACTCCGAAGTTAAGCGTGCTTGGGTGAGAGCAGTACCAGGATGGGTGACCTCATGGGAAGTCCTCACTCTCAGGTTGGGGACACTCGGAAACAGCCTCTCTTCAGGGGTATACCCTGAAGGGGAAAGGCTGCGTACATCCGCCCCCCAGACCCTGCTTAATGGGAACATTTGGGACACTGTTTATGTTGCCTATGGAAACACTAGTCGCAAACTCAAGCGTAGATGTAAGTTGTATACAGCTTGAATATTTATAAATATTATTTAATAATAGACATGTAAATTTAATAGTATGTTTATATAGTTTATTAGTTGATACTTAAACTAGAAAGTATTTTTGAATATGAAAATAGTTTTGGGTGCATAATTAATGAAAGAGCAAACATTTTGGCTCTAAAAACTACGACTGCTCTCTTCTTTCGACAATTAAGAGGAAAAAATTCTCGCAAGTACACGAAAAAGGCCTCGGTAGATACAAAATTTAAAAAATAATAAAAGTAAAGAAAGGAAAGTAAATTAAAAGTAAACTCGGACTAGTTACGCATCATGATCAGAGTCAGGTTGAAGTGTCCTAACTTTACTTATGATCCTACTAGGACTCCCTTATCTGTTTCACACGAGATCTCGTCCCTCCCCGATTATTTTATTAAAATTAAAAAAATTAAAGTAAAAACAATAAAAGAAGGGGAAAAAAAAAATTTTGTTTGTGTTTAATGTGATCTGCTGCTTCTCCTGACAAGTTTCAGCCTGCCAAAAATCTCAACAATTCTTCTTCATTATTTGTAAAATAGTATTTTATTATTTATTAGAATTTTTCTAACATTTATCCAAAAAGTATATATTAAGACATGTTTATTTTAATTAATTTTATTGTTTTTTTATTATTTTCTAACTGAATTGTTATTGGAAATTGAACCTATAATTAATGCATTTTATTATAATTGAAAGATAATCGAATTTATCTAATATAGGAAGCTTAATTTTAGTCTTATCGTGTCAAGAAACTCTTTTTAAATGGTAAGAAAATAAAATAATATCTTGCCCGGGCCTCGCCATTGCCGGCATGCCTGTTTTGTATTACGAGTTTTCTCGTTAATTATTAAAAAAACAGAGTACAATAATATCCTAATAAGATCCACTAATATCAGGAGAGGAACAAATGAGTTTCCGAATAAAAAAATATACCGCTTAGAGATCGAGTAGCCTAACCATTATACTAAATTCAACAGGCCAAGCCATGTCATGTAATTAAGAAAGATATACTCGAACTCGTTAAAATATTCATACATGAATTTGAAAACAAATCTTATATTATAATTGTGAGAAAGAAGAAATTAACATATAAATTTTAATTAATTATTTTACTTAATACCAATTAATTTTAGATAAAACTTGACTATTTATTGATTTGTATATGGGCCTTACAAATTAATATGTCTATAACACCAGAAAAATAGAAGTTGTTTTAAAATGGGCCTCAGGCCCAGATGGACCTCTCCCACTGTACTCTCACCAAGCTCAAGCCCAATTGTACTCATTCATCGGACCTTTAGGCCCGATCCTACTGTATTGGCATATAAGGTTCTATCCTTAAATTAGTTGAAATGAATAGAGTAACACATTAGATTTATATATTGATCTCTTCTCTGTCATAACTCCAGTACGGGATTTAATCAAACTCAACATGTGGAGTCCGGCAAAATGAAGCCTTTAGGTTTGACCCCACATAGCTGGAAAATATAAGAGGCCACATATAAGAAAATGAGTACTCATTATGAAACCAATCGACATTAGCTGCAGTAACTCAATAAGCCTAAATGTTGAGTTTTTTGATAATTAGAAAGAAAGATTCTCAGGACAAAACTGATCCTCCCATTGAAGTAGAGCCCGAAAAAGCCACAAAAGCATGAAAAAGTGAGATTATGAAGTCCTTTATACTCTATGTCACATGTGAATCTTTCTTCAATCGCACCATTCGTCTTCTGTGATCCAATCGAGAATTACATCCAGTTAGATCCAACCTAAACTCTTTAAGCTCATCACTTTAGCAATTTACACAAAATTGTACAACTTTATATGGTATTAGGAAATAAAAATGGTGCAATTCTAGCCATTAAATATTAAATAATTTTTGCCAAAAAAATATTAAATATTTGAGTCAGTGTTTGTGATAAACCCCCATTTGAAAATCAAAAGAAAAATAAAATAGCGAAACAAATGATGTTAGTACTTATGACGATGGGGAGTTTTGAAAATAAAAATATTTAATTACATAATTTAATTTATATAATTCAGTATATAATATTTTGCAATGTGGGAATTATATAGATGTTTTTTCAGGTATCTTTTAAACAATTGGGTTAGAAGCATGTATCATCAATTGTGTGTTAAAAATGGTATCACTTTTGATTCATAAGATAAGAAATTAAGAAATTATATGTTGAGAACTCCGCATGCGAGTCAAATGTAAATCTCATATAGGAGTTAAAGGAAAAAAGAGAATAACATATAAACCTAATAGGTTACTACACCTAATACTGATACGGGTTAATCTAGGAATGGTCGGTTTGCCCCTCGAAGATCAACTAAATGATGAAATTGAGAAGAATAAGAGAGAAGAAGAAGAGAAGAAGGGAGGGAGAAGGAGAAGGAGAAGAATTTGTTAGGGAGAAGAAGAATGTATTTCATTTACTAGCATGCCTTCTTGCAAGTACAAGAATAGCTTTTATACAAGTATTCAACCAACTCAACAGCCAAGATTCTCATACTAACTAACTAAGATGCTCACCAACTAACTAAAGAAGCTTATCTAATCATGTAATTCCTTCTATAGAACAATTATACTGTATCAAATACCAATTAATTTTAGTATGTAATCCCACTTGGATTTATATATAAATCTCATGTATCTCCATTAGGCCCGGTTAAACATAACATTATAAGTTATCTAAATGAAATTCTCGTGTAAACCCAGCAATATCGCCATTGGGCCCACGTAATTTCCCAAATTCAGTCTCTAGATGTACTGTTGGCCACTTTTGTCTATTTATGACTAGTTTAGCAGTATTCTCGTATTATTGCATCTGTTATTTCAATAATAAATACTTGCAGGCGGCTATTTTCCCTGCATTTTAGATATTTATCAATACAAATCCAAGAAATTTCTTTTAATCTCAGTAGATTTCAATTTCTTGATCATTTTTTATTCGCTCAAATCATGTTTGAACTTTTGCTCACATCATGTAGCTAGGTTTAGCAAATAAACTTTATACATAGTACAAATAATAATAGTATAATGAAATAATATGAAATAATTATTTTAATTATTTACTGACTTTAAAATTATATATTTTAAGTATACTTTTGAAAAATAAATAATGAGGGATAAAAAACATGGCCCATGCACGAGGAAAATAAAAAAAAATATAAAAAGAATACATGCAAAAGCGTTGAATAAAATCACAATCAAGCATGCTTCCCTAATTTCAACTTATATTATTTCAGGCACACGTGTTTCGCCATTTTAAAAAACTAAAAAAAATATAAAAAATGGATCCTCCATTTTTTTTCCTATAATTTGTAACAAGAGTCATGGTACAATCAAAGCAAATCCATAAAAGTTGAGTTTAAACCCGCCCACATAATAGTGTGCAGAAAAACAAAAAAACAAAAAAAAAAAAAACCAAAACAATTACAAATATTACAGCTAGAAACAGTAGGAGAAAGAAAGTTACAAGTTATACTATTAGAGTATAGTACTTCTAGGGTATTAGAGTGTAGTACTTCTAAGGTTTAGTACATTGACTCCCTCGACACCCTTGTTGACACCTTCTCCTCTCAATTTGCTATGAAAGACCTAGGTCCCCTACACTACTTCCTCGGTATTGAAGCGCGCCGAACTCCGTCTTCCCTCTTTCTATCTCAACATCGTTACACCATTGATCTTCTCACCAAACTCAAAATGCAAGATGCAAAACCCATCAAAACCCCCTTACCCCCTCGTATCCATCTTTCCCTAACCGATGGTGATCTCCTCTCTGACCCCACAGAATACAAAAGTGCCGTCGGCGCTCTCCAATATCTCACCATGACCCGTCCTGATATTTGTTATGCTGTTAATCTTGTTTCTTAGTTTATGCATGCTCCCAGAACTAGTCACTGGCAAGTTGTTAAGCGGATCCTTCGGTACCTCAAAAGCACCCATGATCATGGGCTCACCATCCTTCCGGGTACCTGCACCTCTGTTGCTGTCTATGCTAATGCTGATTGGGGTGGCTGTCCTGACACGCGTCGTTCCACCACAGGTTACGCCTTGTTCTGTGGCCCCAACCTGATCTCCTGGCGTGCTAAGAAACAGGCCGCGGTCTCCAAATCTTCCACTGAATCCGAATATTGGGCCGTTTCACAGGCAGCTGCTGAAGCAGACTGGGTTCGCTCGCTACCTCATGCGTGACTTAGGCCTTCGGCACACCGGCCCCGTCATCATCTACTGCGATAATGTCTCTGCATCATACCTGGCTGCCAATCCTATCTCAAATGATCGATCCAAATATGTTGATGTTGATTTTCACTATGTCCGGGAAAAGGTCCTCAAGGGTGATCTCCAAGTTCGTTACACCCCCACCTCTCGTCAAATTCCGGACATCTTCACCAAAGGTCTCGGTCCTACCCTGTTCCACTACCACAAATCCAATCTTCACGTGGCTGCTCCCCCCTCAGATTGAGGGGGCCTATTAGAGTATAGTACTTCTAGGGTATTAGAGTATAGTATTTCTAGGGTTTAGTACATTGACTCCCTTACCCTCCCCCCATATGTAAGGAGGTCAGGGCACTCTAGTACTTTGTCATGTCTTGTAGCTCTATATATAGAGCATGCACTCTTCACTTTATTTCATTATCAATTGCATTGCTTCACATATACTACTTATTGCTAGAAGCCTACACTGTCACTGGAAGTGTTATTAGCAGAATTGTGCGCACTATTTTACTTCTAGTTTTTGTTTTTTCTACTTACCATAAAAAATCTCTAATTTTTTTTCTCAAAAATATTTATTATTAAGATAAAAGTGTTATTAGCAGGATGATTTAACGGAGTTTTATGGTTATTATTCATCGCAATGGCCAGACTAATAACTTTTTTTTAACATCTTTGTTTAATAATTTTGATTTTCAAAATGGAAATTTTTCCTTAAATACTGAAAGTTTGTTTTTAATATCTATAATGTTATATTTTGAGCTTTAAAAATTTATTACATAAATACTCTCTGTTAGAATTTAGAGAATTTTTGTCCAAGTATATTGGATTTTTGTCTAAAATATTAACTTGAAATATAATTTGAGCAATATATATATATATATATATGTATCGGAGTCTTAATTCAAAAATTTGCTAGATTATAATAAAAAAGATTTACCAAATTTCGGTGAGAGATACCCTATGTATATAGCTCTCAATTTATGTGTTACATTGGCATCTTTGTCAAAAACGTATTCTTTGTCAATATTTTTGGAATAACATTCACTAAATTTTTGTCCAATTGAAATAGTTATTATTTTTATATCATATAAATTATATTTGCTGAAAAAAATGATTATTGAAAATTCTTATTATAAAGAATTTTTTTTTTTATATTTAATAAGACAGGCCGTCCCTTATACATAAAGTATTAGAAAAGGCAAAGCGAAAGTAGAAGTACAAATCTTCAATCGTAAATCTAAATACGCATCATGATTAAAAATCAGACAAATATAACAACAATAACAACAAACCCAGTGCCTCAAGGACTCCCGCATAAGCGGGGTTTGGGAGGAGTGGATGTATGCAGCCTTAATCCTTTAGAGCATAACCCTACCGAGCGATTATTTCCGAGGACTCCCAACCTTATAGGGTTGGCAACATAAGGATTTCCTAAGAGGTCACCCATCATGGTATTACTCTCGCTCAAGCACGCTTAACTTTGAAGTTCTAATGGAATTCGGTGTCTTAATGCCTGATAAAAATTAGATAAATAAAATGTTCACTTTTAAACATGATCAGCATCAGAACTGACTGAGGAAGCACAGAAAAAAGATTAAGGCAGTAAAATATTCAAAATTTAAAAGTGGGGACAAATGATAATAAGAATATGATTATGTGGAGCAAGGATCCTGGGAGAAGCCAGACAAATGCATGTAAAGCAACATATTATAAGCTTATTTTAATGTTCTTTTTAAATTAATTTCCACTCAGAGTTTATTTTAAAAAAATTTAGAATTTTTTTTAATATTTTAGGGGTTTATTTGCCAGACGCAAATGTACTGGATACCATTAAAACTATAAAGTTAAACGTACTTGAGCGAGATTAGTACCAGAATGGGTGATTTTCTGAGAAGTTTTCGTATTGTCAACTTTATAAGGTTGGGGGTCCTTACAAACAGCCTCTCGGTAGGGTTACCCCTGAAGGGGTAAAGTTGCGTATATTTATTTCCCCATACCCTACTTAGGCGAGAGCCCTTAAGGCACAGGATCTGTTGTTGTTGTTATTGTTTAGAATTTAAAAAATAAATAAATAATTGTTTTATTGGAAAACCCCATGTCGGAAATTGACCATGGAACACCCCGCCTGTTATATTTGCTACTTTTTTTTTTCTCAATTATTAATTATTAATTATTAATTCTATGCTTTATTCTAATTAAAATTTGACCAAAGCAAGGTTTTGAACGAGGATATTATGTACCTAGATTTGCGCAAGGCAACTACAAATATATAATAATATAACTAGTGTTATCCCGTACGATGTACAGAAGATATTTATAGTTTGACAAAATATAATATGTCATGTTACTAAGTTTCATTTGTTTAAAATTTAAATATTATACTCAACTTCTTAGTAACGTAATTATATTTTTACGTTTCTTAATTATATCTTTTAAGGTTACTGTTAATACATTTTAAATTTTAATATAATAATATTCTTTTTGTTTAAATTATTTTTTATTGAAAAACGTTTTTAAAATACCCCTCTGGTATTTGACTCAAACCTCATACGTATAAGTTTAAACAAAAGTTGGTGAAAGAAGCTCCTAAACATATAGACCCTCTAAAAATGTAGAAATAAACATTTGAAGGCTTTTGGAGGGGACCAACTCCTCTATAATACATAAAGATAAAGATCTCGCTATCCAATTAACAGTCAAATTTGATACATCCGGTATCTTGGAGGGCAGGTGATGGGCGACTAAGAGTTTTGATTCGCGGGATATGGATTTTACTAGATTATGCTAGATCTGTTAGCTTTATCCTTATTTTAATTATCTTGAAGATACCAGATGTGTTTAGATAAAATTATTTTATTTTTATTTTTATTTTTATTTATTTAAACTTTAAGTTAAGCTGAGAAAGCTCATCTATAAATAGAAGAAAGCTGATTAGGGTTTTGATTCAATTTTGATATTAGATATTTTTCTAATTATTGTTCCTTCTAGTTTTTTATTGAGAGAATTAAGATTAAGAATTTTCGCAGTTGATTCTTATTAGCTTTGGCAATAGAAATTTAAAAGAGGGATGTTGAAGCCTTTCAGTCCCAAATCTATAATTTTTTTAGCGTTGCATCAAAATTCACTTATCTGAAACAAGTAATGTCTAAAACTGATAACGTACTTCTTCCAAAGCTACTCATTATCAAAATTTTCTAAATGGCCTTCTAAATTTGCCGTAAGGCTGCAACTTCTCAATGAGAGCATTAATCACGGTCTCCCAATCTCATTTGATCAACTGCATGCGGTTAGAACACGAGGCAACTACTTCGAGAATTCCATCTCTCTTTTCTACTACATCTGCTATCACGATAGAACCCCTTCGTAGTCATCTAGACCCACCAGCAATGAATATATTTACAAGAATAAATTGCTGCTTAAGCAACTCGCCTTAAGCATCATGATAGAAGCAATCCCTAGCCGTCTAGCCCACCAATAATGAATACATGCACAAAATCAAATTGTACCTCGGGCAACTCACCGTTTAAGTACTCGATCCAAGATAATAGGTAAAATATGGAAACTTGAATGTCGCCGACATGTCCCACGCCAAGCACATGACATTATAGGGTAATTTTGATGCAACCGCACCTTATCATTAGGCGGGTTACTTGGCGGATTGGAGTTTGGCGAGTTGGGCAACTTGGCGAGATGGCAGAACATGCACAAGAGTTTACCTTCATGTAGGAAAGCTCAACGATTAACAGATCAGGAAAAAAGCACACGGATTGATAGATGAGCACATGGATAACTAATATCCGTTGTTGATTTTTATATAAAATTTATATTTATTTTATTATTTTGAGTTTAGTTAGTAATAATTCTCTATATAAAGAGGGAGGCCAACTAGGGTTTAGTCATTCAATTTTCATAAGTTTTATTTCTTTTATGTGCTTTCCTCTATTCTCCGGGTGTGAGAATTTAGAAGAAGACCGTTAAACCTTCTGTTTTTAATTTTCTTTTTGTTTGCGCTAAATCAAATTTCTTCTAGGTCAATTTGTCATGTTATCATCATACGTAAATCGATATCCTCTATAACTATCTAATCTAGATGTATACTTTGTGTCTATCTCATATTTGGATTTGTAGTACAGATTACCTAGATTAGAAATATTTTTGTCAAGTATCAACGAGAAACTTATTAGGGTGGGGTTCCATCTACAGGAACCAAATATATATATCAATATTTTTAACGCTCCAAGGGTTCCCGTCTAAACAGAGTCTGAGGAATAGATGTATAGGATAGCTGTTTCCGATGACCCCTAATTTGAAAGGTGTAATACGAGAACTTTTCAGAATGTCACCTAGGTTGATACTATCATCCAAGCACGCTTAACTTTAAAATTTTAGTAAAATCCGGTACTTACGTGTCGGTATCCTCTTAAGTGAAAAGTTGACATGGGAAGGGAGGGAAGGGTCAAAAACAAAACGTGGAAAATACTTTGCTATCTCAGTCCCATTATTAACTCCCCCTTTTTTGGTTTTTTGCATTCTCCCCCCTCCTCTTCCTATATTTTGCACTTTCACTCCCCCCCTCAATTTTACACATATTTACTGCCACCCCCCCGGCCACTGACCAACATTCACTCTTATGCCACGTGTATGGCCCCCCCATCCACTCTCTCCATAAATCAATGCCCAATATTTTTTAAGGTTGTTTATCTATAAATTATTATCAAGTATCTTTATTTTTAAAAGTTTTTAAATTTTAATTCAAATAATTATAAATGGTATCATCAAAAGTATCTAAACTTTAATACCAACAATTTTAAAGAGGGTTATTTATTATTTGAGATTACAGAAAAGAAAAAAAAAATAATATCTTCATTGTATAATTTTGCATAGCATATGATGTTATATTTTTGATAAAATTTAATAAAATTTCAATGTAATTATATATAAATTATATTTAAAAATATAAACATCCTCCTTGCATCGCACAAAATAAAACTAGTTTTTTATTACTTCAAAATCATTCTTTTTTTTTATTTATTTTTGAATATTTAAAATTTTGTTTATATTAATAAATATAATACCCTCCGACGAGATTATGTTATTTCTGGAAAAAGGTTGATACTACAAATCAATTTAACCAACGAATAAAGTATGTTGATATATGTACCCCTTAATAGCATTTTGAAAATTTTAACTGGACCACAAAATATTGTTGTTTTAGTATAAGTTATGCCCAAACATTATGTCTCGTTGTTATGAAAAACATAAAAATAATTAAAATGTCAAACTTCAGTGTCAGATATCAAAATGTTGCTGAAAAGTACCCTAACTATTAATAAAAATAAAATATAAAGTACTAAATAAATAAATCAAAAAATTATATTTATTTTTTAAATATTAACACAACAACAACAAATCAAGTGCCTCCAAGGGCTCCCGTATAAGCAGGGTCTGGGGGTAGATGTATGCAGTCTTTCCTCTTCAGGGGCCTACCTGAAAAGAGGCAGTTTTGGAGGAACCCCAACCTAAAAAACTGGTCCGCAGCAAGAGCAAAAGACCGGTGGTCGGCGAGCAAACCCCCTAACTTTTGGGGGGCATTGTTGTAATTTCCTTAAACATTAGATGTTTTGCATTTTTGGAAAGCTACCCTTTCATTTCCCCCCCCTCTCTTATAATCACTTCATTTTCTAGAGAGAGAGAGAGATATCAACTTGGAGTTCACCGGCAACCCATTCTTCCGGTCACCGGCGATGGACTTTTCCGATATGGCACACAACAGTGGAGTACTTTGGTTTCCCGGTAAGCCGTACTACCCGTACGTTCCAACCCCACATGGATTTTACAACGTACACGTGGTGCCGGCGCCACCGTTACCGCCGCAGTCAACGGCGCCCACACGCGCGGTGCTGTTAAGTTCCGTGGCGGCGGAGGTGAGCGAGTCAACGGTGAGGAGAGAGATGGAGGTGTTTGGGGATGTGAGGGCGGTGGAGATGGAGAGGGTGAGAGAAGGGATCGTGACCGTCCATTTTTACGATCTCAGGGCTGCACTTGCGGCGTTGGAGGCGGTGCGCCGACAGCACGTGCAGCAGCAGGGGCGGCTGCGCCGCCATTATATGCGGGTTTTGGCGGGAAATAATGGGCTTGGCGGGCCGTTTGTGGGCCCACCACCGGCGGCTCCGCCGGAGAAAGGAGTGGTTGGCGGTCGGGCCGTGTGGGCCCAGTTTGTGATTCCGCCGGCGAATGTGTATCCAGATGGGCAGAATCAAGGGACGGTTGTGGTGTTTAATTTAAATTCTGGAGTACTTGATGAGAATCTCAAGCAAATATTTGAGCCTTTTGGTATAGATTCTCTCTCTTATTTTATATTTACTTATTCAAACTTCATTTTGCTGGAACCCCACATTTATATGAATCATTTTGACATGGTATTAGAGTCTTGTTGATCTAGAGGTTATGAGTTCGAATCCAGACAACTCAAATATTAATATTTTTCAATCACAAGGTGTCTGACACTCTTGTGCCCTAGTGGTCGGGGTATTGGGTTTTAGTCGTCTTCCGCCACCCTCTTGTAATGACCTTACCAATTTTAAAAAATAAATTTCTCGGTACAAAGTACGAGCGGACCTGTGCATTATTTACATTTTAAGCCAATGTTCTTGGACTTTTAGTCATCAGCTTATGCTCTTGGGGCAATTAGTTTCTTTGAGAAGATATATATCATTTGTGGGTTCTTGAGGTGGAGTTAGTTTCAATATTTTTGATGGTATCATATGTGATATTTAAGGCTTTAATATTAGTGTAATTCACAATGATTTAGCATCTTTAACATTGTGGATTTAGGGCATGTTCAAATCCCAGTTTACCGAAGAAGGGTTCTGAATCGCGCAAACCCGCCTTGTACTTTGTGCCTGAATTATATTAATATTTAAAGTAGGGATTGTTGGGATTTGGGATTTTAACCCATGAAGGTCCGATGCAATGTCGAAGAATTAATTGTTACAAAAGTTAAACGGGTGAAGACCGAAGAATAGTTTTAATTCTATTACTCACTCTAGTAAATGATGTCTTGGGTTTAAAGCTTAACTCCCCCCTCCCCAAACACTAGTGGCTCTACTTAGAGCTGTTGGGTTGTGTCTCAAATTCTTTGTCTAGAATTCGAATAGAGGTCCATGGGTGGAGTGGAGGGACCAGGTCTGATACCATAGCCCAACAATGATCTCCATCAGTACGGACCTTTCGTATCGGGTCGAGTTCTTATACCCACTTGCCTTCTAGAGTTTCTCTTGTTTATGAGGGGGCACTATATAAACCCCCTCGTAGGGTTTTCAGCAGTAAGAATAAATAAATTTCTCTTATGATACTCCAATTTAGATCTAATAAAAGTTTTCTGCCTCTGCCCGTGGTTTGTTTCCTCTCTCTTAAAGGGTTTTCCACGTAAATGTTATGTCCTTAGTTGCTCTTTCTCCTTTACCTTGTTGTTTGCTTTTTCGATTTCAAATCAGATTTTGGATATTTCCGCTTTACAAGAGCAATATTATACCTAGGGATGGCAATGGGGCGGGACGGGTACGGGGGGTGTCTCCTCCATACCCGTACCCGCCACCCAAATCCAATACCCATACCCGCCCCATTACCCGCCTCGGGTATGAAGTGGATACCCGTACCCACCCCGGCGGGTACAAACTCATACCCGTACCCGCCCCATTACCCGCGGGTATCCAACGGGTATGCATTACCTGCCCCGTACCCTCTCTAATGTGCGTAGAAAACGATTATCTATACTGGGTCATATTAGTTATTTAATACTACTTTTAAAAATCAATTATATTTTTTTATAACACTGATAAACAATTTGGGTTATTGAATTTAAACACGTATTTTTTTAATTTGAAGGTTAATTATGTACAAAATAAAGCGAGTATGGCGGGTATGAGGTGGAGTGGGGCGGGTATGGAGCGGAGCGGGGCGGGGCGGGGCGGGGCGGGGCGGGTACAAAACTATACCCGTACCCGTCCCATACCCGTGACGGGTACGGGGCGGGTACACCGAACCCGTACCCGCCCCAAACGGGGCAGGTACCCGCGGGTAGCGGGTTTTACCCGCCCCATTGCCATCCCTAATTATACCTCCTTATCAATGTAAAAAGATATACTGGGTCGACTAATGTGAGACTAATTTTGAAATTTGAAGGGCAAGTGAAGGAAGTGAGAGAAACACCCATGAAAAACCACCAGAAATTCGTCGAATTCTACGATGTAAGAGATGCAGCAAAGGCATTATCACAGATGAACGGCAAAGAGATCCATGGAAAGCCCTTAACAATCGAGTTCAGCCGCCCCGGCGGATACAGCAAGAAATGGGCCTCATTTTCTTCAAGAGTTACAAAAAACCCACCACCGGCACCGTCACCACCGCGACGAGCAATGACAAATTTGCCCCCCAAGAAGGGGTGCAGTAGTAGAAGCAGTGAGGGGTCAATGGAGAGTAAAAATGGAGGAAGGAAGAGAGGAAAAGGGAGAGAATATGATAAAAGGTATTTGATAAAAGAAGAAGAAGAAGAAGAAATAATGGATAGCAGGACCACTGTTATGATTAGAAACATCCCCAACAAGTACAGGTATTTTATGTTTTTCATTATGGCTTTGCACTGTTAGAGAGTATAAAATTATTCGTGAGCCTTTATTCTTCAATTTAAAATTGTGGGATGGTTGATTTATTGCCATGATATTAGAGTCCTTGTTGATCAAGATAATACGAGTAACAACCCTCACTTTCAATATTAAAATAATTTAGCTGTATCCTCACTTGAAGTCTAATGAGCATTCGCGTGAGAGGGCGTATTAGAGTATAAAATCAGTCTCGAGCCTTCACCCATCAGTTTAAGTTTTTAAGATAGTACAATGTTTTGACAGGCATTTGCATGTTTTTGCTTCATACATAGGAAAAAGAATGTTTGGGTTTTTTTTTTTTTTTTTTTGTGCATGTATTGTTGAGCCCTTCAGATGTGAGTTTCAGAAATTTCATATTGGCGCCGAGAGGAGGAAGAAATCGACATATAATCGTTGTAGACTGCTACGCCTGTGGCCAATTAGTTTTAGAATAAGATGTTACTCGGATTTCTATACGGAACTCACTCTATAATTGACATGTAGGGCCTTTTTGTCAATTAGTGAGATTGAGGTTTGCTTGATAACCAAAAACATCCCAAACAGGTGAAGATGCTACAATCTAGCCCTATATTTTTCATGTTTTTGATTCATACGTAGAGGATAAATTAATGTTGATTTTGATGTGGGGTTATTGTCTTGGATAAGTCCATGTGTTTCTTCTGCATCTTGTCATTTTATCATTTAAGATTCACTTCAGGATACGACAACAACAACCGACCCAATGCCTCAAGGGCTCCCTCATATGCAAGGGTCGGGGGGGAGGGGGGATGTACACTGCCTTACCCCTTCAAGGTGCTACCCGTAGAGGTAGGTTGTGTCCGAGTAGTTTAGGATGACTTACATTAAGGCTTTGTTTGATTCCACATAAAACATTTTTTCTACGGAAAATTTTTCTCTAGAAATTATCTTCACGTAAAAAGATTTGTTTCTTAAATCTGTCGTCTTAACTAAAGAAAATAGTTTTATTGGATAAATGTTTATGAAGACCACGCTAAACCAAGTTGCGGTTGAAGTGAAATATGATAGAAACTACATTTCCCATTCATTGAGAGAATGTGAATTTCTCCTCGATGGAGGAAAACATTTTATGAAATTGTGCAAAAATATAATAGAATTGAGATAAAAAATATTTTTCCGTATCTAAACCAAGGATTTGGATGCAGTCAGAAGCTGCTATTGAACATGCTGGACAATCACTGCATACACTGCAACGAGCAGATATCGGCGGCCGGCGGCACAGAGCAGCAGCCTTTCTCTTCCTACGACTTCCTCTACCTCCCCATAGATTTCAAGTATGCATTTTTCTAACACCCTTTTCTATTTCTTTTATCTATATGTACCGCAAAATTTCACGAGGCTTTAGGACCGACCAACCCGTGCAGTTATATATTAGGTTCACATGTAAGTACAGGCGACGTTTTGTTTTGAAACCGATTGGTTTTAGGTAGAGTAGTTTACTGAGCTTATATGTTGACGGAAATTTGATGTAAATGGAAAATGAATGGCAGCAACAAGTGCAATGTGGGATATGGGTTTGCGAACATGACATCTCCAGAGGCCACTTTGAGGCTTTACAAGGCCTTTCACCACCACCATTGGGAAGTCTTCAACTCTCGCAAAATCTGTCAAATTACCTACGCTCGCATTCAGGTATTTTAGCTTTTACTGTCAAAAAATTATCTGTCTCAAAAGTTTAAGCTGTTAGTTTGAAGAATCAAACCGGGTTTTCTACTCCAATATGCCCCCTTGTGTGTAAACGTCACTAGCTTGAAGCACTGATAGCGTCTGTGCCGACCTTATACCTTAAGTTGAAGTAACATAATATTGACAGTAAGAGTTGTTAGGGTTAGAGTTTGCAACCTTTTGGTCAACGAAGTTCTAATACTATGTTAATGAACCAACTATTTAAAAAGTTTAACAATTTGGAATTATATCAATCCAACTATGCATGCTTTGAAAGATTAAATTTATGCAAGTCAAAAAGAAGAAAAAAAAAAAAAAGGAAAGAAATATAATTCTAAACATATATAGCTAAATTTTTGTTGTGCATTATTCATGTTTGTAATTAGCCTCATTATTATCATTATGATAATGTGAAAAAGGGGTTGGAAGCGTTGAAGGAGCACTTCAAAAACTCAAAGTTCTGGTGCGAATCGGAGGAGTACCTTCCGGTAGTTTTTTCCCCACCTCGAGATGGCCGACACTTAACACCACCTCTCCCTATCGTCACCGGCCAACCCTCCGACCCCCATGATCAAAATCATGATCGGAATCATGATGAAGACGCCCATGATCAAAATCATGATCGGAATCATGATGAAGACGACGGTGATTCATCAACAGTAGTTACTTATGATGATCAAACGACTCCGTTGTGAATTAGCCCTCTTTCTTGGCAATGTGCATCACTAATTAGTTAGGCTTTGTTTGATATTGTTTTCTTTTCTTGAGGACCTATTTGCTATCGTTTTCTATTTGTAATTTTTGAATTTCTAAAAACTAAAAATTGGATTTTATAGGCATTTTTTTTCTATTTTATAGTTTTCTGTTTTTAGTTTTTTCCTATTTGAATGAAAATTGAAAACAAAAAATTTAAAAATTGGAAAAAAATATTCTTAAAACTCGGTTTTTAGTTTTTTAAAAATTAAAGACTATAAATAAAAAACGTTATCAAACAATCCCTTAGCTTTTTAGTTTTTGAAAAATTATAAAGTTACTAATGCACTATAATTTTTTAAAAACTAAAAGCTGAAAATCGATAAATGTGGCTCTTTTTTGGTTTTTTTTTGGGGGGGGGGGGGGGGGGGGGGGTTTTACGCTTTGATAATTTTTATTAATGTCAAAACAATAATATTAAGAAAAAGGTTCCCATAGTACTAACATAAATGCTCTAAAAAATTAAATTATTCCACTTTTGTTTTTTATCAAATTATTGTATGACATGTGATTCATGTCTCGACAACAATAATAACTCAGTGTCATGAAGGGGTTCTCGCTGTGACAGAGTTTGACGAGAGGATGAGAATTGTATAATTTTATTCCTATAAGGTATTATTACATAAAGAGACCGTCTTCGAAAGATTTCTAATCCTAGGAAGAAAGAATATATGTTCAAAGTCCAAGTTAAAATAAAAATTGTTAGACCGAGTTAAGCTTGGTATATCGGAAAATACTACTGATAAGACTCTTGATATTAATTTTTTGAAAGTTGTTATTTACGGAGTAAAAATTGTTATTTTAAAAGTAATGGTATGATTTATAAATAATAAAAGTTATAAAATTATTTTAAAAATTATAATTGTACAACAACAGCAGCAGTTCTAATATCATAAGGGCTCTCGCATGAGCAAGGTTTGGAGGGTGGATGTAAGCAGCCTTTTTCCCTTTAGGGTATTACTTTAAAAAGAGGTGGTTTCGAAGAACTTTCAAAAAATTATAATTGTACTGATAATAATAATTTTGCTTTAATAATCACCTTATCCATAATTGTTTTGGTTAATTATTTGTTCAATGTTATTGGGCAAATGAGAAATAGTGAGGAAAAAATGGATACATAGGAGAATCGTAGAGTTCAGAATATGTACACAAAAACAATAACAATAACACCAAATTCAGTGTCAAGGCTTTTGCTTGAACGGGGTCTATAAATGATAAGATATATATAATCTTGCCTCTTTAGGATATTATCTTAAAGAGAAGCTGTGTACACTCGCCTCCGCAGCCGCCGTCCTTTAGCAGTCTCCGCCTTGTAACCGCCACCGGCAACCTATAGTACACCACTCCTACCGGTCACATTCTCTATATTGCGGACTAACTTCTCAGGTTGGAGGTTTTCGGAAACAGCCTCTCTTCAAGGTAGCCCCATGAAGGGGAAAGGCTGCGTACATCTACCCCTGGACCCTGCTTTTGCGGGAGCCTTTGCTGGCACTGGATTTGTTGTTGTTGTTGTTGTTGATATATATATATGAAAGTGGTTTAAAAGTGATGAGTTTACCCATCAGGATTTTGTCTCAATGGTTGGAGGCAAGTAAGAAGATAAAAAGTATTATTTTAGGCCAAAAGGTATGGATTTCAATTCCTTCCTTGAACCTCACATTTAGGAATTCTTGATTTAACTGGTTTCTGTGGTGTGTGAGTCATCACCACATAGGTCGGAATTTATCGGATAGCCGGGTTTCACCTTAAGAAAAAAAAAAAACAAAAAAAAGTGAGAGAGTTCCAATACAAAGATGCAGGGCACCCTGCATCGGCCAACACTGGTGGCCAAAATGGCTTCGCTTCCCTCCACTATACTTTTTGCGGTGGAGTTAATGTCACTCCCTTCACTTTCACTTCATTCTTTGTCCCTTCTTCCTTTTTTTTTTTTTTTTCTTAAGACTAAATTATAAAAAAATTCTCTAAATTTTAATTAAATACACTATATTTTTAATTTTTTAAAATAATTTTTTAAAATTTTATAATTAAATATAATATGTTTTTATATTTTTAATTTTATAAAATAACTTACTGAAATTTATAATTAAACACAAGTAATACATCCAGTATACTATAAAATAAAGGAAAGGTCAAAGTAAATAAAATAAATGAGTCAAATGCCTTTTACTGCCCCGTCAGAGGTACTTTTTGTCGTGTTGCGCCTGAGCACAACAGAGGTACCTTTCTCTCTCTTGTTTCTCTCTCTACCCATCCACATCTCTTTTTGCCGCTTCTGTTGATGTAACGAGGTTTCGACACGTGGCTGTACCCTGGCCGTCCACGTTGCATAGCTATCTGTGAATTATTAGAGTTGGAGTGTCAAATGCGTGCCACCATTTGTGCTGTTTCTGCTTTTCAAGCCATTTACTGCTTCCTTTGACTGGTTCTTGACTTGCATAATACAACAACGACAACAATTTTAATGCCTTATGAACTCCTGCAGAGACAGGATCTGAGGATAAATATATACAATTTTAACCCTTTTTAACTTGTATAATGTTAAAATAAAACGTTATTTATGCCAATATTTCTATATTTTATTTATTATATTAATTTAATTTTTATACGATTTAAAATACGTTAATTTAGTCATTTGGTTAAATTTAAGTTAAATTAATGACATAATTTCGAACAATAAAATTATGTTAGACACAAGTACCTTATCATAAATTCATCCATTTACTTAGTTTAATCTTAATTCGTGGCCAAATCAGTAAAAATTTGATTAAAAATTTAACATAAAATTTTCTCTAAGGACTAAATTAATACATTTTGAATTGTCTAATGATTAAATTAACACAATAAACAAAGTACGGGACCTTTGGCGTAAATAACTCTAAAATAAATAATAGTTGTTTTTCAAACTGAATAAATAAATACTATATGTTGAAGTATTCTTTTAAATTAAATTGATGTTTAGTTTCTTATTTTTATAAATAGGCCACTTAAAATTACAGAAAATTTTCTGTCTTTTACTTTAAAAATAGAAAACTCCCCTTACAAATAAAAACACTTACAAAATTTTCATTTATCACTTAATCCCTATGCAACTTATTTTTGACCATTTTGTCCTTTATGTTTAATTTTATTTTTAGAAAAGGGTTTTATATTATTGGACAAGAATTAAATATTTTATATTTTTATATTAGTTCAGAAGATAAAAAGTATTTTTAAAATTTTTAGAAAAAAAATATTATGAGATAAA
The DNA here is from genome assembly GCA_018398585.1 of Simmondsia chinensis. Classification (NCBI taxonomy): domain Eukaryota; kingdom Viridiplantae; phylum Streptophyta; class Magnoliopsida; order Caryophyllales; family Simmondsiaceae; genus Simmondsia; species Simmondsia chinensis. The sequence continues at coordinate 30,545,904 of JAGTTD010000016.1, read as the reverse complement.
ATATAATTTTTTTTTATTGAGGGGCAAAATGGTCAAAAAAAAGCTATTTGGGGGTAAAGTGAAAAATTTTCAGAAGTTAGGGGTTTAGTGATTGATTTTATTAGTAAGGGGGTTTTTTGTTATTGAAGCACAAGTTACAGGAATTTTTTGTAATTTATCCTAACTTTTACACTTATTTACTTTTTAGTACCCCAACATTTTTAGAAAGACCTTGACCTTTTTTATTATTAAAAAGGCCCTCAAGTATTTATCGTATTAATAAAAAGGCCCCTTACAAGTGTAATGACGTCATTGTCCTTCGACAGAGCTGACCTGACAATTGCTTTTTATTAATGCTACAAAAAAATGGCCTAAAATATGCTTCAACACTTTTATTTTTACTTTATGAGCACAAAATTCGAGATATTATATTATTTAAAAGCTATCCGTTTTCACTTAATTTAGTTCAAAATATGATTATTATATGTTAATTTTGTCATTTTACTATAGTATTAATAAACCCGCATCTGTTACCCCAGCTTTATCGACTAAAAATGACATTATCATGTTGAAGATGGACTTTTTTATTAATGCGATAAAAACTTTGGGGTCTTTTTATTAATATGACAAAAATTTATGAGCTTTTTTAATAATTCAAAGAGGTTGGACTTCTTTTTATTATTTTCAAAAATATTAGGATACTAAAATGTAAATAATCCTAACTTTTATAGTAAGTAGGCTATCAAAGAACATAATTCAAGATGTGTACAAAGGATAATTCATGATAGGGTATCTGTCGGTTTTATACCTTATTTTAGGAAAGTTAATGCATTACCATTGTAAAAAAAAAATTATGACCTCGAACTGAAGACTTCATATTTAGAGGTGAGAAATTTTAATAGCTATATTAATCAATCTGATTCCCTTAAATCATTAAAATTCACGCTTTCATTACATGACTCGAGTCATTTTAGTAATAAGTAATAATCTAAGTTATTTTAACTAATGATAATTATTATCTTGGGAGTCTGGATTAATTTGTGAAGCTACAAGCACAAATCCGAAATCGGAAATCCAATCCAGACTGATGAAAATGATAGCCGCCATGACATTACCCATAATAAATCAAACTGTTACACTATAACATTTTTTCACCGTATAATTTCTAACCTATACTGTATATTATAGAGAAGTTTTCTTCTGTCGTACATCTGTCGTTATTTCTATAAGTACATAAAAATCACACATGTTACATTTAACTTAAATCTGCTCAAGAATGAATCAGAGCTCAAACCTAACCCAACTAAGCTCTAGGAATCAATGCTGGCGTATTGGTGTTTTTAGGGTACCTCAATGGTGGGAGCCCCTTTTTGGGTTTCTACAACTTGATAGGGTAAGCAGCCTCTTTTGCGATGCCACAAAGACCCTCTGGGTTAACGACACCACGCTGCATCCGAACGTAGCCCTGTTCTCCCCAGTTAGTGCCCCACGAGTTCTTAACGATCCAATAGTTGGTCCCGTCTTGTGTTTGACCGTAACCTACTATCAACACTGCATGATTTAAGTTTGTAGTGCATTGTCCTGTGAACACTCCCTGCAAATCCATAATTAACCGAGTTCAATCTCCAATTGGTTCGACAAAATATTTCTAGTTAAAAATATTCTTACTGAAAAATTGTCTTTCTAAGAAAATAGCGAGGTTCATGCATAACCAAATTGAGATTAAAGTAAAGTATATGACGTGAAATTACAAAGGAAAATATTTTTCTCTTAGTGAAGGATACTTGTTGGGATAAGTTAATTTTCCACCAATAGAGGAAAAGATTTTCCACATTTATACTTATTGTTATAAAGTTATACAAAGAAATAACAGAATTGAGGTGGGAAATATTAGTTGTAAAAAGAAACAGAGCCTAATTATCATCATTGATGACTAAAACCTAGACCAAGCAAGCTCCATTAAATCTAAAGATAGCCAAATTCGAGTCTCAAATATACACTTGTATCTTATCCTTTCGCTAAATTAGAGCTCTATTAGTACAAATGTATTATTATATAAAGTGGATTACCTGAGAGTAAAATTGGAAATCATGGCCCATCGCATCAATTGCGACAGAGACGGGTTGATTTGCAACGGCTTTGACCAAAGCGTTCTCGTCATTGGGAGGTACCACTTGGTAACCATCAATCTTCACCATTGGAATTGCCTGCAAAACAAAATCAAGTTTAATTGACATAAAACCATTGGAATCATCACTTATCAGTTGGAGCTTGGAAGTACGTAGTTACATTATGAACTTGGCATTACAGCATCTTTGACAAAAAATCCCGTAATTATAGTATCGTTTCAACAAATAAAATATGAAGTAAGATCATATGCTATTCATGTTTTAAGCATAAGCATTTCCACAAGGCACAGGTGAGTGTAAAGCCGTTCATTGGTGGTCATACAATGGCCATTACACACATGACCATACCACTTAGGTCGAGTAAATAACAGACACTCGAATCAACTGACATATTGGAATGTAAATTAACTTCAGAGACTTCACCTAACAATGTAATCTCTGAAATATTTGGTTCCACGACATGGATATGTATGAGTAAGCAAATGTGTAGAGAAGTAGGACCTTGGTAGAGTCACATTGCTGCTTCACGCCTACATAAGGGTAGATTTGCTCGGAGGTGATGCCCCCAACACGAGTGATGAAGGCAAAGCCATGCTCCACAAACCCACCGTTGCAACCGTAGCTGTCAGGGACACAATCCAACAACTCTTGTTCTGACAATGATATCAACTGCTTTGTTTTTATTTGGTTTATGCCCTCCACTGCTCCCGCACTCGAAAATGTCCAGCAGCTTCCTGCACGCGTTTTTATATTATTTTGTTAGAAACTAAAATCATTTAATTACATAACAGTTCAAATATTTAGAATAGTCGATTACTTAAAATACGTGCAGATACTCTTTAACTCAAAAGTATCAACTCCTTTGACGTCTTAAATTCGACTCTAAGTAGGGTTAGTGCCATTCAATGCAAACACATGTAATTACATATTATTCTTAAAGCTTCACTAAATAATTTAAGTTTTCAAGATATATGACTCCTCCAAATTTCTAAAGACATATATAGAGGCTCACCGCAAGTGCCTTGGTACTTAATAGGGGTGACAGCACCATTCACCCTCCAATCAACAGACATTGGCAAATCTACCATATCCTCATGCATAAACTCTGTCAAAGGCAGTGTCTTGTTACGCTTGACTTTCGACCCAAAGAGAGCTCTAAACTCATCGTTACTCATGTCACCAAACTTGTTCAACTTCAACTTATAAGGCTTATTCATATTGTTGGTGTTGTACACATGGTACACATTTGCTTTAAACACATTGAACCTTCTATGTTTCTCCTTAATGTGCCTCGACACATTGTGGTAAGTCGACCATCGCTCGTACAAGCCCCATAGGGCTTGGTCCGATCCCATTTCATGCTCGTGGAAATCGAAGCAAAGGGTCGTCCCCAGAAATAGAGCCACCGAAAGGGCTACTAGGATGAGCTTTGCTAGATACATTCGGAACAGAAATCGAGTCGAGACGAGAAAATGTATATTGAAAAAGTTAGTTATTATTTTGATACTGGAAAGTGGAGAGTATATGGAATGAGTTTGATTTGAGACTTGATGAATGGATGGCTTGCATGCAAGTACTTATATAGGGAGAATTGTGATAGGCAAGTTGAGAGGGAATGGAGAAGCAGATTGCGGCTTTCAGGCTTTAAAAATTGTGGGAAAGGCAAATCCCCTTGATTGATGTTGGTTGAGCACTTTTTCCTTTGTAAGATATGGGTTGCCATTATTTTTTTCAAAAACTTGAGTATTAACTAAGAGTTTCAAAAATGTATATTCTAACATGCACTTCTGTATAAATACTTATTAGATTTGAAGCGTGCCTATGTCTGTGTCAACTTCACGCATTATGATAAAATTATTTTTAAGGCAAACATACCTCAAAAGGGTTCTGTTGTTAGAAGGTAAAAGAGGCACAACAATGCCCTAAGAAGGTCCACCAACACCTTGGTAATGGGGAAATGAACTTCAAATCCAAGACCTTGTTCTTGCAAGGTGGGTATAGAGGTGCAAACGAGTTGAATAGAGCTAATCACCGCCTTGAGTGTTCAATAGTGGGCTTAGTTTGCTTAGTTAGCCTAATGGAGCCTGATTCGAGCACGTTATCAAATCGAGCTTGTAATCAAGCTGAATCGAGCTAAAAACCGAGCTAAGCTTGCTATGAAACTGAGCTATTTTGATTGGTATTGAGTTATTATAAAACAATTATCTAGCTAATATCAATAATTAATGAGCTCTATATGTGTCCTTAACAAGCTCCTATCGAGTAATTATCAAACCATCATCAAACTATTCATGAATGTTAACGAACTGAGTACCTCATGTTTGAATTTAACTTCTTAAACTTATAGAGCATGCTCAATAAGCTATCAAACCCATAACGAACAGAAACGGGTCGTAAGGGATTTCCACATGAGTAGTTTATTGAATGTTTGGTTTGTTTGCCTTCCCAAATTGGTAGCTTAACTACTATACCAAATCCAACAGCTCACCTCATAAGGGCATTATATTGAAAATAAAAGATATAACAACTTTTTTTAGCACTAGATTTTATAATTATTATATACATTTAAACTAAGAACAGGGCAACAAAAGACTTCACAAGAATGTTTATGATGCCATTTTAGGTCCTTCTAAAATATATTTGTCGTTATATTAACATAATAACTAGAGGTAATTGGAATCAAACAATTTCAATACCTTATTCAAGAAACTACAAATTCATAAAATATGAATTATTAAATAAAGAGCTAACGATATTCTTATATTAAAACAATTTATGCCGTGGTTCATGTACAAGTCAGTTATGCGTACAAGTTGAACCGGAGAAGGCGACAAGTTGCTCCATCATTCATGGGCTTCAAGCTGCCCTATACGCACCCACTCAATTCAGGTATGGCCTAGCATTCAATTCTATTACTTGGAAAATGTGATCTATATATTAAACTAATGTATTTGACTTGTATATATCAAAAAATATGATAAATCGTAACTGAAATATTACAATAAGAGTTATTTAGGAGAAGTCCTTATACTACGTTATGTGTATTGTATATATCAAAAAATATGATAAATCATAACTGATACATTACAATAAAGTTATTTAGGAAAAGTTCTTATACTTTATTATTCGTATCAATTTAATCTTTATGCATTTCAAATTTAATCAATTTAGTCTCTACACAATTCACATTTTCTCAATCTAGTCCTATGGTGGAAAATGAAGTTAAATTACTAGCATAGTTTATGATAGTTCAATTATGTAATATGCAAATGACTCAATACAAACTCACTCATTACAAATTTCGTCACCGAGTTATATAATATGCAAATGACCCAATACAAACTCACTTATTATCCACGCATTAAAAATTTCGTCACCAACTTAATGTGAATTTTTTACTTTATGACTTTTTTTTTTTTTTTTTGACAATTACTTTATGACTAGATTGACACAAACTAAATTGTACAAAAACTAAATTAACAACATCAACAATAAAAGATTAAATTAACACAATAAGAAAAGTAGAAGGATCTCCTATGTAAAACAATCCTAAAAATTAATAAATAACTTTTTTTCACATAAACTAATAATTTTATATGAGATATATTTAATACACAAATTGTTTACATCAATTTAGTACAAATTGCTTTGTTATTTATAACTTAACGGCCAACCGAAATCTGTTACAGAACGTTCTATACTGTGGAGAGATTCATTCCCTTGTTTAATTATCCATATGAATAAATTGAAACAATCTAATATTGTACAAAGACTAAATCGATATAATCTAAAAATATGAGGTCTAATTTGATCTACTGGACAAAATATAAGGACCATTAACCTCCATAACCCTACATTTAATATAACACTATTTTTAAGCATTCAACAAACAATTTAAACTTTTGTATTAGTTGGTTACACCTTTTTAAACTAGAGGTCCTAGGGCCCCACTTTTAATATTAATATAATTTTCATACAAGATATAAAATAGTTTAGTGCCCCGTTCATGCTTCAATCCGAATGAGGGGAGTAAATAAGTCAAATCCAACCAAATACCCTTTATTCAAACTTGAGTTTGATAAGCCTTATCGAGCTCAAATTTGAGCCAAACTTTTCAATCTTTGTTCCAACTTGGTTTGATAAAATATTAGTACGTTCGACACTCCGCTCAACTTGACTTGTTTGCTTTATCGAGCACAATCAAAATTATAATCAAGCTTAGGCCACTAACGTCAAGCTCACAACCAACCCGAGTAATTCAGGTTACTACAGAGCCGTTATCGAGCTAATATCAAGCCGGTAATGAATCCTTAACGAGCTCTTAACAAACTATTCACGAACGTTACGAGTCAAGCACCCATGTTCAAGCTCCGCTTGTTAAGCTTTTCGAACATGATTAAACTCGTATCGAGCCCCCAAAAAGAACACAAACGAGGGCTAATTAATTTCGAACACGAGTAGTTTATCAAATGTTTGATTAATTTACCTCTCTACTCCTAATGGGCATTTGCATGAGATTACAGGCCTTCACTTGTTTGTTCAAGCAAACCTCCAGAAATGGGCACTAAAATGGATAAGAGACCCACCGAGCCCAGCTGACTTAGGCTAATGTTTCAGCAAAATATGGTGATCATACGTCTGGAAAATGGCCCATCTACTACTACTTGGGCTTCCTATTCTACTTGAACAGCTTATCTTTTCAAATACCTGTTGGCCAATACAATATACGCAAGGCTTCTAACAAATAGATCCAGTGCCAAAAGTAGGCACATAGGAATTGCAGAACTTCCTGAATCCTGATTCCTGATTTTCTCGAAAAATTTTCCTAGAAAATGGAAAACTAAAGAAGTTCAACAAGCTAGTTTTTCAATTGGAAAAGTTAAAAAACAGTTTATTAATTCTTCATGTTCTCCATGTGTCTTTTTCGCCCCCCGAAAGCTACAAAACTAGATTGCTTAAATGCATTTCCTAGTTTTCTATATTGAAAAACGGTTATTGATTTTTCATTCCTAAGTGTTTTCCAAATGAAAAATAAAAATGGAAAACCGAAAACAGAATATAGATAAGAATTGTTTTCCACTTCGAAATAAGACCTACAGCCTGAAGAAAAAACACGTAAAAAGCGGAAAGTAGCAGCAGAACAGGAGGAGAAAGGGACGCAACAGAGCATATATGACGGGATTATGACGCCTGCAGCAAGAAACAATAGTCCCTAGTTCCCTGTGTGATCTCAGGTGAAGGGGACGAAGCGAAGAATCAAATATAGAGATCTCAGATTTAAATTGCCAAAATTCATGTAAACGCGCGTCAAATATGACCGGGCTCACCCTGTTTGCCATATCTAAATTGGTTCGCTTCTCTTAATTTTAACTTGATCTTGATACTTCAAAGATTATACGTGACTGAAACTTATGCAAATTAATTAACCAGCTACTAACAAATCCAGAAAGCTGCGGAGTCCTCTTCACCAAGTACACATACATGTAAAAGGAGCAAAGAGTAAGCACACCTAAACTGACCAAGTACAACAGAGATTTCTTTTATTACTCAGCTAATCACATTCCCTATGTTAAAACTTATAAAAACTTAAACTAATAGGTGAATGTACAAGAATTATTTTATATTCTAGCAAGACCAGTCAGACCAATGTTCATTGAGTGTGAAGCGTAAATAGTGCATAGACCCACCTTACAGTATATGGAGTGGCCCTGCCACGGATACAGTGGAAATCATAATGAACATGTTAATAATTTAACTGTCTCAAATTCAGATCCTTCTAAAACTATAACAAAACACCCAACCGTATCGATTTCTTTAATTTGCTCAAAAATGGTAAATTGTGATAATTTCAGTCAAATACATTTTTTCATTCCAGGCTTGGATCTATCTCGGTAACTTCATGCTCAAGTCATGTTATTTATGCTCGATCAAGCTTTGCCAATCCACGCATGCAAAGATAGACCTACTTTATGCGTTTGATATTTCTCACATAGAGCGGTTTTTCCAATGGTCATATCAAGTTATCAAGCAATCAATTATCCCAAAAGTTTAAGCTATTAGATAAAGTCCAAAAATAGTTTGGTACATGCAGCATGCCTCCTCACGTGAATACATGTCAACCCTTTGTACTAATACTATAGTCATACTAAGGTAATGGCTATAGGTCAACCACTCACGTGGATCAACCTTGTGACCTCTTAGCTAATAACATTCTGATAAGAAATCAAAGTACTAAATATCCTAAAAATTAAGCTAGTTGGAGCCTGAGAAATGGTTTTAAACTCTTAAGACATTCTACAAACAATCTCAACCAACAATTCTGGAAATAGGGGGACGAGGCAATTTGAGAAACCCTTTTTTATGCTAAACGGCAAGGGAGAGAAGCATTCGACAATCAAAACGAGACAAATGCATTGAGTAAAACAAACAAAATATTTCAAAAGCTCATCGAAGCTATCCAATGAGCCCTATAGAGATAAACAAACCTATTCCAAACACCTACTAATAATACTTTTACTTAGATCTTGCTCACTACTAGTTTTATCAACAAACAATCTTCTGTTCCACTCACACCATAATTTGAGAAATCTTATCACTATTATTAAACACAAACTCTCCTCCTTGAACTTTATTTATCTTTTTATCGTATCATATATTCCTCTATATACTTTCTATATATATGACAAACTAACAACTCTGATATTTAGGTTATCTATTCTATATTTTTCTATTCTAATTCTTAAGAATCACTATTAAAACTATAGGAGAAGAACAGATTGTCATGTGTAGGACATGTGACTCGGCAGTATTTTAATAGATAGTTCTATTTTAGTGATAATTGGGTAATTTTCTCTCACTAACGGATGATTAGGGTTACAATGGTCCCCCGATTCTATGGGCTTGGACATGTAATGAATGTTAAAGTTGAATCCTCGCCCCCTATTATTCTCTTTTCTCCTTCTCTGAATTTCTACCCTATTTCCCCTCCCCAATTTCTACTACCAACCTAATAAAAAAACGAACAATTTAACCACCCATCTTGATTTTAACTGTATCACAATCCCAAATAACCAGGTGAACAAACGCCTTAGCTTCAACTGAAGCTTGCCTCCCTGTAAGTAAAACCTAGATGGTAAATTTTGCGCTTAAACTGCTACATTTCATAATTATCATCATGGACTAAACCAATCGAAACTGGAGCGGCAACAACATACGTTCTCGAATGAACTCCAATACCAAAAACTAGAATTCAAAATGATACAATCCAAAATATAGTGGTTAAGTGAGGGTTAAGTTAGGTATTAATAAATAGGCTAAGTCATTCAATACCAACTATACCCCTCCCCTAACTTAGATTTCAATACCAACTATACCAACTCTCTCTCTAGGTCTCTCTCTGCCATGTTTCTCTCTCTATCTCTTGACTCTAGCCTCTCTCCCCTACCTTTCTTTATACTATAGCTTATGTTAGAAAAATGATACAAGCTAAATCCAAATTAGTAAGAAAGTTGTATCCCAATTGGTAAATACCCCCTTTCCACATTGTGAATACAAAGTAAAGGCTCCCAATCCCACATTGACAATTTAAAGGGGGGTAGTTGGGTTTATAAGGATGTATGTTTTTAACCCGTTTGAATTAAGCATTGAGTGAAAGGAATGGTGGGAACCACACGCGCGCCGCCCGCCCGCCGTGCTCGGGCGTGGGTGTGGGTGAGCTTTTTCTCACCGGGTATATTTGTTTTGCGGAAATTTCTGATAACTAGCTGTTGGGCTCGGTTTTAATGCCCAATTAACTATACTAGCCGTTGGCCTTCACGTTAATTGCCAAATTAACGACACTAGTTGTTGGGCTTCATGTTAAATGCCCATTTACCGTTTCTAAACGTTGGGGCTCATAATTAATAGCAATTTTTTACCCGTTGGGCCTCAACACTAGTATAAATAGGGTGTTTGGGCTTAAGTGATGATTATCAAAAAAATATTCTCTTCTTCCTCTTCCTTGTTCTTACCGTCCCTCTTTCTCAATTCTGGGCAAAGTTCTCGTCCTCTCCTACCCGACGATTAACGAGTGCACGTTAAAAGTCGGACCGTGTTAATCCTGGAGGACGGCCGCCGACACTACTGTATGCACCGGAGCAGCGGCGAAATCGTCTATTAGGACAGTGGTATTTCCCACGGCACGGTACCTTCAATATTTTCTAACCTGTTCTTCCTCTTTCGGTATTATTTGATTGTCATGTTCAATATTCGACTGCGTTTATTTGACACAACACAACGTTACTGCTATATTTCACTGCATTACACCGAGATTAGCGCTCAATTTTTTACTATTTTTTGTTGTTTTATTTTACTGTAATATTTCAGTTTTTTACTGCAATTTTTTGGTTCATTCACTGCAATTTTCGGCAGCTATAATCGGTCACTTTTACTGTATTTTTTCGGTTAATTTTCGATAATATACAGCAGTATTTTACGTATTATTATACGTGGTATTGTCGTTGTACACGCTATATTTCCAACAGCTTATACTTGTAAAGTTTTCTATACTCCATTAAGATTATTGATTGATCAATTCGTCGATTTGTTCGTGGATCAATATGGTTCGTATCACAAAAAGCTTCAGATTCTAACCAAACGGAATAGTTCATAACCCTAAGTTACCAAACAACACAGAAACAAAACTAATTTGAACTCCATATATCTATGAAGCAAATTCGAAATTAAACGCGGTTCATCGTAAATTAGGGCACAATGATACATCTATGTGTAAGAGAGAGAGAGAGAGAGAACCTTTTCGTGTTGACGAAGGGCGATCCAGACATGAACTGAGTCCATAGATTGCTGGAAGATGAAGCCACTGACCGACGTTGCAATGAAAGTTGCTACTCTCTCTCTCTCTCTCTTGTGGCGGTTACTCTGAGGCGATATCTGTGAAGTGCTTGTTTTGGCGGTTCTTCAGAGATATAAATAAAATAAAACTTCTTCATAAGATAGACTAGTGTAACCGGTGCGAAGCACATAGCGCTTATATTTTAAAAAGATTTAATATATTATATTGATATATTTTATTTTTTTTTTAAATTTAAATTATTATTTTTAACTCCTTATACCAAAGAGGGTACCAACACGCCGTCACCAAATTTCATTAGAACTTTGAAATTAAGCGTGCTAAGGCGAGAGTAGTATCAGGATGGGTGACCTCCTGGGAAGTCCTCACCCTAAGGTCGGAGGCACTGGGAAACATCCTCTCTTCAGGTTAACACCCTGAAGGGGGAAGGCTGCGTACATCTGCCCCCTCCCCATACCCTGCATAGGCGGAAGCCCTTGAGGTACTGGGTATGTTCCTCCTATTTTTAACTCCTTATTAATATGTTAACATTTTTTTTAAAAGTTCTTATAATAATTTTATGAATTAATTTAGATTTTATAGGAAAGTAAAAATAGTGAGATTGCTTGAATTAGTAAATGGAGGGATTTGAGGTGTGGGAAATTTTGCAATAATATACACTAGTGTTACTAATGTTATCCCGTGCAATACATGGAGGGTGTTTATAATTTGAAAAAGATGAAATGTTACGTCTACATGTCTCGTTATTTTAAACTTAAGTTATCACTTTTAACCACTAAGTTTTTATTGAAATTTTATTTCAATTCTTAAGCTATTTTTTAAAAAACGTCATGCAAAATTAGGCTAAAGTTTGTTGATTTAAAACCTTATAAGCAAATGTAAAAAAAAAAATTTGGCCTAAACTTAAACGCAAGGGTGAAATAATTAATAAGAAAGTCATCATGGCCTATAATAAATTAGAGTTTGGAGGTTTTTTAGAGAAGTAGGAACTTTGTAATAATGTATAAGATAGATAAAAATAAAAATAAATATTTTAATAAAAAGATATTTTGTATTATTTAATTAAGAATGTAAACCACCTAGTGCCTTCAACAGGCTCCCGCTATGACAAGGTTTGAAGGGTAAGATATACATAATTTTACTTAATCGAGGTATTATTCAACTGTTTTAAAAGGGACTTTTCTTGTTGGAAAAGGTCAAATAAAACAACACGAAGGCATGTAAGCAGTAATAGTAGTATGTTTAAATAATATAAAATTTACATTTTATTTTCAAAAAGCACAAATAATAATTTAAAAATTAATTTTTTTATAGGATAAAATACACTCTGAAAAGAAAGTTGATTATAAAATGATTTACTTTGAAAAAAAATTATTTTACCGCATGGACATTCGCTGGGACCAATTGAGTTGGGCCAAAATGTTAGGCCCATAGGCCTAATTGTTTGATAATATATAAGTCCACAGCCCACTACATGTTGGGCCTTGAAATTTCGATATGAAGAGTGTTGTGAGTTTGGTCAAAACAAATTTCAAAAAATATCCGTTCAAAAAAAAAAAATTCAAAAAATAACACACTTTTCATATTTACAGAGTGTTCGACTTGGAAAAAAAAATGTTGTTTAAAAGTAGAAGTTTTTTTCTTTCAGCTTCTAAGAAGCAATACAGTCTCTCGTCAGGGTCTCACCCTGATGGAATAAGGCTACATACATCCTCCCCCCCAGATCTTACGTAAGCGGGAGCCCTTGAGGCACTGGAACTACTGTGTTGTGGTGGTGGTGTTGTTTTAAGAAGAAATACAAAAATTAAATAGATCTTCTTCATTCATTACTTCAGAAAAGCTAACTGTGTAACAGATTGGTCAGTTATTTGGGAGCATATGCTATCTCCGACCCCAATATTTGAAATAATCAAACACACTAGTCATTGTCTATCCTTTAAAAGTGGATTTTTTTTTCTCTTAGCAGTCGTTTGGTGTATAAGGGATGAGGGGTGAAAGTCGGAATGGATTCTCATTTTTATCTCTTCGATATGGGAAAGTAGGAATAAAAAATGAGTAGTCGAGATAATGAAATGCATTTGCATTTTCATATTTCCATATAATATAAGTGGTTTGCTCGGTTTGAAAAATATAGGAATGCAAATGGCATAACACTATTACTATTGATATTTTTGTTGTTATTATTGCTACAGAACTTATTAAATAGTGCCACAATAACAAAAATGAAAGATCTAGTGCCTCAAGGGCTCCCGCATATGCAGGGTTTTGGGAGGATGTATGCAGCTTTACCCTTTAAGATGCTACTTTAAAGGGAGGTTGTATCCGAGGATCCATAACCTGAGAAGTACGAAAGCATATGAGCATAAAAACAACTTTACAAAACAAGTATAAAGAAAAGCATGAAATAGCAATTGGCAATAAAACGACTCCCAAAGTAAACGAAATAGGCAAACATATAAGGCTAGGGGCACTAGTGTTAGCCAAAATATGCTCATTTATTCCAAAACGCTACATCGACTACTCTTATACTAGCCCTCTACTGAGTTCTATCTAAGGACATCTTTTCCTGTGGTTTTAGATGGTGAGATCACGTCAAATCGTCGTCATTTATCTCTTATTTGGTCAGTCTCTCTCTCTTCTCCCTACCGTATTGTGAAATTGCTCGTATCTTTCAATAGGGACAATGGTCGGTCTTTTCCTAACAATGCCCAAACCACTAATACATATCAAATATAAAAATATCTATTTCCGCCTTATTTTTATTATACCAACCCATATCTCTTCCTTTCCCTCCCACATTTTCCCGCAACTTTTCTCCATCCCCACAAAAAAGGAAGACCCTACTGCCACCACACCCTTACTTAGGGGTGCGCATCGGTTCATAATTGGATCAAAGCGGACCGAAGACTGAAATACATCAAATTATGAGACTGACGATCGAACCGATTGAAACCAGGTCGGTCCGATCCAAGACCGGGTAGAAACCAGTCCGGTCCAAGACTGGGTAGAAACCGGTCTGGATCGGACCGGACCGATTTGGACTGACTTTTATCTAATAATTTCATTTATAAGAAGAAAAATATTTTTATATGAAAGTTAAAAATTAGAGAATAACAATAATAGTATAATTTATACAATATATATATAATTTAAGGTTAGTTATACGTGATATTTATATAATTATTAAATCGTAAAAAAATAAATATTTAATTTTTTAAGATTTAATATTTATAGATACATGTGTTTTATATATATTAACATTATTTACCCAAAATATTTAGTACGTAATTGATGTTGATCGGTATTCGGGTTTTTCGGTCTTGGACCGTACCGGATCGAAGATCGATTAAGCACATATACTAGGACTGAGGATCGAACCGATTAAGCACATGTTGATCAGTCTTACTCACATTAATTTTACTTATAATTAATTTTAAGATAAAAAATATATGTAATATCGACGAGTCATTAAATTTTATTTGAATCCAACCATACCAACTATAACTTTCATAATTTATTTTTAAATTTTATTTTTTTAAAATTAAACACAGTTAATTAAAAATATGCCATTTCTCTCCCTATATATCATCCCCCCCCCCCCCCCCCCCCCCCCTCTTCTCTCTCTCTTCCCAAACCTTCCCCCTCTTTCATAATGAAACTCCGCCGCCTCTTCTGCACCTCCGCCGCCGTCACCACCACCACCGCCGCCGCCGCCGACGATATCACTACCACCACAACCACCACCCTCCACAGCAACCCATCTCTCCAAAGCCTTCCCTCTATCCCTTCCCTCAGTCTCTCTCTTCCTCTCCACCCTCACACCCACCTTCTCTCTCTCTCCTCTCTCCTCCCTTCTCCCCACCCCGTCTCCGCCCTCTCTCTCTCCGGTGACCTCCTCTTCGCCGCCACCTCCCACCACCTCCATATCTTCCACTCCTCCTCTCTCTCTCTCCTCCTTTCCCTTCCCTCTCCCTCCCCCATCAAATCCCTCTCTCTCTCCTCCCCCTCTCTCCTCTTTACCGCTCACCATGACTCCAAGCTCCGCGCATGGAAACCCATCTCACCCCACAACTACAAGCTCATCTCCACGTTACCCACCACGCTTGACCGCCTCCGCCACTTCCCTTTCCCTAAAAACTATGTCACCATCCGGCGCCATAAGAAACGCCTCTGGGTTGAGCACTACGACGCCGTTTCAGCCCTTGCAGTGAACCACGGAAACGACGTCGTTTACTCCGTTTCTTGGGATAAGACTCTGAAAGTATGGCGAGCTTCGGACTTGAAATGCATGGAGTCAATCACGGCGCATGATGATGCCGTCAACGCTGTTACCGTCTCCCCTGACGGGGTTGTTTTCACTGGGTCAGCTGATGGGCGGATCCGGGTCTGGGTCAAACCCGAAGCTGAGAAACGACACCGTTTAATGGCGACGTTGGAGAAGCATAAATCTGCTGTAAATGCCCTCACGGTGAGCTCCGACGGTTCGATCTTATTCTCGGGCGCTTGTGACCGTTCGATCTTGGTGTGGGAGAGGGAGGATACGACGTCGTATATGACAGTGAGTGGGGCCCTAAGAGGACATGAAAAGGCGATCTTGTGTTTAATCAACGTCTCTGATTACTTGGTCAGCGGGTCAGCGGATCGGACGGTAAGGATTTGGCGGAGGGGAATTGAGGGAAAATTCTGGTGCATGGCGGTGTTGGAAGGGCACATGAAGCCGGTGAAATCGCTGGCCGTCAGATGGGGGGGTGAGGGTGAATCTGAGCCGTCCGATTTGATGACGATATTTAGTGGGAGTTTAGATGGGGAGATTAAAGTATGGAGGGTTAAGGTTTCCAATAATGATAATAATGGAACATATTCAGAGCCTCAAGAGTTTCCGTCTATGCAGGGTTTGGGGGCGGATGTACGCAGCCTTCCCTCTTCAGGGTATTAACCTGAAGAGAGACCGTTTCCCAGTGTCCCCAATCTGAGGGCGAGGACTTTCCAGGAGGTCACCCATTCTGTTACTACTCTCGCCCAAGCACGTGTAACTTCGAAGTTCTAATAGGATACAACGATGGCATGTTGGTGCCCTCTTTGGTCAAATAATGATAATAATAATAATAATGATAATTCTTTGTTATTATTTTCTCCAAATAATTGTAAAATTAATGGGAGTTTTTTATAATAAAATAAATTTATGTGATCTTATGAATATCTATAAAAAAAGGCCAATGTTAGTGTTGGAATGTTATTATTGTATGATTATTTATTTCAGTGATTCTCGGAAGTAAATTGGTTAGCGAATTTGGATCGAAAGGGGTAGAGTTAGTTGAATAGAACCCTCTGTTTTCCTTTCAGAGTTGATGATTTATGATTCTCTGTCTGTTGTGAACAGTTCTAAGATCATTTATCTTTACCTTCTTAAAAAATATTTTTTTTGGTTATTATCTTCTATAATTATATTATTGTTTTGTCAATAATGATAAGAAGTTTTGGCAAGTTGTAGGATTAGTTTTATGTTGAACAAGTGCTTTATTTGTCAATCATCTGCTCATAAATGAGAGGAGATAATAGCGACCCCTGCATCAAAATTAAGAAAATTTGGATAATTTATTCTAATAAAAAGCATAAAAGTAATTTTGAAATTTTGGATCTTTAATTTTGATCTAAAATGTTTTTATTATTTCCGCTCGTCTTTCATCTTCTCACGTGAAACATGTCCATCATCAACATACCCAGTGCCTCAAGGGCTCCCGCTTGCGCAGGGCCTGGAAGGGGTAGGATGTACGTAGCCTTACCCTATCAGGGTGAGACCCAAACGGGAGACTATTTTCGAGGATTCTCAACGCAGGGACCATCGCAATGCTTTGGTTTAATTAAACAGTCAGATGTCCCTTGCCCGTACCAGTTTTGAGTCGACTATTCAACGCCCGGGGAAGGCCCCCGAGGGAGCCATTCCCAGTCCGTCCCCCAGCCGGCAAGCGGCGACCCGCTCTCGCCGCGGGAGCAGCTCTAGCAGTCCACCAATAGCTTACGAGTTCGAGACTAGGACTCCCATGCCCAGCCCTCAGAGCCAATCCTTTTTCCGAAGTTACAGATCCATTTTGCCGACTGGGACCCCCATGTCCATTAACAATATATATGTGTGTATATATGACATCTGCTACAAGGAGATTATGTATACCTAATAATGATATTGACATTTATTGTTAGCTGGGGGGAAAAAAAGGCAAAAAAAAGCCTAGGATTTTTATTGGATTTGTAGCATTTTGTGGTGCTTTTTTTAAGGATAATTTAAATTAGTCTTTTGGATGTTGTTTAATGTTAGTGTCATTGATTATTAGTTGTCTTTTAGTTTTTACATTTTAGTAAAAGTAGTATCGTAAATGAGCTAACAATCGTAGTTTAGTATGTCAAGGTTGAAGCTGTACTTATTGACATTTTGGCCAGTTTGAACTAGAATTGAAACTTTTAGACTTGAAGATTTAGAATTTGAATTTGACTTAGCTCCTCTTTAGACTTAAATCGAGCTTAATTAGCTTGGCTTGTGTTGAGCTTATTACTCTAGACCCGTTAATTAGGTAAATAAGTAGGCTAGAGTAAGGTTGACCTTGAGAAAAGTCAAGCTCTATGAACTAAATAACATGAGACAAGGTCGATTGTTGAGATTTTTGAGGTCTAAAGCGAGTTTTGATTGTTGGGCCTCTTCTTTTGAGTTACGACAGAACTATCCAGCTAGTTTAAAAACATTTAAATAATCCATTTTATATTAAAGTTAGATAATACCCTGAACGGGGAAGGCTGCGTACATCTGCCCCCCTCAGACCCTGCATATGCGGGAGCCCTTGGGATACTGGGTATGTTGCTTCGCCTTGCTTTATACTAAAGTTAGCTAGTATATAACTTCATTATTTATATATACAGTTTACTATACATAAGTTGTTATTTTTCTAATTATAAAGGGCAATATATATACAAATGAATCAAATTTAATATAATTAATTTAAGGATATATGTCAGAATATAGAATCAATCATGTACTTTCACCCATTAGCTTAAACTTTTGAAAAAGATAATTCATTGACATGGTATCAGAACCTTGTTGACCTAAAGGTCACGAGTTCGAATCCCAATAGGCCTCACTTTTAATATTAATATAATTTAAGCACAAGGTGATGCAGCGCCGCAGCGGAGGATTAGGGGGATGGAGAAAGAAACGACGACCTTCCCTTTTATTTCATTAAACTCTAATAAAAATTACAGGGGAAAGATAAATTCGATTCTCATTCTCGCTCTTGAGAATATGATGAATAAATAACTGATAAAATAGATTCTAAAATTGACTCCTTAAGCTCTAGCTACCCCTCTCCTTATACTGAGGAGGGTTCTAATTCTAATTCAAATTTTAAATCTAACCAACGGTCGAGATCGCAATCCGAGTAATATAAATCAAAGATTGGGATAACAATCCGTGTGCTCTATTTAAAACAAATAAAATAAAATAAAGATTTAAATCTGAATTTAAACTAATTCTAATCTTAATCAAACTCTATATAAAATAACTAACTTCACACCCGTCCCTTGAACTGTGTCTTTCAGTGGTGGCGCCAGGATATGGTGATGCCAAGTAATGGTGGCGCCAAGTCTTGATATTCTTCCCTTTTACTGCCGTTAAGCCCGTTTCTTGTTTACTCCGGCCACGTGCTTGCCAAGTTTGTCGTTTTTTGGCTGATCCTTCACATGCGGGATGGCGGCTGCATCACAAGATATGAGGTGGGCCTATGTATATTCATGCTTTAAGTCCAAACGAGTATTTATATGAGAAGTCATGTTAGAATATAAAACCGATTATATATGTTAATGTATATTAATTTATTCACATGTAGTTGCTCATTAGTTGGGGGTCCTTGACCAGAATATGTCTGCGCGTGAGAGACGCGGGTGACGGTGACACAAAAGACTTTACTGGCTGGGTGCTCCTTTTAAGCAACAATAATGATGCATGCGATGTATTTTTTATTTTCTGATAAATTATTACTTAGTTATTATAATATTTAATCATTTCTTATAATATATTTTGATAATTTAACGTATATAATAAGATATTTTAAAATCTGAATATTTTCTCAGTTAGATACTCCGTAGTTTTAAAATTTTATCAATATGATACTCTTTGTTAAAATTGTATTCATTTTTGTTGGAAAATGCAAAAAGTCAACATAATTCTGACATTATATAAGATATCTAGTTTTGTGTAGTTCCTAATTTTGTGTATATGTGAAGTCCGAGTCAAGCTGCACATCCCCTTTCAAATTTCAAGGTCAATTTGTCTTAACAGGTTCAAGTCGAGTTTCAAACAAGTATTTGTACGCCTGTTCATAGTCGACTTTTATAAGGCATTACTCAATTTGATAGTCTAATTGCATTGATTCGTGCTCGTTTTCGAGAGCCTTATTACTTCAGTTATACTAATCAATGATTCAGTATAAAATCAACAAAAATATATATAATAGATTTCTTTGTTATTATTGCAAAAGCACTTTTTTCTCCGATAAATAGCGAGCAAAGCTCGGGATATGAAAAACAGCATCCCAGCTTATGGGACCCGAGAGAGACCGACTTACAAAAGCGACCATGAAAAAAAAAAAAAAAAAAAAACCTAATCTCTAGGTATCCAGCGGAGAGACTCTAGTTGAGATTCGATCTGATCTATGGCGATGGATTTGATCCACCTTCCCTAACTCCCGAGATTCATTAGTTTCAGTGTGTAGTTATTCCAGTTTCCTGCCGTTTTGGTTGATCATGCTTTCTATGTTTTGAGTAGTCATGTTTTAGGCTCGTGTTGTGCCTGTTGTTGATTGTCTTCCTGCTTTTTGTTGTCTCTTGTGGCCCCTGTTCTTCTACTGGTGGACTCAGGTCTCGCTTATTCGAGTGGCCTATTTTGTACTGCGACTTTGTCGCTAATTATCGATAAAAAAACAAAACGAATGAATTAAAAGAGCATATTGATGAAACAGTGTCACAGGACTTGCTTGGGAGTTTAAATCATCACATGGACTTATTGCACGAGACTCCATCATCTTTTTATATATAATCTATCGAATTAAGGATTGCAATATAATTTAATTTTCTACAATTAATTAATACAAGGGTTTGTCTGCAGAGGCAGAATTAGGACCTGAAATCGGTGAGGTCAACTATAATATGAATTCTTATTAGTACGAACAGTTGACACTTGTTTCTTATATTACTTGTAATTATACAACACAATTAAATGTATTTTAGTGCTTCAATGTGGGTAATTGCCCACTCCCACTTGTAGACATGGCTCTGCCGCTGCTTAATTGTCTGAACACATGTTAGAAAAATCTATGTATTACTGGTACCATTATTTTCACTTGAGTAATGCCTTTTTACATAAAAAATGATTGTTTTTATTTAACGGAATATGGTTTTTTTTTTTTAGGGTTGGGGTCATTCGGAAACAACCACTAGTGCGCTGTAAAAATAAGACTATGTATATCTTACCTTTCCAGACTCTATCCTTGGGGCAGGAGTCTCTTAGAGATATTGGGTTGATATTGCATGGTATTTCACTTGCTTTATCCTAATTACATTAGCATGATGACAAGAGTTGGTGACACTCAGACACAGCCTCTCTTTAGGGGAGCACCTAAAAGGATAAAGCTGTGTACGTTTTACCCTAGAATTTTGTTTCAACGGGAGTCCTTATAGTACTGAAATGGTTGTTGTTGTTGCGAATTAGCACGACGACAAGAAGTAAATTTTGCAAAAGTCAATGGATATAGCTTTGGTAAACCCTTGCAATTAGTCATTCATTAATCACGTGTTATCCACAGTTTAACCGCCAACTTTACTTGTGCATGCATGCAACGTAAAATAGGGCACGTAAATATTATTATATGTGAAACGTACGCCCACAGTGGGCTGGTATTAATTAAGCTATTATAATAATAATAATAATATTAATAATAATAATAGCCTTTACCGACTATAATCCGGATTAGTTTATTAAGCTGATTAAACACTCTTTGTTTTGTTTTTTATTAATTAAATTACACAATATTTATGTTGTCTGACCAATTTGCCTGAATTCATGAAAAATAAAGATTTTCACAAATATTTTTTCGAGATGATTCATATCTGTAAAGTTGAAAAAAAAAAAAAAAAAAAAACAATGCATGAAGGACCCCCTGTAGTTTGATTTGTAAACTACCTTTTCTTTCGATAACTAAAGTGAAAACTGTTGATACAAAATTGAGCGTATTCACCTAAGTGGAGCCCGAGAAAGCCCACAAATGTGGGATAAAAATAAAAAGAGAAGTAGTTTCCAGAACCAGAAGCAATATATCCTAAAAACTTAGACGCCTACATCTGCGCAAACTGTTGAGATACTAAGTTAAGTCACACAACACCCGGAAACAAACACCAAACTCAATTTAACACTCCAAAAAAACTGTAAAACTACCTATATGTATATTGCCTGATATTATATGTCATGCATGTCAGAATTTTTTGGCGAAAAGTCATCAAATTCTAATGAAGATGCTTACAGGAATCATCTTCACAAGGATAAAAATTTTAAACTTTTAGAATACCTAAGCTCTTCTTGTTTAGAGAGAAGGATAATTCCTTCTTCTAATTGATGAAATTTTTAAACATCATTGAGCCTTTTAGGCCTAATTCATGGAGTTGGAACATAGGAGGTCCACATATAAGCCAAGTAGAGTTCCATCCAAAAATCAATTGACATTAGGTAAAGTAACTCACTAGACTTATAAATTGGAGTTTTAGAATTTGGTGCCCCTGGAGTTGGTGCAGGTGCAGGAGTTTAGGTTTAATTGCGTGTGTATTGCTTTTAGTTCTAGGAGATACTTCTCTTTTTTGTCCCAATTCTATGGGCTTTCTCTTGTTGCGTTTTGGTGAGTATACTGGATTTTGTATCGAGGGTTTTCTCACTAATTATTGGGAAAAAAATTCACTAGACTTATAAATTGATGTCTTGACTCTCACAACTCTAATATGAGATTATACTATATAGAATCACATGTAGAGTTCTCCGCATATTATTTCAGGGGTGGGAGAGCATTGAAATGTAAGATGAAGAAGCAAGCTAAGCGGAAGCTACAAGATTTTCTAAAGGACATGTCGCTCCGGGAACAGTGCGAAGAGATCAGCGAAGGCCTTTGACAAACAAAAGAAGAGGAATCAGGTGAAAAAAAGCTGATGTTGATAGAGATGCTGTTAAGATCCTTGCTGCGAAACGCACGTTATAGATGGGGAAAAGATTAGAGCTCGATTTTGACAGTTATGATCCGCTTATACTGAGTGTTTTGCTTGGATAGATTAGGGGCTTGACTGTCCTATTTTCATGTCTTTTGGTTTGTCTTGTTTGCGAGTCCTCCCTTGTAGTGTTTGAGGCTCTTAGTATTTGTATATTTTTGCTTATTTTTCTATTTATATTGTTTCTATTATTTTGATCCCCATCCTTATACAGGTTGACTCGAGGTTTGCTTGTTCAAGTTGTCTGCTATGTGTATCAGCTCTATCGCTAGTTGTCGAAAAAAAATTTGAGGGGAAAATAAGAGAGAGAGAAGCCCAAGACATGGAAAAGTGTCGTAATATAGCCAGCTGGCTGCCACTAACATAATACACAAAAATAAAAATAATGTGTTTGGGTAATTATAATGCCTCAACTTGCCCACTTGGTCACTACCTTCCTCCCTGGATGACGCCCTGTTTTCCTTTTGTATAATATATGCTTTCTATTACTATATATTATAATCTTTTTTGTAATATAAAATACAACATGACGAAGGAAAAAAAAAATGGAAATTTTTTATTAATTAATATTATATGCCCTCCAATGAGAAAGCATGAATTCTTGTTTCTTGTTGTGATCTATCCTTACCTCATCCATTTATGCCTTTTACCATTTTCTTGTGTTTTCGAGTTAGGCTTCATTAGGGGTGAACAAAACTCAATCCGAACTGGTGGATCGGATTGAACCGGCCTTTTCGATCAAGGACTGGACCGGACCGAATCGACCATATATCGGTCTGGCCCTCGGTCGTATTATATGTGCTTAATCGGTCTTCAGTCCGGTCTGTTCCAAGACCGAAAAATTCAAAGACCGGAGTAAAGACCGATCAACATCAATTATGCATCAAATATTTATTTTTTTACTATTTAATAAATATATAAATATCTCGCATAACTAACCTTAAATTATATATATTGTGTAAATGATGTACCTTATATTTTACATATTTTATTCTTCATTCTTGCGATATATTTGATTTTTACATGTGTATTTTGTTGTAATTTAGGTACGTTTTAGCTTAGAGTGTAACGGAGCAAACAAATGTTGAAAAGCGGCAGAATCAAGTATAATTGAGACATAATTGAAGACTCCTTTGAGAAACCTGACCACGTGGGCGAAAAATGACCAATCGGATTGTAATTCGGTAACTCAAATAGGTCTCGTGAATAATTAATATATATGTATATTTTTAAACATACCCAATGCCTCAAGAGCTATTGCCTACGCAGGGTCTGAGGGGATGTACGCAGCTTTCCCCTTCAGGGTGTTAACCTGAAGAGAGGCTGTTTTCCAGTGCTCCCAACATGAGGGTGAAGACTTCCCAGGAGGTCACCCATCCTAGTACTACTTTCGCCCAAGCACGCTTAACTTCGGAGTTCTAATGGAATCCGGTGACGGCGTGTTGGTTTAAATAATATATATATACGGTGGGAGGAGGGGGGATGCCGCCGCAGCCGCACAGCACGTCGATTCTAAATATCAAAAACCTAATTATTTTTTGGGGATCTTTTGCCAAGTCTTCTCTCATCCTCTCCTTCCCGAAGCCGCTACGAGATCCAAAGGGTTCTCAAACGCCGAAGCGCAGGTGTTTGGAGTACTGGGGGAATTAAAGAAATATCAACGTCAACATCAATTGGGGGAGTCTTCAAATCCTTAGTTGTATCATTATTGTTTTCTTTCTTGGATTTCATGATGTTCAGAAATCCTATGGAGGAGTAGATTTTTAGTTTAGGGATGAAGGGCGGATAGCCGCTCATATCCCTGATTTATATTATACTTTTGACAATTGGTTTAGTTATGTTATATTTGCACCCCTGTGGGGAGTTCTTCATAATTGTTGGATATTTTTATATGTGTGCTTGTAGCCATGACTAAATCTCCAACTTTGCAGCGATTAGTCTTGTGCTTGTAGCCTAGACCCGAACATAACAGGAATTCACGCATGGTCAGGGCTGAGGTTGTACCCAAGCCTGAACCCAATCTTTTATATAAGTTAATATTGAATTAGGAGTAACAAATGAATTAAGTAGTGCTAATGAGATAACTTATTGCTACATCTAGGGTGCTAGGATAGGTTATGCCTTTAGACTAGTTCATTACCCTAAGCCCTAATTTATATATTAACCCAGGCTTAGAGCTTGTAGCCTAAATCCTTCAAATCATCGTCCTAAGTAAAATATAATGACTGGATACATGTTAAGCTACCCTAAATTCAGTCCCTAACCTCAATTAAATTGACACATTTACTTTATATTCAATTTTATTAATTTAGCCAACAATTTATTCAAACAACAAAAACCTAAAAATTCAAACCACTTGTTAATCACTAAGTCTAACTTAACACGATTCCCTGTGGATACGAACCGTATACCCGACAAAGCTATGACGTCTCGTACGCTTGCGAGTAGACAGTTTTAAAACACACATTTAAAACACATCGGTAAATTATACTATTATCATTATTCTCTAATTTTTAACTTTCGTATAAAAACGTTTTTCTTCTTGTAAATTAAATTGTTAGATAAAAATCAGTCCAAATCGGTCCGGTCTTAATCGGTCCGATCCTCGGTCTCATGATTTGGCATACTTTGACCTTCGGTCCGATCCGGTCCGGTCCAGTTCGGTTCAGTCTTGAACGGATGTGCACCACTACGCTTCATTTACCGGGCATTAAGACACCGGATCCCATTAAAACTTTGAAGTTAAGCGTGCTTAAATGAGAGTAGTACCATGATAGGTGACATCCTCTGAAGTCCTTGTATTGCCAACCCAATAAGGTTGGGAGTCCTCGGAAACAGCTTCTCGGCAGGATTACATCATGAAGGGGTAAGGCTGCGTACATCCACCCCTCTCAGGCCACGCTTATACGGGAGCCCTTGAGGTACTGGGGCTTGTTGTTGTTGTTTTTGGTTGTGTTTTCAAGTTCTATCGGTCCGCTTTTACAATAGTTGTTTAAACTGAAACTAACCCTAGAATTTATAATTGTAAAAAATTATATATATATGAAACTTGTGTATAAATTTAAGCGGAAATTGATCCTAAAACTAATTCATAATCGTTATCGTAGCTTTTTTTTTTCCATGATAAGCGAGAGGAACTCGCAATACAAGATTCAGCACCCCACAACCGTGAGACCCGAGAGGAATACCCTCAAAACTAAAGCAAAATAAAAAATGAAACAAAGAAACTTGCAGTATCGTTATTGTAGCTCAATAGATTTATATGTTAGTCATTCTTTTACACAATTTCAGTGTGAAATACTTTAATTATACTTATATATGTAAATATCTTAACAAATATGTATTTAATTATGTAAGTCAAATATGATAAGATATAGTCCTGAGAATATAAAAATTAATAGCAAATAGGCATTTAAATAATATAAAATACATCAAGGTACACAGTTGTGTAGATTCCACATTTAACCAAACTCTATATGCAATGTCAAACGTATTAATTTATTAAAAATCACTGAATCTTAGTCTCGAGGTCACATCATCAACCAACTCCGGCCAATTCGGTCCCCCCACCCCCAAAAAAAAAAAAATATTTACTCAATTGATACAGTGCAGATAAAAAAATTTAGGAGAACGAAAGATTCCACAGTATTCCTTTAAATTCTTCGTGAAAAACAATGAAAAATAACGAAGAAAAAACTCTAAACTTAATTCTCACAATCCAATAACAAGAGAAAACTCTAAAAACTTTAAAATATAATGGTACATAGATAATAAATGACCAAACTTTAGAATATATATATATATATATATATATATATATATACACAACAACAACAACAATCCCAGTGCCTCAAGGGCTCCCGCAAAAGCAGGGTCTGGGGGGTAGCCTTCCCCCTTCAGGGTGTCAACGTGAAGAGAGGCTATTTTTGAGGACTCCCAACCTGAGAGATATGTCTTTATCGCATCACTTATATATATATATATATATATATATATATATATATAAAAGTGATAATTTCTCATAAATTAAATAAAGGCCATTGCACATGTTCAAAAAAAAAATAAATAAATAAAGGCCATTATATGATGGGCTTGGGCTCTTAGTTTCATATCATTCTTATGGGCCAAGAAGAGTCCAGCAAGACCATTTACTAACCCATCATCTATCGAAAGCCCAACTTCATTTGTGCATTTTAAACACGAAATAACCCGGTCCCATTTGGTGCATGAAATTCAAGCTAAGATTGAAATTGGTTTCATTACCTAATTCATGGAATCAGATTTAACTGAAAATTATACAATTCAATTCCTTGTGATGGTGATAAGGAATTGTAATTCCATATTAATTGTACTGACTTGAAACCCAAAATGATCACACTCGATAAAAATGAAATCCAAGATGATTTGAAATTGGAGTTCTTGAATAACTGAAATGTAATATGAAACTCGAAATGACCCTACGTGAACGATTCAAACCTTAATCGATTTAAACCCACCAGAAACTAACCCAATTTAACTCCAAGTTGTAAATGGTTGAATCACTAGACCGAAAATCAAAGATGACTTAAACCAGAAATGACCTTACCTGACTCAGGTCGAACTTAAACAGGATATGACCAAGCATTTTCGCATCCCGAGATAACCTAACTTTAGCACAAACTGTTTTTTTTTTTTTTTTTTTTTTTTTTTTTTTCAAAAGTTAGTTATTTTG
Source organism: Simmondsia chinensis (assembly GCA_018398585.1). Lineage (NCBI taxonomy): Eukaryota > Viridiplantae > Streptophyta > Magnoliopsida > Caryophyllales > Simmondsiaceae > Simmondsia > Simmondsia chinensis. The sequence goes on along the minus strand of JAGTTD010000016.1, from coordinate 30,518,948 downwards.
AGTTACATTTTTCAGTCCTACTTACATTCTAAACATATTCTAAGTTTTCTAGACTAAAACAAACTATTTTTTACTAGATTGATGCAAAATTTGAATTAGATACTCACATTTTTACTAACAATCAAAGATTCAACAGAGCAAGCAAAAACATAATTGGGTACGAAAAACTATATTTTGACCAGGGATGAATTTGAGCTGAATCGAGTCCGAGCTCATAAGGCTCGAGGCTCAGCTCGGTTGAGCCTAAACTTAGTTTGGTGAGTTCTGAACTAAGCTTACAACTTTTAAGTTCATCTAAGTTTAATTTAGGCTCGTTTGAGATCATATAGGCTTAGGTTTGGCTCAATTAGACTCACACTTGGCTTGATTAATGGACATATATAAGTTAGCAAATTATATTAAGATAAGCTCGTTTAGGTCACGAGCTCAAGTTTTGTTAGGATCCGACTCGACTTGTCAAGCTAAATGAGCTGAACTTTTCGAGTTTTATGACTTTGTCTCTAGAAAAATTCTTATTTCTCAATTCCTTCAACTCGTGAACATACCCTACTGGTTCCCTTTGACAATCCCCCATCGGAAAATGATTTCCATATCCCCATACTCTCCCACGTCGTTACAAATCGAATAGAAAATAGATTGAAACTAAGCCCCCCTACACTCCCGCTTTATTACGGATCGATAAAATACCGAAACTAGAAAGGAAAGGAGAAAGATAAAAAGACAGATATAATACGATTACTCAATTTGTACGACAATTGGTTACCTCCATATATAGAGTTTGTCCCTTGGTCAAGTCATATTCGCTCTTTTTCTTTTTTTTTTTGGGTCGCAAAAATTCAAAGACGCTCTATTTATTAAGATCATTAATAAACGAAGACATAACCAAAGGAGGGGGATGAACAACCCAATCATGAGTACAAGCACCAACCGATGAAACTTCGCCACACTATGGGCAATAGCATTAGCCGATCTAACACACCAAGAAAAGGAAAAGGACACAAGCGTAGCTAACATAATCCTAATACCTTTGATAATAGGTGCAATCTCCCAAGGAGGTCTGTCATCCGAAGAGAGAGGTGAAACAACATCCTGACAACTGATGGGAGCCAACGAAACAGCAGCCCGGACCGCAAGACATTCAGCCATGTGGGCAGAACGAGCGAAAACTAAGCCGCACCACCCGCAAATAATATTTGCATTATGATCTCGAACAACAACAGCCAAGCCCGACGACAAAGACGAGCAAACCCAACTTGCATCGGAATTGATTTTAAGAAAACCATACGGGGGGGCACCGACGAGTAAGGTGGGGATCAGGATGAGTTCGGGTGATCTGGGGAAAGTCCTGCACGGACAGGAACTCATGGGCCTCAGCGCAAGCCCGACGAGCAATCCACCGATGGTTATCCACATGATCCTCGAACACCAGCCGGCACCTAGATTTCCAAATCCTCTATTTCTTATTAGGGTAAATTATAGAAAATCCTTTTGACTTTTGCTTCAATAACAAAAAACGCATTTCACAAATAAAATCACTCACTAAACCCCCTCAATTTTGAAAAAAATTCACTTTGCCCCCAAATAACTTTTTTTTGACCATTTTGCTCCCCAAAATAAAATAGTTAAGTGTTTGATTTTGTTTTTAGGTATGGATTTTATATTTTTAAGAAAAATAAGGAATTTTTTTATATTTTTAAAAAGAGGATTTTCTATATTTATAAAAATTATTATTTTAATTAATTATAGTAGTGAAATTATAATATCAATAAAAATATTATATTTTATCTTCTGAACTTATAATAATATTACTATAATTAACTAAAATAATTAAATTTTCATAAATATAGAAAATTCCCTTAATTATTTCGCTAAAAACATAAAATTTCTAATTTTGTCTAATAATATAACATCTTTTTAAAAACAAAATTAAACATTAGAGACAAAATGGTCAAAAATAAGTTGTACGTGGATTAAGTGAAAAATTTTAAAAAGTGAGGGGATTTTGTGAGTGATTTTATTTGTGAGGAGGGTTTCTACTTTTAAAACAAAAGACAGAAAATTTTTTATAATTTATCCTTCTTATTATAATATACTTTTATTCTCATTTATATACCTAATTTGAATATGTATCAAGCTTTATAAACCACGTACTTCTTTAGAGGCCTCTTACATTTTTCACATAACGTAACTTCTTCCATCTCTTCTTTGCAACTTACTACTCTTTCGTAATGGCATGGCTTGTCAAGAGTAGGAGCTTCAATGGCGATTCTGATTGCATCAATGATCCCTAATTTCGGCAGGTGTTTTCGCCATTCAGGCATTAGATTCGTAACTTTCATAATTTCATTGCCGTTGAGATTCAAAGTATTTGTAGAATCGCCATTGCCGATTATCATCCAGCCTTTGTCACTTTCAATTTCGCCGGAACTTAGCAAAATTTGTACCTGTTGAGAAATTCATACGTGAATTGTGAGAAATTTTATGTAATTGGGCTTATATGTGACCTCTTGATGAGATTTCATGTGTTATCAAAGCATGTTGACGGTTACGTGCCTATATTTGATGCGTCGAGAGCATTAGAGAAAAGGCGCTATCCAAGACGAGGGGTGTAGAGTGTAAATGAGCCAAGTTGAGCCGAGTTGCCCCTGCTGAAACTCGAGTTGGATAAGCTATGAAGCTCAATTTAGAGCCGGGTTGTTATTGTGCTTTTGAAACTTTGTTTGAACTTGATTCAATAAGATATTAGGGTTTTTAATACTCGGCTTAATTTGGCTCGTTAACCTAAGCAAGCAGAGTCGAGCTCTGTATCGAGTTAATTTTAGCTCATAATCAAACTGAGGGTCCTATTGAGTAGATCTTGCTACAGAGCCAAGCTATTCGAGTCATATTAAGCCATTAACGAGCTACTTTTTGAGCTGATGTTGTTAGTTAACGAGTTTTTCATGAGTCCTTATCAAACTGTTCACAAAAATTAATGAGTTGAGTATCTGCCATTTGAACTTGGCCCATTAAGCTTATTGAGTAAGCTCAAATTCGGCTTGATGAGCTATCAAGCCCCAAAACGAACACGAACGAGTTCTAATCAATTCTAAACATGAGTAGTTCATTGAAAGTTTTGTTCGATTCACCCCTAGGTGTGTTTGAGTTAGATCTATCGAGGAGTTTAATGATCAATCCAGTTATGGACGATAAAATATCCGATTGGACTGTGCGAAGGTGAGGGATATACTTAAAAAAAGATTCACAATTGAGGGGTGAATATTAAAAAAAAAATATTTATATGAAAGTCATTAAGAAATCCGAAAATCCTATATTATAGTTAGGAGAAATATGATAATGCCCCTTATACTAATTGACATAATGTAACGCCTTTAAGCTGTTGGGTTTGGTGAAATGGTTAGGTTTTTCAACCTCCAAGCATGAGATCTTGGGTTTAAAGCTCATCTTTTTCCCAATATTTTGGGGCTTTACTTAGAATGATATTGTACCTCTTTATAATTGTAAAAAAGTAATAATGAACATATAAACAAAAGATGTAAAATAAAATTTCACCTTACCTCTTTAAGAATAGGGTCAGTTTCAACTGTCTTTCCAATCCTGCGTAATGATCCTTGCATGCTCTCCAGGCGAACCCAAAAGAGACGCATCTTTGTGAATGAGAGATGCCTGCTTAGCTTCTCTTTGTCAATGGCAGACAGAATGTTGCTCAAGTTTTCACTTGGGTTCTTATTGCCTACATAAATCACTTCAAGTTGAACAAAACTCTGTATCTTCTTCATGTTTGTAGTGAAGTCTCTGATCCAATCAAGATTGTTACTTCCATAGATGCATATCGTTCTCCTTTGTTCTACCTGTGATCATTGGGATGTAATCCATTATGTTGTATAAAACCATTTATGGACTTTCGCCCGTTAACTTAAGCTTTTGAGAAAGTTGATTCTTTGATGTGGTATCAAAGTTTTGTTGACCAAGAGGTCAAGAGTCCAGATCCCAACAGTGCCTACACTGAATACTAATATAAGTTCAACAAAAGGTATGAGGTGAGCCTCTACACTACCCTCGACTTCAAACCCAATGTGTATTCGCGTGAGGGGGCATGTTAGAATATAAAGTGAAGATAACTATAGCATGTCTGTAAATATAATTAGGCTAATACTACGAATTGAAAGGGTTGTGTAAGGGTTGAGTTTAACCCAAGTTCGTCATGCCTGGGGCTGAAGGAAGCTTGGATACTTTGAACTCGTGATTGGCTTTTCATGACTTAGTTGGGCTTGAATTCAACTCAAGAAGCTCCGAACTATACTTCCCTCATTTAGGCACATTTAGACTTGTATTTATTTTGGGATTTACTTATCTGAGCACATCTAGGCTCATGAGCCTCCAAGCTTGGGCTTGGCTCTACTTGAGCTTAAAATGACCAGAGCATTTTGATCAATGCACAAGGTTTCCACTAGGGATGACAAATGTGTTGTGTCGTGTCGTGTTCGTGTTCGTACTATGCAAGGGGTCTTAAAAAGGGGGTCAACCCGAACCCGACCCATTTATTAAACGGGTTAGGAACTCTCAACCCTTACTCAACCCAATTATTAAACAAATAACTTGCGGGTTATCCATTTAATTATATCGATAACTTTTTTTTTCATTAAATATTAGTTTTTCAGCTTACAAACATGTTAATAATGCACTTCATGGTTAATAATACTAATAAATACTTGTTATATTTATAACTATTAAAATAAACTATGAAATTAATATTACTAAATATAGTTGAAATTATCTTAACTCAAAAAATATGTATATAATAACAATAATGCATTACTTAAATGCCTAACATAACTATATAAACGGGTCAATAGTGCCAAAACGGGTTACACCGGTCAAACCCAAATTCAACCCAATTAACTAAACGGGTTAAACGCGTCAACCCAAATTCAACCCAGCTTCAAAACCCCCAACCCAAAGCCGCTATCTTCGTGTCGTGTCAGATTTTTCTAATTCTAGTTTCCACCCCTAATTGTGGAAATATGCTGAATAAGAACTCATATGAAATGGGGTCCTAGGCCTCGACAATGAATGCAACAAACAAAAGATTTCGACCGAAGTATCATACCCACAGGGTTAACAACTGGTCTACATTCTCGACCAATAATCCAAGTGACCAATGCTCTTCTTCCCAAAGCTCCACCTCTCTCAAACTAGAAAATGGGTATGCGTTCTTACCTGTTAAGAGCTTTACATGTGAGTCTAGTAGAAAATCCCACGTCAAAGTTATGAGAGAGAAGAAATTAACATATAAGTCTAGTGGGCTACTCCACTTAATCCAATTGGTTTTAGGATGAAACCTCACTTAGACTTATACGTGGATTTTATATATTTTGACCCCGTATGTCGGTGAAATTTCACATTACCCCAAATCCACACCATATCAATGGCATTCAAATTTGCAACCATTCCTTGCAAGTCCAAGGCCACCATAATGGGTTTCTTCTCAAACCCCCATTCTTTCTTTACATAATTGACTGTTGCCGAGCAGAGTGACCATGGGTGTCTGATTGAGTACCATGGCAATGAGTTTGACAAGAAACTATATGTTGTTATTTCAGTGCCCGTCCATTTCCCAGATGGTGAAATTGGGACCCATATGATTTTGTAGGGTTCTTCTCGGTTGGTGTGTGAATTAGGATGATCTTGAGTCTGATGGACCAGCAAGAGCAGTTCCTCTATTGGTAGGATCTCTGGGTCTGAGATTAGCAGTATCACAACCTTGTTCTCCATTGCAGAAATGGCAATCTGTCGAGGAACAATTACACTGGTGAAATTATTTGGAGGAAGGGCAGTTATCCTGGAAAGAAGATTCTATTGTGCAAATACTGAAGAATTGGGTTCGACTTATATACAGAAGAACAAATATGAAAAAATTGAGAAGAAAATAGAGAAAGAGGAGACAATAACACACATATATGTGTGATAATCCCTCAAATTGAACGAAAAATCATTTTTTTTGGGGGGGGGGGGGGGAGGGGGAAGCAATTCACTAAGAAATCTAAAAGAGGATACAATCAGGACTGGACAAAGCTAAATATATAATAGGTACAAGATGAAAAGACCATAGATCTCTTTAAATAGGCCTATCAGCCTGAGACAACACACAATAGACCTTTGCTCCACTTGAGACTTAAATTTTGACACACATAGTTATATTAGATTCGCCTCCTGAAGGGGAAAGGCTGCGTATATCTACCCCCCAGACCCTGCTTTTACGGGAGCCCTTGAAGGCACTGGATTTGTTGTTGTTGTTGTTGTATAGTTATATCATATTCATGTATATGTTGCAAGTGATGTTTTATATCAAAATTGTTTGACGTTAGTTGGAGTGGCCCTCAAGTTTATATGTTGATTTGTTCTTTGTTGCGATGCTGATATGAGATTATGTTACTAGACTCACATGTGAAGTGCTCAAAAAATGTGTGTGGGAGATAAAAGAGGGGTTGTTGGAGTCCTACATTTCCATGAAGTTTGGTATATATGAGGCCCATATATAAGTCCAAGTTGGTTTCTATCCCAAAAATCAACTCATTATGCTTACATGTTGGATCTCTTCTCCCTCTCGTACCTCCGATGTTGGACAATTTAAGTATACTAACATGCAAGGTTCTCAACAGCTTATATTATGTGGACCTCCTTGTAGACCTTGGCCTAACTAATTGATTTTCTAGATGGAGTTAGATTCCTTCACTAAAAAGTAAGAATAATGAGAAGCACAATGTGAATTGAGAATTTGGAGTTCTATAGAAGAGACCTTTTCTTGCAAGGAAGAATGTTTTAGTGGGAGGTCATTCTTCAGAGCAAATAACATCGGGAGCACCTCTTGGTTGTTACCATGTCTTTCTTTGAAGATATTCAATAGTTTCTGATGCATCTTCGTCTCTATTTGATGGCAAAACAAACAGATCAAATAACAGTCAGTTTTGCAAATATTTTTAAAATTATTGTATTTTTGCCCAAAGCCCAATGTTTAAATCCAAGTGCTGGAACCTGTTTGTTGCTGACAGGCATCCACCTGCAACTTCAGCCGTGTACCAATGCGTTTTATCCTGCTTTCTAGACTCGAGAGTTCCCACACAGAAATCAGTACTAAATCTGGATGCCTGAAGTCAGAAAATTAAAACAATTTCAATGATCAAATCTCTTATGCGGAGCGGATTATGAGATTATGGGGGCCTAAAGCGAGTCTTAATCGTTGTACCTCTTTTTTTAGTAATGAAGGTGTTCACATTAGTTTAAACACATCTCAAATATTCCTTTTTACTTGCATATATCATCTAATACGTGAGTTCTTTATATTATTTATGTATATATGTTTATGTATTATACATATGGATGACATTCTCCTATTACAAATGTGATTTTGCGGTAAAAGCAACTCTTAGTTTAACTAATTTTCAAAAGTAGCCTTTAACAAATTTGAAGCTTCAATCAATTGTTTGGATTGTTTGGGGTCTTGATCGGCCCTAACACATTGACACGTGGAATCCACGGATAAGTGCTAGTGAGCCTTTATCTCAAACCCAACGAGTATTTGGTAAACTAGTTACTAAGCTTATATGATGATCTCTTGTTTGTCACAACTCATGTAAAATTTCCTATGGCCAAAGCCTAGCATATAAGGAGTTGGGACATCAATATGTGAAATCCACTTGTCAGACAAATAAGGTTCCATCTCAAATTCAATGTAACCCACTAAACTCATATGATGATCTCGAACTTTGCTACCAGATTCACATCTAAAGTTCTTAACATCACAAAAGTTCCCTAGAATTTTCACCAATCGATCAATTTGAACTACAAAATCAAAGGGAAAGAACATGCACTTGCTCATCTGTGAGTGCTCTGAACTTGGCAACCTTGGATGCGCAGACCAAGCAGCTTCTGACAACCCAATAAGCAGCAACATACATCAGCTTCTTTAGCACAGAGACTGTCGTTTCATCCATCTCTACATAACTGATGGGTAACCCTTCAATTTTCATGACACACCTTGTCACCTCCATGAAAGCATTGGCCATAGAGCCCAATGCTTTAAAGAGAGGTTTGATTTTGTTGAAGTTTTCTGGCAACTGCTTAAGTAGAGCTATTGATGCAGCCAAAGAGTTGGTGTGCCTTGATTGTACAAGGACCCAGAATTGACTGTAGATGGTGACAAAAGCCAAGATTGATAGAGCTAGTTTCACGTCCCATGTATGGTTTCCAAGGGATTCGAACATGGATAACGTACTTGCGTGTATATTTCCTCCTTTTTGGCACTCGAAGGTCTGTCATTCCATTTGTCTATTAGATTAAGCTGTTGGGATTTTTGGTTACTTGACATGCATTTTATCTAGAATGTATCAAACATTCGATGAATTGAAATTGATTGCGGCTTGTTTTTGTTCGTTTTGGGTGCTTGATAGCTTATCGAGCCTAGTTCCAACTAGGGGTGCTTGCCTCATTAATGTTCCCAAATAGTTAGATTGGACTTGTTAAGAGTTCATTAAGGGCTCGATAATCATAAGAGATCATTAATGACTTGCAAATAGTTGGTAATGGCCCAATAATAACTTGAATATCTCAGCTAGATTCAGCTCAATAACGAACTTGAATCAGCTTGATTACGCTAACGAGCCAAGTATTCAACACACTAATATCTTACAACTTGAACTTGAGCTCAATAACCCTTGTCAAGCTCAAGTTAGAACCAAGAGTTTGCTTGTTTCAACTCGGCTCGTTTACACACTTAACGTATCAGAGTTTCTTTGATCAGGAGGTCTTGAGTTCAAAATGTCATCACTTCCATTGTTTATATTAATATAATTTCAATGCAATGTATGACGTGGATTGTACATTATTTGTACTAATGGACATTCACGTGAAGGATTATGTCAAATCCAAAAGTATTCATGGGGATTTTATCCAGTGGCTTAAGCTGTTGAAATGGTAGAAGGGAGACTGACCTCACGTGATATTTGATATATAGCGATTGCGAGTGCATCTTGTGATTCATCCATTTCAATGCTGCTCAGGTCAGTGGCATCTAGCTGCTCATCTGTTACCTGCAGCAGAATCGGAGGACTAAATAATTAATGTTTTGCTAGAAGTTGAGTTGATGAAGTTCTGCTTATCAAAATAAAGAGTTTGCTCATTGCAACTACACAGTAGCGCCTGATTTGGTCTGTCCACACGCCAATGAGACGCGAGGGCATTCAGATGGACCAATCAAAAGCTACCATGTATTCTTTTAGCAAATAAATATAATCGAAACTTCAGTAAACAATCATTCTCTTCTCTTCTTGTTAGTGTTAGGCAAAATACTGAAGAAAAGTATCCGCTTTAGATGTCCAAAAATAGATCTGAAAGAGATTGAGAAGAGAAGAGAGAAAGAGAAAATAATAACATGGAATTTACGTGGAAAACCCTCAAATTGAGGGAAAAATCATGGGCGGATGAAAAGAGCAATCCGCTGTGAGATCTAGAAGGATAATAAATCGGGAGCCACAATAGGGAATATATATAGGTGCCCTATGGAAAATCCTAATATTGGATCATCAGAACCCCTAACGATTGGGTTAGATGCATTGATCCACAATTGCGATTTAAAACGGGCATAGCTTTTGATATGTAAAGAGTTACGAGGCCCATAAGATATCAAAATGAATTTGGGTTGAGGTTGGGCCCTCAGTTCTCAAAACATGCCTCCATTTTTGAATCGACATATAAATTTGAGATATAGCAACACCGTTAAGACATACATTTACTTGTTTGGATGCAGTAGTATAACGCCAGATAGTTTCAGCAGCACGGAGCAACATCTCGGCGTCAAGATCATGGTGAATGGGATCATGACTCAGCAGAATCTGTTTGATAACCAGTTCATCCTCCTCTTCTATTGACAACGATGAATTCGTAAAAAATTTCTCTCTCCAGTAGCAGTTCATGGCCCTCTTGATGTTGAAGAGCTGTTGGCGTATGAGGTTAAACACAAAGATTACTACATTTGGCAGCTGTGGAAAATCAGAACAATTTTGTCGGGCAAGTAAGTAAATTTGACTGCTTTTTAGCATTTTCTTTTAAATACTTTATCACCTTTTTACAGTAAGGTTGCTCCACTCAAGTTTCATTAACAGTCTTTTCATAAGCTGGGGGTGTAAACTGTTAAAGAGTATAAAATTATTTATATGCTTTTATCCATCATCTTAAGCTTTTGAGATAGTTGTTAAGTACTCTACATGTGAGTCTAGTTGAATTCTACATTGAAGTTGAGATACAAAAGAGATCAATATATAAATCCAATGAGTTTCTTCGCCTAGCTAATTGGTTTTAGGATGAAACCTCACTTAGGCTTACCTTTGGATTTCATATATGTTTCAACTATGTGGTTCAGATCTAAAAGAGGCCCAATGAAACTTCACATTTGGTTCCTTGATGCGTTATAAGAGCATTATCAACTAAGAGGTCATAAGTTCAAATCCTAACCGCTCTCATTTTCAATACCAAGACATGTTCAAATTCAACCAACCTTTTTTAGGTAAAAAATACGTTTTTTAGAATAAATATTTTTTTCTAGGATTTGAGGGTGTTTGATCTTATATTTTGAGAAGCAAGTTATTCTTATATATTTTTTAAGAAACGTAAGTTTTTATTTATATTTTGCAACCCTTTACACTTTGTTATGCTTTTTTGAGTCCCGATAATCTCTATGTAATCATAAAAAGAGGCCCAATGGAGATATCATATTGAATGCAGCAACAAAAGAGGAAATTCCCAGGGACCCAGTTCATATAACCGAGCTTTCCCGGCACTTTGTTCCTCACGCAATCTTGCGTAAAGGGGCACAAGAGCATCAGCAGACAATTGGTCTAGGATTCCGGAGTCTCTCTCTTTCCTAGAAAAATATGGAGGAGCTTCTTGGGTTAGCCTTTTCTTTTGGATAAAAAGTAATGAGAACACTAAGAGAACTATCTATAAATAGCCCTTCCAAGTGTCTGGAATTATTCTCGGAAGAGTTCTCAACTGCTGACCATCAATTACGTCTTTCCTGTGCCAACAATGCCTAACCAATGCAGTCAAACTTGCTGCTGACCATCTTTTACACCACACCTTTCCCAGATATCCCTGATAATCATGATAGTCTTTCATGGTTATTTATATTCCGTAGTAATAACTTTAATAACCAGTAAATTGTCCCCTTCAAAGTGAACACATTTAGCTCCTCTACCTATGCAAATGGACAAGTTCCTCCATTTGAATATCAATTTCAAGCCAATGAGGCATTACATCAGTGGGTTGAGGCTCTAGGATATGACGTCTTAGGTTCAAATCTCCTTAACCCCAACTCATTACTTATACAAAAAAGGTATATCAATTTCAAAAATTTATACTAGGTTTGAAGTAATTGATTTCTGCTCATAAGTTTTTCGAGAATGTTTATTTGCTGACGTAGTCTTAAAACTACTTTGACCAAGAAGTTTCAAGTTTAAATTCCTAGATTCTCACTCTTCATAATATAACTTCAGTACAAGTTACGAAGTAAGCTTGTGTACCCACTAGGGATTGTATAGAACTATTCATGAGCCTTTGGTCCCAATACATACCGAGCCACTTTATATTTTTGGTGTCTAGTAGATTTTGATTATGTTAGTGTAATATATTTGTGATAAAATTTGAATTAGAAAAAAAGCTTTCAATGTATTCACAATATTGCTCAAAAAACATGAGAATATCACTTTTTAAAGCGTAATATTTCTTTTGAGATGAGGAATGCATTGATTAAAGGCTGAGAATACAGAAAAGGTTGAGATTATGAGCAAGATATTGATTTCGGGGACCAAGTGTGCAGTCCTTTTTACTTCATTGATATTGATTGATTTCCTATATTTTAATATGTTAGTATTTAACTTTGGAAAATATTTATTTCTATCTTTTTTGATAATTTTTTGAATGAATTCTTAAATCATGTGAAAAATGGTTTCCTCCTTTAGATTTTGGACCAGTATTAATAGGTGGTGCGGTAATCAGTTATGGTGATGGGATGGATCATATGGTGTTATGAAGTAACTGTGATAGATAATAGCAAGCCTTAGTTGTGAGTTGTAGTTGCGAACAAGCTGTACTGATCAGGGAGCCTTGGTAAAGGCGAAATATGAGCAACAAGCCATGATGGCGGACAACAGAGTGGACCATGATAATGAGGTGCAATTATAGGAGTGATGAGTCATGGTGGTGTTGAGGCATACTGATACTGGTGAGTGGTAGAAGTGTATAATAGTGATGGCAATGGTTAGATAGTGATTGATGGACTGGTGGCCATGGTGAGAGAGTATAGTGATAAGTCATGGTGGTTAAAAATAAATCATTGAAAATGGCTAGTTATGGAAGTAGAGGGTAGTGCAGCGAGCCATGAATAAGAATGACTTTTTAAAATGTCCTTGTAAGCAAGCTGTGGAAAAAAAAAAAAAAAAAAAAAAAAAAACCCAGTTTTGATCTTTTTTCGTCTAGTTATAAAACAGTATTCTAATTATTCTTAACAAGTTTAATGATCTTAAATGCTTGTAGAAACGGAGGTCTTATAAGAATTTGAGCCCTATATTTTTGCCATCTGCCTGTTTTTAACTATGTCCAGTGGCTTGAGATTTGAAGTGTTTTCAAACAAGTGTGGATCACCCCGCATTACAGTGAAAATTGTTCTTTTGATCAAGTTCAGATGATTGAGGAAGAATAGGGACGTTATAATGTTATTTATAGAGTGACCATTCTTTGGTGTATCTGGCTAGAAAGAAGTGACAAAATTTTTACGAAGAAATAAACTTCGATGATTTTATTATGAGAGAAGGTAATTCTTTTGAGCTCACTCTAGGCAAAAAGTTTTCAAGGCTTCTCAGGCACGACCTTGGTTGATCTGTATAACGATTGGAGTTCTTTCTTTCATCAGCGTTATATTTTTATATTTCATTTCTTCATTGAGGATGTCTTGTCCTTGACGATTTGTATCTCTTTCCATCTTAATTTTAATTCTTTTGCTATCAAAGAAAAATCTTCATATTTGAATTGGATTATGATCTTCAATATTGTTGAAGCGTCAAATCATGCTTCATTTCCTGCATTCAATGGTAGACACACAAATAATTCATCAAGGCAATCCTTTGTTCAGTTAGTTTTTTATTAGATATATTAGTGTTATTTACACCCAAAGTCCTTGTACTTTGCACATTATATCAATTCAGTCTCTATACTTTTAATCATGTCAATTTAGTCCCTGTACAATTCAAATTGTGTCAATTTGGTCCTTAAAATAAAATTAATGTTGTTAATAAAATTTTTAATGGTTCGGTCAAATGTTAGGTTGAAATTTTACTACTTTTTTTATTTCTTATTTATTCCTATTATTTTTTTTGGAAGATATATAGACTTAAGCATTGGAAGGGTTCCCACCAGGCTAAACCTGTTGGTCCCTCTGACCGTTTGTTCATCTTACAAGTTGCATTAGGATTGGCCCCTTTTCCTTTCTCATCAAGAGTTTAAATTCGACTCTCCTTAAAAGAACGTGCTCTGAAACAATGAAAACAATAATATTTTGAATATAACAATTTTGTTAAGATTGATATTTATCCTAATGAGGGACGTAGACATTTTCCTGCATGCATGAAAATGCAACTATATTTTCCAGCTCATTCAATGCCCTGATTGAGCCACATAGTAATAATTCCAATTATATTCATTTTCGATGTCTCATATCTACCCTGTCAGAAGAGGCAAACAACTGTATATTACGTATGGAGAAGAGCTAGATGCGGGCCAAAAAGGAGCTAGATGGAGACGATTAGACACGATCTCACTCATCTAAACCTAAATGAGAAGATGGCCTTAGATAGAGTTGAGTCGTGGGTTAGAATAGGTGTAGCCGACACAGCAGATTAGGATTGAGCAGCACAAAGAAGCTAGTCCATAGCGTCCTTAGGCTTATATGTTTGCTATTGTTGCTGGTTGCTTATTGTCTGCGGGCTTTATTGTTACTCTATTGTGGTTGAGTGCTCTATGCTTTGCTTTGTGCTTAGTGGATTGTTATTTGACTATGCTTTATGTCTCGTTATGTCCCGTTTGTTTCTATGCTCTTTAAACCCTTGGACACAGCCTCCCTTTAGGGTAATACTCTAAGGGGTAGGACTACATACATCTCACCTCCCCTCGACCCTGCTTTGGCAGGAGCCCATATGGCACTGGTGTGTTGTTGTTGTCGATAATATTTATAATAAAATGTTACTACATTATAAAAAGTATTTATTTAATATTAGTTTTTTATTTTAATAACCCTTTTTTTGTGTTTGTTAACTTCTCAGATAATATTTTCATTAAATATTTTTTCTAAGAAAATTCTATTACTTTCAAATTATAAAATATTTTTAATATCCAATAATGTGAAATTATATCTATTTAATAACTTTAATAAATGTTTTTTATATGGATCGCTTCAAAGCGGTTGGCAGACACATACATTAATTTTTGGGCTAAACGTCAATTGAGGTAACCCCTAGAAAGAACATGAAAAATAATACTTTATGCATTAAGTTTGGTGAATAGTTTCCTCTCTTTTTTTTTTTTTTTTTTTTTCCCTAACGAGAAACCCGGTTACGCAGTAAATTTTGGCTCATACGGGAATCCACACAACATAGTGGCCAATTAAGTTTAGGATTTCTCAGGGAGAGGCTTAAGGGGAGAATCAAACTCCTGACCTTTAGTATAAAGTAATACTCTATCTCCTCACTTGTCTCCTACCACTGAGACAAGTCCCTGGTGCGATAATTACCACATTATTATTATTATTATTTGATATTATAAGAAAAAGATCCTCAATAGTATATGTATATAGTGGGAAGTTCTCTAAAAAATATAAGATTGAAAAGAATAAGAAAAAAAAAAAAGAAATGGGAAAAAGTATTAGCCCCTAAAATGGCTTAGATAGGTCATTATTGTGCAAAAATATTATTTGTCATGTATTTAATCACAAAGATATTTTAGAGTAAATTATATAAGCGCTCTAAAGTAACGGATCCATAAACTTAATGTTGTGGGGTGGTATACTTTTAATGAGAAATATCATATTACAACAACAACAACAACAATCCTAGTGCCTCCAAGGCTCCCGCATAAGCGGGGTCGGGGGGTAGATGTACGCAGTCTTCCCCCTTCAGGGTGTCAACCTGAAGAGAGGCTGTTTTCGAGAACCCCCAACCTGAGAGGAATATTTTCATTGCATCATGGTGATTTGTTAGCAATGAGAAATATTATATTATATATAATATATAGTTAAATAATTCAAAAAAAATTAAAAATATGAAAATTAACGCACAGCAAAGTGAAATTATGTTAATATATATACAGTAATATACTATATAAAATATCTCGAGGAGTCTTCATATTTTTGAAAAATAATAAACGGGATATTACCTTTTACATTTTAATTATTTTTTTTATTGTACAGAGTCTATATTTAAGTTATCTATCTACCTAAGTAATTTATGTATGCTAATTATAATGTAATAAATGCTTTTGCTTTTTAGGAGGGGAATGGGTAGGATTTTTAGTTCAAAATGGTCCCTTACAATTCCTATAGAGCCCTAAACCCCACAAAATATTTAAATTTCCCTTTTTATGCTACAAAATTGATTCCGATATGGTGATCAAAATTAGGTAAAAATTAAAAGGATGGAGTACTAATTTTGTCATGAGATAAAATATGATAGATCATTTTGAACAAAAGAAAAGATGAAAGACTAATTTGAACAAAGCTACAAAGATAAGTGATGCAGAGCGCATATGGGAAATGGGGGTACGGGAAGGTTCAACAGTCTTCCCTTTGAATTTTATTTAAAAATGGATAATAAAATAATAAAGAGGGGATATTGGATAAACTTGTTTCTCACAACCCGAGAAATCGAGAATCACAAAACATAACAATGGAATTTTTTTATTAAAATTAAGTCTACCTTTCATCTTAACCTAGCCTCCTTTATACAGGGGAGGAATTACAAATTCAAATTCGAAAATAAAATATGGAAAGAAAATAAATTAAAACGGAAGGAATCAAAACTATTCCGGGAGTGTCTCATCCTGTATGCATGACGAATGGGAGCAAATATTAAAAGTTTGTGATATATGATTTTGGATTTTGCCTGCATCCTTTTTGATTTTGATACATTACGAGGGCTCTCACGTTAGGTTATTTTATTGTTGCAGTGCTCTATGACCTTGGTCCCTTAGGATAAGGCTGCTCGGGACTCCTCTTCTTTCTCAAAGCACTCCTTTGTTGCTTGGATGATCTGTCATGGGTGTATCATTGATTTGACCAGGCTAAAGAGAATGTGATTTGCCTTCCCGAGCCGTTATCCCTTGTGCTTTTTGGGGGAGGACGAAAGGTATTTCATCTCTTTCTCTTGTGATTTTGCTAAGTTAGATTGTAATGTCAAGGTTTTTAAAGCTGGATTTAATTTGCATTGACGCGTTTAGATGATTGGGCTGAAGGATTTGACCCATTTAACCCATTTTCGACACGCTTGACTTGTTTATATAGTTATGTTAGGTATTTGAGTGGTTCATTGCTGCTATTACCTATATATTTGTGGCAGCCTGTTCCACAATAAGATAATTTGAACTTTATTTAGTAATATTAATTTGATAGTTTATTATAACAATTATAAATATATCATATATTTATTACTAGCAGTAATTATGAGATATACTATTAGCATATTTGTTAGCTGACAAACTGATATTTAACTAAAAAAAATCACTACTATAATTAAATGGATAACTCACAGGCTATCCATAATTGCGTTGAGTAAGGGCTAAGAGTCCCTAACGCATTTAATAAACATTTCGGATTTGGGTTGAATCTTTCTTAAACTTCACATATAAAACAAATACGAACACAACACGACATGACATATTTGTTAGAGCTATATATCACCATTAAATCCGCGGGGTTGGTGGACAGATGACATTTAATCGTACAATTAGCACCATTCTTATAAATATTTAAACCCCACCACTCCTACTCCTCACCATAACCCAAAACCCATTAATTTTCTCCTACTCTTATTTAAAAAACAAATTCCCAAAAAATAAAAATAAAAAAATCCCCCTTTTTATTGAATTTCTTACTAAATATAGCATTTTCTATGAGCAATATGTCAAACCCCATATTGCATGCAATACAATTTGCATATTCCTATGTACATTTTAGTGACATAATTTTTGCCCTTTTTGGCCTCGTTTCCTTTCTCTTCATCCATCAGAAACTGACCAATAAGGGTCCGACCCTATGGCCAGTGCTCGGGATGATCCCTTCATTTCTGGGTCACTATGATGAGATCCATGACTGGAACACCCGAGCACTGGTCAAGGCCGGTGGGACTTATAGGTACAGTGGCCTAGCCGGAAATGGGTGCCATGGGATCATGACTGCGGACCCAGCTAATATTGAGTTCATGCTTAGGACCCGGTTCAAGAATTTTCCTAAGGGAGAGTATTATAGGTTGGTTATGAGATATATATATATATGCACCCATATAACTCGAAAATATGAAATGAATGTTAATTGAGGGTCTTGTTGGGTCCAAATTCAGGTTGAAGTTAGTTTGACACAAAGACGATACTATTCGTATTTAGTCAAGTTTTAAAAAATTTAGTTGTTTTCAAAAATACTTTTTTGTTGAAGTACTTTTGTATAAGTGCTTTTCATGGGGGTAATTGTGTCCGAAAAATTTATAATTTTGGCTCTGCTTCTGTTTTAAAGAAGCACTAAAAACAATTTCTGCGTCTCTTTCAAAATACTTTTCTTTTCAAGTCAAAACATCCTCAAACCCTGAAAAAATTATATTTTTCCTGATAAAAAACAAAATAGTCAATTCTAAGGTAAGAAGCTTGATCAAGGTGGTCGCGGTTTCCAGAGTTGGGTTGAATTTGAGTTTATGCATTTAACCCGTTTAAGATGGAGGGTTTCGGCTAGGCTTTTTTGAGTTTGGTTAAATTTGAGTCAATGTATATTAACATGTTCAGATAATTGAGTTGTATTTAAGTTTGATCATATGAGCTTCGTGCCAACACGCCTGTTGACATATGTGGTTTTAATTGTCCCATGTACTGGCACGAGATAATATAGACTGTTGATTTATATGTTATTTTGATAATTTATTCTAAAGCTATGGCACAGTATGTACTAGTTGCTAGTGTCATTGCAATGACATATTGTTGTCACGTGTGTTAATAAGTTGGTAGAATGGCATATACCAAAAAGCCCCTCATATAACTAAGCATGTAACTCGTAGATTATCAGTTGATTAACAGAGTTATCCTAGGGCTAAACGGGTCAGGTTCATGTCATCCCAATAGTTCATAATACAACAGAACATGACATAATATATTTGTCACCTCTAACTATAGGGAAAGGTTCCATGAGCTACTTGGCGATGGAATTTTCAACGCCGATGATGAGAACTGGCGGGAGCAAAGGAGGATTGCAACATCGGAGATGCATACAACCCGGTTTATGGAGTATTCATTGAGAACAATGCAAGATTTAGTATATAACAAGCTCCTGAAAGTCATTGAAAAACAAGGTATATTGTTGAAAATTAACGTTGATTTTATGATGTCATTCAGTAGTTCTCGCTTCCTCTTCTTTAACCCTTTTTTTTGATAATTAGAGAGATAACTCTCAGTACTAAGTTCTTTTTTTATTTTTTATAAGTTTTTTATTTCATCTTTCCTACTAGGCCTATAAGTGTGTTCCCTTAGTTCTTTTTTTTTTTTTTTTGAACATGTAATACATATTGTGAGCCCCTTTTCATGTAATACATATTGAGTAATTACATACACATTTTTATGTATATATCTGTTCAAGTAAGATTTCAACCTAAAATTCATTGACAATGATATAAAGTAACTCACTAGATTTATTTGTTAATATCTTCTTTCTCCCATCTCCTGTGTGGGATCTACACTCAACTCACATGTGGAGTTGTTAAAAATATTCAAAGCTATCCTCATGCAAATGTTCATTGGGCTTGAAGTATGTATATTGATTAGATATGCCTTATACCTTGTGCTTAAATTATATTGCTATTGAAAGTGGGAGCTGTCAAAATTTGAACTCGTGACCTCTTGGCCAACAAAGCTCTATACCATATCAAAGGACCAACTGTTCCAACGGTTTAAGCTGATAGATGAATGCCTATTGGTTTTATACTCTCACACCTTTCCTAAATGTTTTTTTTAACAGGAACAGAGAAAAAGAGTGTTGATCTACAAGAACTGTTACTGCGTTTTACGTTTGATAATGTTTGTGTGGCGGCATTCGGGGTGGATCCCGGCTGCTTGGCCGAGGGCTTGCCGGAGATTCCTTTTGCAAAGGCGTTTGAGGAAGCCACTGAATATTCTCTCTTCAGATTCTTGGTGCCCCCTTTTGTTTGGAAGACACTTAGGTATATATTGTCAAGTAACTAACTTTCCTAAAAGCTTAAATTGGTGGATGAGGGTCGATAATTAGTCTATATTCTAATATGCCCTCTCTCGCAAATGTCCATCGGGCTTGAAGCGTGACCTCATATTCTATGTTTAAGTTATGTTAATATTTAGAGTAGGAGCTTTTGCGGTTCAAATTTTATGACCTTTTGGTCACAAAGCTATGGTATTATATTAAGGAATCAACGTTTCTAAAAGTTTAAATTAATGGGCGAAGGCCCATGATTAGTTTTATATTCTAACATGTACATGTGAAATTTTTCATGGGACCCCACCTTAGCACAAACTAGATCAACACAAAATTTACATACAAGTGAGATTTTATCTTACATATTAGTTAAGAGTAACCTCATTAGACTTTCTCACATTACTAGTTGTGTGTTAAAGGACTCCACATGTAATTTTAATAAGAAATTCGACTTAGGATTTGTGAGAAAGAAGAAATTAATATATAAATCTAGTGAATTACTTTTCATCTAATTCCAATAAGTGGATTTTATGTATGCCAACTTCGTAGGATTTATTATTGTGAGACAAAAGAGGGTTCATTTACCAGGCACTAAGGCACCAGATCCCATTAGATCTCCAAAGTTAAGCGTGCTAGGCGAGAATGGTACCAGGATGGGTGACCTCCTGGGAAATCCTCGTGTTGCCAACCCTATAAGATTGGGGGTCCTTGGAAACAGTCTCTCGGCAGGGATACACCCTGGATGGGTAAGGCTACGTACATCCATCCCTCCTAGACCCCGCTTATGCAAGAGCCCTTGGGGCACTGAGTCTGTTGTTATTGTTGTTGTTGCTGCTGCTATAGACAAAAGAGGCTTTTATTAGATGAGGGCCCAGGATAGTTAAGCATGTGAAAATTGTTTATTGGGTCCACAGCCCATTTGAGCTGTGAAGTAGTCATTTATAACTCTCAATTTGTTTTTGAGAATTTATTATACTATTAGTCTATATTTACCGCATACAGCCATTTATAATAGGGAAAAAGATAATTTATGTACGATACGCTATTAACAAATATCATCAGGGTCTCACCTGAGGGGGTAAGGCTGTGTATATCTTACCCCTCCCAGACCCTGCGTACACGGGAGCCCTTAAAGCACTGGGACTGTTGTTATTGTTGTTGTTGTTGTGTACACTATAAACAAATATGTACATATACAAGTTGCATTAAACTGGCTTAAACACCTTAGTTACCCCCTAATAAATTCTCGAGACCAACCCTAAACTTTAACATAAACTTTTACTATACTCACATGTAAAGTTCTCGAACAGGTGCTTCAACATCTGGAAGGAGAAGAGGCTCAAAGAAGCAGTGAAAATAGTGCATGAATTTGCAGAAACAACAGTAAAGAACAGAAAAGCGGATTTGAATTTCAAGCCTAAGGATGATCATCACTGTGATCTCTTATCAAGACTCATAAAAATGCAGGATTTTTCTGACAAATTTTTGCAAGATTTTTGCATCAGTTTCATTCTAGCTGGTAGAGACACCAGTTCAGTGGCCTTAGCTTGGTTTTTTTGGCTTTTAAATAAAAACCCACATGTGGAAAATAATATTTTTAATGAAATAAATGAAATTATTAAAAGGGGTCAAAGTGAAAATAAAAAAAAAGATGTAACTTTTATGGGTGAAGAACTGGAAAAAATGGTGTATTTGCATGCTGCATTGTCAGAGAGTTTGAGATTATATCCATCTGTGCCAATTGATTTTAAAGAGGTTTTAGAAGATGATGTGTACCCAAATGGGACTAGGGTTTACAAAAAAGAAAGGGTTTTTTATCATATATACGGGGTGGGGAGAATGGAATCGATCTGGGGAAAAGACTGTTACGAGTTTAAGCCAGAACGGTGGATCAAAGACGGGAAACTGATTAGTGAGAACCAGTTTAAGTATTTGGTTTTCAATGCGGGGCCGAGACTATGTGTAGGGAAGAAGTTTGCTTATATGCAGATGAAAATGGTGGCTGCTTCAATACTTTGGAGGTACAGGGTTAAGCCTATTGAGGGCCAGATCGTTACCCCGAAACTTACCACTACACTTTATATGAAGAATGGATGGTTCGTGACTTTTGAGCCGAGGGGGTGATAAAATTCAGTGATCTACAGAGGAGGGAAAAATGGAGATAACCGAGGAAGTTGGTGACTAAATCTTCTTCGTCGGTTCCTTTTTCTTTATTTTTCAGTGACGGTTTGTATAGGAGTATAACATCATATTTAGGGAACGAAAAACATCAAAATAGTGATAAGTCAAAAATAATGGGAATTATAAAGAATCAAAGTTCGATGTTTCTTTGATCGTTTGTGTAAATTATTGTTACTAGAATAATATTGTGCAAGACTTGTGATATAAATATTACGTTCATCTTCTGTTGAATAATGATGTATTCTCAATTGCCAAACTAAGAACTGTTAGATTTGATTTACTGGTTAGATTACCTATTCTAAGCACGAGGTCTTGGGCTCAAAATTTATCTCCCCATTCCACAATATTGGTGGTGCTATTTAGGATAATGTTGTACCTCCTTACTATTGTAAAAAAAAAAAAAAAGAAAGTAAATTGAGTCCTAACTCATCTTTTTAATTTTATTGTTTCATCACAGGCAGAGGGTTTATTTATCAAGCACGAATGCAACTGAATTTCATTACAACTCTAACGTTCAGCGTGCTTGGGCGAGAGTAATACCAGGATGGGTGACCTCTTGGGAAGTCGTGTTGCCAACCCTATAAGGTTGGGGGTCCTCGGAAACAGCCTCTCAACAGGGTTACACCTTAAAGGGGTAAAGCTGTATACATCCATTCCTTCCAGACCCCGCTTGTGCGAGAGTTTTTGAGACACTGGGTCTGTTATTATTGTTATTTCATCGCAGGCAGACAACTAGGGAATTTTCAATCACTATCAGCAGTGACTCTTGAGTAAATGTGCTGCAATGTTTGAAAATAAGTGGGATTGCAAATAAATGAATGAAATAGATATCCCAAAAAAAGGACATAAATACAGGATTATCTGTAATGATACACTGAATCAGGGTTGGAAACAACCTCAAGCAATCCATGCACCCGCTTGGAGTCCCCAAATTTAGAAGTTGTGATTTTTGAAGTAATAATTGTTGATATTAATAAGTTTTAAGAGAAATATTATTATATATAAAGGGCCTCATTTAAAAATTTTGTTTGGGGCTCCAAGAATGTCAGGACCAGCCTTGCACTGAATAAGGCCTTTTTTTAATCTATAACGGTACATTCTAAGTCAATAACCAAAGAGGGTACCAATACGCAGACACCGAATCCCATTAGAATTCTGAAGTTACGTGTGCTTGGGCAAGAGTAGTATCAAAATGGGTGACCTCTTGGGAAGTCCTCATCCCTCAGATTGGGGGTACTCGGAAACAGCCTCTCTTCAGGGTAACAACCTAAAGGAGGAAGATTGTATACATCTACCCCCGACCCTACTTAGGCAGGAGCCCTTGAGGCACTAAAAATGTTACTTTTGCTTTTTAACGGTACACTGTAAGTCAATGAAAAGAAGAATAAAGTTTATAAATCTAATGAAAGTAATTAGAAGAAATCTAGAAAAAACCGAAGACATCAAATAATCGTACTGGTATTATGTTATATGCACTGAATGCCTTTTTATTTTGGTCGACGAATTTAAAGTCAAAGAGATTTAAAGACCGATTGTGAGAATTCTCACACATCGAAATCCTAAATCATATTAATACATATAAAAGAAGATCGATGAGAAAACGTGATGTTGGCACTTATGCGGTTTAACTTTATGCCTACATCTAACAAGACGTGCACAAAAAAATGTGAGGAAAACAAATGTCACTCTTGTATCACCATATTGTTGTAGTGAAATTATTAGGCAAAAAATCAATGAACTGTGTTCGATTTAAATAGTAAATTACAGAAATGAAAGAGACCGAGAAGAGAACAGAAAGGAAAAAAATAACATAAAGATTTACGTGAAAAGCCTTCAAATTATGAGTCTAAAAAGGAGGATTACAACTGGAGCCACAATATAGAGTTGTCCAAATTGAAGGCGTCTGTCCTCCGATGGAGGTTAGCGTTGAGCAACTTGAGCTACGATTGTGCTCCCTTGGCTATCGTTGATGACGTTTGTTTCTTAATTGACTCATACATTTGAGACATAATACAATATAAATCTTTTCAGTATCGAAAATTTTACTACTTCAACAAACATGAAGATACTGTAAGGAAATTTTTCTTTTTTTTACGAAACAAACACTTATAACCTAAATAGCCTCAACCAATATCGGGAAATGTTAACGGTAATTTTAATATAGTATCAGAGCATTCACATTGCAAAAGACATAATGCCCCTTTTTAATTCAAAAGAAACGTTGCCATTAGTCCTATTTTAAAAGGGATAATTATGTCGTTTGCAATCTAAATACTCTAACAATAGTAAAATTAGCCCTAATATTAACATTTTTTAAAAAAAATTACAATTATTTTAGTAATACAGTAAATTACCCATTTTCTTAATGTTATCTATGTAATACACATATTACAATACGTATTCCTATTTATCTTATTAAAGAATAAATAATATTGAAAATAATCAATATTTATGCTATGGTTAAATTAAATATTAATATTCCATATATTACTAAATGTGTCACTTGAACTCTTAAATTACTGATTATATCTCCTCATGTGCTAACGTTATGCTTCTAATACCTCTACTGTAAATAACATTGTCCTTTTTTTTATTAGTTAACGAACTAACAGAAATTTTCATTTATATAACTGAATAATACATGTACATATTAGATCGTATTCAATTTTTCTCCTTTATTTTATAACTTTAACTATAAACCCAAATTATGTATTTAATATATTTTTCTAAATTATTTTGATAAATAAGAAAAGAAAGGAAAATGAAGTGGGCTCAGTTGTTTTGCTTTAGCCCAATTATAGGCCCGGCCCAATAGTCCAAGAGACTTTCTTACGCTTCGAGTTGTTCTAATGCCATAAGCTTTGCCAAATGAACTATCTTGTTGCTCACTCCATTTGCAGATCTCCGGTTTCTCTCTCTGGCAGCTAATCTTGTAAGTTATTCTTTTAATTTGTCGATGATTTAGGGTTTCATTTGTCAATTGTATTGAATTGAATTGTGCTCTCTACATTGTTGACGAATTAGGGTTTCATTTACCTAATTTATCGTTGATTTCGCCTTCTGGTAGAGTAACTAGTTTAACTATGATATTTGTGTCTTTAGGGTTTATGTTGATTGAATTTGACCAAAAGAGTTGTCAATAGCGGGATTGAAGATCCTCCCAAGTTTGTATTTAGTTTCAATTTATGCAAAAGGAACGATTTTGAAGCTGAAATCCATTTTCTTCTATTTAATGTCTTGAGGGTTTAAATTGATCTGAATTCAAACTGAAAGATGTCAAAAGCAGCGATTGATGTTCCTCCTGAGGATGAATTTAGTTTCAATTTACGCAAAAAGAAACGAAATTGCACTAGAAAACATTAGGTTGAAGCTCGGATTCATTATCTTCTATGTTATGTCTTCAGGGTTTAAGGTGATCTGAATTCAACCCAAAAGATGTCAAAAGCAGCGATTGATGTTCCTCCCAAGGGTGGATTTAGTTTTGATTTGTGCAAAAGAAATGAAATGCTGTTGAGCAAAGGCGTGCAGCCCCCTTCTTTCAGGAAGACTGGTACCACCATTGTTGGTTTGATATTCAAGGTACACCAGAGCTTCATCTGCTTCCGGTTATTTTTATATTTATCTCTCTCTTGTTTGTGTGTTTATGTCATTCTGTTGTTGATATGAGCTTCCTTGTTGAGTATTTTCTGTATCTGGGTAGTATGTCTGTTATTTTCTAATCTTCATGCACTGAATAATAAGTAACTGGTCAGATTAATCATTTAGTCTTTGCTTCTTTAGCTAGTTACTGATGCATAGAGCAGTTTTGAAAAATTTTCTATAAATATCCATGGAAAGTGAGAAGACGATGATATATAGAACATGAGGGTTTAACGCTCTCTTTATTTGTGCTCTTTCTCTTTTCTGTTCCTTTCTTACCCGATAACCCTCTCTGGAATATTCCCTTTGTTTTGAGTGGCTGAGGAGGATTGGGTGATATTGGTGTTTGCTTGATTAGCACAAATCTGCTCTGGATTGAATGATTCGAAGTGGATTACAGAGATAACTTACATAGTTTGGAACAAGCTGATAGTGAGCTAATAGTCACTACAATTATGGGATGTTAGGAATCTAATTAGCATCACTAGCAGAACAAACTTTAATTGTGGATTGATGTTGATGGATGGTTTTGCTTGATAATGATGGGGCCATAGAGGAGTTGAATATGTCTTTTTTTTCCCCTTCTTATACACATTAATAGCTGATCTCATGTTTCGCCCATGTGAACTTAATTTTTGGCTTAGAATTAAATCATCTTCTTAATAAATTACTGCATGGTGCTGGTCTGTTGTTTGATAGGATTTGTACTAGTACAATTGAAGCTTGCTATCACCAATAACACCACCTCTTTAATTGGCCATCAACATAAGTCCTTGAAATTCGCAGCAGTGTTTGTATTCACATTGATTATAAATTGAAGACTCATTTTTTTAAAAAATTTGGGCCTGCCTCTCTTTAAGATGTTGCTTGAACTTTTAAAGTGAAAATATAGTCCATGGCAAGCAATAGGAGATGCTCTTCTACATGTGTATTTATTGTCAATAATATGTAGTATTTTCCCATGGATTTCATTGATTCAGGAAATTTATCATTTAACTTTGAATATGTCTTTCTATAAAGAAATGTTATTGTGTTGTCACTTTAGATGTTCCTAGCTCATTACTCTGGTGAAATACATTGGTGGTGCCAGTGGATGAATGAATTAGTTTCTACTGCCATAACTTTTTTTTTATCTTTGAACAAACAAGGCGGAGTTTCCTGCTTTAATGAACTTTCTGAATATATTACAGGATGGTGTCATCCTTGGAGCAGACACTAGAGCTACGGAAGGTCCAATTGTCTGTGATAAAAATTGCGAGAAAATTCACTACATGGCACCTAACATTTATTGCTGTGGAGCAGGAACTGCGGCTGATACAGAGGCTGTGACTGGTAATATCCAGATGCGCATATTTAATCTTTGGCATGAGCTAATAATGGGTGCATCATAAATTGTAGGTCAGCTAATATATTTCTAGTAGATGGGAAGAAGAGGAGAAATTCCCCATGCAATCCATAGGGAAGGGGATCCATCTAGGTTTTCTCAATTTTTCTCTGTTGATTAGCAAAACCAATGGTCATCTACTATGTTGCCCTACCCCTGTTAGTCTCGGTGACTGTTTGCCTGCATGTTCCACCGTTTTTATAATTTTGATTATTTGCACTATACTATGTAATTTATGAAGGGTGTCAACTTAGTTCCTATATTTTATATGTGTCAATTGAGTCCATCATCAATGAGTTTAGGGAAAATCTGACTTGCACAACCTCTTTTCTCCATTCACTAATCAAAAAGCTCGTACAGCACATCAATATAGTTCAGGACTAAACCTTTTTTCACTCGTTCTTTTGCTTTCTATATTGATCTGATACCTTTTATTGTAGATATGGTAAGTTCCCAGTTGAAACTACATAGATACCATACGGGTAGAGAATCAAGGGTTGTGACAGCTCTCACAATGCTCAAGTCCCATCTATTCAGGTAATATTGCAATTTTCCAAAGATTTAGTAAAATACAAAAGCTTCGGCTGATAATTTGGCCCAGTTCGAAATGGTGAGCGTATTGGTTACGTGTTTCAGCTATCAGGGGTATGTCTCGGCTGCGTTGGTACTTGGAGGCGTTGATGTGACTGGGCCGCATTTGCACACTGTGAGTTGCATTATTAGGTAGAATTCGATGAGCGTACCGTAATTAATATGCCAGCACTGACTATATCCTAAATTTAATAACAATCTGCAGATTTACCCTCATGGGTCCACCGACACGCTCCCTTTTGCAACGATGGGGTCAGGATCCTTGGCTGCAATGGCTGTATTCGAGTCAAACTACAAGGAAGGGCTCACTGTAAGTGCATGCTATTCATGGAGTCCTTTATTTCTTTATTTCTAATTTTTGGTGTCGTATTTGTCATCAGTTGTGCAAAACGACGACAATAACCGACCCAGTGCCTCAAGAGCTCCCACATATGCAAGGTTTTGGGGGGACAGGGGGGAGGGATATATACAGCCTTACCCCTTAGAGATGCTACTCTAAAGGGAGGCTGTGTCCGAGGACCCCTAACCTGAGAAGTATAAAGCATACAAGCATAAAGTATAAATTTGTCATCAGTTGTGCAAAGGGAAACTAATTTTTGATCGGATTTTGATATACTAATGACATAACTAAGCTCTAGGCGCTTTTTAAGTAAAAAATTTGGAGGTTTTTAGATATAACGTTAGTTGATTTATGGAGAGACTTGAGAGTTTTCTTATGATAAATTATGTTTCTTGTTGCTTTTCTTTTGAGGTCTTGTCGTTAACTTGCTGTAACTTTCTCTTAATATGATTTCTTTCATTATTGAATAAAATTTGATTGGGTTTTGTCACTTGATTGGATACTGTTGCTATTGCTTGGTTTTATGCTTTTGGCAAATTCTTACCATGGAATTGAGACATCGATCTGATACTACTGTTCACAAGTCACTTTCTTATTCGTTATTCTTTTTTTTCCTTTTACTTTTTCTTGCCTAGAGAGAGGAAGGGATTGAAATGGTGAAGGAGGCTATATGCTCTGGTATATTTAATGACCTGGGAAGTGGTAGCAATGTTGACATATGTGTGATCACAAAGGTTTGTGCACATCTTCCTTCGTTTTCGCATCTTTTCCTTTTCCTTTTTCCTTTTGCTTCTCTTTAGCCCGTGGAAAGTTTTTAAGCCTCGTTAGTTGTATTTGTGAAATAATGAAGTAGCTATATAATCATTGATTTTTAGCCACAATTGTAGTGCTTCACTTACAAATATTTATTAATGCGTTTATTGAAGAAAGTACAATATATATGTAGTATGAAGGCCGTTATAGAACAACCGTTATGTAACAATTTTCTCAGTATTTGCTACATAACAACCTTTATTTGATTTCATGCTTCAGCCTATCATGGTGTTGGCTCATAGTTTTTTTCATTGTGATGCTTGCTTCTGTAGGGAAATGTCGAGTATCTGAGAAATCACACCTTACCCAACCCTCGCACATACATACGTGAGAAAGGCTACGCTTTTCCGAAGCCAACAGGTAATATTCGTTACTCGTTTGTCGAAGCCAACTTACGTGCACCATGACTAATCCTCGAGTTACATGCACAGTCTGGTTGAAAATTCTTCTACTTGCTATAGGTTAAGTCAGAGTCAGAAAACCTAGTGGGTTGGGCCCAAATGAATTGTTTGCGCCCAGTAGCAGGAAATGAACCTCAAACTTGATGCTTCGTGAGAAGTTGGGTCCAAATGTCGTACTGCTTGAGCTAACTTCCTGAGGGTTCGTTAATCTGAGAACCTCTTAGGATGTATCAGTCATTACAATGGTGATGTTAAATATGTTATATCAGATACCTGATGCTTCATGAGACCCCAGGTCCAACTGTTGCCTCTTGACTTTCCACTAAATTGATAATCTGAAAATAGCAGAAGATACAATTTCTTTTGTCTGATGACCTAGATGGCCCCGGCTAGCTTACGCACACCTCAACCAATCCCCAATTTATCGTGTTAAAGTTTCTGTAAATGCAACTAGGTAAAGGAATTGTTTGCACTTAGTGACAAAATTCAACCCTCCTCAAACCTAGTACTTCAAAACGCGTTAGTTCCCGTGCCTTACCATTCATGCTTCTTGGACTTGGTTTTACAGAGGCAATAATGACGAAGGTGATTCCATTGAGAGAGAAAGTGGTGGTGCTAGAAGGAGGGGATGCCATGGAAGAATAAGAATCATGGTTGCAACTCTGAATTGGAAGTGGTGTTTTAAGACTTTTTAATCCTTGTGTTGAACTAAATGTAATGAATTGTTTGATTTTACTTGAGCATTATATTCTACTACTTCTGGTGATTCACCTGGCAAGTGTTGTAACCAACGCTCTTATTATGTCTCTGTGTTAAGAAGACTGCATGGGGGTTCAGTGAGAAATTTTATGTCGGAGTTGTGAGAGATAATAGATTAACATATCAGTCTAGTGAGTTGCTCCATCTAATTCTTTTTAGGGTTGAAGGCCTTTGAAAACAGTCTCTCTATAGGTAGCACCTTCTAGGGGTAAGACTACATATATTTTAAGTTATACCTTCCCAGATCCTGCCTTGGTGGGAGTCTCTTTGAAGTACTGGGTTGTTGGTTCAACAAAAATGTTTTTCTTATAGAATAAAATATTTTGAATTAAAGATATTTTTCTCAAAATTTTTTTTATCTTCTAAATAAAATGATTTTACTCTAAAATTTGTACGTTATTCGCACTTACCCAAATTGATGTAACAGTGAAGCTTATGATGTGATATTATTATGGGAAATATTTTTCTTTTGTAAAGGAGATATTCTTTTGTATTTGTGGTTTTTATAAACAATAACAACAGACCCAATACCTCAAGCGCTCCCACCTAAGCAGAGTCTGGAGGGGTAGATGTACATAGTCTTACCCCTTCAGGGTGTAACCCTGTCAAGAGCCGGATTCCAAGGACCCCAAGCTTATAGGGTTGGTAACACGAAGATTTTCCAGGAGGTCACCTATTCTGGTACTACTCTTACTCAAGTATGCTTAACTTCGAAGTTCTAATGGGATGAGATGTATTAGTACTTAGTAAATGAACCTGTTTAGGGAGTTTTTGGTTGGGTTCTTGAGGGTAGAACTAGGCTCAAGTTCTTTGTCGTTCTTATGAGGTCTCTTCCCCTATTTATAGGGGAATATATGCGTGGGCAGCAAGTAATGGGGGTAGGGTACCGCCTGGTCCCCACAGCTAATAGGGATATTGGTGCTTTCTAGAGGTGAGGTTACTTAGGTGGGGGTGTCCCCTGGGCCTTGTACCGCCTGGTGGCAGCTATGCAGGGAGGCGGTAATGGCCCCTGGACTCTGTACCGCATGGTGGCAGCTATGCAGGGAGGCGGTAATGGGCCCCGGGACCCTGTACCGCTTGGTGGCAGCTATGCAGGGAGGCGGTAAAGGCCCCTGGACCCTGTACCGCCTGGTGGCAGCTATGCAGGGAGGCGGTAATGGCCCCTGGACTCTGTACCGCATGGTGGCAGCTATGCAGGGAGGCGGTAATGGGCCCCGGGACCCTGTACCGCCTGGTGGCAGCTATGCAGGGAGGTGGTAAAGGCCCCCGGGACCCTGTACCGCCTGGTGGCAGCTATGCAGGGAGGCGGTAAAGGCCCCTGGACCCTGTACCGCCTGGTGGCAGCTATGCAGGGAGGCGGTAAAGGCCCCTGGACCCTGTACCGCCTGGTGGCAGCTATGCAGGGAGGCGGTAAAGGCCCCTGGACCCGGTACCGCCTAGTGGCAGCTACGTAGGGAGGCGGTAAAGGCCCCTGGACCCTGTACCGCCTGGTGGCAGCTATGCGGGGAGGCAGTAATGGCCCCTGGGCCCTGTACCGCCTGGGTGTAACTTTTATACTCATCAGTTAGCCCCCCACTTTGAGGTCAAAGTTTCTTTGGTCTCAAAGTGTATAAATATCCCTTCATACCCTTACCATTTGGGCACTTTTTGTTTCTCCAATTCTCTAACTGATATCTTAGAAACTGATAATGGAGGATGTCACTCGTGAGATGCTATCTTGGCTTCTTGCCAAATCTCTTTTAAGATTTTGTTGTGCCTCTTTTGGGTTTTATGGTTTGCTTACAGATAATGATTTTGTTAAGAAACAGTCTTTCCGTGCGCTTGAGCGTGACGCTGATGAGGTTTTGTTGCAACCAGAAAGTGAGTTTTCTCGTGACAGTCTGGGGGTATTTTCGTCTGCCGGGGACTTTTCCCCGGTTATGCCGCCGGAGATAATGGAGGTGTTGACGGATAATATTAGAGTTCTCGGTGTTCAGGGCGGTCTGATATTGTATCGAGATTACAATCTCTCCAAGTTGTTTGTATGTAATCCTGCCCTGGGCGTTCGTCAGTTGGTGCCGTTGCCTGAAGGCATTTTAACGAACTGTTTGGATACACCTTTAAACTTAGTGTATGAATGTTTTGATTCCACTCTTCAGTTTGGTTTCTATCTTTTCCTTATGGTAATGGACTTATCCTACCCTTGCTACGGCTTTTGGCCTACTGGGTACCAGGTGTAATTTTGGCAAGGCAACTAGAATTTTTGGGGAAGCCTGAACGGGGGTCCCCGAAACGTTTTTCTCATGGACCATGTCTGTTTGCGTGGGGAGCTTTTCTTTTTGTCTGACTGGGGCCATTATATTGATGGTACTAATAACCGCCCATATATAGTTCGCTGGAATACCGAGACAGGGGTTGCTTATAATACGACCCTTCCGGGCGTAGTTTGGGATAACTTGTCATCGTGCCGAGAGGCGAAGATTTCGAGGTGGTGGGATGTGACAACAGGACCCCCTTCCCTATGCCTGATAACACTCCGAAGTCCAGTGTTTACCATCTGGACTTTAACTAACATGGAGGATCCCTCCTCTTGGGTAAGGCGGGATCGATTATTCATTCGGTTGCCTTGGTCCGGAGGTAGATGGGACCCGGCTATCACAAGCTTTACCGTGTCAAAAGAGCACCTAACGTTTACAGCACGCAATCAGGTGTTCCGGTGTGCACTTCGGGGAGACCTTCGTGGCCGTTCAGTTTTCGTAGGACATTATCAGGGGGAATTTCATACTCAGTTGTTTCCATATTCGAGCTCTTTGTTTCGTTGTGGGAATGATCCCATGGTTCCCCATGCCGCGCTCGAGTAGGTTGTGACAATTGTAGGAGGGTGTTTTGGAATCTTTTTGTACGTCACTTTTGGCAATGTAGTTGTATTATCGGAAGCTTGATGTAATAAAACTTTGTTGTAATATATGCGAACGTCCTGGTTATAAAGATTTTACCGGTGTCCCTGTCAAGGTCTGCTGCTTTGTTGTTCCCGCTTATATTTGTGTGGGCTTATTATTGGCCCTATGTTAGCTAAGATATAAACAACCATCCTGATATTGGATAGGCACTTAATCGTGGGCTTTCAAACCTATGAGGGTTTACCGCCCGTCCCTGATGTTAGGTGGGACACACAACCGACCCCGTGTTAAATGGGGTTCAAAAACCGCAGGCTCTCAAGCTGGTGAGAGTTTACCGCCCGTCCCTGATATTAGGTGGGACACACAACCGCCCCCGTGTTAGATGGGGCCCAAAAACCGCGGGCTCTCAAGCTAGTGAGAGTTTACTGCCCGTCCCTGATGTTAGGTGGGACACACAACCGCCCCCGTGTTAGATGGGGCCCAAAAATGGCGGGCTCTCAAGCTGGTGAGAGTTT
This sequence comes from Simmondsia chinensis, assembly GCA_018398585.1. Lineage (NCBI taxonomy): Eukaryota > Viridiplantae > Streptophyta > Magnoliopsida > Caryophyllales > Simmondsiaceae > Simmondsia > Simmondsia chinensis. Next base: position 30,485,927 of record JAGTTD010000016.1, on the reverse strand, counting down.
ACGACCCGTCCCTGATGTTAGGTGGGACACATAACCGCCCCCGTGTTAGATGGGGCCCAAAAATGGCGGGCTCTCAAGCTGGTGAGAGTTTACCGCCCGCCCCTGATGTTAGGTGGGACACACAACCGCCCCCGTGTTAGATGGGGCCCAAAAACCGCGGGCTCTCAAGTTGGTGAGAGTTGACCGCCCGTTCCTGATGTTAGGTGGGACACACAATCGCCAGACTAATTTCTGCTTTCTTTTTTATAAGAGACACCAAGCCTCCATTGTTCAAGGAACTTAGAATACTGAGGCTTTCACATTAGGTGAAGGGTGACCGCCCATCTTCTTCTTGCTCTTACTCCACAACCTGAGCAAGAAGACCAAGCCCCCATTGTTCAAGGGACTTTGAATACCGAGGCTTTCACATTAGGTGAAAGCCAAGCGGTTTCTTTACATTAGGTGAAGGGTGACCGCCCAACTTCTTCTTGCTCTTACTCCTTAACCTGAGCAAGAAGACCAAGCTCCCATTGTTCAAGGAACTTAGAATACCGAGGCTTTCACATTAGGTGAAAGCCAAGCGGTTCCTTCACAATAGGTGAAGGGTGACCGCCCAACTTCATCTTGCTCTTACTCCTTAACTTGAGCAAGAAGACCAAGCCCCCATTGTTCAAGGAAACTTTGAATACCGAGGCTTTCACATTAGGTGAAAGCCAAGCGGTTCCTTCACATTAGGTGAAGGGTGACCGCCCAACTTCTTCTTGCTCTTACTCCTCAACCTGAGCAAGAAGACCAAGCCCCCATTGTTCAAGGGACTTAGAGCACTGAGGCTTTCACATTAGGTGAAAGCCAAGCGGTTCCTTCACATTAGGTGAAGGGTGACCGCCCAACTTCTTCTTGCTCTTACTCCTTAACGTGAGCAAGAAGACCAAGCCCCCATTGTTCAAGGGACTTAGAGCACTGAGGCTTTCGCATTTGGTGAAAGCCAAGCGGTTCCTTCGCATTAGGTGAAGGGTGACCGCTTGACTTCTTCTTGCTCTTACTCTTTAACCTGAGCAAGAAGACCAAGCCCCCATTGTTCAAGGGACTTAGAATACCGAGGCTTTCACACTAGGTGAAAGCCAAGCGGTTCCTTCACATTAGGTGAAGGGTGACCGCCCAACTTCTTCTTGCTCTAACTCCTCAACCTGAGCAAGAAGACCAAGCCCCCATTGTTCAAGGGACTTAAAGCACTGAGGCTTTCACATTAGGTGAAAGCCAAGCGGTTCCTTCATATTAGGTGAAGAGTGACCGCCCAACTTCTTCTTGCTCTTACTCCACAACCTGAGCAAGAAGACCAAGCCCCCATTGTTCAAGGGAATTAGAGCACTGAGGCTTTCACATTAGGTGAAAGTCAAGCGGTTCCTTCACATTAGGTGAAGGGTGACCGCCCAACCCATACCTGTGGGACCTAAGGGGTCGTACCACGTGACGCTTTCTCTCTCCTCACGCCCCTTTTGTTCCCTTTCCTCATAAAAGCCCCACGAAAAGCCCTAACTCCTCAATTCCCCATTTTCTCTACATAATCCGACTCTGCCTCTGCGTCTCTCGCTCTGACTGCCTTTCGTCCTTCACCCGCACTTATTTTCATAACAATTAAAAGGTATTTGATTGTGTCCTTACTATTTTCGAACCGTTTTTTGGGTTTTTTCCTTTTTCGTTTTTGCCCCTTCTTTTTTTTTTTTTTTTTTTTGACAGGGAAGCTTTCTCGTTTGGGCTCCCATGGCAGAACCTGAGGCTCCCATGGTGGAACTCGAGGTTCCCATGGAAGAATTCGACGAAAGCTTCGAGCTGGACCCCCAGCTCATAAACGATCTTATCGCAATTCTTGTCGGTTGTCCTGCCGTTTGCCCAGGTGAGGCGGGGGTGTTTTATGATCAGGGACTCTCCCCCTCCGCGTGTTGGCCTGGCCCTCAGGCGGTACTTCCCCCACCTGACACCAGCGCCCCCGCCCTACCAACGGGAAGCTCTGGTGGGGCTTCTACTATTTTTCAGGGTAAGATCCCTTTCTAACTTCTCCTTACATTTTGTGAATTAGTTAAATGGCTCCAAAACGTGTGCAGAAGGGAATTGGACGTTCAGACCGTGCTAGAGGAGCGTCTTCAGATGAGGGAATGATGGTGGAGTCGTTATCTCAACTGGCTCCCTCATCACCAACGTCACCTGAGGAAATGGCCGTGCGTGCCCAATATCCCGATACAGCCGTGACTCTACCCCTAGGAAACCTTGTATCCTCATTAGCCATGGTAGAGGGAATGAGGAAATTTCGCGAAAAATATTTTTTTCCCAAACGATTACGAAGTTGTTGGCCCCCAGGAGAGCGACAACATTTTATACCCTCGCTCCCTTGAATTGTTTGCTGTTAGTGTGGATGCTTTGGAGGCCGGCCTGCGCTTTCCCTTGCCGCCCATCCTGGAGTGGGTTTTTAGGCAATATTCCGTGTGCCCTAGTCAAGTTACCCCCAACAGTTTTCGTAATATTTACGGCTACCTCCTCACTTTTTACGTGGCCGGCCTGACCCCCTCCACCCTTAACTTTGATTATTTATATAGGGCCAAACAACTTAAGGGTGTTGTCAGTTTTGAGGGGAAGAGTGGGGTTAAGCTTGTGGAGCTTAATCCTTCAAAGGTAAATTTTTGGCAAAATAGGTTTGTTTGGGTCAAACCTCCTAGTCCTTGAGGCATCCCTCATTATTGGACCTCGTTGAATAAGTGCAGCGTCCCCTCAGAGGACGAGTTATCTGCCTTAGATAGGGAGGTAGTTTGGTACTTTGAAAGGGATTTAGGATCACGGTACCTTGCTACCAAGGAGGTATTGTGCCAGGAGAAAGTGTTGATCCGGGCAGGCTTGTGTGCCCGACCAGTTAGTGGTGAGTAACTCTTTGGGACGGCTAAGTTTTTCTTTTTTGTTGTTGACCGCCCCTTGATAACTTTACCTTGGCTGCTTAATTATCTCTTTTCAGGATCAGAGGCCGACGTAGACATTGTAGCCCTCACGGAATCCTGCCGTGAGGGGCAAAGGAAGAAGAGAGGAAAGGATGAGGGTAAGGGCAAGAGAACCACTAGGAGGGGCAAGAGGGCGGTCGCTGAAGAAGGAGGAGGGCCTCCCTAGAAGGTCACTCGGTCCAAAAAGTCACAAGTGGAGGCTTCTGCCCCAGGTGGTAGTTTAGAGGGGCCCCCTCCACCGGAGGTCGTTCCTGAGATGCCCATAGTTCAGGCGTCTTCTACTGCTGGGAGATCCTCTTCAGTTCCAAGCAGTCAGGGAGCACATACTTCTATGCCTCAGTAAGGCGACGGTAGAGCGTCAGCCGCACCCTGTCCTGAAGCTGTCCCGATAATGGAGGAAGGCGCACCGCCCGAGGGTTCTACCCGTCCCTCTCCTTGCCAGATCGTTAATGACATTCAACGTGCTGCTTTGACGGTTCTTCCATCTGAAGACCCTCAAGTTGTGACCCGAGACACGGTAGCCACTTGTGTTGCTAAGGTAAAGACTACATGCTATACTTTTGAGTTATTATCATGTTAACTACATGATTTGGTATTTTATCTTTCAGGTCAGCTCCCTTTCTGCTGCTATGGCCTTAGGGTGGTTCCGTGAACAAGAAGCTGCTACGCAGGAGTTGTCTCAGTTACGAGAGGAAAAGAGGAAAGCAGTAGAGGCGGCAGAGAGAGCTGAAAAGGAAAAAGAGGAACAGACCAGGGTCGTGCTGAGGGTGGAAAGGGAGAAAGAAATACTAGCGGCTGAGTCCCAAAGTTTAAGGGACGACATTTGCAAGCTGAGGGAGGAGAAGGAGGCGTTAGCTGTTGAGGCTCAAGGACTGAGGGAAGAGTTATCTTCCCAGTAGGCACGGTCAGAGAAGCTTCTTACCGAGGCTCAGCATGCTCGGATCGAGGCTGCAGAGGCGATTTCACGCTTCAGAGAGAGCCCTGAGTTTCGTTCCTTGACGAGCACCTACTATTGGGAGGGTTTTGCCTCAGGTCTGTCAACCTTTGCACAGCGCTTAGCTCGCAGTCATCCTCAGCTTAGCCATGAATCTCTTCAGCTGGTGGCGGACCAGCTTCGCCAGGATATCATTCGTTCTCGGGGAAGTGCGGGCAGCAGCTAGGCCCATCTTTTAAACTGACTTTGCTCCTTCTTTCTCCTTTTCCCTTTTCGCGTATGTAAAGAGAAAGTTTTTTTGTGGGGGGGGGGGGGGGTGCCCCTTTTTGTTGTAACCCCCTATTTTTTGGCTAATATATGTACTTGTACATGGTAATATCTAGAGGCGGAAGTTCCTCTGTTACCTTATCGGATGTATATTCTAATGAAACTAATGATATTTTGTTGTACATTACCTTTCATTGTCTTTCTTTAAGTTGTGAGTTTTTCAGTCTTGGCCTCTTATCAACGATGTTGATGCAATCTTTAGGAAAGTACCATTCATTTATGTACATGGGGTACCGCCCCATGTTCCCTGAGATATAACTTATACAGTACCTGCATAGGTTCAATATTTTACATAATTCTTACAAGACTTACCAAGCTATGCGTAGTACTTTTTGAGATTCTTGATGTTCCATACTCGGGGTACTCGGGAACCGTCCATGCGCTCTAGCTTGTAACTTCCTTCCCTTAGTTTCTGAGCCACACGGTAGGGTCCTTCCCAATTTGCGGCTACCTTGCCAGCTCCGATCCCCTGGGCCACGGTATTTGCTCGTCGTAGGGTTAAGTCTCCTACCTCTAAACTTCTTGTCCTTAGGCGTTTGTTGTAGTACTGAGATATTCGTTGCTTTTGGGCCACTATTCGAAGAAGGGCATCCTCCCTAACTTCGTCTACTAAGTCCAAAGCGCAGCTTCGTTGATCTTCATTGCGTAGATAATTATAATGTTGTATGCGGTAACTAGGTTCTCCCACCTCCACAGCGATTACAGCTTCAGCCCCATAGGTTAGCATGAATGGGGTTTCTCCTGTAGCCACGCGGTGGATCGTTCGGTGTGCCCACAGTACACTAGGTAACTCTTCCGCCCATCTTCCCTTAGCTTCATCCAACCTTCTTCGAAGCCCGTTGAGTATTTGTTTGTTTTCTGATTCGGCTTGTCCATTGCTCTGAGGATAAGCGATGGCGGTGAAATGGAGAGTAATGTTCATGTGTTGACAGTATGTTCGGAATTGTGGCGAAGCGAACTGTGTCCCGTTGTCAATGATAATGGCTCTAGGGATTCCAAAACGTGTAATGATGTTTTTCCATAAAAAATGCCGCGTTGCGTTGTCTGTAATCCGAGCTACCGCCTCGGCCTCCACCCACTTACTGAAATAGTCTACGGCCACTATCAAGAATTTTCTCTGCCCACTGGCTAAGGGAAAAGGCCCTTAGATGTTCATTCCCCATTGGTCAAAAGGTATGGGGTCAACGATGGGTTGTAGCAGCGCGGCGGGAGCGTGGATGAGCGGTGCGAATCTCTGGCACTTATCACATTTTCGCACAAGGGTGCCAGCATCCTTCCTCGTGGTGGGCCAGAAGTATTTGGCCCTTAATGCCATCCCGGCTAAGGCTCGCTTTCCAATGTGAATCCCACATATTCCCTCGTGGATTTCCCTTAGGACGTAATCCCCTTCCTCCGGCGTTAAACATTTTAATAAGGGATGTGTGAATGACCTTTTGTATAGTTGTTGATCAACGATTGCGAAATGTACCGCGTGCCTTTTCAGCCTTCGTGCTTCCGTCTGACTCGAGGGTTTCACATCATGAAGGATGAAGTCTAAAATTGGACGCATCCAGTTATCCTCACGCTGCACTTGCATTACATCTAGGGGTGCTGGCTTGTCCACATACATGTTGGCTTGTCCACATACTTAACATGGGACTCATGCGTATGAACGTGCCCGTCAAGGTCCCTTCCTCTAGTACTAGCCAAGCGGCTTAGTTCATCAGCGCGATGATTACTTTCTCGGGAAATGCCCCGTATGTTAAAGCCCTGAAATTCGGAGACCTTGGTTCGAACCAGTTCCAAGTACCGGGATAGGTGCAGCTCTTTTACTCCATAACTATCCGTGACCTGGTTCACCACCAACTCTGAGTCGCCTTGTGCCTCTAGGTAAGTTGCTCCGGCGGCTTTGGCTAAGTCCATGCCCAACAGCAGTGCTTAGTACTCGGTTTCGTTGTGAGTTGCGTTGAAGTGTAACCTTACCGCATATTCCGCCTGCTCTCCCTCGGGGTTGATTAGTACTATGCCTATGCCTCGGTCTTTTGAGTTTACAGACCCATCTACGAACACTTTCCATACGGACACCTCTCCAAGGGCGTCTGCTGATCCGGGCGTCTCGCCTCCAAAGTCACATTCCGCCAGGAAATCGGCCAAAGCCTGGGCCTTAATGGCTTTACGAGGCTGATAGTGTATATCGTACTCAGAGAGTTCAACTGCCCACTTGAGCAGGCGTCCTGAGCAATCTAACTTGGAGAGCAGCTTCTTGAGTGGCAGGTTAGTAAGTATCGTGACATTGTGAGACTGAAAATAAGGTCTTAACTTACGCGCCGCGGTGATCAGGGCCAAGGCGGTCTTTTCAATGGCAGGGTACCTCTTTTCTGGGTCTTTGAGAGTCTGACTTACAAAATATATCGGGAGCTGTCGCCCCTACCGGTCGGCTATTAACACTGCGCTCGTAGCGTTCTCTGAGATGGCCAGGTGGAGCCCTAGCTTCTCGTTTGGTTCAGGGGAGGTGATCACCGGGAGGTGCGCCAAATGTTGCTTCAGTTGATCAAAGGCGCGCGCACATTCCTCATCCCAAAGGAAAGGTCGTTTCCCTCGTAGCACCTTAAAGAATGGCAGAGCTATTTCTGCAGCTCGGCTAATGAATCGATTGAGTGAGGCCATGCAACCGGCCAGTCTTTGTACATCTTTGGGGCAGCGAGGAGGTCTTAGGCCGAGTATGGCCTACACCTTTTTGGGGTTTTCCTCGATTCCTCGGGAATTTACAATGAAGCCCAAGAATTTTTCGTCTGGTACGGCGAATCAACACTTTTCCGGGTTCAACTTCATGCGGTATTTCCGAAGGGCCTCCAAACCCTCTCTTAGGTCGGAAATGTGGTCCAACTTACGTTTTGGCTTAACTATCATGTCGTCCACATAAACCTCCATATTGCGCCCTACTTGGGTGCGAAGACTTTGTTAACCAGCCGTTGGTAGGTGGCTCCCGCATTTTTAAGCCCAAATGGCATTACTTTGTAGCAGTACGTTCCCTCAGCCGTGATGAAAGCCGTTTTCTCTTCGTCAGCCGAATGCATTTGAATCTGATGGTATCCGGAGAAGGCATCCATGAAACTGAATAACTAGCAGCTTGCCGTGGAATCCACCAGCCTGTTTATTTTAGGCAGGGGGTAAGAGTCCTTTGGGCAGGCTTCGTTGAGATCTGTAAAATCTACGCACATCCTCCAGCTTCCGTTAGATTTCTTCACTAATACCACGTTGGCCAACCACTCATGGTACAGTACTTCCCGTATAAACCCGGCTTGAGATAACTTTTTAACCTCAGCTTTGATGACCTTGTTACGTTCGGTGCAGAAGCTACGCCTCCGCTGTTTAACTGGCGTCTTGTCATATCGGACGTTAAGTTGATGAGTGATCACTTCGGGCGGTATTCCTGGCATCTCACTGGCGGCGAAGGCAAAGACGTCCCGGTATTGCCTCAAGAGCGCGCCAATCTCTTCATGCAGATGTCTAGGGAGTGAAGTGCCCAGATAGGTGTAACATCCAGGCCCCAGCTCATACTTTTCGAAAGGCGGAAGGGAAGGACATACTCCAGGAAGGGAGCCCAGCTCAAGTGGTTCGGCTGTCATGACCGCCAGATTGGAAAATGTATGGTAATATTCTGAGAGTGCGCCGTACCTCCCTCGTATTGTCATGATGCTCCCAGTGACCGCTTCAAACTTCATTGCCAGGTGGTAGGTTGATACCACTGCCTTCAAAAGATTCAGGGAGGGCCTCCCCAAGATCGCAATGTAGGAAAAGGGAGCGCTGATAACAAGGAACTCTATCTTAACCGTCCGTTGTTCGTCTTTGTTCCTGAAGGTGGTGGGCAGCGTTATCCTGCCCTGCGGCAGAACGGGTGCTCCGGTGAAGCCCACGACGGGGTACGGTGCAGGTGATAGCGCTTTAAGCGGCATTCCCATTTTGTTATAGCATTCCAAGAACAAGATGTCCGCGGAACTACCCTGGTTGATCAGTATTCTACGCACCGTGTGTTTGCTGATGTTAGCAGTAACCACAAGGGGGTCCTCTTGTCGAGCGTCTATACCTTGGGCGTCTTCTCTAGTGAAGCTAATACACCGAGGTGCATTCCGGGCTGCGTTCGTTCCCACATTTGGGATTTCTGTCCCCTCCTTTGGCGTGGGGGTTGCAACCTTTGGGGCGATGGTGGCAATGACCTTGGCCATCGTGCCCTTGGGACCTTTTTTGTCATCGCTAGTGGTTCGAGCTTTCCCAGTCTTCATCTTTTTTAACGTTGCATATTCTTCCCACTGGCCGGTATGTTCGGCTTCCTTGAGGCGAAAGTCCAAGCCCCGACAGTTAGCCATGTTGTGGGTAGAGACCTGATGGTACGAACACCAGACTGGCCTGCTGCCGTCAGATGAAGTAGAGTCCTGGTTTTTGGGTGGCCCCTTCATTTTTACCTCTAAGAGCTGGCGAGGCACAGGCTGCTGATTCTGAGTTCGGAAAGTAGGTGCGTTCGGCTTCCTGGCCTGTCGGGCACTACCCTGGGGCGGTCTCTTGACCCTAGAGATGCCTGAGCCACTTCGGCCCTGGGCGTTATCTGCATGACATCCTCCGCCAGGATGTACTTATTGGTCTTCCGCCACAGTTCATCAACGGTGGAGGGCGGCCTCTTCGCCAATGCGAATTTCAAGTTGGAATTCTGCAATCCATTGACGAAGGCGGTGATGGCCGTTTCATCAGACAAGGTAGCGACGTCGATCATGGCTCACGTAAACCGTTTCACATAACTCCTCAAGGGCTCGGTATCATACTATTGCAACTTGAGAAGATGCGCCGCTGTCCTCCTCCTTCTTTTATTACTAACGAAGTGCCGAGCGAACCTTTCGGAAAGGTCCGTAAAGCTATCCACAGAAGAATTTGGAAGGGAGGCGAACCAATTTTGTGCGACCCCCTTCAAGGTAGCGGGAAAACATTTACACCAAATGTCTTCCCCCTCATCTTGCAGATACATCCGTGCCATAAAACTGGCCAAATGATCTTCAGGGTCTTGAGTTCCATCAAATAGATCGATGTTTGGGACTTTTACCTTCCTTGCTGGAGCTGACAGGATTCGGGATGAGAATGGTGAGTGAGTCCCTGGTACGACGTAGGATGCGGCCGGTCTGGGGCCCCCCCTGGAGTCCCTCCTAGCATGATTGAGATAAGCGCTTGGTGTAGAAGCAGTAGCCCCGCTTGAGTTTTGAGCTCGGGTCCGGGGGGATGCCGTGGTGGAATGATCAGGTTCTGGGACATATTCTGTATTGGCGGGTGTATGTGAAAAGAGCTGGTGTATTTGCTGTTGGAGCTGCTCAAACTAACCCTGTGTTACGTAATCGGGGTTGTGACGCCCCTCGTGAGTGGTGGAGCGACTGGTGTTTGACATGGGAAAGGTTTGTAATGCCCTTCCCACAGACGGCGCCTATTGTTTAGGGAGTTTTTGGTTGGGTTCTTGAGGGTAGAACTAGGCTCAAGTTCCTTGTCGTTCTTATGAGGTCTCTTCCCCTATTTATAGGGGAATATATGCGTGGGTAGCAAGTAATGGGGGTAGGGTACCGCCTCCCCACAGCCAATAGGGGTATTGGTGCTTTCTAGAGATGAGGTTACTTAGGTGGGGGTGTCCCCTGGGCCTTGTACTGCCTGGTGGCAGCTATGCAGGGAGGCGGTAATGGCCCCCGGACTCTGTACCGCCTGGTGGCAGTTATGCAAGGAGGCGGTAATGGCCCCTGAACCCTGTGCCGCATGGTGGTAGCTATGCAGAGAGGCGATAATGGCCCCCGGGACCCTGTACCGCCTGGTGGCAACTATGCAGGGAGGCAGTAAAGGCCCCTGGACCCTGTACCGCCTGTGGCAGCTATGCAGGGAGGCGGTAATGGCCCCTGGGCCCGGTACCGCCTGGGTGTAACTTTTATATTTATCAGAACCCTTATGTGATTTCTGTAAAGTTAAGTAAAAATAAAATAATTTAACTTAGTCAAAATGTTTTCTACCAAAACAAATGGATTCTTAGTATAGGACTCGGATGTGTTATGAAGTATGTAATATACATGATATAAAATTTTGATTCTACAAGTGGCATTACACTAATTACTTTTTTATGAAATAATAATCTTATAAAACATGTATTGAATACATAATTTTGTAAGTTATTCAGTATCTATAGTATTGTTCTGAGTTTATGCTTTTTGTTTGATTGTGAAAGCCAGGCAGTTAGGGATGGCAATGGGTCAAATTTATGTCTATTTAGATCCAATTTGAAAAAAAATTCGTCCTAACTCAAATTCAAAAAAAATTATTTATTATATAAAAATTAGATTTAAATATATATTTATTGGATTATTAGATATCTTATTCGAATCCATAAGCTATTTAAATACTATAATAAAATAGGGATATTATACAATAACAACAACAACAGTCCCAGTGTCACAGAGGCTCCCGCACAAGCAAGGTCTGGGGGGGAGGAATGTACGCAGTCTTCCCCCTTTCGGGTAGAAGAGAGGCTGTTTCCGTGGACCCCCAACCTGAAGACCGAGTTGTTATGCGAACATGGTATCTTGCAGATTATAGAAGCCACAAACATCAGCTTTGGACCCCTCATAAGACTAGTACTATAAATATACCCTACAGAAAATAACTACAGGCACATAATAAAGTCAATAGTAAAAAAATAGGAATATTATACTTATATAAAAAAAAATAATAATAATAACAATACCTCAAAAGTTACTATTTGAAAATTTTGTTATCTTTTCTTTTAGTAATCATTTAATGCGTATACAACAATATATTAAAATTATTTAAAATCTTATTTAGCAATCCTTATACATAAATTTTGTTACCTTATTTTCACGAAATTATCACTTTCAACGTCAAACTCCACATGTGAGGGTTGGTTGGTAATTGTGAAAGGCTTAGGAGAATGGGGCCCAAATTTATATCAAAGTTGGAGAGAAGAAACACACATATACATAATTATATATATATATATATAATTATTTAGACAATAATACTTTTTATTCAGATAATAATATTCTTATATCAATTTGTAATCTTTTTAGGAAATATTTTGGAGGAGCTGTTATTGTCAGTATAAAATTGTTATTACTAGAGAAATGGTGTAATTTTCAATAATAAAAGCAATAAAATTGTCTTAAAAACTATAATTTTATCCTAACAATAATAAATTTACACCGACAGCGGCATTACTTTGTTCTTGTCAAACGATGGGCGATGGATAAGGGGGTATTAATTATCTTAAATACAGGGGAAAAGAGAAAATGTAGTTAAAAAAGAGTATTAATTCTAATATAAAATATATACAATAAAATTAAAAAAATATTACTACCAAAATATATATAATAAAATATTTTTAATATTTACATAAAAACAAAAGAAAAGACAATTAATAACTCTTAAACATCGTCCCGGGATGTTATTTATCATTTGCCTTTGTCAAAAATACAGAAATGGAGCATTGTTACACGTCATGAGAACAGGGCGCACAAAAATGCCACAAATAGGGCCTAATTGGTCGTTATCGACCAACTTATTCCTACACGCCCTTCTTCTTGTTAGGGTCGGTCCTGATATTTCTGGGGCCTCAAGCGAAATTCTTAAAGGGGTTCCTTTATATACAAACTATAAATTTACTAAAGCTATTTTAAAAACTAAAACTTCAAAAATTTAGGGCCCGTAAATTTAAATGAGTGCTTGAATTATTTGAAGTTATATCCGACTCTACTTCTTGTAACATTTTTATAACTTTTTTCTCGAGACTCGTAAACTGATTTGGCAGAAAAATTAGACAGACAAAGACTGTTCCCCCAATTCAGATGATGAAGATTCGCCACGTGAGAGAGTATCTTCCACGGCAAGGACACTTGTTTGCCTTTAATGGCGCCCTTCTGTTTTTCCCCCTCCGTTTTCTCTCCGTTAATTTCGTTCTTTACTTGGGTCTTGTTCTCTTCCCACACGTTTCCGCGCCGTTAGGCTCCCGTTAACGTCGTCAAATATCTGAGCTTTATGATGATGATGAACAAAGTGGCTTACTGTTTAGATTTGTAGCTCCGGAGCTTTCATTAATGGAGGTTTCTATTTTTGGCATTTTCTCTCTCTTCCTTGTTCTTCTCAGGTACTCGGTTCATATTTGGCTTTGAATTTCAGTGCTTGTATAATGTTATTGTATCGTGAAATGAATGTAAGGAATCAATTCTCCCAGAATCCTAAGTTTGTAGGTGAAGGTTCATGAATGATTTTATACTCTAACATGTCCTCTCAGAAGAATGCACATTGGGCTTGAAGAGTAGCTATTATACAGGCTTACTTTATACTTTGTGCTTAAATTATGTTAATATTGAAAGTGGGGATGTGGGGATTCGAAATCGTGGCATCTTGGTTAGAGGGCTCTGATTTCATGTCAAGAAACCAACTCTCCCAAAAGGTTAAGCTTATGGGTGAAGGTCTATGAATGATTGTATTCTCTAACATACCCTCTCTGAAGAATGCACATTGGGCTTGAAGCAGAGATATTACACAGCCTTACTTCACACCGTGTTCTTAAATTATGTTTATATTGAAAGTGGGTGTTGTTGGGATTGGAAATTCTGACATCTCGGTCAACAAGGCTATGATATTATGTCAAGGAACCAACTCTCCCAAAATGTTAAGCATCTGGGTGAAGGTCTATGAATGATTTTATACTCTAAGATACCCTCTCAAAAGAATGCACATTGAACTTGAAGTGTAGATATTATATAGGCTCACTCCATACCTTGTGTTTAAATTATATTAGTGTTGAAAGTGGGAGCCATTGGGATTCAAAATTGTGACATCTCGGTCAATAAGGCTATGATATCATGTCAAGGAACCAACTCTCCCAAAAAGTTAAGCTTATGGGTGACGGTCTATGAATGATTTTGTACTCTAACATACCCCCTCAGACGAATGTACATTAGGCTTGAAGCGGAGATATTGTGCATGCTCACTTTATAACTTATGCTTGAATTATGTTAATATTGAAAGTGGGATTATTGGGATTCGAAATCGTGACATCTCGGTTAGGAGGCTCTGATATCATGTCAAGGAACCAACTCTCTCAAAAGGTTAAGCTTATGGATGGAGGTCCATGAATGATTATATACTCTAACAATAAAAATGTTGAGTATTGAGTATAGGTACAAATTGTGTGTACTTGTAGCATCACTTTTTTGCTTGTTGTTAGAGTATGAAATCATTCCTGACCTTTCTATTAGCTTAAGTTGTTGGGAAAGTTGGTTATTTGACATGATAATAGAGCGGGTTCATGGTCCCAAGCTAATTTTTTGATGCACCGTGTCCTCGTGGAGAGGTTTGCATTTGAGTTTGGTGTACTGAGGGCCTCTCTAGTGAATGTTGGATCCAAGTGGATGTAATCCCAATTTGGCACATAGTCACATTAGATGCAAGTAATCTATTACAAGTCCACTTGTTGACTCAATTTAGTCTAACCCGTGGTTGAACCATTAAAAGGTTCCATTAACAACTTAATATAAATTTTACACTAAGGACTAAATTGAAACAATTAAAAGTATAAAGAATAAGTTGATACAATGAGTAAAGTACAGGGACCTTTGGTGTGAATACCCCTAGAATGTATTACTATGAGTATCAATTTCGTGAGTTTCATTATCTGGTACTTATCCAAAATGTGAAATGTTAATGATACAGAAAGAAGTGAGACGTTCTTTTTCTGTACAAAAAAAATTATGAAACTGATAGCGATACTCCATGTTTGCACCTCGTGGAGTCGGCTAAATGGACCCAAGTAGAACTGATCATTGGTTGTTAGAGTATAAGACCATTCACGGGCTTCAGCCATTAACTTAAGGTTTTGGGACGATTGGTTTATCTTGACATTGACGACCAAACATGACCCTTCTTTATCTAGATGTACACTGGCTTTACAGAATCAGCATATAGCCAGAATTTTTGAGGGATGGATGAGTGCTTCGTTTGTTTTGACAAAAGACCTTTTACGACTCGATTCTATTGTTTCTTTACATAACTCCATAACTACAACTAAAATACGGAAAATGTTTTCATCCATTGAGGGGAAACTAATTTCCCAGCAACGAAGGGGGAAAACATTTTCTTAGAAGGAGGGAAAATGTTTTTCATCATAATCTCACTTCAGATGCTTCACTTTCAACCTCAACTTGAGTAAGCGTGAAACCTCATTCAAATTTATAAAATGAAACTTTTTGTCTTTAGATAGAAGATAGAATTTTGGATAAAAAGCATTTTTAATTGGAAATATTTTGTGAAGAAAAAGTTCTTGTAAGGAAAATGTTTTAAATTGAACCAAACGGAGCCTTGATATTGCACCTGTCAGTGTTTCATCTGAACTTTAGCATATTTCTTCATTGCTTGTGAGCTTCATATTTCATTGTGGCTCCATACAAAAAGCCGAAAAATAACAGGAATTATGGTCCATTTTTAGGGTAACATCTCAAACTCCATTGAAAAAACAACCAGTCCATGCTGCCACTCCTCCAAGAGGTTGGAATTCCTACGATTCATTCTCTTGGATTATCTCTGAAGAAGAGTTTCTGCAAAATGCTCAACTTGTCTCACAGCGGCTACATCCCCACGGATACGAGGTCGTTCCATACCTATAATTATAAGTTACTTCTTTTTCTTTTGTTCTTTGCATCGAGACCATGAAATCAAATAAAGGCCATTATTTATGTAATTGTCATTATGTAACGGATTTTGAGCTCATTATTACGGGATTGGCCATTACATAACGGAACTTTTGTGAGGCCTCCATGATGCACACATGTTGTATTTTATTTACTAAAACACATTTATGATTGTATTTACTTTTAAAGAAGTTGCTCATATTCCTTAAAAAACCTAACGTGATCACGATGAGTTGTTATGTATTCATTCGCGACATCTTGCTTCTGTAACACCACAACTGCAAACTACAATTTGGTTCCATGGTAGATACCCTTTGTTGAATATGTATGTTGTTGGAAGAAATAGCGAGGTCTTCATTTTGGCTATGTATTTTTTTTTTTTTTTTTTTTTGCAGTATGTTGTGGTTGATTATCTCTGGTATAGAAGAAAAGTACCGGGAGCCTATACAGATTCTCTCGGGTTCGATGTCATTGACAAGTGGGGAAGGATGATGCCTGACCCGGGTCGATGGCCTTCTTCAAAGGGCAGCAAAGGATTCACTGAGGTGGCTAAAAAAGTGCATAGCATGGGTTTGAAATTCGGGATTCATGTTATGAGAGGAATTAGCACACAGGCTTTCAATGCGAATACTCCTATCTTGGACACCACCACGGTATTGCTTCTTGATTGTGTGTAAATGAATTAAGCCTACTTGAGCACCTTCTTGTTCAAACTCGAGCTTCAAGAGTCTTAAATTCAAACTCTGATCCCTCAACAAGTATCTGAACTTTTTCAAACTCGGATAGATAAGATACTAGTATACTCGATTCTAGGCTTGACTTGGCTCGTTAGCTTGATTGATTCGAGAGGAGCTATTCGAGCATCTCCCTTGTATTGTTGTTCTCTCTTTTGGAACGCCGCTTTCAGTTTTGGGCTTTCCCCACTTATCGAAAAGAAAAAATCCTGACTTATATTTTTATCCAGGGAGGTGCTTATGTGGAGAATGGACGAAGTTGGACTGCAAGAGATATAGGGATCAAAGATAGGACTTGTGCATGGATGCCACACGGTTTTATGAGCGTGAACACAAAGTTGGGAGCTGGAAGAGCATTTTTACGGTCACTTTATGAACAATATGCTCAATGGGGAGTTGATTTTGGTAATGTACTCCTTTTCTATTCAAATGTTTTTTTCATAGGGGTAATCGGGGTGCCTAGGCCAACTTTTGCACATCTTATATAACCTTTGTGATATACCGTAGGGGCTCTAATACCACCTATTAAGATCACCCATAGGATAACGAACCACAAATTGAAATACTAAAATTATTGTGCTTTCTTCTGTGGATTTAGGCTTCGGCTGAACAACGTAAATTCCAGTGTTTTCCCCTGGCCCTTTTCATCTATGATTGTTACTTCGATTTAGTGTTTGTTTATCCTGTTGGTGATCTAAATAGATGGTATCATGAGCCCATCAATTGGTATCACAGCCCCTACAATTGGTATCAAAGCCCATCCTATATATTGTCCATTCAGAATTTTCCCTAGGTGCTATAGGTAAGTTTAGAATTACATACCTTATCACTGGCTATGAAGAATTTTCACTACCCAATGGCAAGATTCAAACTGCAAACCCCAGACCTAACGGTTGATCAATTACCAAGCTTAAGTGCCTTACCACTTGAGTGAATTGCTTAAGTGCCTAGATATTTCTTTGATGTCACATAAATACACGCAAGTATGATATTTGTATATAGTGCCTATAGGATTAGATTTATTATAATTTTTTTTTGGATAATTATCGGCAAAGCCGTAGTACATACCGGTCCTCGCCGCGGCGAGACCTCAACCATCTCATAAACGGAGATGGGTACAAAATCCAGATCAAAACGGGAAAAATCAGACATCAAAGACAAATGGGACAACATCACGCAAACAGGAAAGGACTAGGGGCTAACAAGGCACCAGTTGAATCCGAAGCAGGCACACACACAGCTACACTTCCAGTCAGAGACGAACAACCTCAAGAGAATGGAAACCAGGAGAGGGAGATCCCCCCTCCCCCGCATTGCAAGCAATGTACCAGAAATGGGACCAGACAAGGAGGGTACCGAGCCCACAACACAAGGAAAGGGAAGGAAAATCCAGAATGGCGGGTGAAGTCAGGAAGCCTCTTGAGGAATTGCATTGTTAGAGAGACCTAGCTGTAGCAAGTGGTTCACATCAACGAAAACACAACGAGCCCCTACTAGACTAGTCGTGAGAACAAAATTGATGTTGGAACAGGAGAGGCGCTGACACAGGGATGTTTTCACAATAAACAAAAACAACCTAGGAACAAAAAATAAAAATAAAAAATAACTAAAACCCCGTATGAGACATGAAAGCCTGCAGGGGGTGGCAAAGTGACGGCTACAGAGCTTGGCGGCAAGGGATGGAGTCGGCGGCGAAGACGGGACAAACATGGCAGCGAAAACAGGACCTCGGCGATTCTGGTGATGGGACTCACCTGCCACGGATCTTGGGGGAACTCGGCGGTGGAGAAGGACCTCGGTGGTGGAGATTGAGACACGGCGGCGAAGAGGACCGGCGGGAGAAAACAAGGCAAAGCCCCCGGGACAACAAAACTCAGAGGCGGCCAAATGGTGATAAGGGTGAGCGGCCGGCCGTTAGATGCATCACACACCCGCAACCGGCGGCGAGGCCTACCGGAGTCGGGAGACGGGGGAGAAACGGAGGGTATCCCCCTTTGAGGCTGGATAGGACAAGGGCTCAACCCCCTAGGTGGACTGGGCGAAGAGGTGGCGGTGGCGGAGGCGGAGGCGGGGGAAGTGCTGGTGGTGGCGGAGGTGCGGGGGGTGGGGAACCGGCAGTGGTGGTCACATAGCAGCGGCGTGGGTAGGGGGGAAGACGACAGGTCCCTCCCCCCCAACCCCACCAAGCACATATCACGCTTTTTTGTCAGGGGGGTTGCGTGTTGTCAGACGCAATTTTGAATTTTTTGTCAGAGCTTTTTCATTACATTTATTATACTTTCTGCTACTGCATAGAAATCATTCTGTTCGGTTTAAATATTTATCTATTGGACTGCAATGTAGAAATGATGAACTTCTACTATGTATCTTGGTAAAAGATTGCTTGAAATCATAGCAAATTTAAACTGCCTTTGCACATGTGTATACTTTCATATTCTATGGGTTGAAAAATCTCAGTTCCTGTCCGATCAATGCTTCTTGCAGGATTCGACTGAGGAATTTTCTATTTTCGAAGCATATACCCATTTCTGTGTTTGAACCCATAAGTTCCATCGCTTTTTTTAGCTTAAACTATTAGATGAGAGTCAATAATGATTTTATTAATTCTAACATGTCCCTCACGCAATTGCTCATTGAGCTTGAAGTGTGGATAATTCACAATTCTATCATTTGTTCTTGAATTATGTTTATGTATGACATGGGAGCTATTGGAAGTTGAATCAAGACTAAAAGGCTTTGGTATCATGTTAAGGAACTAATTGTCCCAAAAGTTGAACTTGTTAGGTGATGGCTTGAGAATGATTATATACTCTTTATACAATTTCGCAATGAAAAGTGTGATCTGAAAATTTACGACTGTTCTCTATTTTAACTAGGAGCTAGAGTCGGTTTCAATCGGAAACAATTGCCTAATACCTACTAATCTACTGCTTCTGCTGTTTTTTATTTAGTAACATATATGTGTTTATGGTTTGGGTGACAGTGAAGCATGACTGTGTTTTCGGGGATGATTTGGACATAGACGAGATAAGCTTTGTGTCAGAGGTATTAAAGTGCCTCAATCGATCGATCCCTATCCCATTTCGTTATATTTTACTGAAATTTACAGAACAATTGATGGATTCTATGGAAAGCTTTGTGTTTTCTTTTTCCTTTTCTTGTTTTCAGGAGATCTTGTTCGTAGCTCCTTCTATTTCTCCCTCTGTTAATAGTATTTCTTTTTTCTTTCCTAAAAAAATGTATGCAGGTTTTGAGAAAACTTAACCGTCCAATCCTGTATTCGTTGTCCCCTGGAACCAGCGTGACGCCAGTTATGGCAAAACAAGTTAGTGGTCTTGTCAATATGTACAGGATAACGGGGGACGATTGGGATAAATGGGATGATGTCGCTTCCCATTTCGATGTTTCACGGTAAGTGAACTAAGCCTATTTGGTCAAGCTCTTTTTCTTTTTTTATAAGAAAAAAAGTGCCTTTTCCTATAACAAACACCTTTTCAGATTTTAAGAGTGTTTTGCTTGGAAATTAATGTACTTTTAAATATAAGTAGAAGTTATTTTTTCTGCTTTTAAGTAGTAGGAAAATATTGCATCCCTTTTAAAGTAGAACTAGAAACATAAACAAAATTTTTCAAACAAAAGTACCTATATTACTACTATATTTTACAAAAGTGCTTTTGCAAAAGGTGGTTATGAAAAGAGTGGTTTTTTCATAGGGCGGCTAAACAGATGCCAAGTCTCTTCTTTACTATGACAGCTTAAGCTAGCTAACCCAAGTTCAGTTGGAGTATAAAAATCATTTATGGACATTTACTTAACAGTTTAAGCTTTTGAGATAGTTGGCTCTTTAACGTGGTCGTAGAGCCTCTTTAACAAAGAGGTCTTGAGTTTGAATTCAAACCCAGTGAAGATTTGTGTGAGGGGGGAATGCTAGAGTAAAAAAAATGTCACGGGTCTTTCACAACAACTTAAGCTTTTGTAATAATTGGTTCTTTGACGTTACGAGATAACAACATTCGTGTTCACCAGAGATTTTGCAGCTGCAAACATGATAGGAGCCAGAGGCTTACTGGGAAATTCATGGCCTGATTTGGATATGCTGCCATTGGGATGGCTCACTGATCCAGGTTCACTACTATCATATTTTCTGGGAACAAATTCTATGACCCGTTAACAAGGTTTTATTTATTTATTTTTCCGGTTTGAACCAAGTTTTCCTATCACGGAGGTAGAGAACATGATGCTCGTCTGTCATGAAGTCAAATAAAGGTCGTTATGTAACGTGATGGTCGTTACATAACGAATTTTAAGTTAGTTATGCTATTGGCTGTTACATGCTAATATTTCTGCAATGACCTCTATAATCTGTAGATGTTATATTTCATTTACTAAAATATATTTATAAATCTCTTTATAAGCTCAAGACCATCAAAGGAGTAATAAAACTTTATGATTATATGACTATTCATTCAATTTGCAAATATCAGGCTTAAAAGAAACTTTTATTCCCTTAAAAAACCCCCCTCCAATCGCTGTGGAGCAGATTCATAGGAGTTTCGAATTAACATGTTGGCACATCTACTGATGAAATATCGACTCTTGTTAATTTGAATTTGTGATCCGCTCCAGGTTCGAACCAAGGTCCACACAGGAAATGCAACCTTAACATTAATGAACAAAGAACCCAGGTGAGTAAATTTTATTGTACATGGAAACTTAGCTTCCTCTTCATCTTTGTGTAACTTTTAAAGGAGTAATTTGTTCAATTGTATGTCACAGATGACACTGTGGGCTATGGCAAGGTCTCCCCTTTTGTTCGGAGGAGACATTAGAAAGCTTGATGATACCACTTATAATCTCATTACCAATCCAACCTTGCTCGAAATCAACGCGTTTAGCTCTAACAACGGGGAGGTATGCAACCATTTAAAGTAAAGAGATCTCTTTATGGGCCTGTTTGGTATCATTTTTTGTTTGCAGTTTTTGGTTTTTAAAATCTAAAAAGTGGGTTTCCAAAACAGGTTTTGTTCTTGTTTGGTTTTCTATTGTTAGCTTTTTTTGGGAGAAAATTGAAAACAAAGAACTAAAAACAAAAGAAAAGCATACCCAAAATTTGATTTTTAGTTTTAAAATCAAAAACTACTGTTAGAAAATGATATCGAATAAGCTTCCCTAAGGAATTGATGTTGAGAATTTCATATGTGAGTATAATAATAAAGTCCTATATTTGGCTTGCGATGAAAAAATAGAGATTAATATATAAGTGTTGTGGAATTCTTAATCTAATGCCAGTTGGTTTAAAGATGGAGCCTCACTTGGGTTCTCTTAGTGAATGACTTATTCGAATGCATTGGAGAGCTTTACATGTGAGTATAGTAATAAGATCCTATACTGGAGTTGTGATAAAGAAGAGAAATCTAGTGGACTATTATACTTGGGATTTTATGTGTAGACCTCACACGTCAACTTCTTCGATCTAGCCCAAGCCCTAGAGAATTCAACATTATAT
Organism: Simmondsia chinensis; assembly: GCA_018398585.1. Taxonomy (NCBI): domain Eukaryota; kingdom Viridiplantae; phylum Streptophyta; class Magnoliopsida; order Caryophyllales; family Simmondsiaceae; genus Simmondsia; species Simmondsia chinensis. The sequence goes on along the minus strand of JAGTTD010000016.1, from coordinate 30,464,760 downwards.
CAGAGTAGTTAATGATTCCGAGGTCTTGTCTGATAGACTTAGATTCTAATAATGAACCTGAAGACTCACATTTGTGAGAGGAGTGTTGAGGATGTTACATGTGAGCATAGGACAATGTCTCCAACTAGTGTAAGGATCTAACCTCACTTCGGTTTATGTGTGGACATCTAGGAGTTCATAATCTTTAAACTTAACATGTTACATCATCGCTTGTGCAGTTCCCTTTAGCTACAGGCTCCCATGGTTTGAGGAGCGCTTATCAAGATACCACTCTCCAGTCGGCACTCCAAAGAAATGTCGGTGCATCTAATACGCACTTTTTGGCGCTTGTCAGCTGCATGGAATCGCGAGCTCAAGGTTGGTCAGTTGAAACACTGAACCATGATCCTGATCGCGTTTGCTGGAAAACAAACAGGGGGCGCTATGATGCACCATTTTGCCTGTACAAGAGAAAACCGTTATTGACATCGTAATATACCCTGTTTCCATCTCTTTCTTCAATTTTTCTGAGTTTTCTGCTTGAAAATTTCATCAGGCCTTGAGCTTGACTAAAAATAGCAGTAGCAGTTAGTAGTAACAGGTAGCAATAGCATCCTAGCATGTAGCTGTAGTGATTAGCAATTTGAGTTGTATGTAGTAGTTTGAGTCGCACTTTGCAATTGTGTTAAAACATATAAGAGTAATTTTGTAACTACAAATACGGAACGCTACTCCCGAAAGTGCTATTATAAAATGCTCCCTTAAGATGCCCACCAAACGTCCAAAAAATTTGAGGGTAGCATTCTAAAGGGCCAAAACGCGAATGCTACCAAAATGCTGCCACTAAACACACTCATATAAGCTTAAGTAAGGTTCCCTCCCAAACTTCATTGGCTTCATGAATAGTAGTCTACCCTACTAGGCTTATGCTTTGATCTCTTTGTTCTCACAAATCTGTTTGGAATATTTTAACTATACTCACAAGTAGAGTTCGTAACATTCTGGTTGTTAAGTTTACGACTAAATCTGCAGAGATGAACAATTAGTTTACAAAGAACAGTACCCGGGAAAAGCTCATTTATTTGCAACTACGACAATGGATGTCTGTGTGGAGGCTTCTCCTAAACAGAAGCTTACATCAAGAGAGCGTAAGAGAGGCACGTTATCTCCTTGCTCATCGGATGCCAATCAGGTACTTTGCACAATTTGTAAAACCTAGTACATGAATTAAATGGGATTTAACATGTACGTGATTCTTTAGTTTTATATATGAAAATTTCGGTCAAAAATTTGTTGATTTATAAAAAAGTGTATACGGATACATTTATGTCTAGAACGATGTTTTTCTAAAATACGAACAAAGTGAGAAAGGATATAATTCTATCAATTTGATTTTTATTTGATAGTGTTAGTAACAGAAAGTATAGCATATAGTAAAAGCTAGGGTGTAATTAATAATTTGGGAGTTGAAGTGGCAACTTCAGCAAAGTATAGAATATCATTTGCTTCTTTAGCGGAAAAATAGGATATGTTTACAAGATGTGTATTAATTGGATAACATTATGAAAACGCATATTTTACTATATTATTGGCAATTATATATAAACTTCCATTTCTAGAACAAAAAAATATACATGTTCAATATGTGTATGGTACGTGTTCTTTACGAACATATTAGTGCAAAAAGTTTCTTGGGGCCGCCCATTAGGTTTCTGGGCCTTTTAGCCTATTACACTAAAGGAAATTTAAGAGCACATGGGCCCCAGGCAACTCGGGAATTAGTCAAGGTGCACGCAACTCATGAGCTTTTGTTACCCGGAAATAGAGAAACAAAATTAGGAATATGTTTGTTATAATGAGGTTTGTTGACATTGTTAGAAGATGTTTAAGTATTATTTTGAAGACTCTATTTGTTTTGACAGAAAACTTTTTTTATTTTAATTCTATTATTTTTTTTATATAATTATGCCAACAACTAAAATTTCGAAATTGTTCCCCTCCATTGAGGGGAAATTTGATTTTTCCTCAACAAAAAGGGAAAACTTTTTCTTTCATACAAAGAACTTTTTCTGCAGTAATCGTATCTTATACGTCTTACGTTAACCTCAACTTGGCCCAATGTGAACCTCATACAAATTTATTGAATGAAATCATTTTCTTTACTTCGAGAGATGAAAGTCTTGAAGAAATAAAATAATTTTTATTGAAAAATTTTCGGTAACACTAACACTACTATTCTCTGGTATGTTTCTCTTACATCATATGTACTTAGTTAAAGAACCAACTATCTCAAGAGTTTAAAACCGTTAGAGAAAGGCTAATTTATTTTATATTTTCAGATGTGGGGATTAAACGCTAATGGAACCCTTATGAACAGCTATTCTGGTCTATGTGCCATGGTGAATACTTTTGAAGGTGAATTTCTCTAGAATTTCTATCGTTGAAATTCCGGTTACAACTTTTTTGTGGTCATCATTTTCTAGGACCCGCACTAAACTGTCAACTTCTTTTCATGTAGCTAACTCTGTCGTTAGCGGCATCCGCTCTTGGATTGCAACCGGCAGAAGAGGTATGCATGTTCGTGACACCTTGAAATCCTGACTTCAGACCTGATGCCTCGTGAAGCATCAGGTCTGAGGCTCGAATCATGCCATTAAGTGCAAATAATTTCTTTAGGCTATCCTCTTTTTAGGGATTGTTGGGGTGGGGGGGCTTAACATCCTTTCCACAGGGTCTTTCATACTATATGAGTATCTTACCTCTTTCAGATCTTACCTCGGCGGGAGCCTCTTTGAAACATTAGGTTTTTTTTGTTGTTGTAATTTCTTAAGGCTATCTACTGAGTTTTGGGTCCCCACTTGACCTTGCCGCATAAATGGGTTATTCCAAGTGGATGATGCATGTAAACCCAGGATTAGTCGAAGTGAGCGTAAATTACCCCGATACAATGAGTATCAGTTATGACCTTAGAACGGGTTTGAATCTCTAAGATACCGTCTACACGGAACTGATGCATGGAGCGAATGTATAGATTGCTCAATTTCTCTATGCAATTCATTAGAGCCATCCACTGGGTCTGTGATCCCCAAGTTACCTCTATTACACAAAGAGAAACTTCCAGAGTGATTATGAATGAACGTGGAAATTAGTTGAGATACGAATATCCCGATTACACAAAACTGATCATCCTTGTGAATTTCTTAACTCATAAATTAGATGTCAAATCAACTCCAACTTTGACTCTAGATCCCTCGACGAACCTCTATCTTGAGCTTACATTAGCTTGAATAATACCTCATGTACCCCCAAAATGAACTCACCTCATATCAACAACAACAACTCAGTGCCTCAAAGAGGCTCCAACAAGGCAGGGTCTGAAGGGTAAGATATACACAGCCTTGCCCTAAGGCTGTTTTGAAAGGCTCCCAACTTTATAAAAAAAAAAAAAAAAGCAACAATATTTATAAAACTCAAGTCAAATAAAACAATAACAGACATGAATTCATCTCTATGCAAATCATTAAATCATGACCAGACAATTACTTACTATTAAGATTATCTAAACTGTGTACGTGGAATATTTTCCCAATGATTTCGCTTTTCTGGGGGGGTTTTGCAGGAGAAGTATACGTGGCGTTCTTCAATTTGAACCAAGGGAAGACCGTGATATCGGCAAGGATATCTGACGTGGCGAAAGCCCTTCCAGGTAAGCAGTTGAGTGGTTCATGCAAGTGCAGGGAAGTCTGGAGTGGACTTGCATGTAGCGTATCGGGAGGATCTATTTCAACGAGCATAGAACCCCATGGTCCTGCGTTATTTGTGTTGGACTGTTAGTCCTAGTGTATGATTCGATCTGTTTTATTAGAGTTAGTTTTAAATATTTATCACTTAGGTATCCATTGTCAGAATTCACTTAGATAACGTTGATCTCATTGGAAAATTTGAACGGGTGCATGTATTGTCATAATTTGTACTAAATTAACAATTTTAGGGCACTTCAATGGAGGGTAATAAGGTGATAAAATTCCCTTTTGAGCTTATTGCAACAGCTCAATCTGTAAGCTAAAACAAGCGAGCTCCTTGGCTTGATCTCGAAATGAGCCAAGCCTTTTGAGCTTTATGACAAGTTAGCTCGGCTCATTAACATTCCTAGTTCCATGTACCTGAGTCCAAGAATGAAAACCACTTTATTGATAATGTCCAAGATCATAATTTACACCCGTGTTGACTTGAACTTAAAACGAACTAATTGGAAGAGACGAAGTAAGAGTTAATGCACAAGAGTTACTTTGATGACAAATCCAAGCTTGAATAGCATTAGTCTATGTAGTCCTAGCCAAACACTGCACTCCATATTATATAAGTTTGAATACTAAATATACGATGCACTGATCACTCTCCTTTACTGTCAACCGAGATTTTCGAATAGAGGACTACATAATAACACACTTAAAAGAGAGAGAGAAACAAAAAGAGTTGCATTTCGTTAAATAGCTTACGTCCTTACATATTTATTGATAAACGATATACATTCAGTACAATAAAACGCCTATTTTGTTAGACAGGACATGAGAGTGGATAAAAATGAGGGGGAAAAAAATTAACGACTCCACTGGGGATCGAACCCAGAATCTCTGGTTCCGTAGACCAGCGCCTTATCCATTGGGCCATGGAGTCATATGTGCACAAGTTTTATACATAAATTTAATATAAATATATTTTAGTATTTAGCATTTGTAAAATAATAAAAAGGTCACTCACTTATTTAATTAATTTTTGTAGTATTTTATTATTTTTTATATTAATAAACATGACCTCCGTCATCATGAACAATAACCAATTCAGTGCAACGAGGATTCCTATCTGAGCAGGATATTAGCGAGTGAAGTATATGCAGTCTTATCTCAAAGAAAATCTAAATCTACGGGCCTCCAATCCAAAAAAGGTCATATAACAACAATAACGTAATAAAAAAAAGCAACAAAACCAGTAATAATACCACATACACAGAAACAAGCAACGAACAACAATACCAAATATAGTTACGTTATTCTCCTCCAACTAGGGATAGCAATGAAAAGGGTAAAACCCGTTACCCGTGAGTATTCGCCCTGTTTGGGATGGGTATGGGTATAGATGATGCGGGTAACGGGTACGGGTATAGGATTGTACCCGCCCCGACCCGCCTCGTACCCGCATGTATCCGCCCCGCTCTTTCTCGTACCCGTATATTCCTGTTGTGTTATTTTATATAAAATAAATTTCTCAGGCAATTTATAATTATGAAGTCATGGTTATTATTGAAGGGAAAAAGAAAAGAATTTGATGTATAATAAGTTGGACAATGGATAGGTAACAAGGTGGGTACGAGGAACGGGTACGGCGTGGGTACGGCGGGTACGGGCGGGTAATGGGTACCCGCGGGTAATGGGTATGGCCCGGCGGGTACGGGTACCCACTTCATACCCGTGGCGGGTAATAGGACGGGTACGTGTATAGAATTTATGGGACGGGTACGGATATAGAATTTATGTGGCGGGTAAGGGTACGGAGGAGGCGCCCCCGTACCCGCCCCATTGCCATCCCTACCTCTAACCCTTATCAGCGTAATGATGTCATATTTCGAGGTATAAAACCTTGGCAATACACAAAACCCCCTACGAATCTGTTGCCAAATTGTAAATTTTGTAAGGCTCCTCGATCATGTTGGCCGCGTTTCTGCTGCAGTCCAGAATTTGTGTTCTCATGAATTCGCCGTCTTCAATCCTAAAATTTTCTAGGGTTTCATTTCAATGGTTTCTCCGAGGTGTGTTTCTATGTTTCTCTTGAATTGCGTTTCGATGCAATTTTGATACGAATACTACCGAGGATCACGTCCGATTTAGTCTCAGGCTTTTCCGACTGCCTTGTCAGCATGCCACATCACCAATGCCACATCAGCAGTACCACATCATCAACCTAAACCCTAATTAGTTAGTATAAATATGGGTCATTAGAATTATGAATAGTATGTTGAGTAATGTGATGTTTAGCTCTCTTTCTCCCTCTTAATCTTCTTCTATGTTTCCCTCTCCCTTTTTTCTATGTAATCTCTCCCCTTTCTTACTATAATATAACACTATCTTTACGTTTGTTAGCTTGATTGGGTTTGAATCGTATCAAATTTATACTAAAATGACAGCGTCTTTTTGATCAATTTAAAATGCCTCTAATATTAGCAAGAGGTATTTTATTTAACATAGTTTATTAATTAGTTAAAGTGACTTGTCGGATCAGCTTTTCCGGAAATGACATCCTGAGAGCGTCCTATTTATTAATATGGATAAAACCTAAGGTACTAAAAAAAATTGAAAATGCTCAGAGTTTTTTTATTATTTTCACGGACGTTAAAGTACTAAAATGGGAATAACCCTATATTTTAACTGTACTATGATAATACTAGATTTATTACCTTCAATTGTATAATTTTAAACTAATTTCTACATGAGTGTTCAATTACAAATTTTTCTATATGGACGTTGAATTTTTTTTTTTTTTTTTTTTTTTTTACCATTAAAAAATTAGATACTAAAATTATTCTTTGGATATAGTGTAATATTTTTTTGAATTTTGTTTCTTAAAGAAGCACAATTAAACTAAGTTTGAGCACTGAGACAGACGTGAGCCCAATCAACTCTCCATGAGCCTACGTTAAGTGAGGTCATGTTCAAACTCAACGGAGCCATGTTTTTCCTCAAAAATCACCAAACTTGGCGAATTTTGAGGTGAACCCGAGCCAAAGCAAAATGTTTGAGAGTAGAGCCTCGAGTCTAATGAGCTCATTTATAGTTCTTTTTGACATCGAGGTGTCCAAACCAGCTTAAATATACATCAAATAATGTGCTTTACATTATACTATTTTTGTCAAAAAGGCAAGCGCTATATTCTCAATATATCAAAAATATATACAATCTGTATCAAAAGTATATAGGCCCAAAGCCTCTAGACACTCCTACTAACACACTCAATGCTCAAACATAAAATTAGCTCACAAAATTAAGAAGATACCAAACTAACTTCTGGATTTCTCGAATCCCCCAACTCGGGTCCCTAATTTGATCTTTAAAAATTGCAGCATTCCTCGTAACCCAAATTGTATAGACTGTAGCTGCTAGGCATGCTCGTTTTCTAAGCGACTCCAGAAGACGACTTCTAACCTTCTTGCCAAACCAGTCAAAAGATTGCTTAAGGCTCGTTGAGAAGCTAATCCTACTCCAACAACATATCTCTTCCCATACCTTCTTGGCCCACTCACATTCAAAAAAATAAGTGCTCAGTCGAATCTCTAGCATTATGACATAAAGCACACCGACTAGGAAGCATTACCCCCCGCTTCTGCAATCTGTCCTTGGTCAACAAGCCATCCGACATAACAAGCCATAATATAAAACTATGTTTAGGGAAAGAAAATTTACCCCAAATGGTACGCCCCCAATGTGATTTCTCTCTACGGTCCCGGATAAGCTGATAGGCTCTGTTGCACTGGAAGGACAAACCGCACACAATTCTACAGCCTATTTATGACAACCCGAGTTGTGCAAAAGCGGCTCACTAGCATATCTCTGCACTGAAGCAACATTTTCCAATACGAAGATTTATCGTTCCGCTCACTTGCCAAAAATCACAACCCTTCATATAAATCTCATTTATCCATCTAACCCACAAAGTATCTTTTTTATCTTGAATACATCAGAGTGTACGCATTAACTGAGCAATATTCCAATTTTGGATCTACTTGATGCCGATGCCCCCCTCATTTATAGGCCAACAAATTCTATCCCATGCTCGAGGAATAAAAGCCCGAGACTTCCTATCTATATTATATACAATTATAATGCATTACACTTAATTATCAAAAAAAAAAAATGCATTACACTTAGGCGGTTGGTTTTCCAATTATAAATGGTGATACACTATAATAGTAAAGTGATAACATAATTATTTTTTTAAGGAGTCGTTAACAAATTAAGGGCTCCAAACAATTGCTTTTGCTGCTTATGGTCTTGACTTGTAAACACTAGAGAATGGTGATAGGGATTGAAAGAAATCTTGTAATAATCTATTTTCGATCTAGTGAAATTTCCTACCTCCAAATCTTGAATATGTTGCCCAACAAGGATTTTTTTTTTTCCATCTTCCTTAGTGCAGAATCCCCATTTAAATGCCATTAAACAAGGCTTAATGTTGGGCAAGGTAACTCCTTTTTTGACGTTTCTGTTAGGTACATTGTTTTGTGAATTAAGTATAAACACACTTAAATTTTTTTATTTTTTTTCCCCCCCTTGAATAGCTTAGATTTGGGTCTTCATAATTTTCAGTATACAATTGTGGGTTTGGTCAAAAAGCATATATGGTAACTTAATTTCAAGGTCATCCAGTTGAAAGTCAAAGTCCTCCTAACTCTGTATTCTCTTGCAAAAACTATTTAATGTAGTCTTATTGTATAAAATCGTACACTTGCTTAGGATAGCTGGTTGTTTGACACGGTATCATATACCAGTTGACTGAGAGATCTTCAGTTCCAATTCCAACCACCACCACCAGTCCTAATAATAATATAATTCAAGCATAAGGTATGACATCTTTTGTATTTATCGCATCAGGAACATTTGGCATTTTTACAGGGGCATGTTGGGGTAAAAGTTCGAGCTTTTGAGATACTTGATTTCTTGATATATGGCGTTTCGTATTCAAAGGGTTGAGTTTATAATGGCATGATCACATGGTTGCTTGTTTAAAGAGTTTGCTTCAAAAGAAAACGAAATGCACATGCTTGTTCATTTTTATTGAATTATGTGTAGTTGATTCAAGAGGTTTCTCTCCATATCAGTCTTATTAATGGGTGCTGCATTGCTGTGAGTTTCATGAATTGAATTATGTCTTCCTTTATGGTTCTTCTATATGTTGAGGTAGGTATTGATTTGTGCTCGTTTTATGGCTCGATTTGTTATATTGCCGGTTGTGAAAACCATCGAGGAAGGTGGTGCTGGTGTTGTTATATTATACCTTGAATTTTCTGTCTTGATTTAGTGGACCTTTTATTTCTAAACTCAAGCCCAGTAGGCCCCCTTAAAATGCAGTAGGGCATCGGCTGTATCATCCTCTTCTTTTATATCATAGTGCACTGCTTGCTCTTCCGCCTGTGATCTTTTTCCACAAATTGAGAGTTTTCACGTGAAGCTCTGTGTTATTGTTTTATCTCTCTTCTTTCTCCTCCAATCGCTTTCATATATGTTCATTACTATCTAAATCGAACCCTATTCTTGGTTATTTTGCTTAACAATTGCTTTTAAGTTCTCATTTTGGCACATTTTGAAATGTCTTACACTGGCCCAATTTGAAGCATTTTGCATTTGATCTCCCTAATCATGTGGATATAGGCTTTGCTATTAAAGCTGAATCATGTGAATCTTATCTCTTCTTTTTCTTTCCGTGCGTCTTCATTATTTTGTAGTTCCTATGGGTGATTTCGCACAAGAGTAAGATTTACGATAAGCTCAGTTTTTGATTCCCAAAACGTTGTGTATGGTCTGTTCAACTCTTCTTAATCTGAAACGATATTTATAGTTTTATTATTCCTTTACATAGTTTTGGAGGTGTTTTATTTATTTTATTTTATTTATTTAGTTATTTATTTATTTTGCTCTATTTGAATTAAGGTTTTTATCAACACACTTATGCGCATTTCATAATCCCGGTTTCTGGTTTATTGGGCATATTTGTTTAGGCTCCGTTTCTATTGTTGACAGAAAAGTTTTTCTCCCTTAACTGTATTATTTCTTTGCATAACATCATAGCAACAACTACAAATGGTGGAAAATGTTTTTCTCCATCAAGGAGAAATCAACTTCCCCTTAACAAAGGTGGAAAATCATTTTCCTTCATGGTAGGAAAAATGTTTTCCGCAGTGATTTCATGTCATATATCTCATTTCAACCTCAATTTGGCTAAGTGTTAATTTATGAACGAGACCATTTTCTTTAGCCAGAAAGCCAAAGTTTTTAGTTTTTACTTTTTCATGGCGTCTGGTTCTTCTATGAAGCACCAGTAATCGATTCTCACTGTGGGTCTCTTTGCTGCTTCAGTTGCTATCTCTGGGATTTACGGCCTTCAGATTGTAAATAACATGGGAAACCTCGGACGCAGGTTTGCAATTCTTTAATCTATTACATATTTCTCTTTTGATGATGGAAAACAAGAAATACTTTCGTCTAATCTTGAGGGGTTTGCTGAAGTGGCAAGAAACTTACACTTGATACCTTATAAAGTGTGTCTAGAGTTTGAATCCTCCCATTGGATGCAAACAATTTCTTGAAACCATCTACTAAATCTATGGCCCGAACTTTGCAACTTGGGATTAGTAGATGTGTGCACAAGTAGGGGTATAAACGTGCCAAACGTTAGATGAACAACTTCTGATATTGATTACAACTCACTTGTGTTCATTTTGGGGGGATCGATAGATTATCGAGCTGAGTTCGAGCAGACTCGATAAGCTTAACAAGCGGAGTTCACTTCGAGGGTTGCTCGAATCGTTCATATTTGCCAAATGTTTGTTAAGGGCTTGTTAAAAGCTCGTTAAAAGCTATTTAATCGTTGGTATTAGCATGCAAATTATTCGGTAATAATTTGCTAGTAACTCGAATAGCTCAACTTGGTGAGAGATCCACTTAATAATGAGCTTGGCTTAACTTGGTGACAAGCCTCAAATCGACTCGATTACACTAATGATCCAAGTCGAGCCAAATATCGAACACACTAATATCTTATTGAACCGAGTTCGAACAAATGTTCGATAGCCATATAACAATTCAGCTCAAACTCAATCTCGATGAGCCTCATTGGGCTCGACTTTGCTTATTTACATCCCATGCACAAGCAGGCTCAGACACCCCGGTTATAACCAAAAGTGTTTTTGGACATATGCTTGTTGCTGGATGCAGTGGGTTGAGCAGGAAGCCAAATGAGACAATGAGGCTTTTTGTGACATCTTTTGCTGGAGTTATTTTTGGGTTTTTATTAGGAGCTTCATTTATGCTCTCGTTAAGTAAGGTATGCACATCTATCTTTCTTTCTCTTTGCCTTTCTTTTACTTCTCAAAAATATAGATTAACTTTCGATTTTCTTTGAGCTTTTGTGGTATTATTTTCTATTTTTAATTTTTGATTTTTGAGAAATCGAAGTTTAAATGACCCTACTGTTTATAATTTCTTGTTTTTAGCTTTTCCTCAAGCCGTTTTAATAATCAAAATTAAGAATCAAAGCCAGAAAATCGATTTTGTTACTGGTGTATTTCTACAACAACAAAAAAAGAAACTAGTACCTCAAGGTCTCCCGCTTATGCAGGGTCAGGGGGTGTTGGGATGTACGCAGCCTTACCCCTTTAGGGTGAGGCTATGTCCGGGTACTTGCGTATTTCTCAAAAGGACAAAACTAAAAATAGAAAATGATAACAAAGAAAGATATGTTCGATATTGTTTTCTATTTACAAATTTTTTGTTTTAGAAACTAAAACCCATATTTGAGAATGATATTTTCTAGTTTTTTGGTTTCCTATTTTCAGGTTTTTTCATAGTATGAGTGCAAACTAAAAACAAAAAATAAAAACCCAGAAAAACCCATTCTCAAAACCTAATTTTTAATTTCAGAAGTATAAAAAAAAAAAAAAAAAATACAAATACAAAATGGTACTAAACAGAATATAAGTTGATTGGAGTGCGGTAATTGTGTGTGTTTAACTTGGAGTTGTATAGCAGATAAATCTGACAGCAAACTTGATTCCTTCTCTTAATCTACAACTCTCAAATGGTGACAGAACTAGCTCTACCCAATCCCAAAATTCTGTCAAGGTACTCTTCTATGAGAATACGCATAAAGTATTTCTTTTTTAGTAATCGGGTGCCCTAGCCAACTTATGCGCACCTCAACTAATTCTTGGGTCGTATGCACCACTCTCTCCATATGGTTCCCTATGTGCAGTGTAGTAAGTTGGGGCCTATGGACCAGTGTTGGTCCCAAAATCTAATGGGCCTGAAGCAAGTTTGATTGGTGACCTCCTTTTGCTAATCGAGGTGTCCTGATCTACTTAAGGACTCCTCGAATATTCTAATTTATGTTATAATATTAGCCAACATGGGTTACTTATAAAACTGTATACATATGCGTTTATAATTTATCATACATATATTGTTATTTCTTTAATTATGAATGATGATGTGTGGTAGAATCAAACTGATTATATAACAATGAGGTCCTAATAAATTGAGGATTCCAAATAACTGCTTCCATTGCTTGGATTTTTGGTCTGACCGGCCATAGACCCAGTGGGCAGCGTAAAGGAATTATTTTGCATCAGTTGGTGGATCCGAACCACATGAAGCACCAAGTCTGAGTGTCTTACAACTTGAATCAATCACTTTGGGTGCTCTTCTGAGTTGCGTGCATGACTGGAGTCACTTTCCAAAATTATTTCATTAGCATCCTTCAACCTTGCGATCATTAGTGATTAACTCGTTTAAAGAGTGATAAAACAATGCTGACAAACCAGTTTGAATAAAATTACAAATATTTGGAACTACTTTAAATAAAAAAGAGATGATGGATCAATTTTGACAAATTTACAAATATCACAAATCAATAGAGTAAATAACTCCCTTTGTTGTTTAATTGCGATACAGATTTGGGAGCCATCAAATCCAAGAGGAGCAGAGAGACTCCCACCAGGTATCATTGTTGCCGAATCAGATTTTTACCTCCATAAACTCTGGGGTAACCCAAGTGAGGTACGAGAACTTAACGGACTTTAAGATAACTATTATGCAGTTTTTTGTTATGTAATGGTATTTTTATAAAGCCCTTTATATATATATATATATATTTGAATAGGGCCTTTATAAAGTTTGTGTATTGTATTTTATTTATTTAATCATATTAAATAGGTATAATAAGGATTGTATTGTTGTTCATTCAAAATTTCTGCAAACACGGGACCATCTTATATTAAACACGCGATTGCTATGACCCATTATGTAACATTTGCACACCATAGCATAACAGTGAACCAAGGCCTGATTCCATGACAGAAATTTTTTTTTCATGAAGTATTTTCAATGAAAATTATTTTTTTAAAAAGCTGTGTTTCTAGCTAAAGAAAATGACTTAATAAATTTGTACGACGTTCATGCTAGGCCAAATTGAGGTTGAAGTGAAGCATTAACGTGAGATTACGACATAACACATATTCCTTTTCGTGCAAGAATATGTTCCATACTTGTAGTTTTTATTGCAACATTATGTAAAGAAACAATAAAATGAATACGAGCCTTCAGCTTGGAGCTTTCAATATTGGTACTTTTGAACATTTGCTCTACAAATATTTAGATCTTTGGATCCTCTGGCTTCCACAGGATCTGACCACCAAGTCCAAGTATCTTGTAGCCTTTACAGTCGGTTATAATCAGAAAAACAATATTGACGCCGCGATTAAAAAGGTTTTCTTCTTCCTTTTCTCCATTTCTTTTTGTTTTTTTCACGTGTGTTAGTTGTAAACTTGTAACCGATGTGGAACATCGAGTCATATTCTTTCATTATCCTTTAGTTTTCAGATGACTTTACCGTTGTACTTTTCCACTACGATGGCCGTACCACTGAATGGGACAAGTCTGATTGGTCTAAACGGGCTATTCATATTAGTGCTCCGAAGCAGACAAAATGGTACGTAAGTTAAGTATTGGCGTATATATACTGTATCGTGTACACCTTGTGTGCAAAATACAAGGTGTATATGATACGGTGGATTGATGCTAATACGAAGCTCAACTATTTTCTGTACTGGTTTGCTTAAATTGTTTTTAGCTCTAATGTTTTACCTTGATGTCGAAAGGTGGTTCGCCAAGCGTTTTCTGCATCCAGACATTGTTGCAGCGTATGAGTACATTTTTATCTGGGATGAAGACTTGGGAGTTGAACATTTCGATGCTGAAGAGTGAGTTCTTATTTTTTTTGTACATAACGTTTACTGTGGAATTAAGTAGTGGTTGTTACGTAACGAATTTTGAGTTAGCTATTACGTGATTGGATGCTACATCACGGTAATTCTGTAATGAAGTGTATAACAGACACATTTTATTTTATTTACTAGAAATTATGTATTTGTAAATATATTTATGAGGTCAAAATTATCAAGTATGTAAAGTTCATAATTGTATGGCTATTGCCTATTATATGAGCTGAAAAACAACAATTGCTGGAACACCCTTGGAAAACCCAATGTGGTTGCCACGACCCGTTACATACATCGTTGTTACAGTATAAAACCAATCGTGAGCCTTCATCTATGAGTTTAAGCTTTTGGGATAGTTAGTTCCTTAACAGTCCTCGACACCTGTAACTTTGACTATTACGAGATTATGAACCTTGATTTGGTTTCATGTTGTTCACTCATACACGTCTTGTGATTCCACATACAGATACATAAAGCTTGTAAAGAAATATGGGTTAGAGATTTCACAACCTGGACTGGAGTCTAACAAGCCACTGACATGGAATATGACCAGGAGACGAGCCGACCTTGAAGTTCATAAGTAAGTTCTGCTATTCTGTTTGATCAAACTTCCTTTTTAAAAAAAGGCGTGCTTTTTCTGAAGAGAATGTTTTCTTAGATTTTAAGGGGGTTTCATTTGAAAAGAAAAATATTTTTCTACTTTAAGCAAAAGTAAGGAAATAATTCTTTTCAAGCAGAAGCAAAGGCAAAAAAACGAAAAGTCTTTCAAACAAAATTACCCCTATTCATGCATTTTTTACAAAAATACTTCTACTGAATGTGTTTATAAAAAATAGTTTTTCATAACTTGGCCAATCTACCCCATACTCGGTATATGATGCTTGTTGAAGGGTGTGTGAGATTAATGATTCTTGACATTGTTCTGACTTAGCAGACAAACAGAGGAGAAACCAGGATGGTGCAAGGACCCGCGTCAACCTCCTTGTGCAGCGTACGTGCTACCACTCGATTTTATTGATATTTGTTAAGGACTTCACATGTGAGTCTAGCAATAATGATGTTGATATCCTAGCGCAAGTTCGTTTGGCTTGAGGCTCAGCTTGGTTGTCAGGCCTAGAGATATGGAGCCCAAGCTCAGCTCAGCTCGATTAAGCTGAATCCTAGCTTTACAAGTTTTGAGCTAAACTTAACTTGTGTACGCTTACTTAGCTTGATCTTGGCTCATTTATACTCGATTAGATGTGTGCTTAACTCATTTAGCATCGAGCTTGGCTTGGTTTGCAACATTTAGCCTCCTATCTTATATTGAGATTGACTTAGGAGCCTTTGAGTTTTAGCTTTATCAAGCTTAGGCTCAACTTGTTTAGCTAAACGAGCCAGCTTAGCTTGGATTAGCTCGAGCTCGAAGTGATCCGACCCTTCCGAGCTTTATAACAAGCTAGCTCGGCTCATTAACCCTATTATAGCAAGTTCTACATTGGAATGTGATAAAGAAGATATCAATATATGAGTTTGTCAAATGCCAATTGATTCTAGGGCCATGCAGGTTTGTGGAGATAATGGCACCAGTGTTTTCTCGAAGTGCATGGCGTTGTGTATGGCATATGATCCAGGTACTTTTATTTCATGTATTCGGGAATAGTTACCACTTTTTGTTGGATTTACGTATGGAGTGTGGTTGTATTAGGTCTTATCCATAGAATAGAGGACTAGGCCAATTGGATTTAGACTCGTAAGATACTAGAGTTTAGCGTGTGGGTATATATAGGTACCAGGGTTGTGTATGTTGAGTACGGTAAAGAGTTGAGACATCTCATATGATTTTCCTCTGGTATAGTGAAATTGTAATGCTCCTCTCTGTGAACATAAGTTTTTCCAAAATTACGTAAACCCAATCTCTTGTTTTCTCCCATTTGCTATCGATTTAGGGTTCTAGTATATGGGTGGTTCACTTTCATGATCCTTTTTTCTCTGGACAAATTAAAGCGCGGTTAGGGAATTTGAACCGATGATTTCATATTGCTAGGCCTCCATGGTAATAAAGCTTTTGAGATACTTTTAACAAAACCTTTAAAATATTTGTGGGTCCGAAAAGTTGAAAGCAAAGAAGTGATCAGATCCTATTATATAAACGGAGTCCTTAAATGGGAGATTCCCGAGCTGCATCACAATAAGCATCTATTATCTCTATGCGAATTTTGACCTTAGCCTTTCGAGTTTTATTAGCGTCCACATTAGTGCACTTGAGTTAATAATAGTTGTGTTACTCGACTTGCTAACCGGCTTTAATGGCGAGTGCAGAATGACTTGATCCATGGATGGGGACTCGACTTTGCCCTTAGAAAATGTGTAGAGGTTTGTAATTCTCTGCCTATAATAATGATCATTTTTCGATCCCCCTACTTTGTGTTCTGTTGAGTGAGGTTTTACATCTTAAAACCAATTAGCATTAAGTAAAACAATCCACTAGACTTATAAGTTGATCTCTTCTTTCTCAAAACTTTAATGTGAGACTGTTTAACTCTACTCAACATATGAAGTTCTTAACATGCTGTATGGAGCCTTTCGGGTACTAAATCCTGTTTTGGTCTTTATGAAAGCCTGCGCACGAGAAGATAGGCGTAGTGGATGCTCAATGGGTTGTTCATCAAGGCGTTCCCTCACTCGGGAACCAGGTAACGTGAAAAGACATCATTTGTTCTTTGTTTTATTACTCGCTTACCTACCAAAAAATGGTGTTTATATTAATATTAATAATTGATGTTATATTAGGGTCAATCACCTGATGGACAAGCTCCTTGGAGAGGGGTACGTGTTGCATTTGTACTTTTATCTTTTTTCGTTTTCTTGGTCAATTGGGTTGTGTTGAATACTATCGAGGAACGGATTATTCTAAAAGCTTATCTTTTTACTAAAGATCTAAGATTAATTTTGTTTTCTAACAAGCAGTAGGCCATTTCATAAATTTTTGCAGTAGTTATATCAATATATAGAGTCAAGGATACCTCTTAGTCTAGGAACTGCAAATCTAAAAAAATTTGTTGTTAAATGAAGGTTTGTGAATAATTTTATAGTTTGATAAAAAGTTTCTTACAAAAAACTACTGTTAAAAAATCATATGCTCTAAAACTTAAGCTGATGGATAAAGGCCCATTATTGATTTTATACTCTAACAACTATATTGAAAAATAATCGTTTTTCACTTAACCACTGTAACTTTTCAATTTTTTAGAAAACTACCTTTAAAAGTTAAAACTTTTTCAATTAACCACTTGTAATACCGGCTGTTAGTTTTCGTTGAGTCCACACTTGTAGTGGAATGTTTTCCTCGAACCACCTGCAATACTCACGATTTATAAGTCGGCTTTGGATTTAGACCTTTGGTTAAAGAGAAACCAGCTACCGTACGAAGGTTTATGAATCGTTTTATACTATAATGATTGCTTCATTTAACAGGTAAGGGAAAGATGCATGAAAGAGTGGAAGATGTTTCAAAAGCGCCTGTCAAATGCGGAAAGTGCACACAGCAAGGTTCCCTCTTGAATTGAAAATGATTTAATTCACCGTCATATTTTAATTTTTTAGAGAGCATATCCAACAGGGTTACTGATATATCGTTATATAGAGAGAATGACATGAGAAAAAGTACAATAGAATCGCTTAAGAATGTTACAAGATGCCACATAATATCCTAAGTATACCAGCCTAGGATACTGTATTAATGCCTTTCTTTTCTATTTTTTTCTATTTTAATGTGAATCTTTGATTATGTTTGATGTGAACGGATTTGATTATTTGTATATCAAATTATTTATATATAAAATAATTCACGTATCTTGTTAAGAACTCTACCCATGTATCAAATGTGAATCCTGTACAGGAGTTGTGAGAAAGAAGAGACCAACATATAACTCTGATGAATTCCTTTATTCAACGCTAATTAGTTTTATGATAAAATCTCATTTAGACTTATATATAAATCTTATATATACCAACACTATGGGTCAAGCCTAAAAAGGCCCGATAAAATATTGATGGGTTTATTTAAATATCAAGTTCTCTGTTCTTTGTTTTGGGAAAAAACATATCGAGAGCTCATGAGCACCTTTTACTCTTAGGACATTTGTATTCAGAAAATCTGATCTTTACATACATTTAATGATTTGTATTAACCTATAGACATCAAATTTCACTATATTCTTGAGATTATTTTCAGAGAAACGAAATAATTGAGAAAAATAGTTTACTATATGCCTTGAAACTAAGGAAAGAAACATACCCAATATCTCAAGGGCTCCTGTCTACGCATGGTCTGGGGGACGAATGTACGCTGCCTTCACCCTTCAGGGTGTTAACTTAAAGATAGGCTGTTTCTGAGTGCCCCCAACCTAAGGGTGAGGATTTTCCAAAAGGTTATCCATCCTAGTACTGCTCTCGCCCAAGCACGCTTAACTTCGAAATTCTAATGGAATTCAATGACGGCGTGTTGGTGCCCTCTTTTGTGTCTTATTCTTTTCCATAGTTTTGTGCGAGTATGAGTTGGGTCCCCACAGTGACGTCAGCATGCGTGAACCAGTGGACGCTGTGCCGTGGTTTCTCATTGTTGGCAGAAAACAGCCTCCGAAACTTTTTTTTCTTACATATTACTAATTACAGTATAATCTTAATTAAATAATATTTTTAATCAATTTTAATTTAAGACTAATATAGTAAATAATATTTTAATTAATTAATATATTTTTATAGTCTCAAAGTATTAATTTATCAAAGTTATATTGTATCTAAAATATACTTTTCACTTGCATATCATTTTCACTTAAAAAAAAACTTCAATTGTCTAAAATATATTTGCATTTATAAGTTAGATGAATAACTAAGTGAGAGAATGATAGTGAATACTGAACCATTCATTTGACTACTGACATCATCTTCATCGTCACTCACTTCCTCCACTTTAACCAGATTGTGACGCAGAATTCATTCTCTCATCTCGTCGTCCCTTACAAATTAATTACTATTTGTTACGTCAATTATATAGGTAAACTAAGTTCCTTCAAATCAACACAAGCAAAGTTAGGAGCACTTTTAGGCCATATTAACATCATTTCCTACAACAACAATAAAAACGACACTGTAGTCTAAAAAAATTTGCTAAGACATAATTTTAAAAAGATAAAATATATACCTCCTTAGTTATTTCTATAAAATACTACCCTATAGAGCAGTTATTTTTGAAGAGCTTAAAATAATTTTTTTATACAAACAATTATATAATTTATATTTAAAAATTTTTCAAAATAAGACAAACTTACTTAATAAGGTGACTACGATATCTGGAAAGTTCCCTGCCACAATCTCCGTATCGATTGGATGAGTTCAAGCTTACTGGACACGTGGCTACTGAAACTTGCCCCTTTGCTTAGGTGAAAAAGCGACCCTTCGCCCTTTTTGTCTACTTCCCCAAAAATATTAATTTTAATTTAGTGTAACATTCTAGGTACAAATTGGACGTAGCTTTCATTAAATATAAATTAGGGAAGTAACATCCGAGGTAATTTGGATATGTTAGAAGAAGACCGAACAATGCTCTAGTCAGGAGATGCGAATAGCCCCTTACTACTCTAGGCAGAAGAGGTAGAGGCAGGCCAAAGAAGAGATGGCTGGAGACGATCCGACAAGACCTCACCCACCTAAACCTTCGGAAGGAGATGGCCTTAGATAGAACCCAATGGAGGGCTAGTATTAGATGATCCGGCTGGTGTAGGGTAGTCTTTGTCTCTACCTTTCGATCATTTCTCATTCTATTTCTTTATCTCGTCTACCTCTATTTCTAGCCTCTATTTTTATCCTTTTCTTTTTATCCCTTTCTTTATCTCAGCTTACCTGTATTCGGTGCCCGTGAATCCTCCTATTTTTTTTTGGGGGGGGGGGGGGGGCCCACTCATTTGTTACTTCTTCTGTTGCCAGGTCTTTGGCTGATTGGTGCAGACTAACTTTTTAGGCTGAAGGTCCTCAGAAACAGTCTCTCTTCAGGGCAGCCCCCTAAAGGGGGAAGGCTGCGTACACCTACTCTCCCCAGACCCTACTTTTGCGGGAGCCCTTAGAGGTACTGGGTTTGTTGTTGTTGTAACATTCTCAGTGTTCCAAGAACTCTATCTAAACAGGATTTAGGGGTGGTATATGCAACCTTCCCCCCTTTATGGTACTACCCTAAAGAGAAGCTGTTTCTGAGAACCTCAAACCTAAGGGATGCAACACAAGGACTTCCCAGAAGGTCATCCATCTTGGTACTACTCTCACCCAAGCACGCTTAACTTCGGAGTTCTTATGGGATCCGATGCTTGGGTATTGATGCCCTCTTAAGTATTAATTTTAATTTACTATTTACTATAATATTTTATTACATAGATCTTTTTTTACCTCGACAATGTCTAAAGAGAAGGAAAAATTCTCTTAAATTTTTCATAAAAGAAAGCCACAAGCCTCTAATAAAGATCGAATCCAAATAGGGTGGTTGGCCGCTAATGCTCTCTGTCACTAAATTATGTTCCTAGGGGACATGACATTTTACATAAATAATAATTATGTAGCACACTTTTTTTTTCTTTGAACATTTATAGCATATTTCTAATATTTCTCACATAATATTTCCCACATACAAAGAGCATTTTTTAACACTCTACGTTACATATCATTATCTCCAAAACTCAATCTCATTTTCTTTCTATTAAATTCAGTTCTCTTTATCAAAGAGTCCTACACGAGAACAATAATGTAAAATAATTATTCCATCTTTATTTTAGTATTTGTTTAGTCTCGCTTCTTATTTACAGTTTTTGATTTTATGAAGATCGATCTTTTAAAATAGTTTTATTTTATATATTATTTTATAATTAAGTTAGGAAAAAGCTGAAAATATTGTAAAACACTAATAACAACAATAACAGACCCAGTGTCTCAAGGGCTCCAGCATAAGTGGGGTCTAGGAGGGGTGGATGTGCGCAACCTTACCCCATTAGGGTAAAAATCTATCCAGAGGTTGTTTCCGATGACCCCCAACCTTATAGGGTTGGCAACACGAGGACTTTCCAGAAGGCCACCTATTGTGATACTATTCTCACTCGAGCACGCTTAACTTCAGAGTTCTAATGGGATCCGATATTTTATTGCTTGGTAAATGAATTAATAAATAAAAAATAGGCTCTTAACTATTCTATAAATAGAGAGACCCCTCTGAACCGGGTCCAGTACTGTACTCCCCAGAATCCCCCTAACTTCATATCTGAAAGAAACACAAAAATAAAATCAATTATCCATTTTCTCCCAAAAATTCAAAAAAAAAAAAAAATCTTTTTTATTTTCAAAAAAAAATAAAAAATCAAATTAATTCTGAAAAAAAAAGATGGGTTTATACAATTTCCCAAGTGCATTAGAAGGATTTCTCCCAACACTAGTGATGAACACACTATTTTCAGTGACCCTTTCCAAGAATTTCTTTAAATTAATGCTTCAAAAAATGAAGATTTTCTGGGTTTTTTCCAATTTTAATGAAGACCCATCAAATGAAATCAAATACCCAGATGAAAAAACGAAGAAAAGGAGGAGAATTTCAATTACCCAGTTCAAATCTGTCACTCTTCATGCCGGAACCACAACCGGAACTACCACTTACGGCGGCTTACACGGCGGCTCTGGTGGCGGCTGCGGCGGCGCGTGGGAGTGCAGTGTGTGTTTGTGCAAGTTTAAGGAGGAGGAGATGATAAGTGAGTTGTCTTGCAAGCATTTCTTTCATAGTGGTTGCTTGGAGAAATGGTTTGATAATCTGCACTCTACTTGCCCACTTTGCAGATCCGTTGATTAAAATTTGGACGGTCGAGATTTGTTTTGAGTTAGAATTTAGACTCATGGTAAGTCTAATAATGAGAAAAAAAAAATAGAGAATAAAAAAGAAGAGATTAATATATTAGTCTTAGATGTAACGGAGTTCTCGGAAACAGTCTCCCTTCGAGGTATCCTGAAGAGGGAAGGCTGCGTACATCCATCCCCTCCGACTCTATTTAGGCGATAGTCTTTGGGACATTGAAAATGTTACTTTTTGCTTTTTAGTCTTAGAGGCAATACTAGGCTATTATTTCTTTTTCCGGAGACCACAAAATCATTAACACGGATTTTTATATGTTAAGTTTCTTTAAAATAGTTAGTTTTTGTATCTACGTTTAAATTTATTCTCAATCTTAATTTTAATATAAGTCAAGGAATTAAGCGGTACAAGGCATCTATCGTGTAAAACCATTTTTGGACTTTAAGTCAAGTAATGTTGGGTATAGTTTTTATTTGAAAATTTTATTTTTAAAATCTAAAAAACAAAATTTGAAAAAAAAAATTCTCATTTTTTGTTTTTGATTTATTTCACTCAAATTAGATAAAATTAAAATTAAGTAGTCATAAAAAATAAGAAAAAGTCATTACTATTTTTAGATAAAAATAATACTAAATAAATTCTTAAAATTTTTAAATAATTAGTTCCTCGTATAACTGTCCAATCTCACTATGGTACCATTTATTGAGAAAACTCAACGGCGGACTCTTTCTATGTTAGATCATTGGATATAGAATTAAACTTTAAACCGGAGTCACATTCTTTTTCCATCGGTAAAGTGAGGTACGGAAAGTATCTCTTGGGGTTTTGGGTTTTCGGGTTTTCGGGCTTCGGGGTTTAGGGTTAGGGGTTTGTGGGAATCGATCTCGTAAGACGTTTCTTGTATCTGGAGTTTTTAACTACTAAGCTATGTCGTTAAAGGACGGCTATATGGAGCTCTTTTCCTACTTCTTTTCTTCGGGTTTTTTTTTTTTTTTTTGGCCTTCATGTTGTATTTTAAGCAAGAAGCTGCAAATGTTGTTGTTGTGAATGGACGCTTCAAATACTTGAAAATAAATGAAGGGTTGAATTTTTGTTCAATTTTTGCTATTTTTGCTACATGTTTTGGTGCGTATCGGCTCAAGGCTTACTCTCACGAGTACACTTCGTGTTTTGTATCATGACTTATGTTGCTAATCAGCAGAAAAGAGAAACTATGTATGTTATGTTTAAATTACATTGTGTTAGATGTAGCGTACTACAACGTTTTCTCGAAAAGTTAAACTCAGAATCTCATTAAAAAAAGATAGGTATTAACATAAAAAAGAATAAGAATAATAGGATAAATTAACATGGACAAACTATTTTTAAAGTAATCGAGGTTAAATCTTCAAGGAGGGGATGATAATGTTTGAAAGATTTTTGGATAATTTCTTTCATATTTTAACTATAATCAGGGCTCGAAGTAATTTCAAATAATCCAAGTAGTTATTTGGAGTACTCAAATTTATCGGCCTTATATTTTTGGATTATAATTTTTGAAGTATTAATTGTTAGTATTAATGAGTTTTATGATTAAAATTTTATAATTTATTGTATATAAAGGACTTTAATCAAAATTTTTGCTTGCGATCCTAAAAATTTTAGAACCGGTCATAAGTATATAACTATTTTACTTTTATCCTTTTTATCTAATTAGTAAATAATATGCTTTTGCCCATAATTTCAGCACTAGAGTACAATTATTCCATGTTATGTACAACAATAATAATAAACCCAGTGTCTCTAAGAGCTCCTGTAGAAGCAAGGTCTGGGGGGTAAATGTACTCAACTTTCCCCCCTTCAGGGGGCTACTTTGAAGAGAGGCTGTTTTTGAGGACCCCCAACCTGAGAAGTTGGTCCGCAGCATAGAGCATGTGACCTAGTAGCTAAAATTATTCCATGTTATGTGTAGGTGAAGATATAAAATGATATAATGTCTATTGGCGAGTGCCTCTTCTTTCTCTCAAACTTTGATATTAGCATATTAATTTCAAATATACGGGAAATAATTTTAATATGTTAAAACTTATTTATTTTTCTACATTGATAAAGTTTAGGAATCGAGACTGACGATTCGAACCTGCTTCTTGTAGTTAGCCAATTTTCATCATAATTATTGGAACGAACCGGAGAGTTGTGCCAAAACCGACATGAAGGGATTATTTAATATTCAAGTATTCGCTATTGTTTCACAATAATTTTCTCGGTGCCCACATGACGACGCTATTAGCCTACTGTTTGATAACACTAGAGTGTCATTCTCAACTAAGTAAACAGGGTCATTAATTATTGAACAAGTAGAAGAATAATTTGCTAGGAAAATGAAAAAGAACACAGGAAAGTTCAACGAGAAAAAAAAAAAATAAGACATAGAATTTATGTGGTCAGTGTTTTCGTCCATATAATTGTAAGAAAATTTTTAATTACCTGTTGTTCATAAAGTTGCAAAGATTTTTGATTACCTGTTAGTAAGTGATTCTTTTTTTTTTTTTTTGTAATAATATTTCAAGAACCGGAGACATGACTACGCATATGGCCACAAAAACCATAAAAGTGTAAACAATCACGGTTGGGTTTGAGCCCAGATAAAGCCCAAAAACCTCCCCGGGACTACATCCTCCAAAAACGCATCCATGAGTTTGGAAGAGACCTATCGGACCGATCCTCTGTTCCATAAATATAACTTATTATAAAATAAAATCAGACTAAGCTTACTATATTTGAAATAAGAGAAGGGCAAGAGGAGGGTTAAGACAGTAAAGAAACAGCTGTGGAGTCAAATAGATTTGGCTGCCGCCTTTGCACTGGAACACTGAAGCCCATTGGCTCTGTGATGTCAGTCATTCTGTGCTCTCTTGTCTTTTTTTTCCGATAAATAGAGAGAATACTCTTATTGTAAGTTGGCGTACTCATTAAAGCGGGGTCTTAAAAAGACCGCAAGAGCAGGAAAAAAACAAAACAAAAAAACTTGAAAATCAAAAGACGTCTAAAAATACACGTACACCGACTCTTGGGGAAGGAAAACGCTTAGAGAACCACTCCAAACTAAGCCCAAAAAAACACCTAAATATGAACAACGAGTACTAATGATGAAGAATGCCCTCCTTGTTCTGCTTCGTTATTTAATATTAGTAAAATAATTAAAGGTGTTAGTGTAATAATTTGTTTCTCAACCCCTCTAAATAAGAGAGATCTTGGGTTCAAATTTCATCGTCCATCCCCTAACTAGGGATGTAAACAAGCTAACTCGAGTCAAGCGCCCCCTTGTTCGAACTCGAGTTCAATAAGGTCTATTGAGCTCGAGTTCAAGCTAAGCTCTTTGAGCTTACGACCATTTTTCGAGCTCGGTTCGATAAGCTTTTAATGTACTAGGCGTTAGAATTGGCTCGGCTCATTACCCTAGTCAAGCCAATTCAAGCTTATTATCAAGCAGAGTTGAGCTTCTTTTCAAGCTCATAATCGAGTTGAGCTCGCTGCCGAGCCGAGTTATTGGATTTACTATTGAGTTCTTATTGAACCATTTTTGAACCAATATCGAGCCCTTAAACAAGTTTTTAACGATTCTTTAAGAAGGCTTTTAACGAGCTGTTATCGAGCTCATATCAAACTGTTCACAAAACCCCCTTATTGGAACTTTGCTTGATTAGTTTATTGAACCAGCTCGAACTCATCTTGATAAGCTATCGAGCCTCCATAACGAACACGAATGAGTTGTAATCAATTTCGAACATGAACAGTTAGTTTAACTAGTGTTATGATGCACCTCTACTCTAGGTGTTGGTTCCTCTCTTTAGTAAATAATATTGTACTCTTTAAAAATATTAAAAATGAAGAAAATATATGCCTAATTAAGTACTAGTTCGAGATCATTTTCAATACGAGGCTCCTAATTGTTCAAAAGCTTAAAATTAGATTTTGAAGACCAATTTTCTTTGTCAATTTTTTTATTTTCGGTTAATTTTCACTAAAATTAGGGGAAAAAAAAAACCCAAACATTAGAAGAAATTGTTTTCAAAATGAATTTTAGTTTATAGAAAACCGAAAATTATAAATATAAAAAATACAAAACCGACCTAAGTAATTTGAATTGGTTTGCTTGTGGGCCAAGCCCAACCCATCTTTGCTGGTTCCAATGGGCTCCACTAGTGGGCTCATCCCAAAGTGGGCCCACCCATTAATGACATTCTGGGCTTTGCATTGGCCCTATTTGCGAATGCATGTATACAATAAGGTCTTACACATTTGAGTTTTGGTTGAAATGATGATATTTTGTTAAGACTCAAACTCGTGATCTTTCAGTTAACAAGACTCTGATATCATATTAAAGAACTAATTATCTCAAAAACTTAAATTTGGGTAACGATTCACAGACGATTTTGTACTTTAATACCATATTTCTAGTAAAAAATATCCTTAAATAGAAAATGTATAACAAAGTAAGTTGAACGAAAATAGTATACATGGATAGAACTTTCCTTCAATATTTTCAAACAACAACAACAAACCTAGTGTTTCAAGGGCTCCAGCATATGCAGGGTCTAAGGGGTGTGATGTCCGCAGCCTTACCCCTTGAGGGTGCTACCCTAAAAAGAGACTGTGTTCGAGAACATTTTGAAAGGATAAGAACGAAACCTACATACCATAAATCACATCAAACATGTTATTTAGCTCGGTGATAGACGTAACCCGTCTGGCATAATCATCGATTAGACTAAACTACTCAGTTTATGATACGAGTAGATGAGGCACATAACGTATGCTTTAACAATTAGATTTGAAAGTGGCCATCGACATCAACTTAGCAAGCTCCAGCTTCTTACGCCTCTCTCGAATAAATGCCTCAGCTTCGCAGTCAACATCTCCACCGCAGTCTTTTTTCCCTTCCTTGGTCCCACCACCCACATGGCAGTTCTCGTGTTGTTCAGGGTTGCCACTGCCACGTGTCGTTGATGACGACACTAGTGGTTGCGACCATAAGTGAGAGAAATAAATCTCGTGCTCGTTAAGGGAATACATGTGGTTATCGCTAGATTTCAAAGGCGATGACATTTTCAGTCACTTTGGTTTTGGGGTTACTTTGTTATAGAAGAAAAGGGTATTTATAAGCTAACGTGTTTGGCGAAGCTTAGCCCGTAAGCTAGTTTTATATTCTATAACGTATGCTTTAATTTGTATATAAAAAGCATAAGAATCACTCTTGTCATGATGTAGGTCACATCATTTAGAATTGATACTTTGTCGGATGATAGTAAGAATGTTATCCATTTAATTTTTTCAAATAAGTTATGTAGTAAGTGTAGACAGCAATATCGCACCAAGAAAAAAAGCATACAACAGGAAAGACTCCTATTAACTGTTCTTAAGTTTCACGTGAAATAACTGTTATATTATAAATCAATTAGAATATTTTTAAAAACGATCTTTTGATAACATAAATAAGCATAATTTTGTATAACTTTTTTTTCGTAATAAAATAATTACTTCATTATGTGTATTGGGTATGTGCACTGCGTACATCCGATCCCCCTCCCCTCTCCTGCTTATGCGGGAACTCTTAAAGTACTGTATTTGTTGTTTTATATATATATATATATATAGAGCAAAATGTGGCGTCATTTTGTTACGAAGGAAAAATCTTTTCCATCTAAATCTTATTGTTCCTTCGCATAACTTTGAAATAACTACAAACACGAAAAATATTTTCCTTAATTGAAGGAAAATTGACTTCCCTATAACGAAAGAAAAGATTATTTTCCTTAACAAAAGGAAAAAGATCTTCTGTACTAATCTTGCATTATATGTTTTATTTTAACATCAATCCGGTCAAACATAAACCCTAAACAATTTAACGAATGAAATCATTTTCTTTAACTAGAATGACAAAAACTTTTTCTGAAACGAATACAGTTTTAGCTGAAAATATTTTATTAAAAAAAAAAATTTACCATAAGAAAAATGATTTAGTTAAAATAAAGGAAGGGGTAAAATGGAACCTAATGCCCACTCCTTTTCCTTTATATTCAAAGTTCTAAAGACTTTCTTTTGTTGTTTCTTAAATTGTTTAATTGGATTTTGTTAAATATCCAATGGGCCTTTTTAGGCCCGACTCACGAAGTTGGAACTTACGAGATCCACATATAAGCCCAAGTGGGGTTCCATTCTAAAATCAATTGGCAATAGGTGGAGTAACCCACTAGGCTTGTAAGGTGATCTCTTCTCTCTCACAATTCCAATGTGGGATTCTAATTATTAGGCTCTCATGTGGAGTCTCAACAAATTCCGAAGCGGTGGTCAGTATCGGGCTACAATTTTAGGTTTGGTTATACCAGTATTTTTTTTTAAGGATTTCTTTGTCTCTTCTCTCTCTTTTTATTATATACTCATAGGGCTTTTGTGTGGGGCTTTTAATGTGAAGCCTAATTTTGTACTGTTATGGATCAAGTCTATTTAATGGATCTCTCTCTCTCTCTCTCTCTCTCTCTATATATATATATATATACTTATAGGGCTTTTGTGTGGGGCTTCTTATATGGAGCCTAATTTTATACTGTTATGGATCAAGTCTATGAAATGGAGGGTTTATGTCTGTGTAGAGGTCCAAGCCTATTTTGATGATTTCAATTGGAAAAATTAGGGTTTCTTTGCATGCGCATATATTAACCCTGTTTAGGGTTTGACACAGTAGAGCGGAAATCAGAAAAACTCTCTGTAAAACTTTTTAGCAATAAAATATCTCTGCAACCTCATGGACGTAGGCATTTTAGGTCGAAACACGTAAATCTTGTGTGTTTTATTTTATTTTCTCATTAAATCTTTTGTTTTGCTTTAGTTGTTGTGTTTCTTAATAGTTTGTCCAAAGCACGAAAAAAAGGACAAGTGAAAATAGGTGAGACTGCTTACAGTACACCTCCATCTTATTTGAGGGTTTTTCACGATTTTGTTATTTTTTTTTCTGTCTCTCTTATCTTCTCGTTTGAAATTCAAATCAAATTTTAGTATATAAATCGGACTAGTACATCCCACTTAGAAATTATTATTAATTTTTTTTAATAATTATAGAAGTGATAGATAATGTACTTTCATAAAAGTAGATGGAGCAGCTAAAATATATTATTATTATTATTATTATTATGCGGAAGTCCTTGAGGCACTGAGATTGTTGTTGTTGTTGTTATTATTATTATTATTATCATATATGTTTAAACTTTATATCATCTAAGTGGGGGGGAAAAAACAATTACTAGAAAAGGAGTGGCATTTATGCACATATATATTATATATAATCTATCAAATTTTAGAAAAAAGAAAAATAATTGCATTGTTTCTGGCCAGCTGTAGGGATCTTTGAGTTAGAATATTATTAGTATATCTTAGATTAATTTGATTGAAAATGTTAAATTTAACAGGGTCTTACATTCGACCCATAAAATTGGCATATAAAATTATATCAAATTAGTTCATATAAGTAATATTGTGTCAATTTGATTTAGGGTAAAATATATATTAAGTTGGTAATATGATTTTTAATAGTCTAGTCGTAGGTTAGTTTAAATTGGTTCAATTGATAAGACTGCATTGAGTTATCTGTATCTAATATGATTGTGATATTAAAAGTTATATCTAATTCAACTTTAATTTGGTTATTGAACTAAATTGATACAATATAAATTATATATTGAATAAATTTACATAATTAAAATTTATTATTATAATATTCATATAATTAATATTATTATTTAATGATTGTAATGTGAACGCAAAGTGTCGCTTTGGCCGAGTGGTTAAGGCGTGTGCCTGCTAAGTACATGGGGTTTCCCCGCGAGAGTTCGAATCTCTCAGGCGACGTCGTTTTATCTCTTTTTTCTTAATGGATTATTTATACTAAAGGTCTTTGTACTTTGCCTATTAGTCCTTGTACCTTTAATTGTATTAATATAGTCCATGTATAATTTAAAATGTTTTAATTTAGTCCCTTAGTCAAATTTAAGTTATGTTAACGACGTAATTTTGAACGGTAAAATTATGCTAGACGCAAGTAACTTATTATAAATTTATTTGTTCGAATCTCTCAGGCGACGTCGTTTTATCTCTTTTTTCTTAATGGATTATTTATACTAAAGGTCTTTGTACTTTGCCTATTAGTCCTTGTACCTTTAATTGTATTAATATAGTCCATGTATAATTTAAAATGTGTTAATTTAGTCCCTTAGTCAAATTTAAGTTATGTTAACGACGTAATTTTGAACGGTAAAATTATGCTAGATGCAAGTAACTTATTATAAATTTATTTGGTTACTCAATTTAACCCTAAGCTGATCTTTGTACTTTTTCTATTGGTCATTGTACCTTTAATTGTGTCAATTTAGTCCCTATATAATTTAAAATGTGTTAATTTAGTCCTTTGGTCAAATTTAAATTATGTTAATGATGTAATTTTGAATGGTAAAATTATGTTAGATGCAAGTAACTTATTATAAATTCACCTGTTTACTTAATTTAACCCTAAGCTGAACCATTAAAAATTTTATTAAAAACTTAACATAAATTTTTCTCTAAGGACCAAATTGATACATTTTGAATTGTACAGGGACTAAATTGACAATTGGTCCTTGCACATTTAATTGTGTCAATTTAGTCCCTGTATAATTTAAAATGTGTTAATTTAGTCCTTTGGTCAAATTTAAATTATGTTAATAACGTAATATTGAACGGTAAAATTATGCTAGATGCAAGTAACTTATTATAAATTCATTCGTTTGCTTAATTTAACCCTAGGTTGAACCATTAAAAATTTTATTAAAAACTTAACATAAATTTTTCTCGAAGGACCGAATTAATACATATTGAATTGTATAGGAACTAAATTGACAAAATTAAAAATACAAGGACTAAATTGACACAATAGACAAAGTACATGGACCTTTGACATAAATAATCCTTTTTTTATTATATTTTGTATTCCCCTTCTGTTTTTAACAACAACAACAACAACAACAGTCCCAGTGCCACAGGGGCGCCAACACAAAGCAGGGTTGGGGGGGGGGGGGGGGGGGGGGGGGGGGGGGGGGGGGGGGGGGGGGGGGGGGTTTGGATGTACGCAGCCTTCCCCCTTCCGGGTGGAAGAGAGGCTGTTTCCGAGGACCCCCATCCTAAAGATCGAGTCGTCATAAGAACATGGTATCCTGGAAATCATGGAAGCCACAAAGCATCAGCTTAGGACACCGCGTTAAACTAGAAGTATAAAATACACCCCACAGAAGCAAATAGTACATGACCAATAATAGACGAATAATTGGGAAGCAACTAAACACAGATAAGTGCACTACCTGGGGTTATGACTGCCTAGAAATCTTAAACTACCAGTCACTCGCCGCACTACTCTATGCTATCACATCCGCTACCCCTATGCTAGCCCTCCATCGTGCTCTATCTAAGGCCATCTCCTCCCTTAGGTTTAGGTGGGTTAGGTTGTGTCGGATCGTCTCCAGCCAACTCCTCTTTGGCCTGCCCCTCCCTCTTCTGCCTAGCATAGTATGTAGCTGTTCACACCTCCTGACTGGAGTTGTGATCGGTCTCCTGCTAACATATCCAAATCATTTCAAGCGGTGCTCTCTCAATTTATCCTCGATCGAGGCTACACCTAATTTACCTCTGATTACATCGTTCCTGATCCTATCCTTCCTTGTGTGGCCACACATCCAACGCAGCATCCCCTTCGGTTTTTAAATCAAATTTAAATGACTTATGAACTTAAATCAAAAAATATCTCTTCCACCCTATGAGTTTGAACTTGGATCAAGTTTTTGTAGAATAACTAATTTTTTTTTTTTTTTGAATTGTTATTATCATAGTAAAATTGTTGTTGTCATAGTAAGATCATGATTTTAAAGATAATTTAGTGACCCTTATTATTTATAAGTCAATCATTACTCTAGCAATAAAAACTTTTGCCCCCATAATAACACTTCTTTTTTTATATTTATTTAAATTGGGTCTGATCTTTTTTCTGAATTGAAAGTAAATGGAGATAAACCCACCTAAATCAGACCCATTATCATCTTACAGAGTTTAAAAGTCACAAAGAAAATGAAAATTTTGGTACAAAAAAGCAAATAATGCTAAAGATGTTGGTAAACTTCTTACTGCAGAGCGTGTGCAAGAGGTTTGGAAAAAGTTGAGACTGAAAAGGAGCAAATAATGCTAAAGATGAGTCGGTTGTAATTGAGCAGACTGCATTGATGGATTAGAGGCTTGACTGATTTGTTTCTCTTCTTTTGATTTGTTTCCCCCTATTTCTGTGGTTCACTCCGAGTCCTCTCCTTCACAGGTGGTCAAAACATTTAGTGCAAGCTAATTTTCGAGCTCTTGCCCAAAATGATCTAAAATAAAAAACTATTACCCAAAATGATCTATTTTAAAAAATATTTCCTCAAATGCCCTCCACATCATCAATTTTAAAAATTAAATTTTTTTTTTTTGTGTTTTGGGGTATTTAACACTTTAGACCTTTTTAAATTTTTTATTTAATTTTTTAATAAATTATTAATTAAATTAAATATATTAATTATATTTTATTATCATGTTATATTTAGCTTTATAACATGTATTTTAGTTAAATTATATATGTAATTTATAATAAAAAATTAAATTAAATTATTTATTAAATATTAAATAATATTATCTATACATAATTTTTTTAATTTACTCATTATTATAGTTATATAATAATAATAGTTGTTTGCTTATATACCATTTAATGTAAATTATTATTTTTAAAATTATTATCACAAGGAGGGAAGTATTTCCAACACAAAAAAAAAAAAAATTTTAAATTTGATGACATGGAGGTCATTTGTGTAAATATTTTTTAAAATAAACCATTTTAGGTAATATTTTTTTTTTATTTTGAGCTATTTTGGACAATGGCTCCTAATTTTCCCTGTTTTTTGTTTTATGATCCTATTTTCTTGGACAGAAATATTATACTGTTTTTATCTTTTTGTTCCCTATTTCTATACGGATTAATTTAGGACCTATCTATATAAATATTTTATTTTATATTATGATTTTGTTGTTAATTATCAGAAGAAAGAGAACGCGTATAACAGGTACAAGAAGAGGTAGGAACACTCGGACATGCCAACCATGAACCCACATGCACAAGCACCTCGCCAACTTACCATTGGCCCATATTAATTAACCAAAAAAAAAAAAAAAAATTTGCAGATATGTTCCATTGTATTCTACCAATCATTTGACCTACAAAAAATTTTTTTTTTTTTTTTAATAGTATCTTAAACCGACTTGATTTTAGACCATTACGTTATTAAAGACTCTACATGTAAGTTTAGTAAGAATTTTGAATTAAGGTATCCAGAAAGAGGAGTTCGACGCATAAACCTAAACAGTTACTCTCTCGAATGCCGTTTTGTCTTAAGATGAAAGCCCACTTGAATGTATATGTAAACTTCGTATATTCCAGCTATATGGGTTGAATCTAAGTGCAATTATAATGTACCCAATGTTCCCATTTTGTCATAGTTCCAATATATATATATATATATATATATGATAACTTTATGCCTATTAAATTGAGCATTCCTGACCTGCCAAGATAAGAACTGAAATTCAATCTACATTCTAAAGATACAAAATGTTAGATTTCAACATCACAATCAACAATATGAATAAATTGAATTGAATCGAGGTCACGAAAGACAATCTGGATAACTCTAAAGAAAGATCTATATGGTCGATAATCGCGCTCAGAGTGAGAATTTACGAGTATAAGCGCCTTCAACATCCGCATCTCATGGCATTTGGATGTTTGATCCGATCAAGCTCGAAATAAAAACCCAGATTGGGGATTCAAAATATGCGACACTCCGGTTATACCCATGTGAAATCCTCCAAAGATCCCGAGGTAAAAAAAAGGATCCAATCATATGTATATTTATTTGCAGAAGTATGTCATTCACTCTCTCTCATGCAGTTCCCAGGCAAGAGAAACCGATAATTGTCAGCGTTCTCCAACACATACGATGGCAGATGAACCGCAGAATAAGAATGCGGAATGGGGCCCATCTTTCCGATTATGTCTTTGAACGTGTATCCTTCAGGTAACATATCGAACAAGTCTGCACCTTTACATATAACTCGTTGGATTCGTTTCGGGTTCAAGTAGTGAGAGAATCGTACTCGATCGCTATGACTATATGCTTTCATTTTGAAAATAAACTCACTGATGTGGCGGAAGCAGAAGCTACAGTGCCACCCAGCATCAGCTAAACGGTCATCGGTTTGTCTGTAATGGGCGTACCTCGTTTTTCCACTTTGATATCTGTGGACCGAAGCTCTCCAACTGTTATTATCAACGAGAAATTCGAAGGAGTATAAATAGTTTTTGAGCTGAAGATGAAGGATTGAAGGGATATCGTCGCACCATCTTAAAAGATTGATCGTGTGCCTGCTCGGTATCTCATCGACATCTGACATAATCAAAAGATCATCATCTGAAATACCTGCTATTCTAAGGAGCTGATCCAATGCTACCCTCTGATACGCCTCCTCAACAAATGGGTTCTCCCCTTTCTTAAACCGACCCCCAATCGTCCCATAAGTCAACCGAGGCTCAACGAATTTAAACTGGGCCCGGTTTGCAGCAAAAACGAGAGGCTTTGGCAGACCAGTGAAGGTTGAGTTTGACTCCAGCAATACAAACTGGGTAACATACGGGTACAGTTCTTGCCATCTGAGGGCGAGAATGTCTACCTCATTGCTGAACAGAACAGCATCATAGACACGTCTTGGGTACTCACGAATCCCCCACCCATGAAGTTTGCAAAGATTCGCCATGGTCATGTTTTCATCGTAGTAATGCGGAAGTTCGTGAAAGGGTTTCGGGGGCTTTTCCCATAACGGTCTAAGAAAGTAGGTTATCTTTTGCCCGTGAAGGTAGATACCGAAAAGGCACATAGGGACGAAAACTAATAGAAAGATGTATGTCTTGAGATCGACCCCGCGTAATATGCAACATAATCTTGCCATCCCTGATCGAGTCGAGTGCTGCAAAAAATAAAAGCACCTATAAGATACTGGGTTGATTTAAATTTAGTTATCATGCACCAGATTTTGGACGAATGAATGACGTAACGAGCACATACATAGCTGTCAAGTACAAGTATAAACAAACTAAACATTCGATAAGCTACTAAGTAAAGCCTTCTTTATCATCAAAGATTCATTTTCCCTTCGTGAATTAATCTTTCCATGGTTTCAAGAAACCCAAGAACCAAGCATTTAGGCTCTGTATCATTTCCTATTTTCATTCTTAATTTTTCGATAAACCAACTAGGTAGGAAAAGTTACTTTCTTATTTTTGATTTTCTATTTTCTGTATCTGTTTTTGCTCAAGTCTACAAAAATGGTTTCTACTATCTGGACTTTGAATTTCTCAAAAACTAAAAACTGAAAATAGAAAACCATATCTACCGAGAGCTTAGTCTAGGGAATGTTTTTGACAATCCATACAGAATATCAAATCTACTTAACAAGGATTAGTTAATGAGAACCATTTGCAAATGCACTTAGAGGAACCAGAAAAGAGGATTCTTTTCAATCAGATTACGAAGAATTTACATAAACCATTGGCCCAGAAAAACAATGTCATAAACATACAAAAATTCATATAAGACAGACAAAATTAAAAGCATACAACTATAAATCTGATGCTCTAATCAAAGGGCTTCTCACAAAATCAGTAGCAAATAAGGGCAAAAGTTTCACAAAATGACCAGGCTAGACCAAGACCTCATTGGGAGGAAAACAACCAGAGTATCTTTTTTCTTAAGGTAACTGGCTTGAGTGTAAGATTCCACTGGGCCTTAGCCCCGACTCATAAAGTTAGCATACACGAGGTTCACATACAAACATACAAACCCAAATGAGGTTCCGTTCTAAAACCAACTAGCAATGGGTGAACTAGCTCACAACCAAATGTGGACAGTTTAATTACATTGACATTTGAAGTTTTTAAGAGCTGAAGATTTCAACCTAAAACCCATAACTTTGTTAGTATTTTTACTACTAGACCAAGTCCTCATCGGCAACAAAACAACAGGGGAATGCACCATATCATCAATCGTTGCGTTGATAGTGGATATTCAACCATATTTTCCAAATTAAATTACTTGTTTCGGGTCAATCAAAGTTAAAGTGTTGTTCTAGTTATCCTCAGTTTGTGAATGCACATGAATCAAGGATGAGTCTGTTGAATCCCGGGGTTGTCGCCATTGATCCTTCTGCACCGAGACGTTGTCGGAAAGGGGCAAAATCAACCCTTTAGGCCAGTGTAATCCACGCCTCAGACATGATAAGTTTTCTCAATCTATATATCCTTTGCATTATTTATTATGAATGATTATTTACATTATTGGGTTATTATTATTGATATGACACATTATCTACATTACTTAAATTCTAATTAGAGATATTCAACTTTTATCCAGCAAAAAGCAGATCAAAAAACTCAAAATTTGCGAGAGAGAGAGAGAGAGAGAGAATGAAGCAATATACCTGGCAACAACAATCTTCACACAAATTATCAGTCTTCTTAGAGCAATAATGGCCGCCTTGTTCAGGCATCACCAACATCATTTCCAATAATTCCTTTTTAGTCCCCAGCTTTGTTTCTCTTCTACCAATCAATCCCACAAAATCGATTCGATTTCACAATAACTCCACAAATTGAAATCCGATATACCAATTTCGACAGCAAAATTTCAAAATAAATCAAAACTTTCTCAAGAAAATCCGACAAATCAAAACGAAAATTAGCAATTTCGAAACCCTAAATCTCCGTCGAATTCAATCTTTTCTTCCGAAATTTCAGAAAAAGTCGAAAATTTACAAGGCTAATGGCGAGAAAATCACAATAATCCCACAAATCAAAATCCGATTCACCAATTTCCCGAGCAAAATTTCAATAAAAACCAAAACTTTCTCGTTAAAATCCTACAAATCAAAACGAAATTTAGAAATTTCGAAACCCTAAATCTCCTTCGAATTCAAACCTTTCTTCTGAAAATTCAAAAAAATCGGAAATTTCTCACGCGTAATGGCCAGATTACAGCAAGACAAGGTGCCGAAAGAATCTATCGAACTCAAATCAAAAGAAAAAACTGAACATTCAAGGAATAAATAAATAATTATAAGAAAAAATAAAATAGAAAAGGGGATTGCGCTCTGTAATATGATAATTGGTTGTAGTTGTAAAGACTCCTTTTTTACAGAGAGAAAGAGAGAGAGATAGAGAGAGAGAGAGAATAGAGCCGTTTGTGTTGTTTGTCTTCTACCCCACTCTTGTGCTTTTCTTCGGCTTTTATAATGCTTGAGCTTTTTTTTTTTTTTTTTTTTATAATTAATTTTTAGGTTTGCGAAATTAGCCATTGACAATGTCTTTTTCTTTTTAGTAAAAGTAATATACTCAATATCCTAAAGGCTTTTATCTAAATAGGATCTGGGAGATGAATGTACGCAGCCCTCCCCCTTTAGGGCATTATCTCTAAAGACAGACTGTTTTCGAGTGCCCACGACATGAAGGTGAGAACTTCTCAAAAGGTCACACATTCCGGTACTGCTCTTATCCAAACATGCTTAATTTCAGAGTTCTAATAGAATCCAGTGACGGCGTGTTGGTATCCTCTTTGATGACAATA
Organism: Simmondsia chinensis; assembly: GCA_018398585.1. Taxonomy (NCBI): domain Eukaryota; kingdom Viridiplantae; phylum Streptophyta; class Magnoliopsida; order Caryophyllales; family Simmondsiaceae; genus Simmondsia; species Simmondsia chinensis. Next base: position 30,427,124 of record JAGTTD010000016.1, on the reverse strand, counting down.
GTTTTTAGAGTTATTTACCATATAAATTTTTATACTTTATTTATTAGAGTTATTTACACTGTCAGTCTTTTATGTTTTTTATTTTATTTAAATTAATCCTTTATTTTTTTAAATTTATTAAAATTAATTTTTTTTTTTTTGTTTAAAATTGTCCCTCAAGGAGAATCCCTTGGAGAGCTCAATGGTTATTGAGCTGAGCGCTACATGAGCGAATGTATGATAAAAAAAAATGGTCTCTTATATTTTTATTTTATGATAAAATTAATTTTTTAATATTTTATTTCTATTTAATTTTAATCACAATATAGGGGGATTAATTTTATCATAAAACAAAATATAAGAGACTATTTTGAAATTAAAAAAAAGATAAGGAATTAATTTGATTAAACTTAATATGAACAAATTTGAACAAAGATATAACGATGAGAGATTAATTTGAACCAAGGAAAAGATAAGATATTAATTTAAAAAAAATTTAAAAAATAAGAGATTAATAGCTGCAGAAAATATATATGTATATATTTTTGAACACCGCTGCTGAAAATATTGATATGTCTATATATGTTATGGTAATAATGTGTCACATTAATAAAAGGATAACAAATTTCGATACATGATATCTATATAATAAAATATTCAGATTTTATAATATCTTATTGTATAGGATTATTTAAATTTTAGTACCCCAATATTTTAGAAATAATAAATGGATTCTGTCGTTTTTGAATTATTAAAAAGGCCCCTAAGTTTTATCGTATTAATAAAAAGGCCCTTTTCAATCATGATGATGTCGTTTTTTATCGATAGAGCTGCAGTGATAAATACTTTTTATTAAGGCTAGAATAAAATGACTTAAAGTATGCTTTAATACCCTTTATCTTACTTTATAAGTATGAAATTCGAGATTTTATATTAAGCTATCTATTTTTGCTTAATTTGTTTCAAAATATGATTATTAAAGGGTAATTTTATCATTTTACTATAGCATTAATAAAAATACAACTGTCGCGTCAGCTTTATCTACTAAAAATGGCATCATCATATCAAATATGGGTTTTTTTATTAATACAACAAAAATTTAGGAGTATTTTTACTAATATAACAAAAAATTTAAGGACCTTTTTAATAATTCAAAAAGATTCAAATCTTTTTTATTGTTTCAAAAAATATTAAGATAGTAAAATATAACTAACTTTATTATATGTGTATATATATATATATATTAAAATATTATAATATTTAAGTGATAATTTATTTACTTAAGGAAAAGGACAAGCGCACAAAATGCTAGGCGTAACGTGTGCGAGGAGTGTTTTATTTATTAACGGAACGAATTGGCACTCAACACGACGCGTTTTGTTGACCTCATCTATTTAAGGCCACGTCAAAAATTAATTAGACATTTTTCAAAATAATTATTTCTTTTAGTTTGTAAATATGCTGCTACATTAGAACTCCGAAGTTAAGCGTGCTTGGACGAGAGTAGTTTCAGGATGGGTGACCTCCTCGAAAGTCCTCACCCTCAAATTGGAGGCACTGGGAAACAGCCTCTCTTTAGATCGACAATCTGAAGCGAGAAGGTTGTGTACATCCGCCCCCTTAGACCTTGCGTAGGCAGGAGTCCTTGAAGCACTGGGTATATTGCTTTTGCTTTTGTAAATATGCTGCTACATAATACAGTATAAAGCAAATACTACCCGTACCTTTTGGTTAGCAAACATGTTAGTACAAAGTAAACATCAATCTATGCATTACACGGGAAAAACCTAATTTAACTTAAAAGAAAAGATGTGCCAAATACGTTATGTTACCAATAAGGCCTTGTTTGCGATGCAACACGAGAACGTGAAATCTATTTGAATGTGTCAAAAATCGAGGAATAATTTAGAATCCACCAAAAGAGAGAAAATAATTAGGGCTGGTTAGAGGTGGCCACCGGGCCGGGCCGGCCTGGCCCGCTACAATTCGGGCCTATTTTTGGTGGCCTCAGGGCCCGGCCCGTGAGGCGGGCCTGGGCCTGCAGTGCAGCCCTTGGGTAGAGCGGCTCTACTAGAGCCTCTAATATTAAAAAAAAAAAATTTATATTATTATTATAGCCATTGTTGAACGGCTATAATATTAAAAAAATATTATTTTTTTTTTTCTGTAAATACTTAATCCCCCCAACCCATTTTCTCACTAAATCTTCAATCCTCACAAAATTTTTTTTTTTACTTTTAAATATTTACGACAAAAGACGACCGCACCCCCCATATGTCAAACTTTGTATTTTTTGATAAACAAATTTATACTTTTAAATATTAGGCTCCAACTGCGTTGTATTTGTACTTGTATTTGTTACGTTATTTATTTACCATTATTTTTTTGATAAGATATTTATTATTACTTATTGTATATTTTATTTTATTACATATATTTAGCATATTTTTTTAAGCATGTATATTTAGCATTATTAGTGCTTGAAAAAAATGTATTTGTATCTCATATTATTTATCAATGAATTACAATAATTTTAGTACAAAACGAATTTATATTATTTAAATTTTTTTTAATTCTGTAAAAAAAGCGAGCCAGGCCCGGCCCAGCCCAGCCCAGCCCGTACTATAGGGGGCCCGGGCCAGGCGAGCCCCGGCCCGCCCGTTTGCCACCTCTAGGGTTGGTATTAAAAATTTGATGAATGAATAAAACAACCAGATATAGAGAGTATTTATAGGCAAACCAAACCCTAAAAATATAAGATTACGAAAATGCCACTAAAAATGTGAAATTGCAAAAATGTTACTAAATTATCAGTAAAACAACAAAGTGGCTGAAATCATGTTGAAAGGTCGAATCTGGGAAAAATAGGTGGGGGCAGCAGCGGCGCAGCTAGGGTTGCATAATTCTATGCATGAGCTTCAATTTGACAAGTTACAGGCCCATAACTCCTTATGAATCAAAAGTTTATGACTATTTGAAATTGCATATGCAAATTAGTATTTCACTCGTTTAGTTTCTGACGGTCTAACTGCTCCTTAAATATTTTGACTATTCGTCTTACATCAGTTTGTTCTTTAATTGTAGAGTTTCTGGCTTTATTTACAAAAATATTAGTAGAATGTTACTGTATACGAATCCGAGTAAGAACTGATTAGGCGAATAGGAATGAGTAAGTACCAGTTACTGATGAGGACCTTGTACTGCAGTTAGCTACCTAAGTCCCCCCTCTGGCAAGTTATCCGTCTACCTCCACTTTCATAGATTGATCGCCAATTTTCTTCGTTCGATCTATTCGCCCTCAATGTTGTCTGTTTTTCTCTTATTTCAAAACGCGTTATCATCTTATGTGAAATATAGTAAACGAAATGCCTCATTTTCCCATTGGATTTTTTTACTAAAAATTACTTAAATTATAGGCGCAGTTTTAAAAAAACTACTTAGATTTTTTAATTTTTCAAAATCACATCTTAATATAACATCATTAATATCCTTTTGCTTTATTGACATGGGATTTTAAAAAAATAAAATTTTAAAATATAAAAATTATCTTTTAAATATCTATAAATTTTTTATATATTTAAACCATGTTTTAGATATTTTAAAATTATTTTAAAGTAAGTTCAAAATTTTTTAACTTATATATTTTCTTCAAAAGTCACGTCAACAAAAACTAACAGATATCAATAGTGTTAACATTCAAGCGTGGTATTGAAAAATTTTAAAAAATTAAGTATAACTTTAAAAAATTACAAAATTTAGGTGATTTTGGATTAAAAAAAAAACTTTCTTATTTTTTTTTTTTCTTTTTGACAACTATTGTAACCTTTTAAAAGTATTTTTGGTGAAATATTATTGCCAAATCAACATGTTTAAATTGGCAAGACTTTTAAGTCTTGACTATGTCAATATTAGTACAAATCTACTACCCCCCAAAATTAGATAGTTTGATTTGTTCTTTACGTTTTACTTCGTTTATAGTTGCCATTATTCTTTGTTTTTTTTCTAAACAAAGTAAAAATCTCAGTGCATTTTCGTATTTCAGATATGCTAGAAATTGACAGATTACTATATTTTGGACTGTATCAGTTTTATAGAGTAATACAATAACAACAAATCTACTACCCGCCACTGTGTTGGATACTAGTCTTTATTATGTATTTTTGCATTTGTTTTTTTTGGTATTTCTTAAGTATTTTGTACTTAAGATATTCTTAGCATCTAGTATATTCCTATAGCATCTAACTTAATTAATAGAGGACTCATTCACTCCCCTCTTTCTTTCTAGGGTAACTGGCTTGTTCTTTAATCTCTCTAGCATATTATTCATTCCAAGAACTAACGTTTTCTTTTACAGTAGGGTTGGGGGAGTAAGATGTACGCAAACGTATCCCTATTGGGTGTTACCCTGAAGGGGGACCATTTTCGAAAGGCCCCGAACTTTAAAAAGAAAAAGAAAAAGAAGGAACAATATAAAAAAAAAAAAAAAAAAAAAACAAAAGAATACTAGACATACAAGCAACAATAAAACAATGATAATAGACTTGCAGACCTAACAACCTGGTAGAATGAAATGGCAAAATATATTTTTAATATTTGAGGGATATTTTTAACCAAGTCATCACTAATGTCTTATCACTTGAGTCAGCCCTTTAAATTAAGGGTAACGAATAGTTCATCCATTCATTAATTATATCATATACGATATTATACGAGAGTTGGAGATTTTTCGACTTGCTCAATAAAGGGTCAGGTTCTCACTAACCTTTTTAGTAAAATCTCCTATATTACACGGAGATAAACCCGACATATGATCCATCATTGACTGAGGTTGGTCAAAACCCCATATAATCCAAGCAGTTGCTCGGGTCTTCTAACTTATTAAGGGTCTTTTTAAAAATTAGTTATATTATGAGTTTGCTTCTGTTGCATAATCTTTAATGTTGACACATATATTAGTCAGTATTATAAAACAAAGTAAATTATTCAAGAAATGTGTTAGGTTTATGCCTCAAATTCTTAAATTCTAAGAGGAGGCGTGTAGAGAGTCCCCCGATCGATCGGGAGAAGGGGTCGATCGATCGGGAATGTTACGTAAATGATCCCGCCTGCAGAGAACACACCGATTGATCGGGAGTTTGATTTTACACGGGCCTATAAATACAGCCTAGGTTTCACGTGTAAGGTATCCAATTCAAAGTGAGCGTCGCCGTCATCATAGAGAGAGAGAGAGAGAGAAGTGATTGTAATTATTCTATTCTCAAATCAATAAAAGTCTCCATCTCCTCCAGTGCTTTTCTCCCCTCTCGATTGTAAAGGGGTTTCCACGTAAATCATTGTGTGTTTTGTTTTCGTATCTCTTTTATCCGTATTTGCTTCTCGTTTGTCGTAGTATTTAATTCAAATTAAGTACTTGGGATTTTGCATTTCCTCACAGAATGTGTGAACTAACTCGAGCACCTCCCTTAAAGGGACCCGTGAATTAAAATTTATTTTGAACCCCTAAAATCTCGTGATCAATCGTGCTGTTGACTTGAGGGTTGTGAGGTTGATGCCTATTCAATTCTTAGTCAAGTGACTTAGCAACATTTAGTACTAACTTGAAATTGGAAGACTTCAAAAACAAATATCAACTCACTTGATTAATTAAGCCTTGCCAACCTGTTCGTATTTAATTATTTATATTTAAATAAGTTTATTAAATTAATTAATGATTTTGATTAAGTCAATTGATAAATTAGATCCCCTATAGCTTAAGCATTATATATTCCATGTGATGGGTAGCTTCTTCATTATCTAATCATAATGACGACGACAACAACAACAATAACATACCCAGTGCCTTAAGGGCTCCCATCTAAGTGGGGTCTGAGGGGTGGATATATGCAATCTTACCCCTTCAGATATAACCCTGCCGAAAGTTTATTTTCGAGGACCCCCAACTTTATAGGATTGGCAATACAAAAACTTCCCAAGAGGTCACCCATTCTGGTACTACTCTCGCCCAAACACGTCTAACTTCGAAGTTCTAATGGAATTCGGTGCATTAATACCTGATAAATGAACCCTATCTAATCATAATGATAATAACCATTTATTCTAATTTATTTTTTAATACTAACAATTTGTGAGAAAATAAAACACAAAACTCATGATCACTTTCGAGAGAAATTAATGCTCTATTTATTCAGAAGAAAAATTAGATTCAAAGAAATAATTTTCCCGTTTTCGGTTGTTTGGCGCACAATCTTTGGTAAAAACAATTTTCCAAGGGAAAAGGTTCCCCCCCAAAGGGAGAAATATGACTTTTCTTTGCAAAATGGGAGAAATCATTCAAAGCCTCAAGACAGTCATCGATCCGAATTTGGATCATATCGAGTTTATAATGGCTACAAAAAGATATAGGATCACTCATGGAAGATGTTCCGTTTTAAGCTAAACAAAGGAACGTCATAAGGCGAAAACAAGTACTTTGTTGAAACAAACGGCTGGAAAAACCTAAATTGAATTTCATTTTTCTTAGGAGATCTTTTCAAATGAACATGTTTTGCGGGAAAAAAATAACACGTGTCCACCTACTATCTATTATATCAATTTAATCCTTCAACTTCTAATTGTGTTCAAATTACTACAGCAAAACAAAATTCTTTAACTATAGCCCCAAGAGAGAATAACCAACCCAATACCTCGAGGGCTCTGGCATATGCAGGGTTTGAGGAGGTACGCAGCCATACCCCTTCAAGGTGTTACCCTTTATGGGAGGCTATTTCCGAGGGCCAGAATACACACACAATCTCACCAACAAAGACACACCCAAACTCGACGATTTAAATACCTTATGGTCTCCATAATGCTCATATATTATACTTTTGTTTATTAAAACATACTTTAAAAAAAAAAAAATCTACTAGTGCAGATAGATCTTGCAAAATTGTGATAACTCATAGTCATTACCAAAGTTCCCTGCAGAACCTTCATCTTCAACGATCACCGGATCGTATGGTCTCGATTTACGAGACAAACATCGAAGCCAGAGATCGAGTCAGTGGATAGCCACCATCTGTCTGCCACCGGCGTCATCGTCATGCTCCACCTGGCACATTAACAATCATTCCAAATTATATTAAAATTCATACATCTTTGCACAATGTGAAAAAGAATGTCAAGGATTTAGGAAATAGTTTCAGTGACGGTGATTATCAGGCGTAAATTAGCTGAGACAGCTCGTATTATAAAGCTCGAAAGGCTAAGCTTGTTTAGCTAAGCGAGATATGCCTGATTTTGGTAAAGCTCAAGCATGGACAAGCGAAAATAAGCCAATCTTCAGTAAAGCTATGAGCTTAAATGTGCATATCCAAGCCAAGTTTCAAAACAGCTCAACTTAACAAGTCTAAACAAAGCAAGTTAGCTAGGACCATGCAAGCTTGGTTTAAGCTAAATTAAGCCAAGCCGAGCTCAACCTCGAAGTTTCTACGCTAGAAGAGCCTCAAGCGAGCTAAAACAGAAGAAAATCATGAGAAACTGAGGCTCGAGCCTCATACTATTGGTCTCAACTCAATTCATTTGCACCTGGTAAGTATGGTGAGAAAGGGGGCGGGGATCAGGAGAAAACATTAACAATTGAAGCTCTGTTTGGATTCAACGAAAAACATTTTCCTTAGATAATTTTTTTTTCTTCGAAAAATGTATTTATTAAATATATTTTTTTCTTAAAAAATTGTCTTTCCAACTAATGAATAGTTTCACTCTATAAGTCTGTATGAGGTTCACACACTGGCCAAATTGAAGTTGTAGTGAAGCATACAACGCGAGATTACAGGAAAAAAAAACATTTTTTTTTCCTTCTATGAAGGAAAAGGTTTTCCCCTTTCATTAAGGGGAAGTCAATTTCCCCTCTATAGAGGAAACCATTTTCCATATTTGCGATTGTTGCTATGAAATTATGCAAAGAGACAAGCGAATTGAGATGAAAAATGTTTTATATCAAAACCAATGGAGCCTCAGATTTTAAAGCATGCTTCCACCACTGGTGATAGAGCAATTAGGAGCAAGATGGAACACCTAAGAAACAAAACCCAACCACCAGAAAGATAATATGGCTAAGTCATTTTCCTTTGAACCGTTCCTCCGGACTAACACAAAGCCTCATACTCTTCCACTCGAGTACAATCTCAAATGTGATAAATCCGAAAACAAGATATTTGTTTATGAAACCCAATAAAAGATATTGTTGAAGAAAGAGAAACTATTTTTAGTTAAAAAATATTTTGACGATAAATAAATTTTAGAAGAAAGATACTTTTTCACCGCCAAACACATCTTAAGTAAATTGGTATAACATGCTTCTCATTTTTCAGCAAGCAGACCAAGTAAGAAGATTGAATATTTTACCTCAACGAGAACCTTAGCTTTCTTCTTGGACTTGATGGAAGGCTCATCTTTCTCAATGATTTTTGAAGCTACACTTGATTCTTTTCTCACCCTCTTCCGATTAGCTGTTTCCATATCTTCTTCATCTTGATCGAGTTCCACTGCATCGTTAATGAGAAACGTAAGTGTCCCGAATTCATGTATATACATACATATTCAAAAGAGTGTTTGCACGAATTTTAATGCTGGCAACATGGTCAACTCAAAAATGGTTGGAGTGTTAGGATATAAATGAGTAAAGCCAGCTCACAAGAGAGATCCAAAGGCCCACCTTATTACCAGCTTGAGTCAAGCCGAGGTCGAGCCTAGGTGAGTTCAAGCTTAGAGGCTCACGAGCCTAAATGAGATAGTTTCGATATTCTTTTTAATATGAAAAACCTAAATGAGCTGAGCTCGTGACATATTGAGCCCAAATAAGCCTAGCTTAGATAAATAATTAAGATAAAATGAGCTTGCATGAGGTAACTCGAATCTATTGCCAAGCAAAGCTCAAGCTAATGACAAGTGGACCTAGAGCTCAAGTTTCCGGCTCATTGAATGAGATGCCAGATAGCTAAGACTCTAGCCTGACGAGTGTAGGCTTGGCTCAACTAATCAACACTTATGCTTCACATAAGTTGCATAAGCTCACCATTTTCATTGTCTGTGTGAGAGTCCCTTACAGCAAAACCATCAAAATCCTCAATATCATCTTCCTCTTCAAGTTCTTCATAGCCTTCCACATATTCTACGATGGGTTCCTTCATCATTCAGGCACAAAAACAGACCAAAATTTAGACAGGACAATGCACGTACACATTAAGCCTAATAACAAAGTCGCTTTAAGCTTATCAATCCATACCTCTTCATCTTCTTCAACTTCTCCCTCCTCCATATCGAGGACTTTATTAAACTCTTTAGCAGGATAATTATATATATCACCATAAACATTTTCTCTGAGTCGATGCAGTAATTCCTCCTCGATTTTCTGCATTGGAAGTAAATTAAAGTATTATATGCTTATAACAGTTACGACCAAATGTAGTAAGATCAATTCAGCAGCAAGAGCCCTAATGCTACCTTATCCAAAAGTGCAGCTTTCTCTGCCTTCTCCAACCTTCTGGACTCTCGCTTTTTCTCCTTCCTAGGCATTGTCATTATCTTCTCCCTGCAAAAGAAACCAAGTCAAAAACAAAAGAGGAAAGCCGAGTTAGCGGTGACTGCAACAGATTCATTACTTCCACTAATTTAAACCGGCAACAGCCTTGTAGTAGACCACTTCACTACATATAAAAGATATAGCAGCCAGCACAATTCAAACAGACAAATAAAAAAGGCCAAACTAAGCCAATGAGACCTTGGTGTAGTGGTAAAAAACGTAATCAAGGTACAGAACTTGTGGTAAAGGATCACAGGTTTGAAACCCATCCCCACTTACCTACCACAAAAAAATACAAAAAACCAAACCGAAAATACTCATCACAAGGCTCTAACCAAGGTACCATCATCTCTAATCCTCTTCAAAAATTAAGTATGAAAGAAGCAATAATAATCAACATGAAAAAATGGGCACCTTGTTTTTAGAGCGAGTTTCCTCATACGTATCCTCATCTGAGTCATCTTGGTCAATCGCTGCTTTGTCTTGTGCACGAGAAACTTAGGCCAATACATCTGTAAGAATTGAGAGAAAGACAACCTTGAAAATCTACAGCTTCTGCAGAAATCGGCTGAATGAAGACAAAACAAAATTTCAAAATTTTGTAATACCAGATGCTTGTCAATAATTTCAAGCGCCTTCTCGTAGTTCCTGGGCAACTTTACTCTCTCCCAGAGTTTGTTCGGCATGTGTGCCCTCTCTATAGTCTTCATATATAAATAAAATACACCTGCATTCCACATATCACCAAGGATGCAACAAAAAAGCCCACATTTCAAACCCAACTAACAATCTCTCATAAATATTCAAAAAATGCCAAAAAGATTAAGAAAAAGAGTTACCATCATGGTCACGGATGGTAGCGTACCGACTATTAGCGAGAGGACAAGAGCTCCGGTTACACACACCCGTCACATTATATGGGTTCCGACAAAATTTGCCCGTTTCGATTCTATTTGCACCAAAGCAGAAAGCAAAGTTAAGATGCCTCTTTCATTTCAGTATCAGCTTGATGAGCTCCAACAAATGAAAGGACAACTATGAGAACAGCAAAAATGAAGATTAGGGATTTTACTTAGACATAAAACTGCAATGGTGGTGCCGAATAACCTGCCAGATGACCTCATCGTGCTGCATCTTTGTATATGTAGCAGACCTAGACATAGATTGTGGTCAGTCAGTCAAATCCATGGCGGATTCAATTAGATAGAAGTTATCTAGATTCTTTACTTTCTCATAATCAAAACAGATCTTTACATTATAAGTTTTATAGCAAAAAAGGTATCATCATAACAAGAAAATCAAGTTCCCATAAAATAAAATAAGTAATAGTGAAGGAAGAATAGTTACAAATTGCAGCTTTTTTTTTTGACAACCAAATAGCAGCTTTCAAGTCCATATTTTGAAATCCAATCATAATCATTTCGACACTAATCTCTTCAAAAATGCCTCTTGACTCTCTCTCAATGACGATAACCAAACTATGACTCAACCAGTTCAGTTGCCAATTTGGAATAAATGTTATTCATACGTGAAAATTGAGCGCACCCCTCAATTGTAGAAACAATTTAACTTAAACTATTCCAGATTGTTAATATCTAGCTATCATTTTAAAAAATACGAAGTCACATATTTGCAACAATTTCAGAATTAAGAAAGGATTCTAGGACATACCAGAAAGCATAATCAAGTAATTCAGACACAAGCCGATCAGACTAAGCAGCGGCAAATAATTGTTTGTTGAGTCACAACCCGAAATTTGATTCTTCCAATTAAAATAAAAAAAAAAAAATTTATGGAATTTATTTGAAGCAAATGTAAGAGAACAAAAGAAGTTGTTGTAAATTAGGCTCTGTTTGTTTCGATGACAAATATTGTTCTTGAGTTAAATTATTAATAATTTCATTCTATAAATTTGTATAAGGTTTATGCTTGGCACAATTAAGACTAAAGTAAAGCATATAGCGTAAGAAAATTGCGAAATTTTCTACAAGATTAAGGAAAATGTTTTATCCTTTCTTCGAAAGAAGTTGACTTCCCCCTTAATGGAGCAAGATATTTTGTCGCTATAAAGTTATGCGGATAAGCGATATAATCAAAACAGAAATGTTTGTCCATGGGGAAACATTTTCTTCCCTTGTTTATTTTGAAGAAAACATGATTCTATAATATCATGTTCCCTTGTTTGTATCGTATGAAAACAAGATTCTATCTCATCGTATTCCATTGTATGTTGTGTTCCATCAATCATCTCATTCCTTGAAGAAGATACATGACAAGTAATTGAAAAATAAATTAACAATCCAACCTAAATAATGATATATACTTGCTCAATTGGGACAACCACAAATTAACATCCAATGTTCAAAACTAGTACGAACAACAAATTAGCATCCAATGTCCAAGACGAACCACTCCAATGCCAAAACGAAAGAGACAGAGAGTACAACCAGCAACTGCAAGTGGAGAGAGACACAAAAATAGACCCTAGTGATTGAAATCTCTAATCAAACAGATGATAGGTATCGAAAAGTATCAGTTTTGGGGGCTGCTAAAAACTTGGACCATCCCTAATGTAGAAAAGTATGATGGGTATCGAAAAGTAAGAGCTCCTGATATGATTCAAAATAGATTGAAACTAATCTAAAGCAGTAAAATACTGAAAGTAACGAGATAAGAGAAAAAGATTAAGACAGGCATTAATTTCGTTGTTTGCCTCTATTACAATTCACTACCACCATTTGTATATGTACAGATTATGCCCTCCTCTTCACACCAGGCCTGCTAAACTTCTATGCTACCCTAATGCTCTAAGCACATATACCTAATTGGGCACGTATCAGTTCAATGCGAATGATGGGTATTGAAAAGTACAAGTTCTGGGTATCAAACTTCACTGTATCAGAGCCACACCCCACAATGTGCAGTTCTGAATGAATCGGGAAGAGCAAGATAGAGAGAGCCAGGAACTTGAAACCATAGCATGTGTTAAACTGGACCGCTGATTTTACTTGTAAAACAAACAGAGCATCAACGAAAAAAATGGTACAAATTGTCACACACTCTTTCCTTTTCCCACCTTATTTTCAATTTAGATTGCTCAAGAATGTGATTCAAATGTTTTGGAGGAAAAAGTGCTTAGCATTTCTAGATTGTTCTATAAATACTTGAATGATGTATTCAGTTTGATATCCAATGAAATAAACTCTAAACTTCTCCCATTTATCTTCTCTTCTCATAGTCTCTCTTCCACTCTTCTCCTCATATTTCTCTCTAATCTTCTTCTCATCGTATATTCTTTTACCTAAATCTAGATACAATCTATCACAAATTCAACGAAACTTCTACTTACAAATTCAATTGAACTGGTGCGAGATGGTGGCAGCGCGGCGGTGTACGGAGGTTGAATTCCAAGTGAAACCCTAACTAGGGTTTTGAAAAGGATGAAGATGATGAAACAAACTGAAGTTAACCTTAACGAAGGTGGGCGGGGCAAAACGGTGTCGTTTTAGCAGAGTCCGGTGTGGACTGTGGACACGTGATGCTCCTGGCTCGGATCGCCATTTGGGCCTCAGTGACGGCCCATTACATACTCGTTCTAAAATTGAATTATTTACTCAACCCTGTTTTTGCGGGAACCTTTAAGACACTGAGCTTATTGTTATTATTATTGTTGTTTATTGTCCTTCAACAATTGTTGTTTAAGACACTAGGGTTTATTGTTGTTTATTGTCCTTCAATTTTAGAAGTGTCTTTAAGGCTCCCGCAAAAACAAGGTTGAGTAAATAATTCAATTTTAGAACGATTATGTAATGGGCCGTCACTGAGGCCAAACTGGCGATCCGGGCCAGGAGCATCACGTGTCCACAGTCCACATCGGACTCTGCTAAAACGACACCGTTTTGCCCCGCCCACCTTCGTTAAGGTTAACTTCAGTTTGTTTCGTCATCTTCATCCTTTTCAAAACCCTAGTTAGGGTTTCACTTGGAATTCAACCTCCGTACACCACCGCCGCACTGCCACCATCTCGTACCAGTTAAATTGAATTTGTAAGTAGAAGTTTCGTTGAATTTGTGATAGATTGTATCTAGATTTAGGTAAAAGAATATACGATGAGAAGAAGATTAGAGAGAAATATGAGGAGAAGAGTGGAAGAGAGACTATGAGAAGAGAAGTTTATTTCATTGGATATCAAACTGAATACATCATTCAAGTATTTATAGAACAATCTAGAAATGCTAAGCACTTTTTCCTCCAAAACATTTGAATCACATTCTTGAACAATCTAAATTGAAAATAAGGTGGGAAAAGGAAAGAGTGAAAGAGTGTGTGACAATTTGTACCATTTTTTTCGTTGATGCTCTGTTTGTTTTACAAGTAAAATCAGCGGTCCAGTTTAACACATGCTATGGTTTCAAGCTCCCGGCTCTCTCTATCTTGCTCTTCCCGATTCATTCAGAACTGCACGTTGTGGGGTGTGGCTCTGATACAGTGAAGTTTGATACCCAGAACTTGTACTTTTCAATACCCATCATTCGCATCGAACTGATACGTGCCCAATTAGGTATATGGGCTTAGAGCATTAGGGTAGCATAGAAGTTTAGCAGGCCTGGTGTGAAGAGGAGGGCATAATCTGTATATATACAAATGGTGGTAGTGAATTGTAATAGAGGCAAACAACGAAATTAATGCCTGCCTTAATCTTTTTCTCTAATCTCGTTACTTTCAGTATTTTACTGCTTTAGATTAGTTTCAATCTATTTTGAATCATATCAGGAGCTCTTACTTTTCGATACCCATCATACTTTTCTACATTAGGGATGGTCCACGTTTTTAGCAGCCCCCAAAACTGATACTTTTCGATACCTATCATCTGTTTGATTAGAGATTTCAATCACTAGGGTCTATTTTTGCGTCTCTCTCGCTCTGTCTCTTTCGTTTTGGCATTGGAGTGGTTCGTCTTGGACATTGGATGTTAATTTGTTGTTCGTACTAGTTTTGAACATTGGATGTTAATTTGTGGTTGTCCCAATTGAGCAAGTATATATCATTATTTAGGTTGGATTGTTAATTTATTTTTCAATTACTTGTCATGTATCTTCTTCAAGGAATGAGATGATTGATGGAACACAGCATACAATGGAATACGATGAGATAGAATCTTGTTTTCATACGATACAAACAAAGGAACATGATATTATAGAATCATGTTTTCTTCAAAATAAACAAGGAAAGAAAATGTTTCCCCATGGACAAACATTTCTGTTTTGATTATATCGCTTATCCGCATAACTTTATAGCGACAAAATATCTTGCTCCATTAAGGGGGAAGTCAACTTCTTTCGAAGAAAGGATAAAAAATTTTCCTTAATCTTGTGGAAAATTTCGAAATTTTCTTATGCTATATGCTTCACTTTAGTCTTAATTGTACCAAGCATAAACCTTATACAAATTTATAGAATGAAATTATTAATAATTTAACTCAAGAACAATATTTGTCATCGAAACAAACAGAGCCTAATTTACAACAACTTCTTTTGTTCTCTTACATTTGCTTCGATGGGCTACCAGCGCCGCCAGCCACCGTGGGTTCGGCGCTAGGAAGGGAGGGGGAGAGGGAGGTCAGGGCAGTAGCATAAGATCGATTCGGATTAGTTGCCATTACTCAAAATAAATTTGAAAAACAGAAAAAAAATGAAGGGAAAGGAAGGACTTACTAGGGATTTCAACAAGAGAAAGAAAAAAACCCGACAAACGACAAAGGAGAACAGCGGAAGAGAGGAGAATCAGAGCCAGGGGAGGCAGCCGCAGCGTGGCGTGACGAGGCGGCGGCGCAGGGGAGGAGTAGCCGCGCGGAGCAGAGCCGGTCGGGAGAGTAGAGCCGGACGTACGTGCGGCGGCGAGGGAGGCGCGGGAGGCCGGATGGTGGTGCAGTGGCGCAAGAGGCAGGGCGCCGTGGTGAGAGAAAGAAGTAGGGGAGGGTGTGTGTGGCGGAGCCGAGCAAGGGCGGTCGGGACGGGCCGGACGTGCGGCGACGGGAGAGGCGGGCGCCGTGGGCAGAGAGGGCTGAGGGGATGGTGGCAGCGGCCGAGAGATGGGAGGGCTGCGGGAGTTAGGGTTCTGTTGCACATTAACCCGATTTTCAACCCTCTTTTTTTTTTTTTGAAAAAAAGTATTAAGAATGTGGCTCTGATACCATATGAAATATTGTATTTGAGTGAGTGAACGAGTACATAGGAGGCCTCAATATATAGGTAAAGTACAATGACCAAAAGACTATAATGCCTCTATAGATTACATAAGTCAAATGACAAAAGGGTAAAACACAAAACCCTAGGAATATTCTAGAATACTCTAGAATATAGTCTAATATTTTAGACAAGCCAACATTGAAGTCTTGAAGACCCGACCCTACTTTCCGCCTTATCTCCTCAACCTATTTACTTTATTCACTTTCTAGGGTTATTCATGCAAACAAGTCTTTATACTTTACCTATTGTCTCAATTTAATCATTGTACTTATAATTGTGTAAATTCAGCCCACATACTAATTACTTTATTTCAACCTAATCCCTAGAGTAAATCTAACATCGAGTTGTGACAAAATTTTAAATGCTTGGGTGATGGATGAGTCTAAACTGAGTTAGCCAATGAGTTTTTACCAGATCATTTGCATTATATACGACCAAATAATTAAAAATTAAGCTGTCAATTTAATTTCAATTTTCACTATAGGACTAAATTGACACAATTTGAATTATACGAAAACTATTTGACGCAAATAAAAATACAAGGATCAAATTAACGCAATGGATAAATTACGGGACCGTTGGCGTAAATAACCATGCTTTCTTTGTTTACTTTATTTGCATTGTACATTCATTGCAATCATGTATCGCTGTCATGCACATTTTGTCTTTCTTTTGTTTATATCTGGCAAGAGTTTTAAGTGCTCATTTATTTCTCTTATTGTCTCTTTCTTATCTCATTTATCAAATATGAGAAGTTCTTTCAAAGTACTTCTATCAATAAAGGTTTTATTTGATGGGTAGTTTTTCATAGCGTTTTTTATTTTGATTAGACAAATAGTTAGTAGCGTTATTTAATAAAAATTTTGTTGTTAACGTTTTTTATAGCTTTTAGCTTTTGAAAAATAGCTTTAGCTATTCAAACGCTATCATTTTGTCCCTTTTTTCGTACCAAACACATTACCATTAGATAACAACTAACAACTATCAATAAGCAAACAGCTAACGGCTAAAATCTAAATGTTAACAGTTAATAGCTAAATGCTAACAGCTAACAACTACAATTATAGCCAATTGTTGCCACAATGAAATAGAAAATTGGAAGGCCTTCGGAGAGCAGTGCGAAGAGATTACCTGTGCCTCTGAGTAAAGTAAGGAGGAAGAGGAAGGATGGGAAAAGGGCCAAAAAGGTTGTTACGGCTGAGAAACTTCTTGAGGAGAAGTGTACATGGGAGATTGGGAACAGCCTCGAATTGAGCTTTGAAGGTGATGACTCTATTATGATCGAGTTTGATGAACTAGATAATTTCTATTTTGAATTCTTCCCATCCTTCCTGATCTTGATACTATGTTCTCATCTCCCAATCTGACCCTGGCATTCCTTATCTTATTTTTAGTATCTATAGTCTTCTAGATTTGATTAGTCCTGTTTGTATTTCTTTTTGCTTTCTTGTTTTCTTATCTACTGTGTCTTCTTTTGGTCCCCGTTTCCTTACGGGTGTCCTAATCCTCGCTTTGGTCGAATGGCCTGTCTTGTTTAGCGATTTTGTCGCTAATTATTGAAAAAGAAAAAGTAAGAAAAGTAATAAAGTTGTGGGTAGGAAGACGTCATTTTCGTGGATAACAAATTTGATAAGCTTTACTCATCCAAGTCTTTTTGTATTACTTAGTCAAGAGCAACTTTTATTCCTCTTTTGCTCTTTTTGATACGCCATTTAGTACTAATATGTGCTTCATTTGGCTTATCCAAGTATTTTTTGAACCGTTATCCAAAATGACTCAAAATAAAAAAATATTACTCAGAATAATATATTTTAAAAATTATTTTTTCAAATGGCCTCTACGTCAGCAACAACAACAACAACAACAACAACAGTCCCAGTGCCTCGCGGCTCCCGCTTAACGCGGGGTCTAGGGGGGTGATATACGCAGCTTTACCCCTTCCGGCAGGAAAGGAGACTGTTTCTGGGGACCCCCAACCTGGAGTGGTTGAGTTCCTGCAGATAAACCATCAATTCATCAATCGTGCATAAGGAAAGGAAAAAAAAAAAAAAAAGTAGGAAGGGAAGGAGAAGAAGAGGAAGAAGAAGGAGGAGGAGAAGAAGAAGAGGAAGAAGATCGATGTCTAAACTAGCCTAAGAGTGTTACACTACAGGTTATGCTCGCCTACGGAACTTAGACCACCTGCCACTCCCCGCCCTACTCTACTCTGCAAATTTAAAAAAAAAATTGTTTAAAAAATTTTAAACCCTAAACCCCAAAACAAAAAAAAAACAAAAAAAATAAAAAATAAAAAATTAAATTTAACTGATGTAGAGGCCATTTGAGGAAATATTTTTAAAATAGGCTATTTTGGGTAATATTTTTTTTATTTTAGGCTATTTTGGGCAAAGGCTCGTATATTTTTAAGGCAAAAACATTTCAAAAGTGCACTGTATTTTAAGAGTAATGTCATTGTCAGGGTAACAATGTTAAATTTAGAGCAACTTTATGAAAATTTGTGGTTATTATTTGTTATAAGTCACATTATTTTTATGACAATAGTATTTTTTGCTTTATTAATTTAAAAAAAAGGCAACATTCTCAGTGCCCCAAGGGCTCCTGCCGAAGCAGAGTTTGGGGGGTGGATATACACAGTCTTCCCCCTTCAGGGTGTTACCCTGAAAGGAGGCTGTTTCCGAGAACCCTCAACCTAAGGGGTGCAACACGAGAACTTCTCAGGAGGTCACTCATCTTGGTACTACTTTCGCCCAAGCACGCTTAACTTTGAAGTTCTAATAAAATCCGGTGTTTGCGTGTTGGTACCCTCTTAGCAATTTTTTGCTCTATAAATAGTAACACCAAAAAAATGTTTTAAAACATAGTAATATATCTTTTGAGAGAATCCAGTTACATTATTTCTGATTTCAGATCAATTAGAGTCAAATGTTTGTTAAATTAGATGGTTTCAGATTCGAGTTATTTTAATTTTTGGGTCAACTTATGTTGAGTTTTTGTTGGGTCGGATTATAACGTGATCAAATTGTACAATATTTTGGATAATAAGATGGGTTCATTATAGAAGTCGAGGTTAAGTTTGGTAGTATGATTTAGGGCTCGAGTCATCTTAGTTTTAGGTCAATTAGGCTATGTTGTTTCCAGTTTCGAGCAACCCGGCCTAGTTCAAAATTTTAAGGCCAGGGACTAAATCATGTCTTGTAATGTTTAGTTTTAGTCATATCCAGGTTTTGGATTAATTAGGATTGGTTGTCTTTGGTTTGAATCAACTGGATTAGGTCTCAGTCAAGTCAAACTCGAGTTATATAGGGTCATTTCAAGTTTGAGTTATTTCGGATTTCAGGTCTATCGATTCATGTGTTTGCACCTTTGAGTTAGATCGGGTTAGTTTTGAGTTGAGTTCGATCAATTTTGGTTCAAGTCACTCAAGTAGGATCATTTTGAGGTTTGGGTCAAATTTAGGTTGGGCCAGCTCTTTCGATTTCAAGTTACCTTGGGATTTGATTGAGTTAATTGAATTAGAGCATTTTGATTCTCTAGTCAGTTGAATTGATATAGGACTACAATTCCTTCCCCCACACTAAGAAATGTAACTTCCAATTTTAACTTCAGTTTTAGGCTTCAATTTCATGTGTCAAATAGGACATACGTCTTTCTCTCGTAGTGGCGTAATACTATCCCATGAGAAAAGAAAAAGAGAACTCTTTCTTACCTAATTTATTATTCTTATCGAGAAACCATATTTCTCAAAAGTTTAAGTTGATGGGTGAAGGCCCAATAATAATTTTATACTCTAACATGCCTCCTCACGCTAATGCCCATTGATTTTGGAGTGTGAATAATGTATAAGCCCACCTCATATCTTGTGCTTAAATTATTTTTAATATTGAAAGTGTGGGCTGTTGAGATTCGAACTCGTGACCTCTTGGTTAATAAGGCTTTGATACCATATCAATAAACCATCTGTCCCTAGAGCTTATGTCGATAGGTGAAGGCCTAGGAATAGTTTTATACTCTAACATGCCCTCTCACGCGAATGCCCATTGGGTTTGAAGTGTGGATAGTGCACATGCCCACCTCATACCTTGTACTTAAATTGTTTTTAATATTAAAAGTGCGAGCTGTTGAGATTCGAATTAATGACCTCTTGGTCAACAAGGCTCTGATATCATATCAAGAAAGAAACCACCTATCCCTAGAGCTTAAACTAATGGGTGAACGCCCAAAAATAGTTTTATACTCTAACATGCCTTCTCACACAAATATCCATTGGGCTTGAAGTATGGATAGTACACAGGTCCACTTCATACCTTATGTTTAAATTATTTTTAATATTGAAAGTGCGGGCTATTGAGATTAGAATTCGTGACCTTTTGGTTAACAAAGCGTTAATACTATGAAAGAATGTTAAGGAATCTATCTACTAGGGATAGCCTTCTCGTATATTTATAAATAGAGGATACAGTCTAGGTATACAAGTTAAGACCCATACTGACCCAATATACAAATACTGAGATCCTATAAAATATATTAACAATTCTGAATACATTATTTTGTTCCACGTGGTTGATTCATGAGAATCTTTCACTGATCATTGTTTAAAAAATTTGACAACCACTAGTTCATAGTCTTGATAAATATAATATAAATATGTACCTAACCCTATAGGTGCTGGGATATTACTGTCTTTATCGTGCTATTGTAATGTCTTTGTTACCTGTACAGCAACAACGACAACATACCCATTACCTTAAGGGCTCCAGTATAAGCGGAGTTTGGGAGGGGTGAATGTATGCAACCTTACTCCTTTATGGTGGAACTCTGCCGAGAGGCTGTTTCCGAGGACCCCCAACCTTATAGGGTTGGCAACACGAGGACTTCCCAGGAGGTCACCCATCTTGATACTACTCTCGCCCAAGCACGCTTAACTTCGGAGTTCTAATGGGATCTGGTGCCTTAGTGCCTGGTAAATGAAATTGTAAGCTTAGTTTAGAATCCTGCCAAACCAGATTAGGGTTTGATCGAGCTGAGTCGAGCTTGATCTTGAAGTTTCTGGGCTCGTCGAACTTTGAGTTGTGCCCAAGCCAAACTAAATCTAAACGAGCTGAACCTTGAGCTTGACAAGCTCGAGCTTAGTAGGCTTAAATACACCCCTAATTCACTTTGAAAAAAGCCACATAAATAACTCGTCTTAAAGTCGTCAGTCCTAGGGGTGTATTTGAGCGGAGTTAACACCAAGCCTAGTAGGGTTGCGGCTCGGATTGTCAAAACCTCGAGTTTGGCTCGGCTCTATTTAAGCTCGGCGAGTTTTGAACTGAGCTTGCGATTTCGGCTCATTTAACTCAACCTAGCCTCGTTTGGGCTAGTTAAGCTCAGACTTAACTCATTTAGGTTTAACTTTTGGCTTCATTAAACATATTTAAGCAAATATATTATATAAAAAAAGACTCGCTTCGACTCGTTTAAGCTCACGAGCTACACACTCGAGCTTTACTAGGCTTGGGGTCCGCTCGATAAGCTAAACAAGGCGATTCAGCTCGGTTCGAGCTTAAAGCAAAGCGAACTTTTTGAGCTTTCGCAAGTCAGCTCGTCTCATTTACACCCATAGTCGGCTCTACCCTCTTACACACATCACCCGGAAAGCCTAAAAGCATCGTTAAGTCACAACATGACAGCAATAATTAATAGTAAGAAGTGTTATAATAATTAAAAGTACCAAAAAGTAAGAAATATTATAAAATTAGTTACATATTATATTTAAAAGGACGAAAATAAAAATATAAATCTAAATATATTTAAAAAAAATAGCAAATATTTTATTCCAGAACTCAGAAACTAAACAAGTTTTTCTTCTATTTAAATAATTCACTCAATTCTCTCACTTTCTTTCTTTCTCGTTTTTCTCCTTCCTCAATTCCTTTCTTTTTTTGCATTTTCCTTACTATTCTAATCTTTACTATAAAAATTATACCAAAGAATATCCAATATTTATAATAAGAAATAAGTTTCTAAAATAATCCCACTTAAAAAAAGAAACATACCCTGTGCCTCAAGGGCTCGCGCCTACACAGGATCTGGGGGACGGATGTACGCAACCTTCCTCCTTCAGGGTGTTAATCTGAAGAGAGGCTGTTTCCCAATGTCCCTAATCTGAGGTGAGAACTTCCCAAAAGGTCACCCACTTGTATAGTTTATATATATATATATATATATATATATATATAAAATGAATGAATAAAATAAAAGGATAAGTGGGGAGGGACAAGTGGGTGCTCCTATCAGACACCAAACAGCCTCCTGTCTTTCTCGTACACCCCACTAATAATTCATCTTTGTCGTCATTTTAAAACTATTTATATTACTTTTACGACAAACAAATACTATTATTATTATTATTATAATAATTATATAATTTATAATAAATAATAACAATAAATTTTATAAAATTGCGTTCTTATTTTATTTTTTTTCCTTATAATGACATTACACTGGAAGCAATAGTAATGATATATATATATACAATAACAATAAATTCAATATTTCAAAGGGTTCCCGCATAAATAGGGTCTGGGGGTAGATGTACGCAACCTTCTCCTTTTCGGGAGCTACCCTGAAGGGAGGCTATTTTGGAGGATTCCCAACCTGATAAACTTGTCAGCAGCATTGACGCATAATAATATATATATATATATATATATAAGATTATTGTCATAGCAAAAATACTAATGTTAAAATAATTTTGTCAAAATTTATGATTATTATTCACTATAAGTTATATTATTATTCTTTTATATTTATTAAAATAAATTATTAAATTTGTATGAATAAACAAAGTCCAAAGTATGCACACGAGAAATAGGGTAGAAAAAAAATATAATACTAAAAGTGTAATATTTATATAAGATGGCATAAATATATAAGTAACAACAATAAACTCAATACCTCAAAGATGACTGCCAAAGCAGAGCTTGGAGAGAGTGAGATATACGTAATCTTACCCTTTGAGATTGTTAAACTAAATGGAGGTTGTTTTTTCTGAGGATTAAATTGAGATATTTTGAATTATACAGGGACTAAATTGACATAATTAAAAGTAGAAAAAAAGTAACATTTTCAGTATCTCAAGGGCTCCCGTCTAAGCAGGGTCTGGAGGCGGATGTATACAGCCTTCTTCCTTTTAGGATATTTTCAAGTACCTCTAATTTGAAGGGTGCAATACGAGGACTTTTCAGAAGGTCACCCATCTTGATGCTACTCTCGCTTAAACATGCTTAACTTTAAAATTTTAATGAGATCCAATACTTGCATGTTGATATCTTTTAAAATTAAATTAATATAATAAAAAATATAAAGATTAAAATAATACAATAGATCAAGTGCAGGACGTTCACGTAAACCATCATTTTTTTTTTCTGACAAAGCCGAAGAGCCACTCACCAAATGCACGTGAAAAATCTCTCTCTCTCTCTCTCTCTCTCCATCTTTATAAATCGCTTGGCTCTCTTCAATCACCATAGTGGTTACCACCATCCGTTATCTCACACTGCACTCCACCATTTCTCCAAGCTAGAGAGAGAGAGAGAGAGAGAGAGAGAGAGAGAGAGTTGGAGAGAGAAGGGAAGGGGAGCTGCGGCGGCGGCGCTGGAGGACGCGAGAGGTGTAGGAGAGAGAAAGAGTTGCTGTATGTCAATTGTGGAGTACTCTGATAACCGCTCCGATCAGATCTCCAATCCTCTTCAATGGCCTCAACTTCGCAAAAAACGACGCCTTGTTGCTCCTCTGATCTCCAATCTAAGGGCGCCGGTGATGTTGCTGGTAAGATCGCGCGATCTTCCGATCCTGCGGCTGAGGAGGTTGAGATCAGGCAAAGAGCGGCTGTGGCGTCGTTGATTCATCCTGTTGAATCTCTTCCCGAAGATCCTTCTGTTAATGCTGCTGCTGCTTCTACGAAAGCGAAAGGTAGTTTTGATTTGATGTTGTTGAAATAGACGCTCAGTTTATTGTTTGAAGCTCGTTGTTTGTTATGTGTTGATCAGCTTTACTTGTTGTAGTTTTGTTTGAAATGATGTTATTGATGTGATTATTGTTGATTGTTATCTCTTTAAATTGGTAATGATTTGCTTTAGCTCAATTTCTTGTTTCATGCTCGTTCTTATGCGCTGATCAGCTCTACTTATCGTTTTGTTTGAAAACGAGGTAATTACTGTGATTATTGTTGATTGTATCTCTCCAGATTGGTTAATCTTTGTGTTTGTTTTGTATTTCTGTTTTGCTTTTTGTTAAATTTGTTAAGCTTAGAGACTGATAGTCTCCGGAAACTACCTAATTTATGACTGGAGTTATTGAGAGTGTAAATAAGGTGACCCTTGGGCTCACTGGAGGATATGACTGGAGAGACTTATAAATAGGGTCCTGTTATGCTATGGTTTGGTTGGAGGAAAAGCAAAGGAAAAATGTAGATTAAATAGTGGGAGATAGACTGAACAAAGTAGATTTCAATGTTTATATTGATTCCCCTGATTCTTTTATCATGTTTGCCATTTCAATTTATTATTTGGTATTTCGTGGGTGGTCCTAACAAAAATAGATGCTCAATTTCTTGTTTCAAGCTCGTTGTTATGCTGATCGGTTTTACTTCTTGTATTTTTGTTTCGAAAAGATTTAGTTACTGTGATTATTGTTGATTGTATCTCTTCAGATTAGTGAATGACTTCATCTTTGTGTTCGTTTGTATTTTGTTGTGGATCATGGTTAAAATCTGTCTTGAGTCGTTTGTGAGTTTCTTTGACAAATACGGGAATGTAGATGTTCTTTATGAGTTATTTAGCAAAGAAGTAGTACTATAAACTACAGCGATCTAGAAAAGTTCATAAATTATCCTGGAAAAGTGCAAAATGCACTGTAGACTTCATCATACTGGCGATGGATGAAGGAAACAAAAACTTCCTAAGATCGAGGACGCTAGAATTGCTAATATCTGTGAAGGAGAATTAGGTATAAACAAGTGGGTTAGATATAGGGTATTAAACTTGTATTACAAGCATTCATATGAGTGAGTTGTGTAACCCGATTGACCTTCTTTACGATTGTGCATGGATATCGAGAGGGGTACCAAAGTCCTCTCAATTCGACGTCACTGGAATCCAATGTTTTTCCTTCTCGTGTTTAGGAGTTTTTTCTTTCTCATGTTTAGGAGTGTATAAGGGGAAGTTATTTATAGACTAACTAAATAACTCCCCCACTCTTCCTATATTTGTTTCTCTTCCCATATCCCAACAAATATGGGATAGGCTCCTTACAATTACCCTCAACACATGGGATACTAGTAGTGTGGGTTATCTAATGTAATCAATCCGGAGTGGCTGATATGTTGATTGTATTTCAAACCTTGTCAATGTCAACAACATGAATCAGAAAAGATTGTGTACTTGTTGATTTGTGGTAGAAAAGGAGTAATGAAATGGAAACCCAGTCACAAATGAATAACAAATTTGAAAACATTGCAAGATTGATGAAACTGAAATTGCTATTATATGAATCAAGGAAGATAGATGATGCTGTATCACTTTATAATCTATGCAAAACTAGTGTCTATGTATTGCGAGTCGCAAAGATTGCACATAGGTAAGAATGTGTCAACACCTGGTGTAGCCTGTTGCTATATGCTGAAGACTAATCGTCAGTTTGTTGGAACTACATCTTGTGTCTACTTTATTGATTTGGTTGCTGGCGAATTGTAACAAAGCATGGGAACTGGCAGTAAGATTGGCATAGGCAACAGCATATGGATTGAAAAATGAGAATGTTGGTGGATATTGCAATCATCAAGTGAAATATTCTTTGACGATTAAGTTTTCTTTTGTCAATAACATGTTCGTTGAAATTTTTAAATTGCATGCGGTTTTGCTTAACATATGGCCAGAGCATTTCAACTGCTATTTCTCATTTTTCAAGCCTTTTGAAAAGTATTATGTCATATGAAACGTGTGTATCGTTATAGCTGGCAAACAGACAATGAGGCAAAAACTTGCATGATTTTTCTTGAAGAGTTGGGGGGCTGGTGAAGAGAAATAGGATTGGAGAGATTGTATATTATAGGAAAAGGAACTATGCTTTCTTCTAAGATATTTATGTGTCATCACTAGCTTCTCTTTATTGTAGCAGATAAATGTTTTCATACTTCTCTTGTTGCTAAGAGCATAGCTTCAGTCATCCATTTACGGCCTCTTAGAATGAAACTGCTTTGTCTTGCCACCGATTTTCTTTATTGCTTTAAGAATGTTGCTTTTTAATTTTGTTAGGCATTTGTGTGCACTTGTTTAAGCCGATGAGGAGTTTAGTTTTGAAGGATCTGTTTCATGAACTTGAATTTGGGTTTTATTCGTTTTTCCATTCTGATAGAAGACGTGCTTCATTCATACTTCTCCCTCTTGCTTACGTAACAGGGATTCCGTTGATGTTAAGGGCTCAAACTAGCCACCCATTGGATCCATTGTCTGCTACAGAGATCAAAGTGGCAGTAGCCACTGTTAGGGCTGCTGGAGCAACTCCTGAGGTTTGTCACCTCTTCATGTGTTATTTTTCATAGGTTCAGATGGTAATTTGATGAGAATAAATGGTATATATTGATCAATGCTAAAATGACCTACTGTATAACTATTGTCTTATCTTTTCTGAACCTTTCAGGTACGCGATAGTATGCGCTTTATTGAGGTGGTTTTGGTGGAACCAGCAAAACATGTTGTTGCTGTGGCCGATGCATATTTCTTTCCTCCGTTTCAGCCATCTCTAGTCCCTAGGGCAAAAGGAAAGCCCATAATCCCTACTAAACTCCCTCCACGACTAGCGAGATTGATTGTCTACAACAAAAAATCAAACGACACTACTGTGTGGATTGTTGAACTCACAGAAGTTCACGCCACTACTCGAGGTGGCCATCACAGGGGCAAAGTCATATCTTCCAAAGTTGTTCCCGACGTTCAGCCTCCCATGGTACGTGTTCTACTCACTTACTAGTGGCTTGACTCCTTACTTGCCCTGAAACTTGGTTGATTGGTTAGTCTGTTCATGGCGAGTTTCGCTTGGCTTACTGCCATTTGGTCCCCTTCCCAATTCTGTAGCTTTTTGTGGAAACTGTGGTCATTTTATAGGGGGTCATACATAGTGAAAGTTAAAGTTTAGTGTTTGAAATACATGACTGGTCATGACATCAAGCAACTAGCAATTGAAGCAGTTGCTTAGGTCCTGGATATGCTAGGGGCCCCTATTGGAAATAATTATGTTGAAGTTTGCTTCTATTGTCTATCCCAAGTTATAAATGAAACATAAATGACTTATATATAATATGCTACAAAAATGTATGAACATATATATTTCATTATATAAGTTGAATATTCGAAATGTGCATAAATTGACTAGCATAACTCCATTATAAGAAAAGGATCACCAATCAAAGCTTGCTTTAAGCTCCTAAAATCTCATAACTGTTTTGTTGAGTTAGCCATATTTGTGTTGCACAAAGTGGGTCCAGCTCAAGTAATGTGCTTTTGGGGTACCATGCAGCTATTGGTGAAGGCTTAAGACACATCAAACTCCCAGCTCTTCTAAAATGG
This sequence comes from Simmondsia chinensis, assembly GCA_018398585.1. NCBI lineage: Eukaryota > Viridiplantae > Streptophyta > Magnoliopsida > Caryophyllales > Simmondsiaceae > Simmondsia > Simmondsia chinensis. The sequence continues at coordinate 30,399,726 of JAGTTD010000016.1, read as the reverse complement.
GACCTAAGTGGATAATTTCATGGTGGTTGGTTTTCTATACTTATCATACATCTGTATATTTTAAAACCTTTAAAGATACTGTCTGAGGCTTGTTATATTTCTAGCTTATACCGAGGTAGAAAATGGGATGTAAAGCGATGAAAAAGAAACTAAAGTGATCCATCATGATTATTAGTAATTTTGTCAAATTCAACCAATGTTGTATGGCGATATTAATAATTTTATTGCAATACTAATGGTTTTTCTTAATGTGACTTCAGGATGCTGTAGAGTATGCTGAATGTGAGGCAGTCGTGAAGGACTATCCTCCATTTCAGGAGGCAATGAAAAAAAGGGGAATCGATGATATGGATCTGGTGATGGTTGATCCATGGTTAGTTATTATATATCAGCCATATGGCACTCAGGTTTTAGATTTAACATATTGCATCTCAGTGGCAAACGTGTTGTTTTCACCATAGTAAAATACAATATGATAACTAAATGAGATTTAGCATGTTTGCATATTATTTGGGATACCGATGACATTTTGTCAAAAGTTTGTTGATCTATAAAAAGGTTAAGTATGATTATATCCATGTCTATAACAACTTGTTCTAAAATACTGGAGTGGAGAGGGACATAATTATACCAATTTGGCTTCTTCATGGAGTTACCCATAATATCGATAGCAAGAAGCTTAAAACATAGCAAAAAATAAGATATATGTCAATAATTTGGGATTTGAAGTGAAATTAAAAAAGTGTAGAATATGGATACTTAATTTAAGTTTAGCTATGATTATTTCCATTTCATTTGTTTTTTAATAAAGAAAAATACAGATACATGTTTTAAACGTGTATTATATGGCTAACATCAAGAAAATGAGTACTTTATCATATTTTTTGCAATGATATGTAAATGCCTTTTTTGAACAGAAAAATACAGATACATACCAAAATACGCGAATTATGTGTATTTTACTGACAGTGGTTTTTACCAATGTTATTATGTTGTTGTGTGTGCTGTTTGCAGGTGCGTTGGTTACTATAGTGAAGCCGATGCCCCAAGTCGTAGGCTTGCAAAACCACTTATTTTCTGTAGAACTGAGAGCGACTGTCCATTGGAGAATGGCTATGCTCGTCCAGTAGAAGGAATTTATGTCCTTGTTGATATGCAAAATATGGTAGTAGTTGAGTTTGAAGACCGAAAATTTGTTCCTTTACCGCCTGCTGATCCGCTGAGGAATTATACGGCTGGTGAAACTCGAGGTGGTGTCGATCGGAGTGATGTGAAGCCGCTACACATCCTTCAGCCTGAAGGGCCCAGTTTTCGTGTGAATGGTCATTTTGTTGAGTGGCAAAAGGTGCTCATTATTTATAAACTATCAATAATTGGAATTCCTTCTTATGGAAAAGAAGAAAAACAAAGAATATCTTGTTTGATCCTGATGCATAGTTGGAAAAAAAGGGTTTTTTTTAATTAAGAAAGCATCTTATTAATTGTTCTATCGTGTTTGGATGACATGACAACAACAATAATCCCAGTGCCTGAAAGGCTCCAAGGTAGGGTCTAGGGGTAAAATGTACGTAGCCTTACCCTTACAGGGTGCTACCTTGAAGGAAGACTGTTTCTAAGCGCCCCCGACCCGAACAAGTAAAATTGCTTTTAAATGACAACAAAGTTTGGCTTTTAGAGAGAAACAACATAATCAAAAGCAAAATCAATACTTCTAGTCAATGTCCTTTGAGGGACGCTTCTTAAAAATTTATTTTAAATACAGAAATTTTATAGCACGGGCAAACAATTCCTAACTAATCACTTCTTTTGAAAAAAAGGGGAGCAGAGGTTATGTTTAGGGGATTGCTAATTTATCTTTCTTCTTGTACTCTGTTCTGTTGGTGTCTGGTGACAGTGGAGCTTTCGCATTGGTTTCACTCCTCGGGAGGGTTTAGTCATTCATTCAGTTGCGTATGTCGATGGGAGTAGAGGTCGGCGGTCTGTGGCACACCGGCTGAGTTTCGTTGAGATGGTGGTACCTTATGGAGATCCTAATGAGCCCCATTACAGGAAAAATGCATTTGATGCAGGAGAAGATGGCCTGGGAAGGAATGCACATTCTCTTAAGAAGGTTAATCTCGTTCTGAACCCTTTAGCTTTCGTCCTTGTTGGATTTATGTGTAGCGTGGAATCAAATATGTAATGGCCATTATGTTGTGGATCTTTTGCCAGCCATTACGAGATCTGTTGTTATGAAATGGTACTGTTGTAATAGTCGCTAAAAATACATATATATTACATTTTGTTCACTAAACATATATATTGATGTATTATATATGTCATTGACTATTTGAGGGTACAGAAATTAATGATTATTTGTATATTTATTCTATTTATTTAGATTGTTGTGAATACAAGAGTTAATATTCTTTAGAAACCTAACATGATCGTTGTGACCGTTTATGTTACATATGGAACACCTTGCTTCTGCAACACTACGACCATAACATTATGTGGCCGCATCCAACGATCTGATTTCATGTACCATTCAACGTTTTCTGACGAAAATTTGCTGGATTATGTGGAATGCTCCTAGGTGACAACTTTAAAGACTTTGGGGTACTTTATTATACATATTAATATGTCAAGGTATTTAAATAATAAATGTTAAATCTCGAAGTTGTAAATTTCCGTAATATATGCACTGAAGCATTTCTGAGATAATGATATGGCAACTACTGACTTGACTTTCCTCTTATACCATAGGGCTGTGATTGCTTAGGCTATATCAAGTACTTTGACGCACATTTTACGAACTTTACTGGAGGCGTCGAAACGATTGAGAACTGCGTGTGTTTGCATGAGGAAGACCATGGAATATTATGGAAGCATCAAGACTGGCGAACAGGGTTGGCTGAAGTGAGAAGGTCTAGAAGGCTTACTGTATCATTCATCTGCACTGTGGCCAATTATGAGTACGGATTCTACTGGCACTTTTATCAGGCAAGTTATTTATCACCTTTTCGTCTTATTTTTGGTTTCTTTGTTTTCGACTTTCCTTAGAAAGCGGAAAGAGGCATTACTCCATAAACCACAAGCAGGCATTAGCGTTTGATTGGAATATAAAATATGCGAGGAATATCTGGTCAAATCGCAAAAAATAACTGAGGATGTAACCTTGATTAACTATAGGGCAGATTTGGTTTTGGAGTACAAGGATAATGCTTATATGAGTAATCATTAGCCGCCCTTTTAACCCCGTTGAGTTTGAGCTCAAACTTTAACCCCTCAAAAATATTTTACCCCAATATGGGGCTAAAGTGTTGCACTTGGGTAGTGCCATGCTCATAACTGAAAAGCTTTATAAAGACAATTCATATAAGCAAAACCTAAGGCTCTGTTTGGTTCAATGGAAAACATCTTCACGAAATATTTTTTTAAGATAAAGAAAACAGTTTGATTTTATAAATTTGTATGAGGCTCAGGCTTGATTGAATTGAGGTTGAAGTGAAGCATATGACTCAATATTATGATGAAAATGTTTTCGTTTGTCTTTGAGGGGAACTCAATTTGTCCTTGGTGGAGGATAATATTTTCCGAATATGTGATTGTTGCTTGGAAATTGTGCCAAGAAATAACAAAATTGGGATGAAAAGTGTTTTCAGTCAAAACATACGGAGCCTAAGTGTTTTGTTAGGGGTCCTGTGTTACTCCGTTAGTGATGAGATCAGTTAACTTCGTAATTTTAACCACATACCTAATGTGCGCTAAATGATGAATATGGATTTCTTTTATTTCCATGGAAAAAATAAATGGCCCGTAATGGTCATAGACTATTTGCGTTTCCAAAACCGCATTTCCTTGACAGCTGATGAGGTATGAAGATATTTGGAGGTGATTTTATCAGTTTCTGTTTACAGGATGGAAAGATTGAGGCTGAGGTTAAACTTACTGGAGTTCTCAGCCTAGGAGCACTACAGCCTGGTGAAGTCCGAAAATATGGTACGACTATTGCTCCCGGTCTCTATGCACCCGTTCACCAACATTTTTTTGTTGCTCGTATGGACATGGCTGTTGATTGTAAGCCCGGAGAGGCTTTAAATCAGGTAAATTATATGAAAGTCTAGATAGTCTTTTATGGGCCTCTTTTGCATTTTCTTTACAGTTTGTACTAGATCAATATCTCTTAGCTGCCATCTTGATTCTGTACTTCATAGTTATCATGTTTCAAGGCACCTTATTGGTTGGGTTCTATTGATTTGACGAGCGAAACCAATTGCTTATGTTCTCTTTTCATAGGTGGTTGAGATGAACGTCAAAGTGGAAGAACCCGGAAAGAATAACGTTCACAATAATGCCTTTTATGCTGAAGAAAAGTTACTTAGATCTGAATTGCAGGCAATGCGTGATTGTAATCCTTTATCTGCCCGTCACTGGATTGTAAGATCTCTTGACCCTCGTCTTGATCTCGCTCATGTGTTTATTTATGCATTGTTTCTTTTCTCCTTACACCTCGAATTTGTTCACATGACGTGAAGCTGATGTACTCGTGATTTGGGATGGAAAGCCTGTTGATATAGCACAGGCTGCGCATCTTGCTACCTAAAAACAAAATTTAATGTATTTCTCGAAAGCTTAAATGAGTGAATTATAAAGCTATATATACAAGCATAAACCTATTTCCTAAGATGATATTAAAAAACTAAGGCGATGAATACTAAATCATCTAGAAAACTACTTTTTAAACTAAAGATAATTAACATATTCTATTAACTAAAGTAAAATATTTAAGAAATTTTATTCTAGTCCTAACAACTTGCTTAACCAAACTAATAAGATACAACTTAAAATATCAAATCTTCTAAAATCTTCAAATCTCTTATTGTATATTGTGTCACATGTCCTAGTGTAGCTAGTTCATTTTTGCTTCTACATGTGACATGACATAGCAAACATTGTAAATTAGTTAATTTTAATTGAGAAATGATAAATTGTGCCAGATTCATATTAGAATCAAGTCGTGTTATGTCATAATTTCTTATTGTGTTAGACTTTGCTGACCTTTCTTACGTGTTCCAATTCTTCGTCCAGGTTAGAAATACCAGAACAGTGAACCGTACTGGGCACCCGACTGGTTACAAGCTGGTTCCTGGTTCAAACTGCTTGCCTTTAGCGGGTCCTGAAGCCAAATTTTTAAGAAGAGCGGCCTTCTTGAAGCATAATCTTTGGGTTACGCCTTATGCTAATAACGAGATGTATCCCGGTGGAGAATTTCCCAACCAGAATCCACGTGTCGGGGAGGGACTGGCTACTTGGGTCAAGCAAAATCGTTCCCTAGAAGAAGCTGATATCGTTCTGTGGTATGTTCTCTTCTCGCCCAATCTATATGCTTCTGAAGTGATGAACTTGTGCAGTAGGGCTCTTGTGAATATAACAGGCTGGTCTTTGCATGTGAGAGTTCTAATCTTTTTATATTTCAAGGGTGTGAAGAAAACATTTTTAAATCTTGATGGGTATCAATGTTGAATCTCTTTGAAGTTTTGTTTGTTTTAGCAGAAAATACATTTTTTTACTGAAAGTTTTTCTTCATCAAATATTTTCAATCATTTTTTTTTTTGTTGAACAATTTTTGTTTTCTTGCTAAAGAAATGGTTTCATTTGATAAATTTGTATGAGGTTTCGCGCTTGACCAAGTTGAGGCTAGAATGAAGTTTATGACGTGAGGTTACAATAAAAAACGTTTCTTCCTCCATGATGTTTTTCCCTTTCATTATGGGGAGAAGTCAATTTCCCCTCTACTGAGGAGAATGTTTTCTGTAATTATGATTGATGCTACGAAGTTATGTTAACAAACAATAGAAAGACGGAAAATAATTTTTCGTTGGAACAAAACAGTCAAGAGTTTAAATTTCTTGATTCTGGAACTAGTTCGACTAGGCAAGTGAGGGATTGCGTTAATAGTTTGCCATTGTCGGTTAAAACACTATTGAGGTTAAGGTCTTAGTGATGACATGATTTGTTCAGTCTGGATATCCTCTCCCTACAACCTTATTTATTTGTAACATTGATTCTAATGCTTTTTCTTCTGTACTCTACGTTTTTATCTGCTTATGCATATGTTCATTGGAGAAATCTCGCAACTAATTAGCGCTTATGTTCATAAATTTAAACCACTACAGTGTATATAGTGATGGATTAGAACATGCCATTTTCAAATTAGTGATAATTATAGTTGTTAAAACACTATCGAGATTGATAGTACAGATACGTTGTCTTCGGTTTGAATCCCTCTCCCTTTGACCTCACTTTTATCTACCTGTAAAAGAGAGTGCCATTTTCAAACAAATGAGTAATTATTCTAACATTTTCTGTTCCACTTGAAAACTTGATGTGTTTATATGCTTATGCGTATGTTCATTGGAGAAATCTCGCGACTAATTAGTGCTTATGTGCATGCACTCTCATGTTCCCAATTGTTGTAGGTACGTGTTTGGGGTGACGCACATTCCTCGTCTCGAAGACTGGCCTGTCATGCCGGTGGAGCATGTGGGTTTTATGCTCATGGTAATGTGTTCTCACCATCATAACCTCGAACCTTTCTCTAATCCTTTCTTTTACTGCATGCTTACAATATCCCCAAGTAACCCGTAGGAGCAGGAGTGCTCTCTAAGAGCGTATCTAAGAGCATAAATAAGCCAAGTTGAGTTGGAGCACGTTAAGCTTGAGGCTTGGTTTAAAATTTTTTTTAAAAACTGAATCTTTAATTGAAAATATTTTATAAAGATAAGGAAAATGTTTTATGTTGAATCAAACAAAGCCTTGATGAAGATTCAACCTCTTGTCTCGAAACCTTTTTTTTTTTTTAATTGTTTGCAGCATTTCCTTATTTTAATCCCAGGAGCTGAATCTCTCTAATCTTTCTTTTTCTGGGATGCAGCCGCATGGGTTCTTTAACTGCTCACCAGCAGTGGATGTCCCTCCAAATACATGCGATCCCGAGGTCAAAGAAACGAACGTCGCGGTGGCTAAACCCATCCAGAATGGCTTAGTTGCCAAACTCTAAGAGGCTGATTCCCGTCTTCATGCAGGGAACAAGCACTCTCCTTGAAACTTATCTATATAACTCTATATATCGTTGTCCCGTATCGTCTATTAGCTTTGTATTGTGTGTTTGAGTCGTGGACGTCACATGAACTTCTATCTATTTCCATCATGAAGAAATATAAGACGCTTAGTTTATATGTAACTCATTAGATACATTTTGTTTCTTAGAATCGCAACTTGCTGGTACCAAATTCGAGTCTAAAAGACTTGGATCAACTGCAGGAGTATCATCGGATTTTATTTTGTACTTTGTCTGGTACTACTGTTAGTACCCGTCGGTCAGAGGCCGAAGTAAGAAGATGAGTTTGCTGACTTGGCATATCCGTGTCATCCATTTTTGTCGCGTCACTTAAATTTGGGGTACAAGTGCCGTGGGACATAAACCTGTCAAGTTAGCAAACTTACTTCAATGACGTACTAATATAGGGACCAAAACAGGTGCAAAATATCCTTTACGGATCACTTGATCCGGTGTAACTTCAGAGAACGACACTCATTTTGTTGGCAAGCCCAAAATGACAGCAATCTCGGGAAGGGGCTGGCTCGGGTCATCGGGAAGAAGGAAGAGGGCGCCAATTGTCAGCAAGAACCATAGCGCGGTTGCGGGAGGAAGAAGGGAGTTGGGGAAGAATGACATTCTTGACAGGAGCAGCACCTGCTTCCCCAGCCCGGCTAGCTAACTCTAGGTACACCACTGCTTTCATCAACTCGCCTTCAACGAAAAGACCAAGGCCATGCTCGAACTGAGCCTTCGAGTGACCATGTTCAGCGGCCTGCTTCATCCACCTCTTAGCTTGCCCATGGTTTTTCCTAAAGCCTTCCCCAACCGAATAGCACAGCGCGACATTGTACATTGCTCTTATGTACCCTCCTTCCGCTGCCCTCAGGTACCATTTCGCCTGTTACAGAAAATAGCGCATGCGTTACCCCACACAATCTATAAACGACGGTGTTAACGAGCCGAGATTAGCTCAAGCACATGTCAGACTCAAGACTCAGATCGATAACATTTAGCATGGCTCAAGTTCTTGAGGTTCGAACTTGGTTCGATTGACCCAAAACCTAGCTCAACAAGGTTTAAGTTAAACTTGTGTTATTGAGGTTAATTCAAACTTAATTATGCTCATTTAAGTTCAAATTTAGCTCAATTCGGCACAGCTAGGCTCATAGTTGATGCTAGATTGGCTTGTTTAGGTTAGCATGTGATCATGCCTAAGCTTCACCAAACTCAGGCTTGAAACTAGTCGAGCCTTTCTAGCCGAATTACAAGCCAACTACCAAGCCTACTCATTTACACCCCCAACAATTGCATCACAAAAACATTGGAAAAACAATAAACAGATGGTAACAGAATCTCAAACTATCGAAGATGAAATAATTCACTATGATCAAACATAGCAAACATTCAATAACTAACTTAATTCTAGAATTCAACACATGTTCACAAACAAGGCATAATTTCCTATGTTCAAACTCCCCAATCCTCCCCCCCCCCCCCCCCCCCCCCCCCAAAAAAAAAAAAACCCTACTAGCTTAATACACACTTATTTCATCGCCGCATGTGCCGGGGTTTACTGGATAATCAGGTTCCTCGTTGCCGGGGTTTACCGGATAATCAGGTTCCTCGTTAGCAAAAATTTAGAGGTCCCAAGCAATTGCTTGTGCTGCTTAAGAGTCTCAACCGGCCCTAATGCCACCAAGAGCACAACCAGGCAAGGTCCATATTTGCTTAAAGGGTTACTTGCTTTCTTAGGTGATTATTAGTTAAATTAACCCGGATCAACATTGGGTAATCACTATCTAATCAAAGATTAGTTTAATCATATCAAGTTCACCATTAGCAAATACCCATTTGCACAAATAATCTCAACGGGCAATCAAACTCATAATAAATTACTCCAAATAAAAGCAAAAATTATTTTTCTGCCTTTAAACAAAAGTAGGAAAATAATATATATATATATATATATATATATTTTAAATACAAGCAAAAACTAGAAATTTTTCAAATAAAAATATCCCAATTGACATCATTTTTACAAAAGTACTTCTGCAAAAAGTGCTTTTGAAAAGAAATAGATTTTTTCAAAGCTTAGCGAAGCATGCCCTAAGCTAGGATCAAAGTTAGTTTGATGCGTACCGCTTCCTTTATGTCGCGATCAACCCCGCGACCTTGGTGAAGACAGAGTGCAAGCTGGTACCGAGCGCGAACATGGCCAGCACAGGCAGCTTTGCGCAACCACTTAACCGCTTCTTTTACATTTTCCGGTTCATCTGCACCCATAAAGACCCGTATTAATAATCATCCATCAAAGTTGCTATGCAGGCGGTGTAAATGAACTGAACATTCGATAAACTACCCATTTTGAAATCAATTAGGGCTGATTAATGTCCGTTTTGGAGTGCTTGATAGGTTATCGAGCCAGAGCCTCTGCAGTGTGGAGTGTGTATATACAGTCACTTCAACATAAATAGAAGATAGGCCTATTGGCTGTCACCTTCTGTCACAATTCGTTCATTATTTGTGTTTGTCTAGTGGCTTGATTAGTAACGAGCCAAGTTCAAGCAAGCTTGATAAGGATCTAATAACAGCCTGTTAACCGTTCATTATCAACTTGATAATGGATTGATGATGGCTCACTAGCTAGCTCAAATGGCTCGTTAAATGACAATCATTCGATGCAAGATAATAACTTGCCAGTAGCTCAGAATAGCTTACTTAGTATCAAGCTTGACTAAAGCTCGAGTTATCTATCGGCCCTAGTCTAAATGTAGGTTAAGAAACTTCGAGTTAAATTGTACCGAGCTCAAGCTTCAACGAGGTTACTCGATTTGACTTGCTCATGTAAAATTTCATCGGGCTATAGAGCAGGCAGACATAGGAGGTTAACATGTAAGTCTACTTGAGATTCTATTCTAAAACCAATTGGCATTAACTAACGACCATCACCTTGCAAGAACGCAATCCCCAAATTACACATCCCAGCGGCATCTCCGAGCTAGGAGGCATGCCGATACAAAGCCATACCTTCCTCTCTCCTCCCTTTCTCCCAATGAATACTATAACTCGAAATTTGAAATGATACTTATTTGACGCAAAACTAAGATAATTTGAACCACAAATGACCTAGATCAACTCAAACGTTATCCATTCTAGTCTGAATCCTAAAAAGACTTAACCCGATTAACTAGAAACCTGAGATGACTAGAATACAAATTGATCCAAATTCAACCTTATTTGACTCAAGACTTGAATAACTCCAATTCAAAGTGATTCTATCCATCGAAAATCCGACCCCACAAATTACAACTCGATTAACCGAAAACTAGTGATAACAGGATCATTACGGAATTACAATTGCAAGTTTTAATTTCTTTGATTAAACAAAGAATGCATTTTGAATAGCAGTCTCACAGTCCAATTCCAATTTCATATGCTAAACAAAATGTAAACAAATCAAAAACCCTAAAAGATGATTACCTTGCAAGAAAGCAATCCCCAAATTGCACATCCCGGCAGCATCGCCGAACTCGGCGGCGCGTCGATATAACGCCATACCTTTCTCTCTCCTCCCATTCTCCCAGTATATAAGCCCCGCATCCACCATCGCCAACGTCGAACCTCGCGCTACGCCTTCCAAGAACAACTCCATCGCTTTCTCCGTATCCTTTCTCATTCCACCGCGCCCGTGCTTCAACCTCTTCCCTCGCCGTAGCATCGCCATCGCCTCTTTCAGCGGCCGCAGCGCGTCGTTCCATGACTTGCACACCAAAGACGCCGCGTTTAGGTCAGGTTGCGAAAACGACGCCGCGATCTTCGTTAGGATGTCGTACGGTAACGCTGCGTAATCGGACTGCGGTGATGGTGAGAACGGTGATGATGATGATCGGAATCGGATCGGACGGTTGGATTTTGAGGAGCGGTTTCTAGAAAGTTCGTTGGAGAAGGATCTGGAGGTTTCTAGAAAGTTCTTTTGTGATTTTGCGAGGGGAAAGGCGGTAAAAGGAGGACCGTTGGATCGTGAGGGCCACGTCTTCTGTTTCATCTCCTTTTCCGGCCCCGGTGATGGAGAAAGGGAGGAGAGAGATGATCGCCGGCGGTTACTGCGGCCGACAGGAAAGGGAGAGAGAGAGAGAGAGAGGGGTATTCTGTTTTAATTTATAATTTTTGAAAAATAGATTTTTTTTTATTTTCGTGAAATTGAGAGCGGTTGGGTAATGCATTTGCCGTGACCCGCCAAATTCTAGACTTGCACGTGCTTTTTATTTTTTATTTTCCGGTTATTTATGCCGAGTTATTTATATTGTTAGTTTTTATGTTTTTAATTTTATTTAAATTAGTTTTCTATTTTAATAATTAATATATTTTATTTTATAATAAAATTAATTTTTTAAGTTTTATCTAATTTGGTCACAATATAGGGATTAATTTTGTCATGAAATAAAATATAAAAAACTATTTTAAACAAAGAAAAAAAATCATAAGGGACTAATTTGAATAAACTTATAAGATTGAGGAACCAATTTAAACAAAATTATAAATATAAGTGACTAATTTGAACAAAGATAAAAATATGAATGACCAATTTAAACAAAAAAAAAGAGACTAATTTGAACAAACTTAAAAAAATAAGGGACTAATGGTATAAATAACTCTATTTACACTTAAGCCCCTATACTTTAACTATTGTGTCAATTTAGTCCTTTGACTTTTTATATTGTGTCACTTTAATTCTTAGAGTATAAAATTTAGGTTAAATTATTGATAAAATTTAATCAATTAAAACTATTTTTTCTTCAAAACTAGATAGGTTAGGTTTGTACCTTGACACTGGATTAGTAATGGCTTCCTTTATTCTTAAAAAGAAAGTTCACTTTTCCATTGGGAAAAAGATTCCCTTCAGAGTATACCTTCACTTATCGAACATTCATGTAATAATAATGCCAAGAAAGAGGATCACCACCCTACAAAATAGACAAGGAAAAAACAATTTTTCCGGAAAAAAGGTTCGGTCAAATAGGTCCTACAATAACAAAAAACTATAAACCTAGTACGACAAAAGGCTCCTGCCAAGACACGATTTGGGGAGGTAGCACTCTATAAGGAGGCTGTTTTGGAAGGACCATAACCCTAAAAAGCAAATACAAGGTACCTTGTCATAAAGCTTGAAAGCCTTTACTTGCTTTGAGCTGAAGCCGAGCCGAGTCGAACCAGCTCGTTTAGCTTATTGAGTTGAGCCCGATCCTAGTAAAGCTCGAGCTCGTAAGCTTGCGAGCATAAACGAGCTTTTCTTAATATAATATATTTGCTTAAATATGACCAAAAAAAGGAACATACCGAGTGCCTCAAGGGTTCCCACCTATGCAGGGTCTAGGGGAGCAGATGTACGCAGCCTTCTCCCTTCAGGGTGTTAACCTGAAGAGATGCTGTTTTCCAATGCCCTCAACTTGAAGGTGAGGACTTCTTGCAAAATATTGAGCCTAAATGAGCCAAGTCCAACCTTAAACGAGCCTAGATTGAGCTTAAATGAGCTAAAATATTGCAAACTTAATTCGAAACTGGCCAAGCTTAGATCAAATCAAGCTAAGTTTGAGCTTGAACTTTCCGAGCTCAGTAAGCTTTGAGCCAAGCTTAATGCAAACAAGGCTGAGCTCCGGCTCGACACCGCTCAAATACACCCCTAAATACGGGCACTAGATTGAATCCCTATTAAGTTAGACACAAAATATTTGCTATATAGTTTGCTGCTTCAAAATGAGATAAACAAGATGAGGGAAGAACAAGTGACACATACAAGGAATTAGAGAGAGAGAGAGAGTATATATGAATTCGCTCGTAAGTCGGAATGAGCGAAGAGAAAGTACAGGGTTACTTAATAGGTACGTAAATTGTGTATATAAAATATTTTTCGTTGCGGAAAATACAATCATGTATTACATCCTGGAGTAGCCGTGATGATCCTCGTATTGCTCCATGAACGCGTCATTGAACTTCTTGAAGCTCTCCATTATTTCTGGCATCTCTTCTTCTGCTGGTAAGATCGTCGTTCTCAAATGGAACACCCTACCGAAGAAAAAGGATTACATATTTTTATAAATATATAAAATAAGTACGATGTTTCAGAGAAAAGAATAAGACAGTCACTGATGTGACCAGCTGAGCCGACTCTTTTAGCTTATTGTGTCGAGCTCGAGCCTAGTGAGGCTCGAGAGCCTAAATGAGTCTCAATGAGCCTATCTTGTATAATTTATTAGCTTAAATATGCTAACCAGCCAAGTTTGAGCTCTGACTCAAGCAACAGCCGAAATGAGCCTAGGTCGAGCTCAAATAAGTCTAAATAAGACAAGATTGGTTAGGAGCTCATTGACTTGTGTTTGATCTCAACTGAGCCCAAGCTTTTAACAAGCCAAGCTTGAATTTGAATTTTTCATGCTGGACGAGCTTCGAGTGGAGCAAAATGCAGACAAGTCGAGCCTCAAGCTTGACGAGCTCGGACTTATCTTGGCTCATATACTACCCTAAATGTAACTACCAGAAAACAAAATCAATTATATCACGTCAAAAGTCTATGCAGACATAAAGGGTAGCCTAGTTTTCAAGTTCCCACCCAAGTGAAGTACATAAATCTGTTAACGACTCAACATGAGAGTCTAATAATAAATATGACATATAAGCCTTGTAGGCTACTTCATCTATCGACCAATTAGTTTTGGGATGAACTCTAACTCGGTTTTGTCACGTGCTAACTCCTTTGAACAAGCTAAATCTACATAGCCTCGCTCCGTATATGTGGAGCCTGTTCGCGAGACTTAAAACTCGTGAACGAGCTCACTGATTGCACCGAGGCCAACCACCTTTTCCGAACAACAAAGCGGGTAAAACAGAAAAATGCACAATTACCCTTCTTTCTGGCCGAACCCGGAACCAGGGACAGTGGAAATGCCAGTGGCTTCAAGGAGCTTGATGCAGTAGAACACATCTGGATGTTTTCCAGCCTGTTTTGATGCCTCTATCGCTCTCGGCGGCAGCCGTATTTGCGGGAATGAATACATGGCACCTGTCGAATAACAACAATCTAAGCCTTTTTTTTCCGACTAGGTGGCACTAGCCATATAGATCAAAAATACATGACACCTGTCAAGGCTGGTCTTGAGATTTTAGAAGCACAAAGCAAATTTTGATTACAAGGCCCTTTTTTGATAACACAGGGTTTTCCTAGTCCGCTTAAAGACATTTTGAATAATCCACTTTATATTATAAAACCAGCTAATATACAAGTCTTTTATATTACGTATGATATATGTATTATACATAGGTCGTTATTTGTTCAATTCTAAACGATGATATGTAATAGAAGCAAACTCATAATATTGATCAATGCTCAAAAGGAGCCTTTAATCAAGTGGAAGCCTCAAGCAACTACTTGGGTTGCTTGGAGTCTTGACCGACCCTGGGACTTGTATCCAAGGTTAATCTTGACTACGAGGTATGGAATGTTAGCTTTTCCTCACTACGTTAAAGCTGCAACGATTATGTGGAGTTTTTCAGAGAAGACATGTTTTCAAGCATTATGTTTGCTAAAATTTGGATAAATAAAATGTCATTATCAAAATTTGTTCCCTCTTTTAATAGTTTTAGCATACAACACTTTTTTTTGGTAGGTAATTACACCTAGGATAAGAGGTTCTCGGACCTTAACCTTAATAGTGGCTTACCACGGTACCAGTAAACTAAGGCTTCATTCCTTTTAGCATGTAGACATATTTATAAGTATGTTTTAACATTTAAAATATAATGTATATGCATTATTACAATCATTACAAAATTTCATTGCATAACGATCAATTATGTAATGATTAGCTTAGACTAAGTTACGTTACGTTATGTAACGATCTCTATTTGATGCCGATGACGTTGAGATCATCAATGAGCCGAAATGGCCTAGAGAATGTTGAAAAAATGACACAAGCTAAAGTATATTGAAACATCACTTGATATTGGTAAGTCTTCCCAGAACTTCTATTACTGTTAGCCTCGTAACTATTCCGGGAGCTCCATTACTGACTCTACATTCCCCAACAGTCATATTTGAAGTAGGTAACTGTTCGAGCTTAATACAACCGTTCCAACAGTCACCTCCCACTTTATATAAGGCTTGCTCTGCCCTTTGCTTCAATACATCGAAAACTTCATAATTCTCTTCTCTCCTGGAATCGCTTCTCTTTCGTTATTGTGTTTGAATGTTCACTTTCTAGTTTAACAGAGAGAATAAATAGAAAAATCATACCTTCAGTGAAGTTGCAGACCACATTTCTACAGCTGTTGAATCCATCAGTCATTATACGTGCCCTCTTTCTCAGCGATTCCAGGATCCCTTTGCTGCATTATTACATTTTACATTGTATTTCTTCATTAAACAGATAATAGTTAAGGGTGAAACTAGCCTTTATTACCGCCTTAGAAAATCGACTTTCCTTACGAAGCGGTAGGGTATCCCGAGATTTTAGGGTTCCAAAGTATGTTTGTAACAGTGGGCCCCTAGATGTCCACATCAATTTAAGTGCACTTTTAAATATTCACTTTATATTATACTACCAGCTAATATAAGGGTTCTCTTTATTATAGATGTTACAATATACGTTTATAACGTATCATAGATAGATAATTATTTCTGAATTGTAAACAATAGTCTGCAATAAAAGTGAACTCATAATATAATCATTTTTCAGAAGGGGCCCAAGCTAATATTTGGGTTGCTTGGGGTCTTCGCCAACCCAGATAGCCAATCCTAGACCCAGATAAAAGAGGAGGGTTGCATTGATAGTAGACCACCTGTTTAAAACTTAGTTGTATCTGTTTTGCAAGGGTTCTAGGATCCATGTGATCGGACCCTATAATGGGCCAAAGCTAAACCCATATCCAATTAGCACTCCGAGAATGAAAGAGTGTTGCTATGATGTTCCCGTGTTGCACTGTATTATATATACAATATGTTGTATATACATTATGGTGGTCACTATAAAAGTGTCGTTATGTAATGACATTTATTTGATTATATAAACGTAGCTACGACAGTGTTGAGGTGTGACGATGTGTACCTCTCTTGTTCGTACTTAAGATATGATATATCTCCAGGTTTAGGAGGGTTGACCATCAGTCCCAGCTGCAAGAAAAAAAAAATTAAAAAAAATTATATATATACTTAAAGTGATTTAAGGCTTAA
Source organism: Simmondsia chinensis (assembly GCA_018398585.1). Lineage (NCBI taxonomy): Eukaryota > Viridiplantae > Streptophyta > Magnoliopsida > Caryophyllales > Simmondsiaceae > Simmondsia > Simmondsia chinensis. The sequence continues at coordinate 30,383,419 of JAGTTD010000016.1, read as the reverse complement.
ACATAGAAAAGTCAGAAAATAATAATGATGGAGACTTACAAATATCTGTCCAGGAACATTGGGACTAAGTGATATAGACGCAATCTTGTAAATTTCATCGACAGTCTGCATATAAGAGAACACAAAAATCATAATAAACATCAATTTTTCTCAACATAAGGCCTAATAAACTCGGGCTTGGTGACTTGTGAGCCTAAATGAGCCAGGTCTAAATGAGACTCAAGCCAATCTTGGCTCAAAGTTCATCCAGTTGAGCTTGAGCACAGCTTGAGCTCATTCATATGAAAGTAGCATGTGATCTTAGCTTGGTTTTACTCATCTCTGCATTGTATTATTATATTAGTTACAGGTATGTTCCTCGAACATAACCCAGATCCCTACGTTCGCTAAATTCGAAAATTTTCATATGCACATAGTGTAGAAGCCATTGATCAAATGCCGAAGACAAACCTGAGGAGGAATGTTGGTCATCTCAAAGTATCCGCCTCGCTGACCACATTCACCCCAATATCCTTTTGACACGGTGTGGAATGACACGAGTTGAAGTTCCTTGCTAATAGACGGGCCCATGTCCAATAGGACCTTCAAAGATTGAACAATGTATAACTTGAACTTGAACTTTCATCATAAACAACAATCTAAGCTTTCATATAATAAGTGGGGTTGGCTGCATGGATTAAAATATGTCAATGTGCTATGCCATTCATCGAACTAATCAGGCAACACAATGCATCTGGTCGGATAGCTAACATTAAGAACAATTATTTGTAATTTGATCCATAATACAAGATTCAATAAGGTCTGATGTTGACTTGCCGTCATAACAAATGAAATTAAATAACGGTCATTATGTAGGGTAATCGCCATCCACAACGGACTTTGAGATAGTAGTTATGAGATTAACCTTAATGAAATGGTACTTTAGTATGGCGTAAAAGCAATTTATATTCCTTCAAAGAACCCAACGCGATTATAGCAACCTGTTAAAATACATCCACAAAAACACGTTTCTACAATCCAATGACTGCTACCTCTTCCATTACTACAACACCACCACCACCACCACCAACAAATCCATTGCCTCAAGGGCTCCCGCCAAAGGAAGGTCTGGGGAGGGTGAGATATAAGTAGCCTTAACCTTTCAGAGTATTACCCTAAAGGGAGGTTGTTTCCTAGGGCACTCAACTCCAAAAAGCTACCTCTTCTAGTAAGATGAACCACAATTTGATTGCATGGACAAAACCCCCATTTTCGTCCAAACTTGAACTACTATAGTAAAGGAGACACCTAATGTTTGCAAAGTAAGTTGAACCTCCATTGGAAACGAAAAATAATACAATCAATGGTGCACGCAAGCTAGCCCTAATATCCTCGTTACCAAAATACAACCAGTAGTTTAGATAAGCGGGCATAGACACCCCAATTAACCCCCCCCCCCCCCAAAAAAAAAAAATTTCAATGGTGCGGGTGTAGGCCAGCATACCTTTCTAGCACTGACAAAGGGACGCTCATCTTGGTAAATGTTCTGCTGATAGACTTCATCAGCAAGAAGAACCAAATTTTGTTGAATGCAGAAGTTTACTACTTCTTTTAGGTTAGCTTCACTAAGGCACTGCCCAGTTGGATTCCCTGGGTTTATAATCACCATGGCTTTTACCTGATCAAAATACAAGGATCTAAGCATATCTAAAACAAGAATGCAGATATAAAGAGAGAAAGGGAGAAAGTACTAAGCCAAGCATAATAGCCGTTTTGCAGCATTAGGGAAAACGGAAAATGGGATTGTGTTACTTCGAGAAAATTTCCTGGTTTTCCCATTAAATTTTCAAAAACAGCGGGTTGTCATAGAATGTGCGTTTCAAAATCACCCTCTTTGTTTTCCAAGTATTCCTTTGTGATTAAGGTGATCGTTTTCTGCATTTTGGAAATTTCCAAGCGTTCTATAACTTTTAGTATTCCGTAAAAGAACTTGGGAAAGTACAGCTAGAAAGCTAAGAAATTTTGCAAACTATAAACACCCTAGTCTTCCGAACTTAAAAGCCACTTTCAAGTCCTTTCCAATTTGGATATTTGAACTATTACTCATAAAATTTTCCTGGAAAACAAAATCGAAAAAGTGTGTAAAACTGGAGACAGAAAATTGGAAGATGATTTCCGCAAGTAGGTAAACATCATTTGGAGAACAGAAACTAGCACTTTCTTAATGTCCGTAAATAGGCAAAGAGCGAGAATAATAAGAAAAGATGCAACCAATTGTGAATGGAATCGGCTAATAAGCCGTTAGGATGACGAAGCTTCCAATCAAGGTACTAGCTATTCAAAAGGCTTAAACTAATAGTTTAAGGTTCATGAATGGTTACGTACCCGAAAATTGTCTATGTGATTGCACATTTGACACAACTACTGTGACCCGAAACTTTGCCCCGCCATTTGTGTCCAGAAAAAGGACGATCGTTTGCTAGAACGAGATTATGGGCTCAAATCCCCATGTTTCCAAGATATAGTGTTGTAGATTGACTCTCTCTCGAGCTCCACTGAAAAAGTATATATGTGAAAATAAGAAGGCAGGAACTTACATTGATTCCTTTGAAAGTAGCCTGTCGAATAGCATCACGAAGATTATTTACATCAAGACCCCAATTTGCTGACTCCTCCAGGTAATATGGAACAAGGGTACCTCCCAATAACGATATTGTAGCTGAATAAAGCGGGTACTGTGGGACTGGTACCAATATCTAATATACAGATATTAACTTTGTTAATAATGATCTTTAAAAAACGTAAGGAGAGAGAACTAGATAACACCATTTCTAGAGGTGTAAATGAGCCAAGTCGACTCGCAAGCTCTCATGAGCGGGCTCCTTATAAAGTTTGCAAGGCTAGGCTCAAGCTTGAGCTGAGTTGTGAGCCTGAGCCTAGTAAAGCTAGAGCTTAGAGGCAAGCGAGCCTCAATGCATCTAAGGGAGCCAATACACATTATGAGCCTAAATGTGCCATCAAGTTTGAGCCTAATTTAGCTCAAATGAGCCTAAACAAAGTAAGGTTAACTCAAATCTTGCCAAACTGTATCAGAACTCAACCATTCAGAGCTCAATCTCAAGATGAGCTGAGCTCAAGTTCAAAGTATCCAAGCCCAGCCAGTTGAGTAGCCAAGTCTCAGCCTAGATAAATGCTAGCAAGTTGAACTGAGCCCAACGAGGTTCAGCTTGTTCACCCCTATCCATGTCCCTGTCTAATTAACAAAGAATAGGACACACAAGAAACAAGAGCACATAAAAGAAAACAGTGTAGTTAAAGACGAGAATCATGTACACAAAATCATGGAGATAAGATTCATTACCCCATCGTTCTGGCCTCCAATAATAGCATTCAAGATCTGCATCACTCCTTTGCTGGCACCATCTGTGAGAAATATGAGCTCCGGGTCACTGTGCAAAATGAACCAGTATTAAAAATTAGCACCGGTAGCCCATACTTGGAATACTTGAGTCTCAGAACAAAGAAGCACTTGAAGGAGCTTTTGCTTCCCATGTGATACAACAATAACAACAGTCCCAGTGCCTTGCTTCTCATGTGATGGCTCGTTATAAAGCTCAAAGGCTAAACAAGCAGAGCCGGAACCTAGTAAAGCTCTAGCTCAAAGGCTCACAAACCTAAACAAGCTTGAATAAGCCGATCTTGACATAAAATATGAGCCCCATAGAGCTAAGTGTTGAGCTTGACTCTAATCAATCCCAAATGAGAGAGATCAAGTTTAAATTATCCTAAAAGAGGAGAGCCTAGATTGGAGCACGGCAAGCTAGGTTTGAACTCAATCAAGCCAAGGTTAAGCTCCAAGTCTTTAGTTTAACAAGCTTCGAGATAAATGTTGACCATTTACACCTCTAAATCTCTTTACCTTGGGTAACCATCACGCCTTCCAATGAACTCAGCAATCTCCTTCCTTATGCCAATAAGACCTCTTGAGTCACTATAAGCACCTGTACCAAATAAACGAGTTAAAAAGGAATCCCTGTTTCCTTAAAAGACCTAATGTGGACATTGTTGTGAAGACTTAACGACAGAAAGGTGCTGGGAAAGATGTAACATTGCCATCATTGCAGCAAGATATCAAGATCAGAGGGTTTCAGCACCCCGATAACTAACTTGACGAAACAATAGTGAAGCGGCTCACAATATTCCAAAAGCCTAAGAATGCTTAAGTGGCAAACCTTGAAGGATCTCAGGGAATATAAATTGCGGTTGGATGGAAGTAACAAGTAGATATGACTTATAATTAGGATGAAGGAGAAATATTTTATACTAAAAGGTTGTGTTTAGTTCATTTGTCTTCAACTAGTTTGTTTTATCATATGAGTTTTGTTTATAATACAAAAGAATTTTTTATATAATAGAGTGTTTGGTTACATATCTAAAAGTTAAACTTATACATGCAGAATGATAAACAAAATCAACCATAGTGGTGGGTGGTGATTCATACTTCATAGGAGCGTACTCAAGAAAACTTTGACAGACAAAACAAATGAAGTTGTCTGCAATTTATGACTTCCTTTGGATCTCTTTTCAGTTTTCAGGGTTGGGTATTAACAACATTAAAAATTGCTTACCTAGACCACCAGGAGTCAAAGATAGATAATGTTTAGCTCTTGCAATAGCATCTGCCGGAAATACGAATCCTACATTAGGATCATCAAGCAGAAACGGAGCCTGACACAATGCAATCACCTGCAACCCGTTTTATTTGACCGATTAAACAAACGGACATGAAGAGTTCAGATTCACAGTCCGTGGACGGAAATTCTAAATGGGAAAGTATGAGATATTATATTCAACCTGGCGTGGGAAAGTCAGTGGCCGCTGTCCCAGGGCATGAGGGTTGCCAACGTTGGTGAAGATGATCTGGAAAATTCCAAGAATTGTTAGATCACAAGGACAAATATCACGATGTATGTTAAAGCAATATTCAAGCATGTATCGTATCATTTCTTCAAAAGAATACACATCAATAGAAAGACACCAACACAAAAATTCTTGAAAAGGGTATTATTTCTAGAAAAAGAACAAGAATGGCATAGTGTTTATTGCTTATAGAAGAAGCACAAAATATTCTAGAAAAAGAACAAGAAAGGCAACATGTTGAGGAGAAAGAACATGTTTTAAAGCTTCATGTGGCTCTTCTTGTTCTTTGTCTCGAAACGTGTTGCCCTTCTTGTGTATATACTAAACAAGATGTCATCCTCGTTCTTTTTCTCACATGTAGCACTCTTCTAAAGTATTTTTTGCTACATAGTTACGTTAACAATATGATTAAAGAACAAAATAGAACATCAATCCAAAATGTTATCCGGGCTAGAGCAAGCTGACAAAAAGAAGAAACCCTAAATATAAACAATATAAGGCATTTATTACCTTCTTGCCTTCCTTCTGAAGCTCGGAAGCCCGAAGATAGATCTCACCTCTAACAGCATACTGGCACTTCTTGACATTTTCATTCAGCAACTCATAGTCCAATGCACGAGGTGACATTGTTGCCTACTAAAAGACTTACTTATAAACCCACCACAAGTAGAGCAAACTCACTGATGTCCCTCAAATTGACAAAGAGGGACGACAAACAGAAACTTGGATCACAAATTCAAATGTTCATAACCTGAAAATACATAACACTTATAAGAAACAGGTGATAGATAATGGCTATTACGTAATAGACTTTAAGCTAGCTCTGGCACTTTTTTAGTAGCCTCCATACTACATATATATTGCAATTTATTCCTCAAAACATATTGAAAAATATGTCTACATCTTGAAAAATTTACATGGGCCTAATATAATCTTGATACAATGGTAAAAAGCATTACCAAGACCAAGGCCCTATGACAATAGGTCCTAGGTACAAATCCAAATCCTGGCTTAGCTATCAAAATAATCTATCGAAAGGAAATAAGATAAATGGATATAAGGATACTGATGACAATTTTTGCAAATAGAAGAATTGAAAGGGCAACTTATGTTCCCTTAAAAGCACAATCCTAGTGAGTCGTAACTTCCATGACAACCCACCACCACGAAGCAGGGCTGATTCCATGGGGCCAGTACGAGACAAGTTTAGAAGGGAACTACATATAGCAAGCATGGTACCTGAATATGACTAGCAAACTCTTTATAATTCTAACTAAATTATTTCACTACTGTTTGGAAACCAACTTTCCAAAGCTTAAGCTCCCAGAAGAAAGCCCAAAAATGGGTTTGTTGTCCTACATGTACTTTTACATGGATAATATATACACTCACTTCACACCTTGTGCTTTTTTCTTTTGGCCACTGTATTAGATAATCAACTATTCCAAAAGTTAATATGTCACGTAAAATCTGATATGGTTTCATACTCTACAACATCCACGTAAATAATACTAACATTTTATAAATCATCATAATTAGATTCAATCACTAGCGGAGCTAGTGTTAATCACCTGTCCCCAGTGATTAGAAGAATTTTTGAAAATTAATACTAATTTGTACCACTTATTTTAATAAAAATATAAGATTGAACCCAATGATTTTTCTAAATTTTCTCTAAGATTGAAAAAATTTTGCGATGTTTTGAACAAAATTGTATTGCAAATGGTTTTATTACGTGCATTAAGTTTTGCAATATTTCCCAAAACCAACATATTTCAATAAATGTTTGTTTATTTTTAATTTTTTGTATATGCCCCATTTCTTTTAATTTTAGTCATCTTAATATAAATTTATATATAATATTAAATCCGTCAATTCTTATCATCAAATCCGCCACTGAAACAGAACAGACCTCCTGGATTAGTTTGATCAAACTTTTTTATGAACCACGAACGCTAAAACCAAATACGTAGATTGAAAAAATATTTCAATACATTAGGATGAACAATTTTGAATTGATTATTTAAACAGTGTTGTGATTTTCAAAGCAACATTCCCAGTGCCCTAAGGACTCCCGCCTAAGCAGGGTGGGGGTTGGATGTACGCAACCTTCCCTCTTGAGGGTGTTACCCTGAAGAGAAGCTATTTCCGAGAACCTCTAACTTGAGGGGTGCAACATGAGGACTTTTTCGGAGGTCATTCATCTTGGTACTACTCTCACCTAAGCACGCTTAACTTCGGAGTTCTAATGGGATCTGGTGCTTGCATATTATGATTTTCAGAGCAAAAACAATTATTATCAGAGTAATGATGTGACTTATAGGTAAATAATAGCCACAAATTTTCATAAAATTGATATGACATTAATATTTTTGCCATGACAATAACATTACCTGTCACCACACATTTATATCAAACTATGAACATCGAAACTAAATTTTCAAAATCAAAAAATCGCATTGTTAGAACCGCAAAACCAATTTAGATATCCAATCCTTACAAAACTCAAACGGTTTTTGTCATCAATCGTCAAAACAAAACAAAAACCGCCACGATTCTTCAGAAAAAAAGGCCAAAATTCATCATATAACAAAGTTACACAATTAGAGTACAAAGACAAACACCAATTCAAAATTCAAGCTAGAGGACAAAATCAGACGGCGCCGACCTAGAAGAAGAAAGATCATTCATTAACTCGAAATGCAAGTGAAGAAATCAAATGCGCGGATTCATTAGATTTCAAATTTAGAATAAATTAGGGTAATATTATCATCAAGCTCAAATTGTTATTGCTATAGCAAAATCACCAATCTCGCGGCTCTCAATTTTTTTAAAATTACATAATTACTCTAATAATAACAATTTTTATCACGTCAATAACAACTTACAAAAATTATTACAGTAATATTATTATTAAGACCAAATTATTATTGTAAGAGCAAAATAAGCAATCTTGTGACCCTCAATTTTTATAAATTACATCGTTACTCTAACAATAATAATTTTTAACATATTAGTAAGAATTCAACACAAATTAGTATGATCGGATTGAATAAGAGTAGTGAGTGAAGAAGTAGGTACCTGAGCGGTTACTTTTTGCTTGGAGTTGAGGTCAAGCAGGAGAGAGAATGGACCGTGAGGAGTTCTGCTGTGAGCTTTTGAAGTGGAAAATGCAACTTGAATAGTAATATTGAATTGAATCACTCGTCTCTTTGTGGTCCAAAGGACTTGAGGTGTTCGTTGGTCCAAATTTGGATCAGATTTTTGGTAAATTAGTATAATTATACGGTTATCTGTCTACTATTAGTCTATTTGTTTATTTATTTATTTGTTTACTTAGCATATTTGCATATACTAGCTACCTTATAGGAAGATTGTGCCTCGTAATCTCCTCTAAGATACTTCTATGCTATGGCTTACTCTTTTGCTTTCATGATCTATTACTCACAGCTCATTGCTCACAGGTCCCCATGAGACGATAAAGACTTACCTCTCAGGTTGGGGGTCCGCGGATACAGCCTCTCTTCAGGTTAACACTCTGAAGGAGGAAGGCTGCGTACATCTACCCCCTAGACCCTGCTTTTGCGGGAGCCCTTGAGGCACTGAGATTGTTGTCGTCGTCGTTGTTGTTGTTGTAGTATAGTTTTAAGTGTTGACTTGAGAATCCAATTGGACAATAATTGATGTAAATTACATATTAGTATTTTAAAGTTTGATGTATTAATTTTTTAGCTTATAATGTTTATACAATAATTTTTTTAGTCTAAAGAGTTACATAAATTTAATAAAATAATTCCAATAGCAATCTGTAAATGTGCAATACAAGCCACTTTTATTCTCTCATTTCGTTGTTTGGACTATTTTATTAAATACACGTAATTTTTTGGATTAAAAAATTATTTTACAAAGTTTGTGGATTAAAAAATTAATAAACTAAACCTCAAGGTACTAATATATAATTTGTTCTTTATGTTATGTTAATTTATTATAGTATAAAAATAGTCCTACATCAAAAAATATAAGGGAATGATACAAAGTTATATACCAAGTAGGCTACTCCATTTGGTGCTGCTTATTTTCATTTCGTGGAAGTCCCCGTTAATTGATTTTGCTATGAAATCTCACTTGGATTGTAATAATAATTGGTGTGATATGGAAGATGCTTGTTAAATTCGACCTTTTTCGAGTTTCTTATATTTTTACAGACCGACAAACGGAGCATATGTATTAAGTCCTCCTAGCGGAAAATTATTAGATGAACTTAACGTATAAAAAATATTATTGAACATAAAAGTTGTGCCAATAACACTGCAGTGAATGAGCGCAAGTTCTATGGTGCAAAAAAAAATTTTGTATGTGCAGAAATGTACTCAAAATTATAAAAAATGTACTTAAAAACACAAAAATGTACTCAAAATCACCCCACTTTGTGTGTCAACACACAAGTGGGTGATTTTTGAGTATATTTTCATATTTTTGAGTACATTTTTGTATTTTTGAGTACATTTTTAATGATTTTGAGTACAAAATCTGCATTTATAAATTTTTTTTCTATACAGTAGAATCGCCCGTGAATGAGTTGCAAAAATGTTGAGCATTAATGACTAAATATAGAGAGAGAGACTTGTCTGGGCTTTGTTCGGTTGAGGGAAAAACATGATTCCAGAAAATTGTTCTCTATTTTTCATTTGTTTGGCATACAGTACTGAGCAGAAAATTATAGGAAAATGTTTTCTTCATTGGAGATGGTGTCTTCCTTTGTAAACCGAAGGCAAACATTTCATGTGACCTGAATTTGGCTTAATGGCAATTTTTTTCACAAACTTTAATTCTTTGGCCTCGATTGAAGTCAATGCGCTCAAAGTTTAAGTGTTTATGATGCAAATTTGAACTTGAATGAATATAAAACTAGTACTGTCTAAAACACGAACAAAAGAATGAACCAAATAATACCAGTTTGGTGCTTTCATGTGATAAATCAGCAAAAATTCTGTACAGTAGAAAAAGAATCGTATATACTTTCCTTTAAACAAAACAAAAGAAAAACAAAACTAAATTCCACTTTTTCTTGAAAAATATTTCTCGGAGAAAATTTTTTAATAGAAGTTTTCCCGTCACAAACGGAGTCTTGCTATTACATTCTTTTATTTTTTACGTTGATAAGGAGAGTACAACTTTTTTTCATAAACAAGGAAGCCAACCCTTGGGAGAGATTGTAATGAGCTTTGAACCCGAGACCTCTTTACTTGGGGGTTAACTCCCGTCGCAAACGGAGTCTTGCTATGACATTCTTTTATTTTTTTTACGTTGATAAGGAGAGTACAACTTTTTTCCCCCAATAATTGGAGCACAAGTCCTGTTTATGCGAGAGCCTTTGAGGCACTTAATTTATTGTTGTTGTTGGAGTACAAGCTCTAAAAGGCACAAAAAGTGCAGAACATTGTTCGAAGGCTAACAATAAATTAAAATGGAGGAAACTCGTCCCGTGCACGAAACATTACCACACAAAAACGACAAATGGAAACCAAATAAACACCTAGTCAAGGAATTATAGGGTGATTCTAGTGGTCATGTAATCATCTTGCGTCTTGTAACATCGCCTGCAATTTCCTTGTAATCATGTTTGCTAAGGAACCAACTGTTCCAAAAGCTCAAACTAATGGGTGAAGGCCTAGGAATGGTTTTATATTCTAACATACCCACTAGGCTTATAAGGTGATCTCTTCTTTCTCTCAACTCCGATGTGAGATTCCACAAGACTCACATGTGGAGTCTTCAACACTCTCCCTCGCATTTGAGTCTGTGACAAACGTACCCCCCGCCTTCTCCGATCTAATTGGATCCAACATACTGGAGGAGCCCTTGGTGCACCAAACACAAATGCACCTCCTCTTCATGAGGACAAGGTGCGACAAACACGAGATCGGGATCAACAACCCGCTCTGATACCATGTTAAATTTCATCGGGCCTTTAGGCCCAACCCACGGAATTGGGACATATGAGATCCACATATAAGCCCAAGTGGGGTTCCATCCTAAAACCAATTGGCGATAGGTGGAGTAACCCAGTAGACTCATAAGGTGATCTCTTCTTTCTCTCAAATGTGGGATTTCACAAGACTCACATGTGGAGTCTTCAACAACTCAGGCCTCGTTTTTACAAGTGTGCATGTTCTGTATCCCACCTTTTATCGCTAATTATCGGGAAAAAAGGGGAAAACATGCATGGAATGCAATTGGCAGCACCACGACCACCGAAATAGAGATAAAAAGAATGATAAATGAAAGAAGAAGGAGACAAAAGGGAAGAACAAGTGTGGTGCATATTCAAGCTAACTTGTTCTTGGTAGATATTCAATTTTAGCTTCTTTTGTATCATCCTTTCCCCATTTTGTACCCCATAAAATACACATGCACTTCACTTAATTTTCGTGGTCTACAATAGACGTGACCAACGGGTCGGGTTGATCCACGGTCTGACCCAACCCATCCCGTTATGTTGGCGGGTTGACCTAGGCCGGCCACGGGTCAATTTCTAGAGCTGCCAGATCCGGGTTCAGCTCAACCTGTGTAGGTGACACGGATTTCTTGGGATCATCCTTTCTCATTTTGTACCCATAAAATACACATACATTTAACTTAATTTTCGTGGTCTACAATAGACGTGACCAACAGGTCGGGCTGATCCACAGTCCGACCCAACCCATCCCGTTATGTTGGCCGGTTGACCTAGGCCGGCCACGGGTCAATTTCTAGAGCTGCTAGATCCGAGTTCAGCTCGACCTATGCAGGTGACACAGATTTCTTAGGATCATCCTTTCTCATTTTGTACCCATAAAATACACATACACTTAACTTAATTTTCGTGGTCTACAATAGACGAGACCAACGGGTCGGGTTGATCCACGGTCTGACCCAACCCATCCCGTTATGTTGGCGGGTTGACCTAGGCCGGCCACGGGTCAATTTCTAGAGCTGCTAGATCCGGGTTCAGCTCGACCTATGCAGGTGACACAGATTTCTTGGGATCATCCTTTCTCATTTTGAACCCATAAAATACACACACTTAATTTTCATGGTCTACAATAGACGTGACCAACGGGTCGGGTTGATCCACGGTCTGACCCAACCCATCCCGTTATGTTGGCGGGTTGACCTAGGCCGGCCATGGGTCAATTTCTAGAGCTACCAGATCCGGGTTCAGCTCGACCTGTGCAGGTGACACGGATTTCTTGGAATCATCGTTTCTTATTTTGTACCCATAAAATACACATACACTTAACTTAATTTTTGTGGTCTACAATAAATGTGACCAATGGGTTAGGTTGATCCTCAGTCCGACCCAACCCAACCCGTTATGTTGGCAGGTTGACCTAGACCGATCACGGGTCAATTTCTGGAGCTGCCATCCCAGCTCGGCGTGACCTGTGGGGGCGACATGGATCGTAAGTGACCGGTGTCAGACGTAAGTTTGAGCCGTTAACAAACCTACTTTTTAAAGTAAAAAGCTTTTGTTTCTATTTTGAATTATTTTCGATTCCTAACCAAATATTCTTAATATTTGAAAAACTGCTTTTTCCTTTGGATCATCTTTTCCCATTTTGTACCCCATAAAATACACATACACTTAAGCATAATTTTCGTGGTCTGCAATGACATGAAATCCCCCTTTTGTTCTTAAATTAGAGCCGGATAAAATCCCAAGCGACCCAAGTAACAGCTTGGAGGGCCCGAATTTTTTTGGGATTGTGGTGTTTAAAATAACAATTGTTAGGAATTTTTATAATTTGTTGTATATGAACGGGGCCTTATTTGAAGTTTTTGTTTGAGGTTCTGAAAATGTTAGGACTGATCCCGTCTTAAATCTCGTATGTTAAGTGTCAAGGGCTTTTTTGGCCAGTCGTTGGGTGTGTTCTTCCTTTTAGGGATTTGGCTTTTGGTATTCTCGGGGGTTTTTGCTTTACTGGTTTGAGTGGTTTTGTTTTGATCTTTTTCTATTTTTGGCTTTGGCTTTGGTTGTTTCAGTGTGTGGTTACTTCTATCTATTGGTCTAGGTTTGTTTGGGTTTTACGTTTAACATTTTGTTACAGTTGGGGTGTTGGTTCAATTGTCATGATGTTTCTTGCCTGTGAGCCCTACCTTGCATGTTTATACCTTTTTGGACTTATTATATTTGAACAGGATACTAAAAATAAATTCAAGGCATATATCGAATCATTGTTCTTAAGACTTATTTTGTCTTTATTAAATAGTCTCAAGAATACAGCATAACTTTTACTTTATACGAACCTAGAGAGAACATATTTTTGAGACTAGAGACAAGAGAACGATATCAAAGACAAGTTATGTTTTAGGATGCGATCCTTTGAAAGGAAATAGAGAATTAAGCGTCCCTTTGAAGGACACATAACATTTGCAGAAGACACTTAATGTCACGCCAATAACGATTAATACTGCCGTATGTGTGGACACACAACCCAGTTAAATTAAAAGCCCAAACTTTCTGGGGCAAAATGGTCAACGACAAAACAACCTTTAATTTGAAATCCGGAACGGACTTGCCCCATGGTTCCAAGTAATTACAAGATATGGCACCGTAGTTAGTTACGAAGCCCAAATTAATGAAACTTAACACACTTTGGTCAAATTGTGAAAACATCGCCTTTTTGAAAAATAATTTTTGTATAAGCACTGTATAAAAAGGTTATCTAAATAGGGATATTTTGTTCTAGAAGTTTTTAGTTCTTGCTCATGCTGTTTAAGGTTATCTAAAGAGGGCACCAACACGCCGTCACGGGATCCCATTAGAACTCCGAAGTTAAGCGTGCATGGGCGAGAGTAGTACCAGGATGGGTGACCTCCTGGGAAGTCCTCACCCTCAGGTTGGGCGCGTAGGGAAACAACCTCTCTTCAGGTTAACATCCTGAAGGGGGAAGGCTGCGTACATCAGCGCCCCCCAGACCCTGCGTAGGCGGGAGCCCTTGATTCACTGGGTATGTTCCTTCATGCTGTTTAAGATAAATGCTTTTGCGTCTATTTTAAAGAAGTTTCTAGGGAAAAAGTTTGGCTAAATAGTTTGATCTATAGGTCGATAAATTCAGTAAAATTGCATAAAACTGAAAAATTGTAAATTTTGAATGGGAAGACACCGGTGATTGATGAATAATCAGAGGAAAAATATGTTGTTGAGTTGCATAATTAAGTCGACAATATAATAGTTTATTTCAACTTCTAGCGAGTAGGAATTGACTGATAAGGAACAAAGAAAAAGAACATATTCAGTGTCTCAAGGGCTCCCGCCTACGCAGGGTCTGGGGGGATGTACGCAGCCTTCCCCCTTCAGGGTGTTAACCTGAAGAGAGGTTGTTTCCCAGTGCCCCCAACCTGAGGGTGAGGACTTCCCAGGAGGTCACCCATTCTGGTACTACTCTCGCCCAAACTCGCTTAACTTCGGAATTGACTTATGTCTTTTGGAATACTTAGGTGGTTGCAGTAAATGAATTTTTTTTTTTTTAATAATGGTAAAGCCATGGGGAGGGGATAAGCCCCTTAAATCCTCAATAAAGAGGAGACCACTTTTGAGCTTTGTGGGATTCGATCCCGGGTCACCTCGTTGGCAACCGGCGATCACGACCACTCAGCTATGTCCCTAAGGGACTGGTTGCAGTAAATGATGTTGTAGCCATTGACGTACTTGATAAAATTTAATGGTTGTGTAAATTTCTATTAGAAAAGGAAAGTAAATGGTTCTATATTTAAAACTAAAATCTCATAGTAGGATTTCAATTGAAAAAATAAAATTCGAATGCATATGGATCGAGGTAAGGATCGAAGCACGCACTAACAAGCACATCTGTCCATACAGTTCAGTAACTTGGAATGTACAGAGACACCTCCATAACTTATTATACATTGCTATATATACACAACAACAACAATAACAAATTCAGTGCTTCAAGAGCTCCCGTCCGAGTAGGGTTTGGAGGGGTGAAATGTACGCAGCCTTACTCCTTCAGAATGGAACATTGAAAAGAGGTTGTGTCCGCAGGCCCCAACCCTAGAAACAAATGGTAAGAATAAAGCATCAGTGAAAAGTAAGAAATTAAAAGTATAGATTAAGCTAAAGCAACAAAAGCGTAATATGGCAAAAAGTAACAGAAAAGCCAGTAACAAAAGAGCAATCCTACTACAATTAATCTAGTAAGTAATAACATAATATGATCAATCTGAGATGCTAATATGATACCAAGTTATTAAAGAAAGCCTGAACATAACACGACATGACTAGTTTCAACACGATCTTAAAAGATTCAATATTTTTAAGCAAGTTCAACTAGTTAATATATTTGCATTCTTAAATCAATTTAAAAAGATAAAAATAAATATATCATAAATTTAGGACCTATTTGCCGGTGTTTTTTATTTATATTTTTAATTTTTGAGAAACTAAACGTCATATTTTGGAAACAATACCACCTTTATTTTGGTTCTTATTTTTTTATTTTTTCCCCTAAATTTGAGTAAAAATTAAAAATTAAAAATTAGAAACTAAAAGAAGAAATAATAGTTTTCAAAATCTAATTTTTCAGTTCCATAAAAATAGAAAACTTACAAACTGAAAATTATCCCAAATAATACCTCATCGGAATTTTTTTTTTAAATAATGATGCACAAAGGGTAACCCTCCCCAAATTCGTATAAATCCTCTCATCCTTGATGAAAACGAAGTTAAATTCTCAATATCAGGAACTACTTCTACAGATATAGACTTTAACAACTGAATTAGTTAACATTTTCAATGCTTACACAGGTGTATAACTTAACAACTGAATTAGTTGACATAACCACTTCCCGTGAAATATAACTAGAATTACTATTATACTTATGACCAATCTTTCAACCTAATTTATGTAACACTTAATATAAAACGCTCTCAATAAAGAGAGATTAAAAGACGAGTTACAATTAGCAAAGCAACATTTCCAATGTCCCAAGGGCTCCCGCCTAAACAAGATCCCGGGGGGGGGGGGGGGGGATGTACGCAGCTTTCCCCCTTCAGGGTGCTACCCTGAAGAGAGGCTGTTTCCGAGAACCTCCAACCCAAGGGGTGCACGAATACTTCATAGGAGGTCACTCATCTTGGTACTACTCTCGCCCAAGTACATTTAACTCCGAAATTCTAATGGGATCCGGTCCTTGCGAGTTACAATTGAAAGGATAAAATTCTTATCTGTAGAAATTACAAATGATAAAATTGTAATATGAATTAAAAATTACTAAGGCATTAGAATTTACTGGGGGTTATGTAAATTACTTTCTGCATTTTAAAGGTATTGAAAATTGATAAGAAATTTCTACTTTCTACATTATGTCAATTTCCTTATTTGCCAAATTCTTACCAATCAGATAAGAGTATAATTCCTTAGTTTTTATAAATTTTTATTTTTCGCATCAATTTCTTGCCAAAACCAAATGATCTCTAGGAGTAATCGCACGAAAGGGCGTCGTTTGCACGAATCATAGCTAGGGGTGTATTTGAGCAGAGCTAAGTCAAGCCTACTAGGCTCGAGGCTCGGTGCTGATATATTTTCAAAAATAATGCTATAAGTATTATGAATAAAGTGTTTAAAGTTGGTCCCGAAGTTTGTTTGATGTATTTTGATGTGTGTTGGGATGTGTGTCAACACACAGGGCTGGTGTGTCGACACACAGATCAACAGAACCATCTCTGCAGAATTGTGTGTCGACACACAAGTGCAGTTTTCACCGGATTTTCGCGCGTTAACTACCGGCCTTTCGGGCCTTTTTTTGAGGCATAATTTGGGACGTCTTCTTTCATAAAGTCTTATATATATATATATTCCCGTAATATCTTTGATAATAAAAAAAAAAAAGAATCAATTGATTTGAAAGAACTTGTTCATTGTTATTGAAAAACGTCATTTTCATACATCCCTCCTTATCTCCCTTTACATACGCTCACTTTATTGACATTAGGCTTTCGTTGTATCCCCGAGACTATTTCATACGTTGAAATAAGTCTTAAGGAAAGTGACATCATACCTCGAAACCTGTAGATCATTTGGATACCCGTTACTTGCGAATTGCAAGTGTTTGATCCAATAATATTTGGTTACCCGGTTCCCGGTGCTTTTGGGAGTTTACACCTACACTTAGCTCGCTAGCTTTAAGCTCAGCTCGAAGCTCGCCGAGCTTTGAAAGTTCAGGCTCAAGCTCAACTCGTTAAAAGCTC
Source organism: Simmondsia chinensis (assembly GCA_018398585.1). Lineage (NCBI taxonomy): Eukaryota > Viridiplantae > Streptophyta > Magnoliopsida > Caryophyllales > Simmondsiaceae > Simmondsia > Simmondsia chinensis. Next base: position 30,366,267 of record JAGTTD010000016.1, on the reverse strand, counting down.
GGGCTTAGCTTGCCTTGATCTAAGCTCAGTGAGCTTCAAATTGGGCTTGCAATATTTTAAATTATTTAAGTTTAATATATAATTGTTTGGACTCGTTTAAGCTTGGACTCAGCTCATTTAGACTCTAATATAGCTTTATTAGGTAATATTTAAGTAAATATATTATATTAAAAAAAGTTCACTTAGGCTCGCAAGTCTACAAGCTCGAGCTCCGCTTGGCTCGAGCTCGACTTAATAAGCTAAACGAGTCAGCTCGACTCGACTCGAGCTCAAAGTAAGCTGAATTTTTTAAACTTTATGACGAATCAGCTTGCGAGATCGTTCGGCTTATCTACAAGCCCTGGCTTCGTCATAGCAGGTTACCCGTTAAAACAAAACCGGACCGAAGCTGCTCACAAAAAAATTCGGAAAACCGAAACCGCCGATGGCAACCGCTGTTCACCCCTGCAAAGACCCCCTCACTTCATCTTCTCTCTCCTCCAAATCCCATCCAAAACCCTACTTTCTCTCCTCCAAATCCTCAATAATTCAATTTTCAAACCCTAGAAATCGAATCCGATGCGAAATCGAGAACTCTCGAAGCTGGACAACTGTTGATTATTACGCATCCAGGATCGATCCGATCCACATTATCCCTAATTCATCGACGGTTACGATGACGTCGACAGCGATTACTCAGGTGAAGCATTCGAAGAAGGTGTGTTTGTTTTATTGTCCGGAGACGCAAGCTCTTGCTGAGAGAGTGGCGGCTGAGTCTGATGCTATTGAGCTTCGAAGTGTTACTTGGAGGTAGTGATTTGTTTTCATCTGTAGATATTTGTGTGTTGTTTGAGTTCGATTTGGCGATTTTTGAGCTCAATTAGCGTGATCCAGGCATTAGTTGATTGCCACATTATTTTGATTGTTTGGTTTAGCATTTTGAATAGTTTCGGTTACAATTGGTGATTTTAGAGCTCAGTTAGCGTGATCACAGCATCAATTGCTAGATTATGTGATTGTTATTTGGTGATTTTGGAGGTCAATTAGCGTTATTATGGCGTCAATTGCTAAATTATGTGATTGTTCTGTTTAGCATTTTCTGTGTAGTTTCGGTTGGAATTGGTGATTTTGGAGCTCAAAGAGCTGTGATCACGGCATTAATTGCTAGATTATTGTGATAGTTTTTTTTAGCATCTTCTGCATAGTTTCGGTTTGAATTGGTGATTTCGAGCTCAATTAGCATTATTACTGCATCAATTGCTAAATTATGTGGTTGTTTGATTTAGCATTTTGCGTAGTTTCGGTTAGAATTGGTGATTTTGGAGCTCAACCAGGTTGATTACGATATCATTTGCTAGATTATGTGATTGTTCCTTTTAGCATTTTGAGTAGTTTTAGTTTGAATCGGTGAGTTTGGAGCTCAATTAGTGTGATCACAGCATTGATTGCTAATTCATTGTGATAGTTATGTTTAGCATTTTTTTTGTAGTTTCAGTTTGGATTAGTGATTTTGGAGTTCAATTAGCATGATTACAGCATTAATTGGTAGATTATGTGATTGTTCTGTTCTGCATTTTGTTAGTTCGGTTCAAATTCGTGATTTTGGAGCTAAATTAGTGTGATAATGGCATCAATGGCTAAATTATGTGATTGGTCTATTTTAGCATTTTACGTGTAGTTTCGGTTTGGATTGGTGATTTTGAATCTCAATTAGCTTGTTGTGATTGTTCTGTTTGGCGTTTTCAGCGTAGTTTCATTTAGGACTTGTGGTTGTGGAGCTTAATTTGCGTGATCGTAGCGCCTTTGGCAAAGTTATTGTGATTACTCTATTTTGTTTCTTCTAAGCAGCAGTATTAGAGTACTAAAACTAATTTTGAGCCTTCACCTGTCAACTTAAACTTTTGGAATAATCGGTTCCTTAACATAGTATTCGGGCCTTGTTGATCTGTAGGTCGCGAGTTCGGATTCAAATAGCTTCCATTGTTAATAGTATGAGGTGGACCTCTGCATTATCTATGTTCAACCCAATAAGCATTTGTGTTTGCAGATTTAATCTTATTTACTTGGATTGATATGAGCTCGATGTTCAAATTAAGCCTTACGATGAATTGAGTTATCCAAAGTCCATGGAATGTTTTAGATGGCTGTTCATTCGTATAATTGTATCATATACAAATAAGACGAATCAAAACAATTGTATAGCTTCCATTTAAGTTTCCAATCTACATTTTGTTCTGAGTTTTGATTAGAATTATCATTGCTGATGACTTTCGAAGTCAATCATTTCCTACTTCTCGTAGTCTTATATGCATGGATGGAGTAGTCTAATTGGGCTGTTGAGTCAGCATCTACTCAATATTAATTTATCTTTGGATATATTTTTTAATGTCAATTTGATGCTTTAGGACTTTTGAAGATGGGTTCCCGAACCTATTCATATCTAATGCGCATGGTATACGGGGACAGCATGTTGCTTTTCTAGCGTCGTTCAGTTCTCCAGGAGTAATCTTTGAGCAACTCTCTATAATATATGCTTTGCCAAAGCTATTTGTAGCATCCTTCACACTTGTCCTTCCGTTTTTCCCAACGGGTACTTCTGAGAGGATGGAAGAGGAAGGTGACGTTGCAACGGCATTTACTCTTGCTAGAATTTTGTCATATGTACCGATTTCAAGGGGAGGACCTACTAGTTTAGTCACTTTTGATATTCATGCCCTGCAGGTTTGTCTCATCTATGCTTCTGTTGGCCCCATATCTTGTGCCTAAGGCTAAGGGAGTAGACAAGACTAGTCGAGCCAAGCTTTTATCAAGATTTTGAAGATTGTTTGAACAAGATATTGGCATGCTCAATACTCCAACTTGACTCTACTTGTTAACCTAATTGAGCCACTTTAAGCTCATAATTTTACCATTTTTTTACCAATACTGACCATTAATGAGCAGCTAACAAGCTTTTATCAAGGCGTTATAGAGCTCTTATGATCCATTGTCAAACTGTTCATGAATGTTAACGAGTCGAGCCCCCAATATGAATTCTGCTCGCTAAGGTTATTGAACTTGCTCGAACTTGACTACTAATAAGCTATCGAGCGCCAAAATGAACACAGACAAGCCTTGATCAATTTCCAATAGGAGTAGTTTATTAGAAGTTTGGTTTCTTTACTCCCTACTAGTGCCTACTATCTCCCTTTCTCTCCCTCCCCTTATGACCACGTTTGTTGATACATGATATCTTGGCTGCACCAGGAAAGATTTTACTTTGGCGATAACATTCTGCCATGCTTTGAGAGTGGAATACCTTTGCTTAAAACGAGGCTACAACAGCTCCCCGATTCTGACAATGTAAGATTTTACTGGAATAAATAATCTAACAAAGTGAAGCACTCATATTCCCGGATTAGCTCTTTTGAGATTGTGATACTCACTCGATCAAAAAAGGAAAAAAAAAAAAAAAGAAAAAAAAAAAAGAAAGATTATGATGCTCATGTGTTCTGTTTATTATGATACCATATTGCATTTATGCCGGCAGGTGTGGTAAGGAATCTAGTAAGAGATTTTATATTGGGTTTGTGAGAGAGAAAAGATCAACATATAAGCTTAATGAGCTTCTCCACTTATGGCCGATTGGTTTTGGGTGGAACCCACTTGGGCTTATATGTGGACCTCATGCCAACTCCGTGGGTCAATAAGGCCAAATGAAATTTCTGAAAGGTGCAACGACGTCCTTGTGAAATTGGGTATGAGTCATTTTGCCGTTCTAACACCCAACCAGAGTTGTCAGGTGATGGTGGATTTGCTTGTGGCCAGGGATTGGGGGAGGCATGATGTAGAGCCTCGGATTTTAAATTATGAAACATGGTTAGTCAAGAGTCCAAGCAGTCACTTGGGCCTCTCATTTGTAAGGACTCATTTTGAAAATTAATTATATTTTGAGTTTGCTTCAACCGCTACCACCATTTATAATTGGAGAAATAATGACTTGTGCATACTACATTATTAACATTCACATATTGCTTGTTATTATTAATATGAAGTAGATTGTTTGAATTGTGCTTAAGTTGACCCAAACACATCCTTTGTTGAAGAAAAGGCTCACCATCAAAACTTGCTTTGAGCTCGAAAGATCTCTGGACAGACCCTACTACGAAAGCATTTACATGTAGTAATATGATGTGCTCTATGACACCAGTTTTTACAGTGCCCTCTTCCTTACAGATATCGATCGCTTTTCCCGATGATGGTGCATGGAAACGATTCAATAAGCAGCTGCAGCATTTTCCAACGGTGATTTCCTAATCCTCGTTCCTTGATTCCTGCTATCTTACTTGTGTTTTTCTTATGCATCAAAGTGCAGAATCTCCTTCGATAGACATTACTTTCTATATTCAGCTAATCATATTATGATTTTGCTTCTATTATATATCAAAATTCGTAATTGGAGAAATAATAACTTATATGTGATACATCATAAACTTATATGTATATGTAAAATATAGAAGACCAATATATTAACCAATATTGTGGTATAAAGCAAATTATTCTGGATGTGATTAAAGTGATCAGGATATCTCCGTTTACCAAAACAAAGACTTGCCAATCAAAACTTGTTTCGAGTCCCTAAAGTCTTTTGGGACCGGCCTTGTCTCATATGTTATGCTTCACTCCTAACTTTTAAAACCTTTAGATTCTATAGGCTGTTGCAAATGTCTTAGTTTGGTTCTATGATTATGCATGATTTATTGAAGTGTAAACAACTGATAAACCAGATAGTATGTGCAAAAGTTCGAGAAGGCAATCAGCGTATTGTTCGTATCAAGGAGGGTGATCCTAGAGGACGTCATGTCGTGATTGTCGATGATCTTGTCCAATCCGGTAGCACGCTTATTGAATGTCAGGTACATTTTCTTTACCCCCAACTCATTTAGCATATGAATCAAATCTTGAAGGAATATAGAGTTTATCACACTTTGTATGGATAAGAAATTCCCTGTCGTTTGATCATATTATATTTTGATTTTGTTATACTTATTCTATAGGGTTTATTTACTAGGCACTAATGCAACCAGATCCCATTAGAACTCCGAAGTTAAGCGTGCTTGGGTGAGAGTAGTACCAGGATGGGTGACCTCCTGGGAAGTCCTTGTGTTGCCAACCCTATAAGGTTGGGGGTCCTCGGAAACAGCCTCTCTGCAGGGTTACATCCTGAAGAGGTAAAGCTCCGTACATCCACCTTTCCCAGACCCCGCTTATGCGGGAGCCCTTGAGGCACCGGGTCTGTTGTTGTTATTGTTGTTATATTTATTCTATATATGTTAAACTCGGATATTAAGGAGCTGTGGGTTTGATGGTTCTGTGCAGAAAGTGTTGGCGGCGCATGGGGCAGCAAAAATCAGTGCATATGTAACTCATGGTATCTTTCCTAATAGATCCTGGGAGCGCTTTAAACATGATACTGCAGGTATGCACACATATACACACACATATATGTATACATACATATGGGTGTATATATATATATATATATGGTGGCGTTCTTATGAGAGCGTGAGAGTGTGAGAGGGACAAATCATGGCATTCCATTGTAATGGACGGCTAAGATTTGTTGAACATTAAAAAAATAACAATTTACAGCCCATATTCATTTATGGGGCAGAAAAAAAGAAGGGGTAAAGGTAGGAAACTGTTTTTTTTTTTTTTCAATATTCAACAAATCTTGGCCTTAAATTGTTATTTTTTTTAATGTCCAACAAATCTTGGCCTTCCATTACAATGGAGGGCCAGGATTCGCCCCTCTCACCCTCTCATAAGAATGCCACCTTATATATATATAGGAAATGATTCTTATGAGAGGCTGAAATCTGAGCCACATATTTGGTTAAAGGGATAAGGTGATGTCAGCAACCAAATGAATAGTTTAGAAGTCATTATATATATAAAATATTGACACACATAACGACTGATGATTTTGTGCAGTCACGATGCTAATTCCAAAACCCTTTATGAACATCCACGACTCTCCATTTTGGCGATCACACAAAATTTTGTAATTATAGTAATGCTTTTTGCCACCTATGTATTTAAGTTTTACTGTACTTTCTTACACTATTATATTTCATCTCTTTTTTTTTTTTTAAGTTGCTTGGTGTATGCTTATTTTTTAAATTTGTCATCTTAATATAAATTTGTACATAAAAATATTAAATACGTCATTAGTTGTCTATTCTTATCACTGCTACTAAAAATTCTAGATTTGTCACTGATTGCCAAAAATTGATTTTTCTTTTAAATTTTTTGAAGGACTGCTGGAGGAAGGATTAAGCTACTTTTGGATAACAGATTCATGTCCATTAACAGTGAAGGAGGTGAAGAATAGACCTCCTTTTGAGGTTATTAGCCTTGCCGGCTCCATTGCTGCTGCTCTTCAAATTTGAGCCCATGCGCTCATGCCTTGTGAAATTATTAGGTATTTCTGATTATAAATTGACGTGATCTTTCTTTCGTTAATAATTTAAATCGGCCTACCCTTTTTAGGTGGCTCAAACCAAAATGTTCAAATCAACAGTTTAAACACGTGATCAAAAGTTATAAGGACTAGTGGTATAAATAACTCTTTTTTTTTTTTTTTGCCAAAGCTGTTGGATAGAATGCACTTGGGATCTCCATGGTACATTAGGAAAGAGGAAAAACGTTTCAGTGTTATATTTGGTGGCTGAGATTGCAATTCTTTAGTGTATTTTGCTAGAAAATAATGTTTAGATTTTTAAAGATCAATGTACAACAAAGCTTTTATACTTGTTTGCTCTTAAGCTTAGATGCCCGCATGCTTTTAAGTTATGCTTCTATGATTCTCAGGTTGGGGGATCCCTGGAAAAAGCCTCTCTCTCGGGTAACACTTTAAAGGGATAAGGCTACATACATCCACCCCCCAGACCCTGTTTAGGCGGGAGCCTTTGAAATAGTGGGTTTGTTGTTGTGGTTTAGTCAACAACAAAGCTTTGGGAGCTTTATGGAAGTGTCGACGTATTTGAAGAGGAATTAAAGTGTTTTATGTGCTCTTTTTAAGAAAATGAGAGCCCGTTCGAGCCCTTAGCACTTTTCTTGATATTTGAGAAGTATGTCATTGTCTCGCATGAATTTTTTTTATTTTTTATTTTTTTTTTGAACACCAAGAAGCCCAGGGGACTAATTATATTATTGGAGCGTCCAAAAGTACAAGAGAAGATAAAGATGGGGGAATATTATCCCACCAATCATGCGGACAATCAAAAGCAAAATGTCTCTTAGCTATAAAATGGGCAGCTCAAAGGTACTATGTATATATATTTATGCAAAAATTAGGGGTTGACGCTCATATATGATGGTATTACAAAGATCAAATTACACATATATTAAAGAGATATACTAGCTCTCTTGTGTACTGCTAAACAACATATTTAACCTATGATATGATATACTATGCTACATTATATTTCATATATATGTATATATGTTGGAAATGTAATTAAGCTAAAACCCCACTTCCCACATGGATAATTTAATAAAGCAAGGGGTAGTTTATATATGACCATGTAACAAAAAAGTACTTAGTGCCGTGCTCAGGCAACCATTGCAGTTGCAAAGAACAAAATGTATAATGGCAAGAGGAGACACATTCATCTCAGACATAAAATTGTAAAAGATCTTTTAGAAAGTGGGGTGATATTACTAGACTATGTGAGGTCAGAAAAGAACCTCGCGGATCCATTAACACAAGGCCTTTGTCGGAAAATTGTATTAGAAACATCGAAGGGGATGGGATTAAAGTCTGTAATGTGAATTGACTGTGATGTATCTCGACCTGGTTTATACAGGTTCAATGAGTAAGTTATAGTTCAATTCGAATGTACACTGTAATAAATTATTGTCCCTCCCTATGATGTTGACAGTGTTGGGCAATCCATAGCCATTGTTTGATGGTGTGAGCTGAGTCACACTTGATGGAACCCAGTAATTGTTACTAAGGTGAAAAGGTTGAGCCTTAGCTCTTAATGGACCCATAGCCATTAATGGTGGTGCGAAGTAACACGTACTTGATGGGATCCACCTATGTAGGTGTGGAGGTGTGGCCGCTTCCTATGAAGGTTAGAGACTTGCCTTCAAGAGTACCTATGAGAATCCAGGACGGACGCATGGCCGATAAAGGTGTCAAACTGCAGGATTTGCTAAGATATTTTGAGTTTGGTGTGCGCTTAGGTGAAAGACTATACAACCTCTTGTCAAGTTCAAAACGAAAGTTACCTGACAAGCTGTTGGTCTTAAACTTGTGATGTACTAGGTGTCAATTCAAGTCGCGTGACATTGACATTGAAAACTAAGCTCATCCTATTGCCCAGACTAATATCCTTCTTTTAGCTTAATGACATTTGTGGGGGACTGTTGGAAATGTAACTAAGCTAAAACCCCACTTTCCACATGGATAATTTAATGAAGCAAGGGGTAGTTTATATATGACCATGTAACAAAAAGTACTTGAACTAAGTAATGGGTGAGAGAATGGTGGGAACCACGTGTGCGCGCGCGCCGTGCGGTGCTCGGGCGAGGGTGTGGGTGTGCTTTTTAATTACGAGTATTTTTATTTTATCGGAAATATATTTTATCTCTTAGCATCCCACCCGACTTCTAACGAGTGCACGTTAAAGGTCGGATTGCGTTAAACCTGGAGGACGGCCGCCATTTGAACTGTATGCACCCTAGCAGCGGCGAAATCGTCTTTTTGGGCAGTGGCCTATACCACTGCGCGGTTGCTCGTTTGTAAGATCTTTCCTCACTTAATCAGTTAATTGTTTTGTTACTGTGATTGATTGGTTACTGTTTAGTCATTGATTTAAAAATGGTTACTGTTTAGTCATTGATTTAAAAACCTAACAATATGTATATATAAAACATATATTATATGATATATATGGTGTATATATGGTATATATATTATAGTATGAGAAAGTAACTAGAAAGAAGAGAGCCTGTGGAGGAAGAGGTTGAAGTTGGGGTCAGTGTCGACCATGCTAACCCTGATGAACTTAGGGTGCACCCCGAAGCGCGGGCCGGCTCGGGTCCTGATGCTGTGCTCCAACATTAGCTTTGCTCCATCCTCGCCCTTCTTGCACTCCATCCATGCAAATGCTATTGCCCGAACCCCCAAAAAAAAGAAATTAGAATCGCATTGAATTAGCTGATCGATGAAGGGCATGTTTAGTCAAATTGTAGAAATTATTTTTTTCAATCACTTTCTATCAATACGGGTATTTTTATTTGAATTTTTTTTTGTTTTTCCTTTCTTCTTTTGATCTATTTGAGCATTTTCTAGCTTTTGCTGAAAAATAGAAAAATAATTTCTGCTTCTTATATCAATATGTTTAATTGGCATGAAGTCGTTTCGAAACTAATTATAGAAAACCCTTCAAAAAAACTGCTATACTATCTGTGGTGCTCTTGCTATTCAAGTTTACTACAACAACAACAACAACAACAGTCCCAGTGCCTTGCGGCTCCCGCATAATGCGGGGTCTGGGGGGGGTGACGTACGCAGCCTTACCCCTTTCGGCAGGAAAGGAGACTGTTTCCGGGGACCCCCAACCTGGAGTTGCTCTTCAAGTTTACTATTATTCAATAATCCGCCCCGTTCTCAAAAGTGCTGAAAAGTCAAAACTAAGTTGTCAAGCTTGCTTCAAACAATTAAAAACTAATACGCGAAAGCAGGTTTTAGAGCTTATACAATCTAGATTTTTTTATTACTTGAAAAACTTTTACATATATATATATATATACACTTAAATTTTAGATGCGGTTCTAAAAAATTATTTGGATTTTTAAATTTTTCAATGTCACACCTTAGCCGTTAACATTTGTTAGTTTTTTATTGATGTGGCATTTAAAAAATATTTTTTTATTATATAAAATATATTTTTAAAATATTTACAATTTTTTAGATGTCTAATATGTATTCTTGAATATTTAAAATATTATTTTCTCTATTTTCTCAAGAATCACGTCAACAAAAATTAACAGATATTAACGGTATTAATATTAAAATATGATATTAAAAAATAGAAAAAACTAAAATGGAAGTGGTTTTTAACAAGTGCGTAGTGTATAAAATTTACCTGGATATGACTTGGTAATCTTTGCCTTGAAGTTGCAGTACTCCTCGGGGTAACCAAGTAAAGTGAAGGCCTCACTGCACTCCACCGCATCTATCAGCTTGCGCCACCGCTCCGCCATGACTCGGTGGCCGTACTCGAAGAACCCTTCGGGTGCACCGCCATTAGCCGCGGAGGCCGGGGGGTGGTCGTAGCAGTCGGAAATAGAGTTGAGAATGAGAGAAGCACGAAGTTGAGCCTCCTTGGAAGTCCCAATGGTAGTCATTTCTATGAACTTTGTCATTTTTCTTGCTACTGCTTCCTCCTTCACCAGCGCCCACCTTCATTTCACAAATTTATTTATCATTTAGGTATCCTGACATTTTAATATGTATAACCTAGGTTTATTTTTGGAGGACTATCACTTATCCCCTATTTAGCAACAGATAAAGAAGGATAAATGGGGTAAAGGTACCTGTTTGGCAAATGTGTATGAGGGGTAAATGGGGGTTAATTTCTCACCTCCTTTACCCCACATTACCCCTAATTTTTTTTAACACCCAAATTGGGGGGGGGGGGGGGGGGGGGGGGGGGGGGGGGGGGGGGGGGGGGGGGGAGAGGGGTGGTTCAGGTTAATTTTTAAAGATTTTTGGATACTTTTATTCTTATTTTAACTATAACTTTTTTTTACCTTTATTCCTTTACCTAATTGCTAAATAAGGATAACTCATTTACCCATCTTTACCCTTACCCTTCTTGATTTAACATATCCAAATAAGGGAAGGATATTAGTTTATCTTTCCCCTCTTTACTCCCTTTACCCAATTGCCAAATAAAGCATTAGGTAATTAGGTTTGAGCGTTTATTATTTTAGTTTCCTGATATTTCAATATGTACAATAAGATAATTTGATGTTTCAAAAGTTTGCACCTTTCTCCTAGGTACGCTAAGTCATCAATATTTTTAACAAAAATTAAATGAATTATGACAAATATTCAGCTTATATGGATAAATTTCTTTATATATTGTCAAAATTATATGTCATATCAGCATTTAGAAGAAAAAAAAACTTACGATATTCAACAAAAAATACTTATATATTATCAAAAATCATGCTCTCCAATAACATGTTCCGATAAATCATCACACGATACTGTATTATATACATTAAAATATCAAAATATTTTATAATCTAAAGGATAATTTCACTTAATTTTATGATGAATTAAGGACAGGTTGAAAAAGGCATTACCCAATGCGGGAGCCAGCGTGGCCAGTGCACTTGGACACAGTGAAGAGCATGATGTCATGGTCAAGGGGAGCCGTTATGGGCGTGTACTGAGGCCAGTAGTATGCCAGGTCATAGATCCGTTTTCCATCTTCTCGACCCACAACCGGCTTTCGGATCCTCCCATCCGGGTTGTTCGGCGAGGTAATCACTTCTATGTAGGGTCCTTCTCCCTTAAATGTGTTGGCGTCCCCCGCCCATTTGTACAAACCCGACTTCAGAAAGTCTGACAAATCCGGATAGCACTGCTCATAAAAGAAAAGAGAACAATTAGGATTAGAATTGGAAATCAGACCGATTCGGTCAAGGATTGTATCGGACCATTGTATAATAAAGGCGGTCTTTAATACTTGTATATGAGCCTAATCAATCTCCAAGACTAGAAAACTTGGAGGCCAAAGCGAAGACCGATTGATTACATGATCATTATTTCTATGTTTTTAACTTTTGTTTGGAAACTTTCTTTTTTCTTCTTGTTTTTCACTTGTTATTTGGAGAGCTGGTCTAAATCGGTTCGCTCCAGTATATTCAAGTCGAGTTTCTAACCACCCTTGGACTAGACTGGCTCAGATTTAATTAGTTTGGTTAACAATCTCATGATTTGAGATAGTTCGATCTTTAGTCCAGATTGAACTGATCCTGTTTAATTCAGTCTCGGACTAATGTGCACCCCTCACAACTATTTAGTTGCATTCAACAAAGCAACATACCTAGTGTCCCAAGGGTTCCCCCTAAGTAGGGTCCCCGGGGGGGGGAGGGGGGGATGTACACAGCCTTCCCCCTTCGGGATATTACCCCTGAAGAAAGGTTGTTTCCGAGTGCCCCCAACCTGAGGGTGAGGATTTTTCAGGAGGTTACCCATCCTGATACTGCTCACGCTCAAACACGCTTATTAAAGGATTTTAATATATATATATGCAAAAACAAAAAATAATGGTAGATATAAATATGAACATAAATTCAAGACTAGGGAATCTACTGATAAGATACTTGATCAAGCAAGGTTAGACCAAACTATAGTTTAATTAATTAAATAATAAAAGGGAAAGTCAGCTGATAATATGGCTACATGATGACATATATATACATACACATGCACATTCATCATGTGAGCATGGCATGGATGTTAATACGAGCAACATGCATCCATGTGCAAGTAAAGTCATACATAAATGAGACATGTATGTATGTATGTATATATATGTATCTAGTACAAACAACATCATTCAACATGTGTGCATTTGCATGTCTATTCTCCGCAAACATTTGCTTTCCTAACATTTTTTTTTTTTTTTTTTTGAGAAACATAGCAAGTTTATACAATCACTCCACATGTGAGTCTAGTTGAATCACATATTAGAATTGTAATGAAGTAAAGATTAATATATAAGCTTAGTGGGTCACTCTACCTAATGTTATTTGGTTTTAGGATAGAAACCTCACTTCAGCTTATATTTGGATCTCGTGTATGTTAACTCCAACAACAACAACAATCCAGTGCCTCAAGAGCTCCCGCAAAAGCGGGTCTGGGGGGTAGATGTACACAGCCTTTCCCCTTCTGGGGGTTGCCCAGAAGGGAGGCTGTTTCTAAGGACCCCCAATCTAAAAAGCGTGTATGTAACTTCGATTTCGATTTTGACAGTTGTTAAGGATTTCATATGTAAGTCTAGTTGAATCACACAATAGAAATGTGAGAGAGTAGAGATTAATAAATAAATTTAATAGTTTATTTCACCTAATGTCATTTGATTTTAGAAATGGGAACCCCACTTAGGCTTATATATAAATCTCAAATACTATTTTATTTTTTTAAAATGGATTATTTACGCTAATAGTCCTTATACTTTATTCATTGTGTCAACTTAGTCCTTTAATAAAATTTTTAATAGTTCAGCCATGAATTGTATTAAATTGAATAAATGAATGAATTTATAATAAGTTACTTGCATCTAACATAATTTTGCCATTAAAAATTCCTTCATTAACTTAAATTTAATCAAAAAACTAAATTGACATATTTTGATTTGTTCAGTACTACAAAGATTAAATTGATATAATAGATAAAGTATAAGGACATTTAAGTTAAATAACGAAAAAAAAAGGCAGAAAAGAGACAAAGTAAGAGAAAGCACAGCAAGCATGCTGAGGCTCGAGGCTAACATAAATGTCAGCTATTGACACGGCTTGTCATCAGATCCCAATACCATTTTATTTAATACATTTATTTATATATTTGTATATAATGACAGAAATTAGGGCTTCCAATGAGAACCCAATATCATACAATATATATATATATAGGTATCATTCTTATAAAAGGGGTGGAGTATAAGAGGGGTAAATCATGGGCCTCCATTATAATGGATGATTAATATTTAAAAAAATTAATAATAATTTAAGGCCAAAATTTATTGAGTATTAGAAAAAATATTTATAATTTTTCTCCCATATCTTTCTTTCTTTCTTTCTACCCCATGAAGAGGTATGGGCCATGTTGAAGATTCCACATGTGAGTCTTCTGGAATCCCACGTTGGAGTTGAGAGAAGGAAGAGATCACCTTATAAGCCTAGTGGGTTACTCCACCTATTGCCAATTGGTTTTAGGATGGAATCCCATGTGGGCTTATATGTGGATCTCATAAGTTCAAATTCCATGGGTCGGGCCTGAATTTTAACAGGCCATAAATTGTTATTTTTTTAATATTCAACAAATCTTGGCCGTCTACTACAATGGAAGGCCATATTCGTCCTTCTCACGCTCTCGCCCCTCTCATATCGGTGCCTAAGTCAAACACTTAAAAATAATAGCAACAGTTCTAAGATTTTAAAAATCTAAAGTAAGTTTTGACCCGTTAATTATTTTAACAATGGCTAATATGTGGATCACTAAAGCAAAAGACAGGGAGGTTTTCTGTAATTTATCCTTAAATAAATTTATAAATAGAGTAATATTATTGTTCTAAAAAAATTATTATTGTCCGAGTAAAATTGAAGTGTTTAAGACAACTTTATGCCTCTTATTATTTGTAAGTCACATAAGTATTTTGGCAATAATAATTTTTATCCTAACAATGAGAACTCAACGTAAATAGGGGTGTATTTGAGCTGAGCCGAGCCGAGCCGAGCCGAGCCGAGCCCGAGTCCACAAGGCTCGGCTCGAAGCTCGCCAAGCTTTGAAAGTTCAGGCTCAAGCTTGGCTCGATCTAAGTTTGGTGAGTTTTAAATTGGGTTTGCAATATTTCGGCTCATTTAAGTTCAATATAGGCTCGTTTAAGCTCGAATTTGGCTCATTTAGGCTCTAATATTTCAGCTCATTTGTACAATATTTAAGCGAATATATTATATTAGAAAAGCTCACTTAAGCTTGTTTAGGCTCGTGAGTCTACGAGCAAGACCTTCACTAGGCATGGGCTCGGTTTGATAAGCTAAACAAGAGCTTTTTGTGTTTTATAATGAGCCAACTCAGCTCATTTACACCCCTACCCTAAAATTCGGAGGTTCTAAACAATTGTTTAGGTTGCTTGGAGTTATGTCCAGCTTTAACTAATTTAAATGCACGTAACATAACTAGAGGGAGGAACCAAGAGAGTACCGAATAGTAAGGGGCAGCGGAGACAATGCTGAAGGGAAGAGAGGAATCACAAGTGAGCGCATAGAGTGTTGCTTGGAACAGCTGGGATGATCCTGTCCCTACGATTATATACCTGTCATCTAGCAATGCATTCCCCACGGTCCGATGAAGCCGGCGGATGGCGTCAGCAAGGCGAGGTTCAAGGTACCAGCAGACATTGGTGGCGTCAGAGAAGTAGCTGAGGAGGTGAGATGCTGATATGGTAATGGCGCACTCCTCGTCTCTTTCTCTCCAGTACTCCACGAACATCTTCGGGTCCCCGCTGTCACCCCCCATCATAGTTAGTAAATTACGGGTATAATTTACGTATTATATATATATGTATTTTTTCATTTAAAAATGGTGTTTACGTATGATTGCTAATGATACAGTAAAATAATTTTTTAGTGTTAGATGGGCCTTCATCCATAAGCTTATGCTTTTGGAAAAGTTGATTTCCTAAACGTGGTATTAGTGCCTTGTTGATCAAGAAGTCACAAGTTCGAATCTCAATAGTAAAATAATTTAAACATAACGTATGAGGTGGGCTTATGCACTATCTACGCTTCAAGCCCAATGGGCATTCGGGTGATGGGGCAAGTTAAAGTATAAAATTATTAATGGACCTTCACCCATAAGTTTAAACTTTTGAGAAAGTTAGTTCTTTGACACATGTATAATACACATTTTTATTTCATTTATTTAGTCAAAATAGAAAACGAAAAAAAAAGGTAATAATATGATGTTTTTTTGTGGTAACTACTGAGATGACTCTTAGTACAAAACTGACGCTCCTACTAGAGCAGGGCTTGAGAAAGCCCAACAAATTGGGGACAAAAACAAAGCAAACATAGCAATAAGTCCTAAAACACCTGAACGTCTACTATCATACCAGCTCCTAAAATAAAAAATTATGGCCCAACACGCCTATATGCATTTTCCACACTAGCTCCCGAAGTACAAGAAACCAAATAAATTACACTTATACCAGCTCTTTAAAACACAGAAACGCCAATGAAAGAAACCTTTCTAGACATAAATCCTTGGACATGACATGAGCACCATTGATCAGTTAGACTCTTGATGTTACTTGGGACACTTCAAAGTAGACCCTATTAATCTGAGCTATAACTCCTATCAGAATCGGACAGGGGACATCATATGAGCTGATTACTTCTTGCGATGTTTGTTGTTCATGATTTATATATTAAATAATGTTGTAAAAGAAATGATAAATGGATTTTTCTACCATGAGGAGGATCATATCCAGTGCCTCAAGGGCTCCCGCCTACGCAGGGTCTAGGGGGGCGGATGTACGCAGCCTTCCCCCTTCAGGGTGCTCACCTGAAGAGAGGCTATTTTCCAATGCCCCCAACCTGAGGGTAAGGACTTCTAACATGAGGCGACATTAATTACATTTACTTTTTTCTTTCTTTTTAAATTAATCAATTAATTATTCTTGGATATTGATCTAATAATTACTTTATTGTTTTTTAACTGAAAAATATTACATATAAATTTCAAAATTATCAAAAAAGAAAATAAACAAAGTACAATTAATGTATCCTTAATGTATGCTCTTTAGGCACATGTTAGACAAACCCATAATAAATTAAATATTGCACAATGATGTTTGATTTAATAATTTTTTAGTACATAAAGTTTGCGAAATCATTTTTTATAAGTCTATAAATTATATATATTGAATAAAATAATCCAAATAATAATGTAAAATGTTGAGAAATTAAAGGTTAAAAAATTTCGAATTCAAATTAAAAGTTTACTGAATAAATTCTAGAAATTATGACGACATGGCGACCAACGACAACTAATTATATATTCATGCACGATGAGAATTGAAATTCGATCTAACAGATTGAACAAACTCAAATAAATACACCAGGAGAACTGCTACAAATTAAGGTCTCGTTTGATATGTAGAAAGTAGATGCAGGAAGTAGAATTTCATGGATATTATGGATTTAAGGTCTTGTTTGGTTTGTAGAAAGTACATAGATTACAGAAAGTGAAAATTGCTCAATTTCTTCAAAACAAATGAAATAACTTACCTAGCCCTTATAGGTAAGTTGTAATTCCTTCGTTTTTAATTAGCCTCCCGAAAAAAGTTGATAGAGGAATTGAATTCTTAAAAAATACAACTTCCCACGGTATAAGTAAAATAATTCAATTTTCTATAAATAATCTATACATCTAGAATTGTTAAAATAAATTTATGAAATAATTGCACTGCTTGTGCAAACTAAGCCGGCCGATAATTAGTCAAAAACATGTTCATGCATGCATATGGATGAAAAAAAATTTTGAATTGACGCATTAAAACTTCACATTTTAATATAATTAAAATGCCTGTCACGTATCGAAGCTATAAGAGTGAAAAAAAAACAAGATAGTAGATTATTTTATTCGATGTTAATTAATTTTAAATTAGAATTTCATTTGAACATGTATAAAATATTTATTTGAATTCACTATATAGGTGTAATAATTTAATTTTCTATATATAATTCTGAATATAAAAAATAGTTCGAAGAAGTTTATGATCTCTTCATGCATGCAAATGGATGAAGAAAAATTCAAATTGAATTGACCTTCAAAACTTCACATTTTATTATAATTGAAGTTCTCCTGTTTTCGAACTATAAAAGATAAGAAGTTAATATATAGGGATAGTAAATCATTTTCATCTAATGTAAATTGATTTTAATTAGTTAAATAAGTTTTACAATTTAATTTTCTATAAATAATTTTGTATATCTGGAATTGTTAGTTAGAAAGTCTATTATTGATCTCTTCATGAAGCATATGTATGAACAAAAATCAAATCGAATTGATGTTTTGAACTCCACATTCGAATAAAACTAAAATCCTCAAATCAAAGTTGTAAGGGAAAAAATCAAATATAACATAGTATACTATTTCATCTGATATCAATGGATTTTAAGATAGAACTACACCTCGACATAGATTTCAATTGACGAGAGAGATAATTAGAATGATAAATTGCAATAGAAAAAAAGCATTGTTACTGTTAGGACAAATTTATTATTATGACTTATAAATGGTGCGAGCAACAAAATTATCTAAAAAATTATAATTTTGTCATAATAATAATTTTATCCTGAAAATAACATTAATTCTCTTAAAAAAAATGAAGAAATTAAGAAATGCTCACTGATCAAAATTGATGAGAGCATCAGGAGAGAGACTGTTGATCTTCAAGTTGTTAATGGCGGCGCCATTGTTGTCGCAGGCCAACTTCTCCTCCTTTTTCACCCCACACATTCTCTCTCTCTCTCTCTCTACTTTCTCTCTCTAAAATCTCTTTGTAATTTTGAATGGCAATGTGGTTGGCCAATGGCGCGCCTCTCTTTATAGTGGAGGATCGGCAAACGACGGTTTTCTCCATTTGTAACTTCTCAACGCACCCCTTTTTTTTTCTTTTTCTTTTTAATTTTTTTTGGACAGAAAATATTGTTAACTGATTGTTTGAAACTGATTTTTTTTCCTGTCATGTGTCTTTGTGAATTGGCCCAAAAAAATATATATATAAATAAATTATATATTTATATTATGAGATTTAGTGTATTAATTTTTTAGTTTACAAATTTTGATAAATAATTTTGCAGCCCAAAAATTTACGTGTATTTAATAAAATAGTCCAAAAAAAGATATGAAAGAAGAAAAGCAGGGCCTGTTTTGCATTCTTACACATCACTATTTGGATTATTTTATTAAATTCATGTAAAACAAAATTTGTAAACTAAAAATTTAATATGTTAAACCTTGGGGTGCTAATATATAATTTATCAAAAAATATACAGTAAATTACACCATGGCTAAGCAACCGCTTGAAACCCCTAATTTTAGGGGCCCCAAATTTTAGATGTTGTGGTTTTTTAAGTAATAATTGTTAATAATAATATGTTTTAAGCAAAATATTATTATATATAAAGGGTCTCATTTGAAAAATTTTGCTTTGAGCCTCGAGAATGTCAAGTGCGGTCCCTGAATTACACATTGCTACCATGAGGTCTGATATATACTTTAGTAGTTTAACAATTTTGTGAAACAATATTCTAATCCAAAGTTTATGTGAATTTAATAAAATGGTCGAAACGAGGGTGTTTAAAGTTATAAATAGATCTCTTATCTAACTCTTCTTCATTAGCAGTGTCACGACATTTTGGTTCGTGTGTGAAATGAGGGAAATAGCTAGCAAGAATGGTTTACCAACAAAGAATAGGGAGTTTTGCACCCTTTTGCACTATCGTTCGGACTATTTTGTGAATATATATAACTTTTAAACTAAAAAAAATATTTTACAAAGTTTGTGAACTAAAATGCAGCTAAATAAAATTTATAGCAAATATTATCAAACATACATCTAAATGAGGGGCCGGTGTGCTGCAGTCACCTTCCTTCGAGTTTTCTTTTGAGTTTTGCTTCATATGCTTGGCTTGTATTATGTATTGCTCTAATACTGCGTTGTTCTCATGCTTCAGGCTCTATGATTACATGGTGACACGCTTCTCAGGTTAGGGGTCCTCGGAAACAGTCTCCCTTTAGGGTAACACCCTAGAGGGGAAAGGCTGCGTACATCCACTCCCCTCAGACCCTGTTTATGCGGGAGCCCTTGTGGCATGGGACTGTTGTTGTTGTATACATATAAATGAGGGGCGTTTACGTGTGACACACAATTGTTATATGATATATAATATACGTTTAGTTAGCATAAGGCATAACTTTTAGCTTCAAATACTGACAATACATGAATTATAATTGTTTAAAGGACACCACCGGTGTATGGCTCGGATTTAGATTCTCTTCTAATATTGACCTTACCGACATCAATTACAAAATGATGACTGCAGTATCAACCATATTTATCGCCTTCAAGGTCGCCAAAATAATTTTTCGGTCTGCTAACATGTATCCGATATCGATTTTCTTTTTTATCCAAAGATCACGTTGCATTTTTTGTAATATGACGTCTTTTTTATGTATATAATAAAACTTGTGTTATAATTATTTCTACTCATAAATTCTAAAAAAATTCAAATAATAATTCCAATACATTTTCAGAAAGACTCATATAGAATAGTGAAGACACATAACAAATATCATTCCTTAAAAGAAAGATTAATCATTAATTATAGTTATTAATTATTAATTAATATGTTTAGAAAATTGTTATTGTCATGAAAAAATATTATTCCCAGAGTAAAATTATTATTATTAGAGTAATGATATAACTCACAAATAATTAAAGCCATAAAATTACCTTGAAAATTTACAATCTTGATTTACAAATAATAATTTTTCCTTTACAATAATATTTCCACATTTATAGTTTTATATTTGAGTAAATTACATATTAGTATCCAAAGGTCTAATGTATTATTATTTTTTTTTTTAGTTCATAAATTTTGTGAAATAATTTTTTAGTAAAAAAAGCTACATGTATTTAATAAAATAATTCAAATAGCAAAGTGTAAGGGGTGCAAAACAGGCTCCGCTCTCATTTTTTCACATAGTTAGTTGGACTATTTTATTAAGGACTAAAAAATTAATACACTAAACTTCATGGTACTATAATATATAATTTGCCCTTTATTCTTCTGCATACAGTGTACATCAAGCCTTTATTAATGTACTAATAATAATAATTATATTAATATATATATATATTTACTTAAATAGGAAATTTTGGTTAACTTCCCTTAAAATAATTTCCACCAAAATCCAACTTTTAATTCTTGCACTCTATTGTATTTGTGACCTGGTTAATTCCCTTCCTCAACCCAATTTGTCAACTTTGCTAATTATAATTATACTTTATTTGGTTAACACAGTAATTCATATTTATAAAAATTATATTTTTTAGAAATTTTAAAAAATTTAATTCTTTTATCAGTTTTTTCTCAGAAATAATATTTGTCTTTGAAATAGGTTGGAACATCGGTTTTTGGGTTTTTTTCTACTTTTTTGTTCTAATTTTGTCACACCTTCGTGTTTTCCTCGGGTCCTACTTTGTGGGATTCCGACTTCTGCTTCACGAGTTTCTTATAATTATTATAAAACAAAAAATGCTTTCCAAATAGAAACAAAAAATGGAAACTATAAAATTGAAAAATTATATGATACAGATCCATGTTAGGCATTGCATGTTGTCTATTTACTTGTATAAAAATTAAAAATTGCCCTCAATTATTTATGAAATTAGATTAATCTGTTTTTCCATTTCTATTTTTTTTATTATTTTTTTTTATTTTAGTAAATATATTTCTATATTTACTAAAATAAAAAAAAAGTTATTTTGTGTTATTATAGGTCCTATAAAATTGTACTATATATAATAGCTTAAAATAAATGAGATTATATTCATATAGTTTTATTAGCATTCAAAACATTACGTCTATTCGTACATGCATTTAGACACTTTAAGAAGTTCAATTTATATATATATATATATATATATATATAAAAGAAAATTATCCTTTATTTATCATGAAAAATATTATTGTATATTATGTATTACTTTACCAAATCATTAAACACATTTCAAAGAGGACATATTTATAAACAAAAAATGTGTTCGATTAGTATAAAATGAATAAATGACACACAAGAACATCATATTTATCTTTCCGAATAATATAATAAAAAATATTACTGCAGTAACTATTAATATGTACAGTAAAAAAAATTTCTAAATCTGCTACTGCAATCAAACAATTGGGTAACGTTAGTGAGGTAGTTTCGCTATAAAACAAGGGACTTTATTTACTTCTCCAGCCTTGAATTTCTCAATAGTTTGTGTTAGAGTATAAAATTAATCCTGGGCCTTCACCTATCAGTTTAAGCTTTTGGGAAAGGTGGTTCTTTGACATGGTATCAGAACCTTGACGACCAAGAGATCAGGAGTTCGAATCTCAACAGCCTCTACTTTCAATATTAAAATAATTAAGCACGAGATATGAGGTGGGCCTGTGCATTGTCCACGCTTCAAGCCGAAACGGGCATTTGCGTGAGGGGGTATGTTAGAGTATAAAACCAATCCTGGACCTTCACCCATCAGTTTAAGCTTTTGGGAAAGATGACTCATTGACAGTTTGTCACCGTTACTGATAAAATAAATATTATTTATAATTATTAGAATATTCGCTTGAGTGATTTAAATATTCACTATTTTTTGGTATAATTAAATAGATAACTCTTGATATAAAATCGGCACACCTACCAAAGTAGAGCCCGAGGAAACCCACAATGAAGGGTAAAAAATATGACAAAACAAAACAGAACAATAGAACCTAGAACTCTTAGACGCCAACCAAGACGCCAACCCTTAAAGTAGAACAGCATACCAAAAAAATTGAGACGTCTATACCTACATTAACGCTTGAATCATGGGGAGCTAAATGAAAAATACCTATACTAATTCTTGAAACGCATAACGGCAAATGGATCAAACCGAAGATGGATCACGGGCTTACTTCTTCTTCTTCTTCTTCTTGCAGGTAACTCCAATAGGGACATTGGGTTCAATAGAGCAAAAGAGATGATACATGCCGCAGTCAGCACAATTATAGCTTGAGCTCAATTTCTTGCCAATTCCAGGCTTGACGGGCTCTATGGAGGGCAGAAGAAGGCTCGACAAAGGGCTTAACACGACAAGGTGTGGGATCAATTTTAAAAGGGAAATATTAGCCACTTAATGTGCTTCTGACCGGTATAGATAGGGAGAGATCTTCACTGTCGAATATAATTTCTAGCATTACATACTCATTAAATAAGTACGACCGTAGTGTTATGATCAATAATCACTCTATCGATGTCCGTACATGTACTTGATAACTGTTACCACAATACTTATTTCCCGTATATGTCCAATCATTATTTAACTAATAAATATCGCTCATATATAGGGATTCATCATATTAACCAAAGAGGGCACCAACATGCCGTCACCGGATCCCATTAGAACTCCGAAGTTAAGCGTGCTTGGGTTAGAGTAGTACCAGGATGGGTGACCTATTGGGAAGTCCTCACTTTCAGGTTGGGGGCACTGCAAAACAACCTCTCTTCAGGTTAACATCCTGAAGGAAGAAGGCTGTGTACATCCGTCCCCTTAGACCCTGGGTAGGCGGGAGCCCTTGAAGTACTAGATATGTTCCTTTTTGCCGTATCGAACCAACAAGCAACTCTGTTATGTAGGTCAAACAAAACTGATGCATTTTGCTACACTTATCTCTTACTGATATAAGGGGCAGAATGTCATTCTCTTGCATCACCCTGTAATTACCGGCATAGTCGTAGTACATATGGGAAACTGACAAGGTGAGCCCTAAGCCACCCCGTAAACGGAAGTGGGTACAAAAATCCAGAACAAACCGGAAAAAAAAAGGCACCATAAAAAAAACAACACAAGGTCCGGGAAGCAACACACAAACAGGCAAAGACCAGAAATAGCGGGGCAGTATACGGAGCCGGAGCAGGTATCATTTGATTTGCTGATATCATGATAAATAATTTTTTCATTTTTTTTTTCCCATAATGCTAGACTTACTAACATTCTCAACAAATAGAACTACTAATGTAATAACGACCTACAGTTCTTAGTAAATACTTCATTCATCGTGTTATATAAGATCAATTATTTTTCAGTATATTGAAGTTGGTGACACAGAATTGCTAAATCCTGACAAGAAACCCATCACCTTAACAATCATTTGGTCATATCGAATTGAAGGTTTTTTCTCCATTAATTTATATGTAGTTTGGCTAATAAGAATGATAAATACATATCATTTTGTCGTGCCATAGAAACACCCTTTCATCCCAGACAACGGACTAAAAGAAACCATTAAATTGATATGTATACCTAATTTAACGAACATTTTGTCGTGTTACTGGGAGAGCTTATCGGTTATCCTACCACATATGCATGTTACGGGTTTAGATCTCTTGCATGTGCATGAATTCTACAGATTTAATGATAAGTATCGATTATATCTTATGTGTATTACTACAGTGTTAGAGAAAGATAGCCCACATATATGAGATTTTTACTGTAAGTACCAAAAGGATCAGAAATCACACTAAAAGAACGTAGACGTTTTGGCGAAATCAATTTTCTTATAAATGTATAAAAAAATTACCGAATTTCAATCACAATAGTCATTTGCTATGCAGTCAGTGCGCTCCAACAGATGTATAAGACTATAAATACGTAAATAGTATAGGTAATCAGTATACTTAATATGTATATTTAAGAACTACTAATTTAGAAAAAAATAATTAATTCAAGTTATTTTTTAATATAAACATTTAATATATTTAATATTTTTCTATATTATTATGAATTTTTTACCCAATTGGCATAGTTTTGAAAAAAAATTTCCAAAATAGCATACTTTCAAAAATATTTACCAAAATGACACCATTTACTGTAGCGCATATGTCCAGTGAACAGTTTTTTTTTTTTTTTAAGGAAGCACATCTTATTTGTATTCTAAAAATTATTGCATTAAAACTATTTTACATAAATAATTTAAAATTTTTTAAAAAAATTATACTAACTTCATCTTGACTTTATATGTGTCATCTTTTTCATTGTCATGGTATCTACCACATATTCTTTTTTGTTGTTATGTTATTTTTACAACTAATTGTCTTGGTCACTTATAAATAGTTAATAGCTTTCATGGTCCCTTTTCTAAATAATACTTTTCTTCTTGGTCATTTTTGCAAAGTATATTGCCCTTACGGTGTATAATATCATTTTTAAAAACTTTCACCATTTATGTTTTTATCCAAAAAGTCATAAATAAATTTTAATGTATATAATATTGGCTCAACAAAAATTTAACGAGTATCTAAATAATAAAATAACATGTATATATTATCGTTATTAGTCACTGTATTAAATATAGTCTTCAACCAAAGAGGGCATCAACACGCCGTCACTGGATCCCATTAAAACTCCGAAGTCAAGTGTGCTTGGGCGAGAGCAGTAACAGGATGGGTGACTTCCTTAAAAACAATCTCTGTTCAAGTTAACACCCTGAAGGGGGAAGGCTGCGTACATCCGACCCCCAGATCCTGCGTAAGAGGGAGTCCTTGAGGCACTAGGTATGTTCCTATTAAATATAGTCTTTAGGGTACCATTGGGATATTGGGAATGTATCTTACTTTCTATTTACTATATTTAATACAATGAATAATAACGATAATATATACGGGTCATTTCATCATTTAGGTACTCGTTAAATTTTTGTTGAGCCAATATTATATACATAAAAATTATGCATTACTTTTTGGATGAAAATATAAATGGTGAAAGTTTTCAAAAATGATATCATACACAGTAAGGGCAACATACTTTACAAAAATGACTAAGAAGAAAAGTATTATTTAGAAAAGGACCATGAAATGTATCAACTATTTATAAGTGACCGGGACAATTAGTCGAAAAAATAATATGACAACAAAAAAGAATATGTGGTAGATGACGTGACAAGCAAAAAGATGACACATACAACGTCATGATGAAGTTAGTATACTTTTTTTTAAAAATTTTAAAAATTATTAAAATTTTAAATTATTTATGTAAAATAGTTTTAATGTAATAATTTTTAGAATACAAATTAAATGTGCTTTCGTAATTTAAAAAAAAAAACTATTGTTTACTGGACGTACGCCGTTACAAATGGCATACGTTGAACGACTACAGTAAATGATGCTATTTTGATAAATATTTTTAGAAGTATGTTATTTTGATAATTTTTTTTTAAAATTATGTTAATTGGGTAAAAAAATCTATTATTATAAGGGAGTTGAGTTTGACGGAGAGGCACGTACGTCACGTTTTCAGCACCTGCCTGCAACATCACTCTACTTTGTTCGGTTCATCTTAATTTATAATTTATGATTCTGACACCTCTTACTTTTATTTTTTTAGCTAAATTAATTAAACTCTAATAACTCAACATTTAATATAATTATTCTCAGTTCAAAATATATATATATATATATATATATATAAAATTATTCAAATTTTTTATATTAGAGTTTATTTATCAAGCACTAATGTACCGGATCCAATTAGAACTCTGAAGTTAAGCGTACTTAGGGGAGAATAGTATCAGGATGGGTAACCTCCTCGGAAGTCCTCATGTTGCCAACCGTATAGAGTTGGGGGTCCTCGGAAACAATGTCTCGGTGGGATTACACCCTGAAGGTGTAAGGCTGCGTACATCCCACCCCAGACCCCGTTTAGGCAAGAGCCCCTTGAAGCACTAGATCTATTGTTGTATTCAGCTTGTTAATACTAAAAGTTTTTACACTTTTTTTTTATTGTGTCAATTTAGTTCTGATACTTTTAATTGTGTCAACTAACCGTGAACTTGGGGCATTCCATCTTACCCATTAGTTTGATTCTTTATCATGCTGGTTACAGGTCATTTCTTTACACGATATCTTAAAATTTTGGGATAATAAATTATTTAAAAGAGCTTTTTTATAAAAAATTTACCTTTTATTTTTCACTTAATCATTGCAACTTTTAAATTTTCATAAAATTATCTTCGAGATGATTTTTCAATCAACCACTTTAAATCACACCGTAAATTATTCTTTACCACAAGCAGGTTTTTTATTGTAGAGTTTAGATTGCGCACATTTTCCACCTCCTTTCCACCAAGGTTCGAATCTCGCCTCTTTTAAACCCCATTAGGATTAAACCTAGTTAACAAAGAGGGTATGTGAACGCATTGTCACATTGATTAGTTTCAACTTATAATTCATGTGCACTCAAAAATTAAAAAAGTTACGTCAAATCCACGTAAAAATTAATTAACAACATAATTTAGGATGGTTAATAGAAAAATTTTAGACTTTTGGAGGTAGTTACAGAAATTAAATAAAAAATAATAAATTTTTAAGATAATTTTATGTTAAATTTTTTTTTTTTTTTTTTTGTTTGCTCTGAATTTTATGTATAGTTGCATGGTCAAAATCCGTTTACCCTTTTTGCCCCATTTTGGGTGATGTGAAAGTGGCCCGTTTCATTCTATTATGAAAATTATTTTTACTCAGGTATTTTAAAATTTGATCATTTACTATTTAGGTATTTTAACGTATCAATATATTCAATGAGGTATCTTGAGGTTTGAAAATTTTATCACTTAGGTAATATGACTGGATTCTGTTAGTTTTTGTGAGAACTAAACTAATTTTATAAAAAATATGTTAATATAATACATACTTATAATATGTATAAGTCATTTCAATATTCTCAACACAATTAACGAATTGCGATGAAAATATTCACTTAATTTGGATGCAAACTATCGTTATAGTGCCGAAATTATGTGTCATATCAATATTTTTGGTAATAAATATCAAATTCATAAGAATATACTTATGAATTGTTGGAATCATTATTTATTTTTACATTTTTTAACGAAAATCTATTGAAATATGGAAGAAGACTACCTAGTTTGTAAAATTTTAAAATTTCAGGATACCTAAGTGAAAAAAATTTAAACCTCAAGGTACCCTATTATATATTTTAAAACGTCAGGGTAACTAAATAATAAATAGTCAAATCTCATGGTACCTAAATGATAATTTTTTAAATTATTTTTATTAATAATTTCAACTAAATTAATCTTCAAAAAATTATTTTTCTAACTAAAGAAAATAATTTCACTGTATAAATTTAGTTGGAGTTCAAACTTTACAAACTAAGGTGAAAGTGAAACATTTAACCTGAGATTACCCAGAATTACATTTTTCCCCTTATATTTTCTTTTTTTATTCATGTTAAATTTCACCGGACCTTTAGACTTGACCCCCAGAGTTGGCACATATGAGGTCCATATATAAACCCAAGTGGGGTTCTATCCTAAAATCAATTGGCAATAGATGGAGTAACTCACTATACTTATAAATTGCTCTCTTCACTCTCATAACTCTAATATGAGAATTTTATATTATACTCACGTGTGGAGTTTTCAACAATTCAAGGAATATTTTTAATATTTCTAGTTATTGCTATAAAATTGTAAAAGGAATTATTTTCTATCGAAACAGACAGAGCTGTAATATTGATTCTTTGAATCTTGACTCATTTGTACTATAAATGAGTTATCGAGATCATATAGCATTGTACTAATTGCTTTATCTCGCTTATCATTTATCAAGCAATTTGAGACTTATTTTCTCTTTAAAGGAAAAAGGAACATATCCAATGCTTCAAAGGCTCCCACCTACGCAGGATCTTAGGAGGCAGATATACGCTACCTTCCCCCTTCAGGACGTTAACCTGAAGGTGAGGATTTTTCAGAAGGTCATCCATCCTGCTACTGCTATCTCCCAAGCACACTTAACTTCAGAGTTCTAATGGACCCAGTGACAACGTGTTGGTGCCCTCTTGGGTGGACTTATTTTCTCTTTATGTTTTCAAATTATAATCTTTATCTTACAAAGAAGGAGTTGTTATTGTTATACTAATAAATGTTATTATCAGCGTAATAATATAACTTATAATAAATAATAATTACAAAATTTTATAAAATTATCCTGATAATAATACTTTTGCCTTATCAATAATAGACTATTTGGGGATGCATGCGCTAAACACATGACTGTATTTTTCAAATTATACACATATTTTACTTACATTTCTGACATTGTTGCTTTGTATAAGATCGTGTAAGTCTAGCTCGTAGTCATGTTATATTTTTTCTAACAACAACAACAACAATCCCAGTACCTCATGGGCTCCCGCTTGCGCAGGGTCTGAGGTGTAGGATGTACGCAGCCTTGCCCCATCAGGGTGAAACCTTAACGAGAGACTGTTTCCAAGGACCCCTAACCTAATAGATGATATTGACTAATGGAATTACTATATTAAAGTTGTAATAATACTACTCTACGAACAATTCTGGGATTATTTGACAAAATTGTGAAAAAATTACATTTTTAATAGTTTTTTAATAAGAGATTTTTTTTTATATCAAAAATTTATAATATTTTTTTTATCTCAAAAATTTATAATTTTTGCTTCTCCTTATATTTTAAGAAAAAATTTACTATTTTTCGTTTTTGCTTAGAGATAAAAAAAGTATCATCTATTTTTATTTAAAAATTATTTTTTTGGACCAAACATTCAAGGTACATTTTTCCTTAAAGAGTTTTGGGCCTAGTAGGCCCATGATGTCACTATTTGAGAGCCCAAAAGCACAAATGGGCAGGAATTTGGGCTCATTTGGCCCAAAAATATATAAGCATTTAGCAGAACATTGGGTGCGGGCCTTATGTTTGCTTAGGCCCACTCCACCTTTTATATTTTAGCAATTAACTAATCTAAAAGCAGGCAGAAATATGTTAGAATAATATAATATTCATAAAAAATAATAATAAAAACATAATATTTACTATACATAAAGACTACTCTTAACCTAAGAGGATACAAACATGCAAGCAGCGGATCATATTAGAACTTCGAAGTTAAACGTGTTTGGACGAGAGTAGTACTAAGATGGGTGACCTCATGGGAAGTCCTCGTATTGCACCCCTCAGGTTGGGGGTTCTTGGAAATACCTCTCTTCAGGATAGCACCCTGAAGGGGGAAGGCTGTGTACATCTACTCCTCAGACCCTGCTTAGGCTGGAGCCCTTGGACACTGGAAATGTTGTTGTGTAAAGATTACTCTTATTACAAGTCCTAACAACTACTTATTAAATAATACTAGAGTTTCCTCGTGCAATATATGATATATGATTAAATTTTAAATAATTATATTATATGTTATCATTAATAAATTATATTGTTAACACAAATAAAAAAAATAGTTTTTTATATACAATGACTTATGTACTTTTATATTAAGAGAAAATAGTCGATTTTATTATAAATTAAACTGTTTATATGGATATAGATAAAGGAGTGGAGATTTAAAGGAGGAAAAGTCAAGTGACAGCCTAAAAATTCAAGGATAAGCGAAAGGAGACTTTTAAGATGGACAACAACAGCAACAGATCCAGTGCCTCAAGGGCTCCTGCATAAGCGGAGTCTGGGAGGACTGAATGTACGCAGCCTTACTCCTTCAGGGTGTAACTCTGCCGAGAGGCTGTTTGCGAGGACCCCCAACCTTATTGGGTTGGCAATATGAGGACTTCCCAAGAGGTCACCCATCCTGATATTACTCTTACCCAAGCACGCCTAACTTCGGAGTTCTAATGGGATTCGGTACCGTAATACCTGATAAATGAACCCTACTTTTAAGAGGGAAAACTTATAGTATAAAAGTATAGATTTTTCACTTTATACCTCTATTTATAAAGAAACATCTCAAATCATATTTCAAACTCGTGCTATATAATCTAAACATTTTCTGAGCATATGTTATATTTACATCAATCCCAAATATGGGGCAAAATGAGAAAACCCTGTATTTAGAGTTCTATTTTTTCTTTCAGCTTACAACTGTAGGGTGCATTTGGTTAGGTAGTGTCTGGGGAGTTTTTCTAAATACATGTTTTCTACAACGTTCAAAAATGCTATCGTATATCAAGTCGAACTGAAGCCCAGCTCGTTCCCGGTTCACTATGAACATTATGTGATCTCCTTCTATTATCTTATAGTACCTACATCCATTGCATTTCAAATTGTTAGTGTTAGAGTATAAAATTAAAATCCTGGGGGAGAGAAAAGGTACATACCAGATACCGGCTTCAAGTGTCTGACAATCTGAATCGTTTAAGATGAAACGGTTTGGGTGTTCAGTCGGAAGTCGAGGGTGCGTCATAGATATTGTATTTAGCGCTCCATCATTGTCCCACCAATCTTCATCCCTACACGTTTATCAGTATAAAATCATTCTCAAGCTTTTATAATGAGTGCCTTAGATATATTGCAAGTAACTGGTGTGTGTATCCTAAGACTTGCTAATTTCTCGAGCTTTTATAGACTCAAGGCATTGACTCAAGTGATAAGGTAAGCCATAAAGCATTAGAATCTGATGCCTCGTGTAGGCGTGCAGTCGAATCCAATACTTGAGTTTATTCCTAGACGTTTTCCAGGCTCAGTAACCTAACAAGTCGAGTTCAAACAACAAGGTGCTCAACTCACTAACATTCATAAACAGTTTAATAACTCTTCGACACCAGCACATTAAGACCTCATTAAGCCCTCATTAAGGACTTGTTAACAGCTCAATAACGAGTTCCACTTGATTCGACAAAACTTACCACCCCGAACCAAGTCAAGCATCAAACAAAATGACAAAAGAAAGTAAAGGAAAAACGCCGACAAACCTGTAGCCTTTGTAAGGGAAAGGAACATCAAGAGGATGGCGCCATTGACACATCTGAAGAACTCTAACAAACAACAAAGGATGAATCCCAAGAACCCCAGAAGGAACTGTAAAACCCATCATTTTTCTCGTTCTTTTCGTTGCATAACTGAAGTAATATGTATCTGGGTATGTCTGCAAACTTTTGTTCACTAAAATTGAACCTTGTATGGTTAAATCAGGCAAGATCCAGTCACCAGAAGCAAAAGGGCCAGCATTACCCAACAGACAATCAACCAAACCAGACACACCCAGATGTCTCCATGTCATGTTGAAGTGATCAAATCCAAAGTTGTAGTAAGTTTTAAGCCATGGGATGTCAAACCAATCGTATATGATTACTCCTATTCTGCATAGTTGTAGTAGGCATATTGGCTTCATTGTTCTTCCATCCTCTGGCCTGCATTTGATTTAGAGATGTTAGGGGATAGAATTGCTTTGTTTTATTGTTGGTTGCATGTCTGGTGTTGCTTTATCTGATTTGACTTGATTTTTCTTTAAGGAAAACATTGTTCCTTCGTTTTATTTTAAGATTAGGGCTTTTCGAGAATGGCCTTTCTTCAGGGTAGCACCCTGTAAGAGTAAGGCTGCGGACATCTTATCTTTATCTCCCTTGAGGCACTGGGCTGTTGTTGTCGTGGAGTATAAAATCGCTTGTGGGTGTTTATCTTAAAGGTTAAGGAAAGTTCGGTTGCATTTTTTGTTGGTTTTTTGGGGTTTTGATTTTGTTGGAGTATAAAACCATTTTGGGTCTTCGTCAATTAGCTTAAGCTTTTGAGACAGTTGGTTTATAGATATAGTATCCGAGCAATGTTGACTAAGAGGTCACGGGTTCGAATCCCAACAGCCCCTCACTTTTAATATTAGTATAATTTAAGCACAAGGCAGGAGATTGATATGTGCATTATCTGCGTTTCAAGCCCAATGGGCATTCGTGTAAGGGGGCATGGTTGAGTAAAAAGAGTAAAAAACCATTCATGGGCCTTCACCCATTAGCTGAAGCCTTTGAAAAAGTTGGTTCCTTGATAAGTTTGAGCAATCATTTCTAACCTTTGGTTCTTTTTTAATCCTAATTTGAATAAAAAAGCAAAAAACAACATTCCCGGTGCCTCAAGAGCTCCTTCCTAAGCAGGGTCGGGGGGGTGGATGTATGCAGCCTTTCCCCTTCTGGGTAACACCCCAACCTGAGGGGGTGCAACACGAGGACTTCCCAGGAGGTCACCCATCTTGGTACTATTCTCGCCCATGCACACTTAACTTCGGAGTTCTAATGGGATCCGGTGCTTGCGTGTTGGTACCCTCTTCGGAGTTCTAATGGGATCCTAATTTGAATAAAAACTAAAATAAAAAACCCAATATACCGTTTTCAAAACCTATTTTCAGTTTCTCAAAAATAAAAAATCTACAGATTAAAAAAAAAAAAAAGATGCCAAATAAGCACTATTATTCTTCTTTAACTTAGACCATGGTTGTAGATAAACCAAAATATGAAGAAGATGGGTATTGACCAGGACAGGTTGCTAATTTAGGGGCCCCTAATTAAAGCACTACATTCTAACAACTCACAATTCTAACTCATGACCCATAACTATCTTATTGTCAATTTCTTTTACCAAAAGATCATCTAAGTATCACATCAAGCTATAAATGCTATGAAAATATCACATGCATTTATAGAAATTTGAGGCATGTTTTCTTTCTTTTTGCTAAGGCTGTTCGTGTCAGCTTGTGCGGACCTTAACTGATTCCCGATTTAGCGTACTGTTTATTGGAATTTATCCTACACGCAACAGAGCAAGTTAGGGCTCAAAGGATATATCAATGTACAGGCTATAAGATGAGTTATGTTAAACCATGGCCCAGATGAATTTATCTTATCTTTTTATAGTGGTAAGGAGTTTATAATAGTTGCTTTAAGTGGAGCCACCAGCACATGGGGGCAGGAGATCATGAGCTCAAGTCCAAGACCGAAAGCCTTAGACGCTATTATTTGCTCTATTTTGTTACTAATCAATCTGGCTCAAGAGTCATTTGGTTACATGGGTCAAAGCACACTGTTACTACTTGCTCTTTATCATAAGTTACTTTTTCCGCTAAGCTTTAAGAAAACATCTTTTCTTTATTCAACTTAGGGCCTGTTTCAATAAGCTTTTTTTCTGGAAAAAGAGTTTTTTTTTTTAAGAAAACAAGCAATGTTTTCGAGATTTAAGGGGTGTTTGGCTTGAAAAATGGTGTTGCTCTTTAAGTAGAAGCAAAAATTAAAAAAATTTCAGATAAAAATACCTCTATCTGAAACAATGCTTTCGAAAAAACTGTTTTTTCACAAATTAACCAAACAAGTCATGGCTAGTTCTCGTCAACTGAACTCTTCTCAAATCGAGTATCGCTCTAGCTCAGGAAAAAAAAAAGAAAAAGAAAAAGAAAAGGCTTATGAAAGGAACTTACTGCATTCCATCAAGGTAGGCCCTTGTGGTTCCATTGAATGCTCCAGATAAAGATGTTATGCTCAATACCCAATTTGGAGATGTATCATACCCCTTGAATGCCTATCATTCACACATTCATATACATATTTCAAACATTATATATAGTTGAACCAGACCAATTTGGACCAAAAATTGAATACAGACAGAAAGAAAGACTAAGGGTCAGATCGACATACACTGGGTCTCTCCAATTCAAGACCGGTCAAAAATCGGACCAGACTAAAGTAGAACAGTCTAAACTAATTACAACAACAGCAACAAACACAATATCACAGGGGCTCCTGCTAGAACAGGGTTTGAAGGGGGGTGAGACGTACGCAGCCTTACTCCTTCAAGGTGCTGCCTTAAAGAAAGACTGTGTCCAAATATTATTTTCCGTGCATGAGGGTGGAAATTCCCATTTTAAAACAATAAAAGTAGTCAGTTTTTGTTGTTTATTAGATGATTTGAATCTGACCAATGAAAAACAAGATGAAACCCAAAAGAAAAATTGAGCGTCTGGGAAAAAAAAGTAATAAGATGCAAAAGATGTATAGTAAATATTATTTGTAAAGAACGAAAAATAATTCTGTAGATACAGGTTTGGGTACACAAGATGCATATTGAGGCAAAAATAAGTATTTATATTGTAGTAGAATAGTCGCTTCAAATTAAATTTTTTCCGTCTTTTTTCCATTGAGGCCAAACCTAAAGCTCCAAGGAACAACATGCTACTAGTGACATACAATTT
The DNA here is from genome assembly GCA_018398585.1 of Simmondsia chinensis. Classification (NCBI taxonomy): domain Eukaryota; kingdom Viridiplantae; phylum Streptophyta; class Magnoliopsida; order Caryophyllales; family Simmondsiaceae; genus Simmondsia; species Simmondsia chinensis. The sequence continues at coordinate 30,331,678 of JAGTTD010000016.1, read as the reverse complement.
TATTTTCGATCTAACCAATTTTTGGTATTTTTCTGGTCATTTAAGCCCTGCTGCTTGTTACTTTGTTGCTTTGTTACTTTTATTCTTATTATTGTTGTATACTCTCTCTGTCCCATGAATTTTTATACTTTTCAAGTTGGAGATTCTCGGATATAGCCTCCCTTTAGGGTAAGGGAAGCACCCTGAAGGGGTAAGGGCTTGGAACATCTCACCCCCCTCAAACCTTGCATTGGCGGGAGTCCTTGTGGCACTGGGTTTGTTATTGTAGACTGAACCAGACCGAGGCCAATTATATACAAATATTAGAACCAAGGACCAAACCTATAAATAGTCGGTCCCATCCAGTATATCGGTTCGTGCGGTACATGTTTACCCCTAATGAAAAATGTGAAACTCATTGGGTTTGATAGAATCCAAGCAATTGACATGTGAGGTTTCATTCTAAAACGAACCGATGTTTACTATAGTAGCCCACTATATATATATATATATATATCTATATTGACGTTATTTTACATTATAACTATATCGTAGAATATATTACTAGATTCAGATGTGAAGTCATAAATTACAGCAAACCTTGTCAGCGAGCATTTGCTGCAAAACCCGAACAACCTGGGCTCCAGCGGAGTGCCCAACAAAGTGAATAGGGTGATCCTCATCCCACTCCCGATAGTTCCCTGCATTTTTATTCATCCAAACAATCAAATTAAAAATGAAAAAAGGAAACATAATCCAATGCCAGAAATTATTCATTAAATAAGAAAACGTGTATTATACTTACGATACATGATTTAGACAATATATCAAGTATCTGTCATTACATCCGATGAACCTTTTCTAATATTTTCTTAATTTTTATTGAAAACATCGACATAACTCATATTGTATTCGTGGACCACATTAACATTTTTGGTGAAAATTGTTTAGATTTGGACAAGAAATCACCATATTTTGGCATCGGTCATCAAAGTAATATAATTTTCAAACCTTTAGACACCTTATTATGTATATTAAATTTTTTTAATATTAAGAATGAAAATATTTGGGATTTGAATTCCAGGAGACAATGTCAAGAGGTTCAATACAAAGGAATTAATTATCACAAATATTTCAACAATTAAAAGACTGGAAAATAAGAATGAAAATTTTAAAAATGTTAAGAAGAGGAGAACCTTGATCATAGGCTCTTCCAAATTGGGAGTGGCCACAAGCTCTGCTATGTTCTTCACCATAATCAACTTGACCTCCTTTCAGATAATAGAACAATTCTCTAGCCCTGCTTCACAAAACCCCTTATGAATTTCGGAAATATAGTGAAGAATCGGTACATATGTCTTGGACAATCAACTATCCCAACAGTTAAGTTGATGGATAAAGGTTCAAAAATAGTTTTATACTCTAACATCGGTACATCTCATACTAGAGTTGGATTCATATTAGTATTGAAAGTGGGAGCTTTTTGGATTTGAGCCTGTCACCTTGCAGTCAACAAAAGTCTGGTACTATCTCAATGAATTGATTGTATCAAAAGCTTAAACTAATGGGTAAAATATAAGATTAGTTTTATACTGTAACGATATGAATAAATAATGGAAACAAACCCGATTTCAGTATGTGAAATTACAAATATATTTAGACATATAATATATACCTATCATATATGCTGGTGAGAGAACCCAAATCAGGCACCAAAACCCTCTCATCCTTCTTCTCTGCCCCTGCAAAGTATGATAATCCCCCTAATTTCTGCCAAAAACACAAAACATGAATACCAAAATTCACTACCCATGTCAAAATAGTTGTGCAAAACCATTGAAATTTCACCCAGCCTTAAGCCTCCCCAGCACAATTGGCATATAAAATATAAAAAATTTGCATGTAAGTTCAAACAGGGTTTCATTTTAAAATCAATTGAAATTAGGTGAAGCAATCTACTGGCCTTATATGTTGATCTTTTTCTTATCAAAATTTAGATATGGGATTTGTTAATAGACTCCCAGGTGCAGTGCTTGGAAAAACAACAACAAATCCAGTGCAACAAGGGCTCCTGCTTGAGCTGCGTCGGGAGGTGAGATGTATGTAGTCTTACCCCTTTAGAATGCTACTCTAAAGGAAGGCTGAGTATCGAAAAACACCCACACAAAAATGAACTAATGCAAAAAAAACACCGACAATCCCAAATCTACACACAAAACAAGCCCAAGTCGATAAAATTTCCAAGGAAATGGAAGCATAAACGTACAGTTTCATCAGGATTTAGGTCCAACCCATAAAGACGTATATAAAGCCCACGCATTAAATTAGGTGAGGTTTATCCCAAAACCAATTTTCTTTGTATGAGTTAGCTCGTTAGACTTATCCACCTGATATCTTCGCTCTTACAACTCCAACATGGAACAATTCGACCATATTTGTTAGAATATAAAACCAATCATGGTTTTCACCCATTAGCTTAACCTTTTGGAAAAGCTGATTCCTTGACATAGTATCAGAGCCTTAACAATCAAGAGGTCATGAGTTCAAAATTCAACAGCCCCCACTTTCAACATTAATATAAGTTAAGCACAAGGTATGAGGAGAGCCCGTGCAAGATTCACACTACAAGCCCAATAACCATTTGCGTGAAAGGGTATGTTAGAACATAAAATCAATCATGGGCCTTCACCCATCAGCTTAAGCTTTTAAAAAAGTTGATTCTTTGACAATATTTACATCTAAAATTCTCGACATATCAAAACACATTCAACATAAAAAATCAAACAAAAGCCCAAAATAGAGAGAGAGAGAGAGAGAGAGAGAGAGAGAGAGAGAGAACACAATAGAACACTTACCCCTTGGCCAAACCCAAAAATCCCATGAACCAAAACAATGGGGGGCATATCATTGAAAGATCCACCGTCCCTTTGTGAATCAATCACCTCTTTAACTTTAACATTCACATTAGGCTTCAAATAATCATACAAACCCTGCGATAAATCATATGCAATTGCTGTACTAAATATATAAAATCCATACATCAAATGCACCCATGAACTCACAATTAGCTCTGCCAATTGCAACCCATTTATCAACAATCTCTTCATTTTCTCATCGACCCACATCAATTCTATGCAAAATATAAACTTGATTCAATCTGGGTATCTGAAATTCTTTGTTGTAATCCCAGAAACAAGAGCCCCCCCCCCCCCCCCCCCCCCCCCCCCCCCCCCCCCCCCCCATAGAGAGAAGGCCCTGGAGGAACACCCAAAAAAAAAAAATTTGAAAAATTTAAATGAAAATTTGGGCTTCAAATTTGATATTCCCCCTTATAAATTCAACAAGAGAAAATAATTTTTTATTTTTTTTAAATCTTTTGCGTTGAATTTGGTGTTTGTTTGATTTTGAGTTTCACAAGTTTCTCATTTTGATCATTCAAATTCTATTTCACGCCATTTTTACCAGACAAGGAGGCCATGAAGAGCCGGCGTTGTTAGGTGACACGTGTCTGTTTTTGATTCGCTCCTAGAATTTTGGTGGGTCCCAGTTATTTTTATTTATTTATTTATTATTATTATTTTTTTTATTTTTTTGCAGTTTTGAAAAATATAAACTTGGGAGGCCCCCCCGAGTTTTGCGATGGATGTGGATAAATCGGAGGAAATATAATGTGCACTAGAAGCATGGTTCGTGCCGGTAAGGATAAGATTGCGTATATTTTAGTTTTTCTAAAATTATATTTTGACGTAAGTTTCTTTTAGATATTAGGTTATTATTATTGTTATTGTTGTAATTATTATTGGAAAAATGATACAAGTAAAATTGGTTTTGAAAATTTTTGAAACTTACATAGAGCCTGTCAACAGAGGAAAAAGAAGTGAGGTTTTTTCACTTTATATATGGGAGTGTTTGTAAATACTTTGAATTTAAATAAGGGTGAAAGAATGGCGGGAACCGCACGCATACGTGCACCGCCTGCCCACTGTGCTGTAATAATCGTTCTTTATTGCTTTTAAGTTCTCCGTCTTTGATTGCTGTGTTTAAGTAGTTATCTCTTTTTTCTAACAACTATTACTTGTTTTATAAGTTTATACAGAAAATTCTCAATTTGTATTTGTTAATAACTAAAATCATTACCGCCAAGTTTCACAATCACAATATCAAAAATTTCATTTTGTCAATTGTTGTTGATGAATATTTAATTTGAACTAGACGAGGAGGAGAGAGAAAAGGAAGACGATATTTTTTTTTGTTTAATTGAAAATATTTTTAGTTAGGATATTTTGATCATTTTGTAAATTATGTGAAAGATTTAACGATGGTTAAACTAAAATATTATTTCACTCAAACATGTGGACTAAAAAACTACTTTACAAAATTTGTAGACCAAAAATTTATTTTACTAAATCTCGAAATATTAATATATAATTTATCATTTACAATTTTAATAAAGATGAAAAATTAAATGAGGTGGAAAGGAGCTGGAAGGTTCTTCACTTTCCTACCAATCGCCTCCTCTGTTACGGTCCAAATATTTAATGAATTATTCGTATTTAAAATTAGTTACACCCTGTTTGTGTTCGTTATGGGGTTGAAGCATATCAAGTTGAATTTTCAAGCAAGCTCGATAAGTTGAGCAAGTCGGGTATGAAAAAATGAATGCTTGGCTCGTTAACATTTGTAAACACTTTAATAAGGACTCGTTAATAGTCATGTCCAATAATGGCTCAATAGTAACTTGACTTGGTTGAAGGACCAAATCGAGCTAAGCATTAAACAAATTTATTTAAAAATTATAATAAGCCATGACTAATACTTGGTATTCACGGCCCCCTAGTGGCACAGCTATAGATCCCCCCATACCCGAGTTCATACAAAGATTTAAAAGATTGATTATAACTCAATTTGAGCTTAAGCTCAAATAAGGGGTCGTCATCTCAACTCACGTTCTCTCCTACTTACAACTCAAAATGTTGATGTATTAAATTATATTAAGCATTTTAATAAATATAATTATAATATAAATGCTTCGTGTATTCAACAACAACAACAATCCAGTACCTCCAAGGGCTCCCGCAAAAGCAGGATCTAGGGGTAGATGTACACAGTCTTCCCCCTTCTGAGAGCTACCCTGAAGGGAGGCTATTTTGTCACGAACCTAAGTCCGCGACTTGGATAATTTTTGGGAGAGAGAACGAGAGAGAGAAAGAGAGTAGAGATTAAGAAGAGAATTAGAAAATAAGTAGAGAAAAGAAGAGAAATTTTTTAGAAGGAAGAAGAAGGGAGAGTGACGATAGAGAAGACGGAAAGAGAGAGAGATAATTTGAAATTTAACTTTGATTACTTGATGCCAATTACAAGGTTTACACATGCTTAAATAGAGCTTGAAGAGGGAACACACGTCCAACACACCTACACCCTAGACCCTTACAATAACCCACAAACTCATTAATGCTTAATACATGCTTGAAAAATAAATAATCTAGCCTAGACAACACCCCCACACCCCAACCGGTCCTAATTTAAATTTTAAACTAATTTTTTTACTAATTAATATTACATTTTATATTATATATTTGATACAAACTAATAAAAGCAAAAAATGACTACTTGACACGGTGACAAGGTTCAACCTAAGGGACTAGGTCACAGCTAGGGTCGTGACAGATTTCCGAGGACCCCCAACCTGAGAAGTTGGTCCGCAGCATAAAGTATGGTAGCCTGACAATAGGAGAGCAACAAAGTATGAGCATGGCAAAACACAAGGCGAACAATACAAATAAACTCAAAGCAAGCCAAACGTTAGAGGACTAAACAACTAAAAGTCACTTTATGTATTCATTTAATGTATTAAAATGGGGGCAAGTTACTGACCCCTACATGGGGCAACCTCTGGTTTTGGCTTTTCTTTTCTCGGTAACTTACCCCACGGCTGGGGTATCATTGAGTCTTCAGCCTCATATTAAATTATATTGAGTCTTCAATTTCAGGTTAGGAACACTTGAAAACAGTCTCTCTTCAGAGATAATATCCTCAAGGGGAAGGCTGCGTACATCTGTCCTCTAAGATCCTGCTTTGGCGGGAGCCCTTGAAGCACAGAGTATATTGCTATTAAATTATATTAAAAATTTTAATAAATATAACTATTATATAAAAAAGAGTAATTTATTATCAAGATAAAATTATTATTACCAGAACAAAATTCTATTTTTCAAGGCAATTTTTAAATTTGTTAAATCATGTGATTAGGGCTGCAAATGAGCCAAGCCGACTCTTGAGCTGGTTTGACTCAGCTCGTTAAGGGCTCGGCTTGGGTTTGTCTAAGCTGACTCGAGGGCTTGCTCAACTCGTTTAAGGGCGGCTCGTTATCGAACCGAGACTGATTCAGCTCGAAGGGCTCACGATTCCGCTGGTTTATGGGCTCATGAGCCGGCTCAATTATTGGCTCGCATGTTTACATTATGGAATTGAGTTACATGTATATTTTTTATTTTCAATTTTCGTACATGATTTATTTTATTTCAAGTAATAATAACCATAAATATGTATAAGAAGCCTAATAAATGATCTTAACGAGCATGGTAAATGAGCACAATGAGCTGGCAAAACTCAACGAGCCAGCTCACCAAATAATCGAGCTTAAATGATACCAATACCAAGCTAGTCTCATGTAATAAACGAGCTAAGCCGAGCACAAATATGCGGCTCCGTTAAATAAATAATACCAATACCGAATTAAAATCATTTAGTTAACGAGTCAAGCTGAACCGAGCCAAGCAAGCTGTGTTCCGGCTTGGGCTCATTTGCAGCCCTACATGTGATGCTTGTTTCTTGTAGATCTTAATTGATTTTGTGGTCAATGTTTTTATACCAAGGTCAATGTTTTTGACCTTTTTTATTTTTTTTTTTTGGCTACATAAAATTAGTTCAACTTGACTGAAATATTTAATATTTAGTTTTTTTGTTAGAGATCATACCAATAAATCTTCTATATATTATTGCTAAGTATTTTAAATTCTAATTCAAGCAATTTTAAGGGCATGTTATTTAATATTCCAAGTTATAGAAAAAAAAAAAAGAATTCAAGTTCTTTACTACGTTATTTTACAAAATATATAATGTTATATCTTTTATAAGTTCAATAAAATTCTAATATAATAATATATAAATTATAATTTAAAAAAATATAAACACCATCCGTGCATCGCACAGGATGACACTGATTCTATTTAAGATTTAGATCGGTAGGCACTTGTGGAATTGTAGATTCGTAAGATTTTAATATTCAAATCGGAATTTTAATAACCATGAACCCACTTGGCTTATATGCTGATCTCTATATTTTTGTAGTTTTAATAAAAAATTCTTACTACACTGATATATGAATTTTCTATTAAAAAATGGCCGTTTTTAATATATATATTTATTTATTGCATTAATTCTTTTGGTTGATACATTTAGGTGGCCACATGGCCTATTTGTAGTAACTAACAAGCGTGTCAGTTAGATATTGCTTTTATAATAATATGATATATTATTTATTTATTATTTATGTGTCTCGTAAACAGCCTCTTTTCAGGTTGACACCCTGAAAGGGAAAGGCTGCGTACATCTAACCCCAGACCCCGCTTTTGCGGGAGCCCTCGAGGCACTGGGATTGTTGTTGTTGTTGTTGTTGCCTCGTAAAATTGTGCAAAGTAATTTCCACCATTTTATTGCTTCTTGCTGCTTGTTTAGGTTTGTTCTGGGCTATTATTTGTATACTCTTATTCTCTAATACTTTATACTTTATATTTGTAGGTTGTCATGTTTTTGTGCTTCTCAGATTGGTGGTTTTTGGAAACAGCATCTCTTCAGGGTAGCATAATGTGGGGTAACGCTGCATATATCCCTCCCCCCAAACCCTACATAAGTGGGAGCCCTCGAGACACTGGGTCGGTTGTTGTTGTTGTGGAAATATAGTTATTGTATAACGTCAATAGAGATATTTTTATCTAATTTTTTTTATTTATTTAGAAAAAAACCATTATATTTGTACTTCTAATAAACAGAAAGCAATAACTGCTTCTATTAAAAAATAATTTTCTTTTTGGACCTCGGTTAGTAAAATACGGCATGGGAATTAAGCGGGATCTAATATGTATGTATATTATTCGATTTTATGCATGAAAGTTTCAGCTAAAATTCATTCACTTATAAAAGTAAAGGATAATGCTAGCCACAATAGCGGTATCAGAAGCGTAAAAATTAGTGAATAATGGGATAGTTAATAATTTGAGAATTAAAGTAACTCATTTTAGTAATTTATAAAGTATGACAAAAATTTTCAATTATCACTTGATTTAGGTATAAATATAATATAGTATAACAAAAATTTAAGAAAAATATAGTATGAACAAAAAAAATATAAAAAAAATTATATTTAATGTTTAAAAAGTTTATCTAATTATGTATCTAATATATAATAAAATATATTTAACTTATAAAATAATTAATTTAATATTATTATTAGAATCAAATGATTTTGTCTCACAACATTGTGAATGCAAATTGAAGAGTGAAAGATTTGTTGAGTAAAATTTGTGATCATCCTACTAACACGCACTATAACGTGTCTTAATTGTCTAAAAGTAACAACAATCATATTTTATGCTTTCGTTTTTGTTGGTTCGGCTCATTTCATTTTGTTTTGATTTTTTTCCTTTCTGGATCAGTTTTGGTTGTTTCGTTGTATGGTTGTTTCTGTCTATTGGCTTTGATTTATTTTGGGGTTTTTTTTTTTTTTTTTAATCAAAGGTTTATTTCGGTTTTGGGTTTAGTTTTTTGTTGGGGTTTGGGTAGGCGCGTAAGCTAGCGAGGGCTTGAAAAGCTTGGCTCACTTTGAGCTCGAGCCAGCTCGTTTAGGTTATTAAGCAGAGTCTGACCCCGGTGAAGCTCGAGCTCGTAGGCTCGTGCGCCAAAACGAGCCTAAGCGAACCCTTTTTAATATAATATAATTGTTTTATTATTGCCTAATGAAGCCAAATTGGAGCCTAAATGAGCCAAGTACGAGTTTAAACGAGCCTATATTGAGCTCAAATAAGCCACAATATTGCTAGCTTAATTCGACGCTCGCTAAGCTTTGAGTTGAGCCCGAGCTGAGCTTAATGCTAACTAGCCGAGCCTCGAGCCAAGCAAGCTTGGGCTCAACTCGGCTCAAATACACCCCCTAGGTTTGGATATTATTGTTATGGGCCAGTCTAATGGGTTTTTGAGCTGGGCCACTTTGTTATGGGCCAGTCTACTGAGACTTGAGCATTAAAGGATTAATAGGAGAAGCGTTATTTACACTATTGATCCATAATTACTATATGTTTATTCAAATTAACTCATTTTTTTATTAAAATAATATTTTTTATTTGTAAGTATGTTTATAATGATTTTTCATCTATTTCGTTTAAACTGAAACTAGTTTATATGGTTTCTAGGCTTACATGTTTGTTACTGTTGTTTTATTGTTCTTTTACGCTTTAATGTTTTGTTGCTTTATTGATGCTTCGTTGTTTCGTTTACTTTTATGCTTTATAAGGTTAGGAGCCCTCGAGGCTCCGTAAATCTCACATCTGTAGAACTTGCTTTGGCGGGAGCTCTTATTGCACCGAGATTGTTATTGGTGTTTGTTAAAGATGCTCTTTCCCATTTTATTTAATCATAGTTCAACATCTTTGATTTTCACCTCGTATTTATCATCCTATTTGAGACCAGTGTTTCTCATAAATTAAAACGTGAGAGATTATTTCTTTTGAACAAAAGGTAAGGATCGATTTGAGCAAACTTATAAATATTAGAGAAATATTGAATAAATTTATATAAATTTCCGAATATTAGAGAATAATGATGTCTATCTAACTATCTGCTTATCTGCCTATCTGCTTTTACTTGCTGCCTGGTATAGAAGGTTTTGCCTCGATATCTACTTTGGGGCGTTATGTTTTGTATTGCTCGTTTTATGTTATAGCTTACTCTTTTATTTTGATACCCTTTTGCTCACAGGTCAACATGACACGAAGAGGACATAATCAGTTGGGGGTCCTCGGAAACAGCTTCTCTTCAGCTTCATACCCTGAAGGGGGAAGGTTGCGTACATCAACCCCCCCAGACCCTGCTTTTGCGGGAGCCCTTGAGGCACTGGGTTTGTTGTTGTTGTTGTAGAGAATAATGATGTAAAAAAAAGAAAAAAGTAATTAAAAAGCATATATGAGAATTACTAAGGAAAAAAAAGGAAAAAAAAATTGGAAACCGCTAGAAGGAGGGCTTGAACCTCCGACCTTGTGGTTAACAGCCACACGCTCTAACCAACTGAGCTATTCCAGCTTGATATATACGCACTGATGATTTTTATTTATTTAATAGTCAAATAAGTTATTAAGTATATTAGTGTGTAGGTCGTTGCATGGGTCGGGATTTAAGAGCTAATCCGGGTTCCTCGTTAGCTGTTTATGACGAATTTGGTCAGCGTGGTTATTCACCGTATTGGAGTTTGATATGAAATGGGGTTCGTAAGAATGAACTGAACTTAAGCTCTAGCTATACGCCTGACTTGATATTTCTTAGTCCAAGAGGAGTAGGAAGCTTGAATGGTTATTGCTCCAGGGAAGTGATAGTAAAAAATTATGGGAGGATGAGACGTATGATCGCCCACCTTGGATGAGGCCCACCATAGAGAGAGTGAGAGAAAGAGTGGTCTCTCGAGGGAAGGGTTGAGGAGAGGATGAAAGGTCATTCCCCCTTAATATAGAATTCTAAGTCGGGTTCCGGGGTGTTGAACACCCGTTCTAGGGGGGCCCTTTTTGGGCCGCGGGTATCTGGACCAGTAAATATTGGGCCAATATTATAAACATCAGCAAAAAAAAAAGTCATCAAGTATATTACCATACGAAATGTCCTTGAAAGAATTGTCATGAATTCTAGTATGTTTGTTTAAGATATAGAACTAGCGATTACTTTCACCTTTCAAACATCGATCGACCTTAATACTATACCATTTTCATAGCTTGGCACCATTTATGTCACGCTTTGATCAATGACGTACAATTCGACTTTGATTACTAGGATTTTATGCTTTTGCTTTGTTTCATCAGAAATATTGTATGTTATACCTTGAGTATTCCTTCCTCCTTACTTATCAAAAAAGAGTGATCGTTGCATTCTGCTGATAGGTAAGTAAGTTTAAAGTTACTGACTTAAACCAGGATATTTATTCTTAAGTCTCAACAACAACAACAATATACCCAGTGTCTCAAGGGCCCCCGCTTAAACGGGGTCTGGAGGGAATGGATGTAAGCAGCCTTATCCTTTCAAGGTGTAATCCTGCCTAGAGGCTGTTTCCGAGAACCCCAGGAAGACTTCCCAAAATGTCACCCATTTTGGTACTACTCTCTCCCACACTTAACTCCGAAGTTCTAATGGAATCCAGTGCATTAATGCTTGATAAATAAACCCTTGTTCTCAATCCCAATTTTCGTAATGTTTTTAACCAATAGATCGAAGCTATCATTGATAATTCTATATGTGTCTCATAGCCATTATAACGCGGGAGACAAGGCCTAAACACAAATAAAACCAGACGAATCAAAAGACAGAAGAAAAAATATCTATAAAGATATCTTCCCTTGTACTTTTGGACGTTCCAGTAATTTAGTTTGTCCCCGGCTTCTTGGTGTTAAAAAAAAAAAAAAAAAAAAAAGGAATAATATCAAAATTAAAAATTGTGGCTGCTGGGATTCGAGCCCAGGTCTCCACGGCCACAACGTGGAATTCTAACCACTAAACTACAGCCACACTTTTGTTTTTCAGCCGAAAAACGATTTATTTAATTATTTACTTGACACCAATTATTGACCAAACTAAAATGTTATAATGTAATTTTTTTTATAGAAGTAATACTATAATGCTCCTCAAGTTGAAGGTCCTTGAAAATAGTCTCTTTTTAGGGTAGTATTCTGAATGGGTAAGACTGCGTACATCCCTCCTCCCAGACCCTGTATATGTGGGAAACCTCAAGGCACTAGATCCGTTGTTGTTGTGGTAGGAGTTATAATATAAATTTTTTTTTTTGCCAATATATATATATATATAAAGTTTTCTAATCAAATATTTTTTGTACATGCCTTTAGCATTTTATTAAAAAAATCACGTGCTAAGCATATGAGTTCTACATGATTTTAATATCACCTATTTTTAATTTTTGAATAACTTGGATCTAAAATAAGTGAAATTTTTAAATAAAATAGTAACTACTTTGATTAAAGATAATTGATTGAAAAAATTTAACAAGTCTTTTTCTAAATAGACATAAAATTATGATAATTAACTGTTAATCACTTTGGGAAGAAAAAAAAAACACCAAATTTACACGATTTGACTTTAAATATAAATCCATAGTCAGTGGAGCGAAGCTCATAATTATTATTGATTATGTATTCTCTCGTACGTTGGCTTTCACAGTGCGCTTATTACACAAACTACACAACTAAATTTACAAGCAACATATGTAGCTACTTTTACGACAAGAAAAAGGTGTCAAGTCGATTACTCTTAATTCCTCTTCAATACTAGAATTCATGGCGGCCATAAATCCGTCCAAAATCAACAATTTTGGGAGACAAACAGTCTCTATCATAACAGTCAAGACGTACATCACTGTGGATGAAAAACGACAGTTTCTTGGTCGAAACTCCTACAAAGTTGCCAGAGCTCTAGTGACGGAGTTGGAGTGAATTAAATTATTTACAAAAATGTACTTATGACGTTATCTTAATTATTTGCTGTGTTGCTCTCTTGTTGACAGGCCACCATACTGCTTGCTGCTGATAAGTTTTTCAGGTTGGGGGTCCTCGGAAACAGCCCCCCTTCAAAGTAGCTCAAAGAAGACGAAAAGTTACGTACATCTACCCCCCAAATCCTGCTTATACGGGAACCCTTTGAGGCACTGGGACTGTTGTTATTATTGTATACAGAAAAGTAAAGTAAAAAACGTCAATTTTTTTTTTTCACCGTAGCTTTCACTCTGGGCTGGCTCACGTGAGGGCACGTGCATGGGTGAAATGCAAATTGCTGGCGAGGTAGGTGGTTCACTATTAAATTCAACTGAAACCAATTTCACTACCTAGAAAGTGAAGTATAAAATATTTTGTGCAATTAGTTTAATTATATATATATATATATATATATATATATATATATATATATATATATATTATATTATAAACGTGAAAGCTCTTTTTTAGGAAAGGAGCGGTGTAATGCATCAGATTCGTGAATAGCAGTCGTCTGTGATGGCAGGAAGACTATTTAACTATAGAAAAACTCGTGACAAAGCTATTAAACCATTCCATTGCTCAATAATTGCCTTTTCAAAAACAATGCGAAATCCTTGATGTGGGAAAAAGAACTTAAAACACTCCCGAGATTTCTTAACAATTTGCTAGATTTTCTAAAGTATGTTATGAATCACCACCACATAATTGCAGGGCCGGTCCTGACATTTACGGGGCCTCAAACGAAATTCTCAAAATGGGCCCCTTTATATACAATAAATTTTAATAATGTTGGCCATAAAATTTACTGACACTAAGAACTGATACTTTAAAAACTACAACTCCAAAATTCTGTCCCAAATTCAACTATTGATATTTGAATACCATCTGTAGCAACTGCTACTTTTACAATGACAAACACTCTACACATGTTTCTTGCATCTGGAAAAATCCGATTAATTATCAGCATGATCCCTAACAGTATAGCCAATACTAACACCTTCCAATTTAAACACAAAGTATGCATTCGTATGAATTTTTTTATCGGAGAAAATGGGTTTTTAGGTCAGTGGCCTTTCAGGCATGCCTTTAGGCACGATTTGCAGAGAGGCTATAGTGCTTTACTTACTCTTATTTGAGCCGAGCTAAGCTCGAGCTCGTCGAGGCTCCACTCATTTATATTTAGTTTGCTCGGGCTTGGGTCAAAGTTCTCTGAGCTTTGAAACTTCAAGCTCGAGCTCGATTCATCAAAGGCTCGAGCTCAACTCAGTTGAGCTCAAGCACAGCTCAGTGAGAGCCAAACTAAGCATTCAAGTTCCAAGCTCATTTAAGTTTAGTCTAGGCTCATTTCAGCTCGATCGGACTTATTTAGCTCATTCAAGCTCTAGCTCAGCTCATTTAGACTCAAACGAAAGTCAACTTGACATGTTAAAGCTAATAAGTTATATTAAGATAAGGCTCGCGATCTTACCAGCTCGAGCTATGCTAGACTCGGGTTTAGATTGATAAGCTAAATAAACCGAGCCTTTCTTAATTAATTATGTATTCCTATAAAAAAGACCTTCCACATTTCAAAACCATCAAACTTGAGTTTGACAAATAGCATTAATGGGCATGTAGTTATGTGGGCAATAATGATACCAAATGTTAACATGTAAAGACAAAAGTATCCAAAAGATTCCAAAGTTTCCAAATAGAGATCCCCCTTCTAGAAACTTCCACAGAATCCAAAAATGGAAAAAAAAACTCAAAGCAAAAATAGACCCAAAATAGAAAGGGGCACAAAGTTATAGAACAAGTTCCCCCATTTAATTCAATTCATTCAGTTTACAAGTTTGTGAAAATTACACTTTGATACCTACTTGTCTTAATATGTTTGCTTTTGGTCCCTCTTTCAAACCCCCTCGTTTTTAGCTATTTTGCAGTTCTGTCTAACCAGAACGGAAAACATTTTATTATCAGTTGGAGAGAAATTGAATTAGGTACCTATTTTGCCTGGTATTGCCTTGTAGTTTTCCTCTAGGGCGTTGTGTTTTGTATTACTCACTTTATGCTATGTCCTGCTCTTATGCATTGCTACCCTGTTGCTCACAGGTTGCCATGATGCGATGACAACACGCCTCTCAGGTTGGAGGTCCTCGAAAACAGCCTCTCTTCAGATAAATATCCTGAAGGGGAAGGCTGCGTACATCAACCCCCCCGGACCCTGCTTTTTGCGGGAGCCCTTGAGGCACTGAGATTGTTGTTGTTGTTGTTGTTTTAGGAAAGATCATCTGTCTAATGCATCAATAGGTGAAGAAAACCAAAGCACAGGGAGAGAAAAGAACCTACTTTAGCTACTCAATTCATTGTTAAGCGTGCTTGGTTGAATAGTACCAAGATGGGTGATCTTTTGGAAAGTCTTCGTGTTGCACCCCTCGGGTTGGAGGTTCTCAGAAACAGTCTTCCTTCAGGGTAGCGCCTTGAAGGGGGAAGGCTGCATACATCCATCCCCCAGACCTTGCTTAGGCGGGAGCCCTTGAAGCACTGAGAATGTTGCTTTCAGCCACTCAATTCGCTGTCATTTTGGTTTCACAGTAGCAAGAATTGATGATATCGTAGGCATTAAAATATCAAGAACGATGTTTTGGATCTTTTAATGAGCACGCACCTCGTGCCTTCTGACTTTTCGAGTGATGCTAATTGAAGGCAAGTTATACCCCACCTTGTTTAGGACTCTTGACGTATAGAAAAAGTTAAGGGTAAGAGACCAAAGTGACGAACTTGGAGAGCCCCTTTGATGATTAAGTGAATATTTATTTTATGGAGAAAAATTGTTACTACTTCGAAACGAGCGCAACCCTTTACCTGTATGTTAATATCGTAATTATAGGTGATGTATATCTCGTAGCACTTGGGTAAGTTGGCATGTTCTGCTCGCTTATATCGTAAGGCCATCCTTTCTTTGGCAAACCAATTTTCAAGGTCGAGTTAGATCTGATATCCTTTGAAATGATATCAGAGTAGATTGAAGATTCCAGATTTCTAATTTAATCCTCCTTCTTACTGGTCGAAAAATCCAAGAAGAAGGATGCCCTTTCCTGTAGCAAAAATCACAGTTCTAAGGGATCAATACTGTATATCAAATAGACTCAAATATGAAGAAGAGTATTGACAGTACTACGTGTCAGTTCATAGAAAATCTGACATTAGAATTAAGAAAAAAAGAAACCAACATATAAATCTAGTATTACTCCACCTAATACCAACTAATTTTGCAAATAAAATCCCACGACTTTATGAAAAATTATCACTTAAATGTCCCAAAGTTTGGACATTTATCACTTAGGTAATAAAATTTTAATATATATAATAAAGTACCTTAAAATTTATATATTTTATTACCTAGCTATGTATCGTACATAGAAATTTAACCAATACATGAGTTTTTTTAAAATAATGAGAAAGAAAACTCTCGACACAAAATTCAGTACATAAATACGATAATATATATCAATAATATAATTTTTTTAGTAAAAATTTACCGGATTATAATCAAAATTCATCGAATATATGGATTCCCTGAACAAGATAGTTTTCAAAATAGGCTTAATATCCTATAAAAATCATAACATTAATTTTAACTGCTGGGAAATCAATGCATTAGAAGACCGAATTAATAAATGAGTCAAAAAAAATATATATATATTTTTTTCACAAGAAAAAGTTTGTTAATTTATTCTATAAATAAGCTATTAACTAAGGTACATGAAATGCCCTAAAAAAATACAACGATTTGAAACAATAAAAATAAGGTATGTTTTGTACCCTTATACATCGCTATTTTGATTATTTCATTAAATATATATAACTCTTTGGACTGAAAAATTATTTCCCAAAGTCTGTAGACTAAAAAATTAATACACCAACCTTAAAGTACTAATATGTAATTTATCCTAATTAAAATTCATCGATGGCTATTGTATCTCTGTGGGCCCTATCTTCGTATAGGCGCGCTTACTTTTGTATTCAAGCTTGTCTCGGTAATTATAGGCATAAACTCCCCTAACCATACAGTTTTCAAACCAAGCCTAGTATCCTATAAAAATCATACCATTATATAACTGACTTTTGTGGTGTGTGGGTCGCAATATATGAGTAGAATTTATTAGATAACTGGGTCTCTCAACAACAACAACATTCCCAGTGCCACAAAGGCTCCCGCTTGTGCGGGGGTCTGGGGGGTATGATGTACGCAACCTTACCCCATTAGGATGAGACCCTGACGAGAGACTGTTTTCGAGAAAAATCAATGCATTTGAAGACCCAATTAATTAATAAATGAGTCAAAAATTATTATTATTTTTTTTTACAAGAAAAAGTTGGTTAATTTATTCTATAAATAAGCTATAAGCTAAGGTACATGAAATGCCCTAAAAAAATACAAATTATAATCTTTACATTTCTCTCTCTCTCTCTCTTATCCTATAGAGAAGATGACAAGTGTTAACAATCTTACACTTGATCATTTTCAAGACCAAATATGCTATGTTCAATGTAGCTTTTGCACCACCATCCTCCTTGTAAGTTCTCCTTTTTTACTGCTAAGTCGTGTTAAGAACTCTGTGTATGAATCTAGTAAGAATATGACATTAAAACTGTGAGAGAGAAGATCAATATGTGAATCTGTCAGTTACTCTATCTAATGTCGACTGATTGTAGAATGGAATGTCATTTGGGTTTATGATTTCTTAAAGTGTTTCTTTGATATCACTTTGAGTTTGTAGTTTTCCTTAAAAAATGGGACGGGAGTATGTTCGTTATATCTGTTTTGCAACTTGTAGCTCACGAAGGGATAATGGCAAGCATACTTTCAAATGTTGTTATGTTTGAGATAAGGAACAAAATGACATAATATTTACTATATACAGATATGGATCCAAGTTGTTTCGTCTACCTATGTACCAATAGGAAGCCAACTTTGTCGTGAATCACCCTCAAAGCTAGACGCCATTTTTTATTCCTTACTTATCGAAAAGAGTATTGTACAAACAAAAAGAACGACATGTTTCTAAAAAGGAATAAAAACGACAAGATGAAGCTTCAATTTAACACGTTATCGTTCTTGTTCTTTCTTCAAAAGATACTGCACTTCTTATCTATAGTCATGCTCGAGGGCTTTAATTGAGAGTTGTAAGAGAGTTTGTAGCTATGTCCAAAGCTACATTGAGAAATGTTGGTCGTTCACCATGCAATAGTCACATTTGATATGAGTTTTTTTTTTTTTTTTTTTCTGATAATTAGAGAGAAAGCTCTCAGTATAAGCCAACACATACACCGAAATGGAGCCTGAGAAAGGCGACATGAGAGAGAAAAAAGTAAAACAAAAGAAAAAGACCCGAAAATCTATAGACACCAAGAAACACACTTAAACCAATACCTAGAGATTACAATCTTAAATTTCATAGTGGATAAGACAGTCATTTGAATCCCGAGCTTTTTTCCTCTAATTAAGAGAGAGTTTCCACGTAAATTTCAGTGTATTTCTTTTCGTTGTTCGTTATGATTTTACGCTTCCGATTAATGGGGGAAATGCAGGTGAGTGTACCATATAACAGAATGGGAACAAGGGTAGTGACAGTGAGATGTGGGCATTGCTCTGGGCTTCTCTCTGTTAACATGTTCAAACCCTCCTCCTCTCTTCTCCCTCTTCATCTCTTTGCTTCCCTTGATCACCTTCAGGTGCACGTAAAATATTTTCTGTCTCAATTCTATTATATTTTTTGTAATATACATTTTCCTCTATCGAGAGGGAATTGACTTCTGGTGGGTAATTAAAAATTTCTTTATCGTACAAACAAGAATGATAAAGCAATATTTTCAATGTCCCAAGGACTCTCGTCTAAGCAGAGTCTGGGGGGTGGATGTAAGCAGCCTTCCCCCTTCAGGGTACTACCCTAAAGCGAGGCTGTTTCCGAGAACCCCCAACCCAAGGGGTGCACAAGGAGGTCACCATTTTGGTACTACTCTCGCCCAAACACGCTTACTTCGAAGTTCTAATGGGATCCGGTACTTGGGTTTTAGTACCCTTTTAGGTCGTACGAACAAGAATGATAATGTGTTAAATTTCACCGGGCCCTTTTAGGCCTGACCCACGAAGTGGGAACATACGAGATTCACATATAAGTCCAAGTGGGGTTTCATTCTAAAACCCATTGGCGTTTGGTGAAGTAACCTACTAGGCTTATAAGTTGGTCTCTTCTTTCTTACAACTCCTATATGGAATTGACATTTTTACTCACATATGGAGTTTTTACTCTTAACAGTATGAAAGTTATATATTTTATGTGTTTAATTTTGTACAAATTACAAGCACCTGAGGACCACAAAAGTTACAAATATGACAACCAGATATAATTCATATGATTATATACATTGAATTCTTCTAAACACCAAAGAGGGCACAACACGCCATCACCGAATCCCATTAAAACTCCGAAGTTAAGCGTGTTTGGGCGAGAGTAGTACCAGGATGGGTGACCTCCTGGAAGTTCTCACCCTCAGGTTGGGGGCACTAGGAAATAGCCTCTCTTCAGGTTAACACCCTGAAGGGGGAAGGCTGCGTACATCCGCCCCCCCAGACCCTACGTAGGCGGGAGCCCTTAAGGCGCCAGGTATGTTCCTTTTATTGAATTCTTCTAAACGAAACAAAACGAAACAAATGGCAACAGTGATAATTGCCAAAAATATTTTCGAAGAAAATTTTTCTCGAAGAAAACATGAAAAATGAGTTCATTTAAATCACACAGAGTCTCATTGAAATGTAAAGTCCTTAACATACGTACAGGTAAAGCAGCACGAAGCGGGAGAGGTAGGGGAAGAGGAGTATAACTCAAATGTGATGGACAGGCACAGTACATGCATAGTGAATGATGATCATGACGATGATGATGATCTCACCGTTGTGAATCAAATCGTCAATAAGCGTAATTTATTATTATGAAAACTAAATTAATTATTGTTAACAAAATTCGTTTTAATTTCTTAATAAGAATTGATGATTGAGTTTGATCATTTTGTGACAGCTCCGGAGAAGAAGCGGAGGGCCCCATCTGCTTATAATCGCTTCATCAAGTAACTATATACCATCTTTAGCCAGCCCATAACGAGTTTATAACGAGATATCAATAAGTATTTAATGAGTTCTCTGTTGAAAATAATGACGCTAACTTGGTTCATATTTACGTAAGTTAATCCATTACTTTTTCTAGGTTCGTAATGTTTTGACCCAAAAAAGAATACAGTATGTAATATTATTTATCAAAAATCTAACTTTTATATCTTGCCTTTAGTTATCGTTATTGAATGGGTTGTCTATTGGATCTGAAGAGTGTTTAGATTTTCAACACTCTGAGTGAGTTCTTATCAAAATATTTGTGGGCGCTAATGAATCAAACACTTTCTAGTCGAACCTGACTCATTAAGCTCATCAAGCCTGCCGGCTCGATAAGATATTGAGCTCCAAATGCGAACTCAGATGAGCGCTACTCAAAAGTCGATTTCAAACCCGAGAGTGCACTGAATGTATGGTTCGTTTACACAATGACCTCTAAGGATGCATATTAGGTTAGAACCAATTTGAAAACCGAAGAATATAAAAATTGCGAATTACAGGACGCTTTACAATATGATGTAACTTGTAGAGAATAATATCCTTAAAATGGTCATATCATAATATTGATAATAATTTTACTCCGATAACAATTTTGCAGTAATGATGGATCAATAACATTACCCTATTTATTTGAAGTACTTCATTTTTGTGACAGGGAAGAGATCACAAGACTGAAAGCCAAATATCCTAATATGAGCCACAAGGAAGCCTTCAGCACTGCCGCCAAAAATGTATATATGCGTCTCCATTTTTTTACGTAAATAATCTATTGAATTATAAAAAAATGATATTACAACAACAACAACAACAACAGACTCAGTGCCACAAGGGCTCCTGCCTAAGCAGGGTCCGGGGGTGGATGTACGCAGCCTTACCCCTTTCAGGTGTAACCCTGCCGAGAGGCTGTTTCCGAGAATCCCCAACTTTATAGGGATGGCAATACGAGGACTTCCCTGGAGGTCACCCATCCTGTTACTACTTTTGTCTAAGTACACTTAATTTCGGAGTTCTAATAGAATCCGGTGCATTAATGCCCGGTAAATGAACCCCTTAAAAAAAAGGATATTATAAATACTGAAACATATATCCATTTTTTTGTCAGAAACCCAAAAAAGAAAAAAGAAAAAAGAAAAAAATGTAGTTCATATTACTTCCATAATCTAACTTTTTAACATATTTAGTACACAAATTTGCTATTGAGTTATTTACGTTAAAAGTCCTTGTACTTTGTCTATTGTGTCAGTTTAGTCCCTGTACAATTCAAAATATGTTATTGGGACTATTGGGGGGTCCTCGGAAACAGCCTCTCTTCATGGTATCACCCTAAAGGGGGCTGCGTATATCCACCCCCAGACCCCGCTTTTGCGAGAGCCTTCGTGGCAATGAGACTGTTGTTGTTGTTGTACAATTCAAAATATGTCAATTTGATCCTCAGAGAAAATTTTATGTTAAATTTTTAATAATTCGGCCACGAATTGGGTTAAATTGAATAAACGAATGAATTTATAATAAGTTTGTTGTATCTAACATAATTTTGGTTCAAAATTACAACATTAACTTAACTTTAATTTGACCAAAAGACTAAATTAACACATTTTAAATTGTTCAGCGACTAAATTGACACAATTAAAAATATAAAAACTAAATTAAGACAATAAATAAAATATATAAATTTTTAGCGTAAATAACACTGGTTTTGTTTACAAGTTTTTGCATTTTGAATATATTGGGTTGTGTAATGTAGTGGGCTCATTTTCCATCGGTTCAACAACATATGGATGACGTGGACAACTGCGGGCGAGCAGGCTAACATCACTCATCTTTAATTTTTTGGGATCCAAGGTAATTTTTTAATCTGTATATGTTGTGTCGTATCGTATTTATATTTGTATGTATAAAGGGTCTTAAAAATGGAGTTAACCCGAATTCGATCTGTTTGTTAATTGTGTTAGATACTCTCAACTCGTATTTAACTCAATTATTAAATAAGGGTTACCTATTTAATTATGTTGGTGACCTTTTTTTCATTAAATGCTAGCTTTTTAACTAGCAAACATGTTAACAATATATTTCATGATTGATACTAGTTATAAATAATTTTCACGTTTATAATTGTTAAAACAAACTATTAAATTAATATTATTAGATATACTTTAAATTATCTTTACTTTCAAAAATATATATAATAACAAGAATATACTACTCAAATACCTAATAGAACTATACAAGCGAATAAACGTGTCGAAAGTGGGTTACACTGGTCAAATCTAAATTCAACCCAATTTAACTAAATAGATCAAACAGATCAACCGAAATTCGACCTGGCTTCAAAACCTTTGACCCAAACCGCTAACTTCGTGTTGTGTTTTGTCATATTCTCGTGTCATGTTAGATTTTGCCAGCCCCATATTTAGGGTATTACAGTTATTTTTTTAGTATATATAGGCACTTATTGATTACTGTTAAAGTATAATAGTAATCCTCGACTTTTATTCATCAGCTTAATTCTTTGGAAAAGTTGGTTTTTTGTCGTGGTATTAGAGTATTGATAACCAGTAGGTCACAAGTTCGAATCCAACAACTTTATTTTCAATATTAATATTATTTAAGCACAAGGTATGAGGTGGGCTATACAATATCTATTCTGTAAGCCCAATAGGCATTTGTATCAGTGGACATGTTGGAGTATAATACTAATCATAGGTTGTTACCCATCAACTTAAGTTTTTGGAATAATTGATTCCTTAACATTTAACAAGTAATTAAATTTTTGTAAAAAAATATATTTTTAGAAATTTAATTCTTATATCAACTTTCCATAAAATATATATATATAATATCTGTTTATTTTAATATGACAAAATATTTGATTCTCATCAGAAGATGCAATGTGTAGGGAAGGTTCTCAGGTACATTTAGAAGGCAAAACATTCAGCAAAACTTCAGTCTTCATCCATTTAATGTTGCTGCTTCCACACTCTGACACACACTCTCTAGATATTTATTCAGCAAAAACTTTATTTTGATGGGAGTCTCTCTGAGCACTGAGCTTGTCGTTGATGCTGTAGTTTAGACTGTTGTATAACTATTAGAATTACCGTGATTTTCATTTTGGTCTATCATCAGGACTTCTTAGAGCCACGACATGTTGGATTGTTTTGGCCTTTGAACAAGCGTATGTTTGCGTATTATTGTATTACTGTTGTTATGTGATTCAGTTCTTTTAAAGTATTTGGAAAGGACAACTGCTTTGGGTGACGAAGAGTGATTACTAATTACAAACGGCTTTGTGACAATTATAGTCGTTTAAGTCAAAGACAACTGTCACCGTCTAACAATTGTCTCTAATTAGAGATGGCATTTAGACCGTTATATTCGTATTTGATTTTAGACGATTGGTTCGTCTTTGTCTCATCTTGGACGCATCGTTTGTAAACCACCACCTATTACCTGCAACGAATCTATTTTTGACGGTGTTGAGACAGAATTTTCCACCTGCAGTGATGGGGCTGATATGGGTTGGGTTAGATGATCAAGAGACCAAATGACCATTTCACATAAATTCGAAATTAAAAGTAATTAAATATTAAAAATTAGAAATGGTCACTTTACGTGAATTACTTCCTACATTATGAAGAAATTAGAAATTCCTAAGAAATGGTCGCTTTACATGCCTTATATGGTTTTTTTAATCTCTACACTTTACATGTTCTTCATGTTCTACATATGTGTTATACATGCTCTACTTACGTGCCCTTCTTAACTATCAACTATCAGGTTAGGAATCCTCGGAAACGGCCTCTTATTGGGGCCCCGCCCTGAGGGAGTAAGGCTACGTACATCCTACCCCTCTCAGACCCTACGTACGCGGTAGCGCTTAAGGCACTGGGACTATTATTGTTATTGTTGTCGTATTTTGCCTATTTCTAGCAACTAAACAAGAGGTTAAATGACCATTTTACATGGATTCATACTTCTTCTTGAGTCGATATTCTAACGATCAAACAAGGCCTAAATTTACTTTTAGCAATGCATGATAATAATATGACATAAACAAATCAAACATTCTATATATATATATATATGCGTTCTTATGAGAAGGTGAGAGCGTAAAATAGGCGAATTCTGACTCTCCATATAATGGATGGCTAAGATTTGTTGAAAATTAAAAAAATAATTTACGACCAAGATTTGTTGAGTATTAAAAACTAATTTTTCTTTTTTACTCCTTTTTTTTTTGTCCCATGAAGGGATATGGGTCATAAATTATTATTTATTTAAATATATCTCCATCTCTATCCTCTATTCTTATTTTTATCCTATCTATTGATTTGTGCCCGATATGGCTTGCTTTGAGTCTGTTGTTTTGCTCACCATGTGGTTTGTCCTTCTCGTGCTTTGATGCTTTCCTGCTTTCAGGTCTTTTGCTCATTGCTGCGGACCATCTTCTCAAGTTGGGGGTCCTCGAAAGCAGCTTCTCTTCAGGGTAGCCCCCTGAAGAAAAAAGACTGCGTACATCTATCCTCAGACCTTGCTTATGTAGGAGCCCTAAGAAGCACTGAATTCGTTGTTATTGGTGTATAAAAAATATCCAAAAATATTTTATAAATACTTTGACATTAACAATAAATATACTGAAAATAACATTAATCTATATATATAATAATGTATTTATTTTTAACAAATTGACCGGCTTTTAACACTTAGTGCTGGACAGCAAGTTGTGATTGGTGACTTTCAAGGCTATCCAATAACGTATCGCCACGTGCCTAATAATTATACCAATTATTTATTATTATTTAAAGAGTAAAGTTAATCATTATCTTATGCATAATGGTTGAATAATCATAAATCCACTCTTTCTATCTTCTTTTTTAAGATATTATTGCATTAAATTTTTGTATTTATTGATTTATATAAAAATAATAATATTTTTAATATTTAAATAATTTAGTAAAATTTAATACCATAATGCGATGAAGACATATCTCGTAGGTTGGGGATTCTTGGAAACAGCCTCTCTTCAGGTTGACACCCTGAAGGGGAAAGGCTGCGTACATCTTCCCTACTTAGACCCCGCTTTTGCGGGAGCACTTGAGGCACTAGGATTGTTGTTGTTATTGTTGTAATAAAATTTAATAAATACAATTACAATAAATGTTTCTTAACATGTGTACACATGTTAGGAAACCCGTATTTTATATTACGGTTATTTATGTCAAATATTTTTGTACCTTATTTATTATGTTAATTTAGTCATTATACTTCTAGTTGTGTCAATTTAGTTATTCTATTCTCTATATTATGTTAATTTAGTTCTAGAATAAAACTTTATGTTAAGTTTTGATGAAATTTTTAATAGTTCGGCAATAAATTAGGTTAAAATTTTAATCATAGGACTAATTTAATATAATATAATCATCTAAATCATCTAATAATCTATGTACATTTCTTTTTGTGTCTATTATTTTAACATTTTTAAACTGAAATCATCTAAATCTGTGGTATGGTTTCAAAAAATTACATAGAATTTTTAATTTTTTAAAGTACACCTAAATTTTTTAAAAATTTTTTAATATTAGACCTTAATGTTAAAATCGTTAATTTTTGCTGACGTGGATTTTGAAGAAACAAAGAGAAAAAAAATATTAAATTTAAATTTAAAATAATAATATAATATTTTAAATACTTTTAAAATATTTTTTATATTTTTTAAAATGTCACAAAAACTAACCCATGTTATCGGTGTTATATTAAAGTATAACATTAAAAATATTTGAAAAGTTTAAAAGTAGCTTCAAAAAAATTAAAAAAGCTAAATAATTCTTTAAAACGGCACCTAAATTTATTTTTTTTTTATTATTATCCAACCCGCAAGCCCGAAGAAGGCGGCGTGGCAATCCTGTAAATTAATGCAATCCAAGGGGCAATAAGTTAAAAATAATCAACTAAAAATTCGAAAATGCGCTGATTCCCATTCTCTCTCTCTCTCTCTCTCATGGTGGGCGGTAGGCGAAGCATTTGATTCTTCAAAAGCAAATTAGTCTTACTCATAATCGGGTTCAATTCATCACCAATTTCTATAACTTTATTGTTGTTTTTTTATTGTATGATTATGAGTTGAAGTTGTTTGAATTGATGGTCAACTCTTTCTATTTTGATGATTATTATGAGTTGCTTTACTTGTAATTTGATGTGCTTGATTGATGTGAATAGTTCAGTTATGATTGTTATTTGATGTTGATTACTCCATGAAACTGAATTCTTACTTTTTCGGGAATTTAATTTTTGTTGTCAAAGAATTGACTTTTCCAAAAATTTAAGTTGATGGATGAAATTCTAGAATTGATTTTATACTCTAACATGTTTCTTATGCAAATGCTCATATTGTACTTGAGGCGTGGATATTGTACAGGTTCATCTCATACCTTGTACTGCAAGTAGGTTAATATTGAAAGTGGAGGCTGTTGGGATTCGAACTCATGACCTCTTGATCGTCAAGGCTCTAATACCATGTCAAGGAACTAAATGTTCCAAAAGTTTAAACTGATTGGTGAAGGCCGAGAATTGGTTTGTGCTTTAACAATTTTAGTTGTAATTTGATGTGCTTGATTGATGTATATATCTGAATTGTGATTGTGGAATTACTTTTTATTTTGTGACTTGATGTTGATTACTTGTTTTATTTTTTGGTTTAGAAGCTTGTATTATGCTTTTAGGAACATCTTATGTGCTTGTGGGGTTTTCCTAAATTGAAGTTAGATGTAAATAAATCGAACGTTTGATGAACCATTCATGTTAAAATTGATTAGCAATCGTTCGTGTTTGTTTTTGTGGGCTTGATAGCTTATCGAGCTAAGTTTGACTAGCCTTTAGTGGGAAAATGTTTAGATTGTTATTACCTGATATTAGGGGTGTAGACAAACTAAACGTCAGATGAACTATTCATGTTCCAAATTAATTAGAGTTGTTCATGTCCGTTATAGGGGGCAAATAACTTATTGAGTTAAGTTTGGACAGACTCCATAAGTTTAATGAGTCTAGTTAAAACAGAGGGGTACTTTAATTCATTGATACCATTATTTCATAAGAGCCTGTTAATGGCTCATTAACTGCTTAGTATTAGCTTGAAAATGATCTGATAAAGGCTCGATAGTACCTCGAATAACTTGACTCAATAGCAAGCTTGGATCGATTATGACTCAACTCAGATTGATAATGAGCTCGATTAGACTAACAAGCTGAGTTGAGCTAAGTATCAAACAAAGGTTCAAAATCTCGATAAAGGCTTGACTCGAATTCGAGCTCAAGTTCAAACTAAGGATGCTCTCCGCGTCTCGGTTCATTTACACCCCAACCTAATCTCTACATTGTGTGCCCTTTGCTTATCTCTTTCTCATGCTATTCTTACTCTCAGTATACAGAATTGATGACAATATTAGTTTGTCTTTCAGGATTCTACACATAGACTGCCAGCAAACTCACGTCGCTATCGAAAATTGGGAACTGTATACCTGCTCTCGACGTGGGTATGGGATCGGAAGGGCCAAAGAACGTAACGATTCATGTAACTGGTTTCAAGAAGTTCCAAGGAGTACCAGAGAATCCTACCCAAAAGATTGTTAGTAATTTGAAGGAGTATGTTGCAAAGAGAGGACTTTCTGCTGCTAGTAATCTTGGGACTTGCACCGTTCTTGAGGCAGCCGGTGAAGGAGCGCAACTGGCTCTTCACAAGACGTTGGAGGCCGGTGTCTTGGATCAAGATGGTTCGAACAATGAAGTCATTTGGGTCGGTAAACAGTCCTACATAACTTCTTCGGTGTTTTTTGTTGTGATATATTGATGTATTACAATTTGTTACCCAAAAGTCGAACTCAATCATACTACTCCAGAAACTGAAAATAATGATTAAAAAGTTTCTCTCAGACAATATTTGAAAACTAAAGAGATAAATACTAAATTAAATAGGAAACGGTTTCCCTAGAACTTAGAATTTAACTATGAAACAAACTAATTAAAATCAGATAGGAAGCAACTTACTTAGAAATGGGAGTTTTTGTGGACTTTGGTAAGAGTATTCATAATGAAATGAATTGCTAGGTGTAGCATCAATTTCGAAAGCGTATTCACAATGAAATATCTTGACTAATTCAATTTCGTAAGCGTATTCATGATGGAATGATTTGACTAAGTTTTGCATGGATTTTGTAAGTGTAATCACAGTTGAAGAGATTTGTTCCAAAAAAAAAAAAAATTCAAAGTTGAAGAGATTATGTTTCTGCAAATTGTAACTTTGATGAAGTTATCTTTTGTATACAGCTTCACTTGGGGGTAAACAGTGGCGCCCAAAAGTTCGCCATTGAACGACAAGCCATCAACGAAGCGACTTTCCGTTGTCCTGATCAGTTTGGATGGCAACCTCAGGTGAAATAGGCTTTCCTTCTTGATTTCATGGAATCAAATAAAGGTCGTTAGACTAAATCTCGGCTCTTATCGATGAAGATAGAGGAGATAGGATTAACATCTGGGTATAGGTTACTTGAAGATAACTAGAAATATTAGACTGGAACATACCCAGTGCCTCAAGGGCTCCGGCCTATGCGGGGTCTGGGGGGGCCGGATGTACGCAGCCTTCCCCCTTCAGGGTGTTAACCTGAAGAGAGGCTGTTTCCCAGTGCCCCCAACCTGAGGGTGAGGACTTCCCAGGAGGTCACCCATCCTGGTACTACTCTCGCCCAAGCACGCTTAACTTCGGAGTTCTAATGGGATCCGGTGACGGCGTGTTGGTGCCCTCTTTGGTAACTGGAAATATTAGACTATTTGAATAAAATTAGTTGATTATTTTCTTAATCATAAGGTTGTTTAAAGCTAAGTACAAAGGCATACTTAGTTGCTTGGACCCAAACGGTTCAACCGTCCTCTAGGCCAAAGGATGTTGAAGAACCCCTTTCAATTAGGGGTGGCTCGACTCAAAGCTCGCCAAGCTTTAAAAGTTTAGGCTCGATCTAAGCTCGGCAAGCTTCACATTAAGCTTGCAATATTTCGGCTCATATAAACTCAATATAGGCTCATTTAAGCTCGAGCTCGGCTCATTGAGGCTCTAATATGGCTTTATTGAGCAATATTTAAGCAAATATATCATACTAAAAAAAGGCTAGCATAGGCTCGTTTAGGCTCGCGAGCCTACAAGTTCAAGCTTCACTAGGCTTGGGCTCGGCTCAAGCTCAAAATGAGCCAAGCTTTTCGAGCTTTATGACGAGCCTACTCTTCAATTAACTGCAGGAACGCTTAATCTTTGTCATAATGGCATTGATAAAGCATATATATTGCATTTTATAGATGTTTGTATAGTTATTCATTTAAACTGTTGCAAACTATAAGGGTTCCCTCGCAAACCTCGACGCAATCGTCGTGACCGGTTACTTGTCGTCTGCAATATCCTGCTTTCCGGATACTGTGACTGCACTTGCAACGTGATTGCAAACCGTGATTTCATTCCATGCTTATATCTTACTGTTTGCCTCAGTAGCCATGATTTGCATTTGAGATGATAATTTCTCTTTTCTTTTGAACAGCAAGTCCCAGTTGTCCCTGATGATGGATCCACCTCTAAAACTAGACAGGTAATTTGTCGCCTATCTCTCACTCATGTTTTGGTTTTGTTTCAATTAAGGAAACGAACCCAAAAGAATGAGGGAAAATTCAATAAAAAAAGAAAAAGAAAATAAAGCACAAGATTTATGCGGTTCAACCAATTGTTAGTAGGTCCACTGAGCTGCAGAAAGAAGAAAAATAGTCCAAAATATTTCTTGGGGTCTGTTTGGTATTGTTCTATTTGCCGTTTTTTAGCTTTCAAGAAAGTAAAACCTAGATTTTGACAGCATTTTTTTTTTTGAAAAATAGAACCCATATTATTATGGTTGGGGGTCCTTATGAAACAATTTCCTTTCAAGGTAGGATCTTGTAAAGGTAAGGCTGTGTATATCTCATCCTCCCTAAGCCTTGTAGAGATTTGTTGTTTTTATTGTTGTTTTCAATCAAATTAGGGGAAAAAATTGAAAAGAAGAACTCAAAAATTAGAAAAATCCATTTCCAAAAATATGGTCTGAAGTCTCCAACAAACCAAAAACTGCAAACAGAAAACAATACCAAACTGACCTCAACTTATATTCGATTTCCGATAATTAACTTAGAACCGATGGAGTATCTTTACGATTCGAATTCCTTCACGACTTTCGATACTAGCCTTAATATGTTGAATCCGCAGACCAACTGCTGCGTAGAAGCAATCCTGAGATTAATGAAGAGGAAAGGATTTGATGTAATCATATCAGACGATGCGGGTCGTTTTGTGTGCAATTATGCATACTACTACTCACTTCGCTATGCACAGCAAAAAGGTCACAAATCTCTGTTTGTTCATGTCCCTCTTTTCTCTACCATTGATGAAGATACCCAGATGCTTTTTGTTGCCTCCCTTTTAGAGGCCATTGTCGCGTCTTGTTGACACTATAATTGTATTCAATTTGAGTATCTAGAGATTATTATCGGATTACTGGAAGATAATTATTTAGTGTTGTCTTCTGATAGTTTAAGTACTCGCGCGGATACTTAGATTGGGTACTGCAGAATGCTGTCTGTTGATTGTGCTGCTCAAAAATAGCTTTTGTTTGAGCGGAAGAACATGGAGAGCATAATATTTACTTTATATATACATGAAGGGCGTGATACTAATAGTTGTTGAACTCCACTGGGCCGTTAGGCCACGTAGTTGGAATACGTGAAGATCCATGTGTAAGCCCAAATGGGATTTCATTTTGAAACCAATTGACGTTAAGCTTATATATTGATATTTTTTCTTTCACAGCTCTAATTTGGGAATTTTACTAGACTCACATGTGAAGTTCTCAACAATAGTTTTGGAAAAAGAACAAGTGCATCGGTTTAATCGCATCAACATGAACGATGATGTGTGTGTGTCATTTGTCATGTCGTATTTTTAAAATATATATAAAAACCGAGCCTTTTATCGTACGTTGTCTTGTTCTATTTCTGAAACATGTCGCCCCGTTGATGTATAAAGTAAAAATTATGCCCTTTTGTTTCTTTTTCTAAATATTGTGTCTTGTAAAATATTTTTGCCGATTATATTGTTTCTTAGGTCTGCATTTGGTGTTGTGTAAGTGTATCTATTTCATAATTGAAAATTGTGAACGTTCCTTGTTTTATATGTATGCTTTTTATGTTTGACCGTGGTCTCGTTTTTACGAGTTATCGTTTTGTAGTGCGATCTTGTCGCTAATTATCGGGAAAAAAATATTTTTGGCTTCATGAAGACAGAGGTTTTTCTCTTTCATTGAGAGGTAGGCTATTTCCACTCTGTGGAAAAAAATATATTTTTCATATTTGTGATTGTTGCTATATAAAATTGTGTACAAAAACAATAAAATTAGAAAGAAAAATATTTTTCGTCAAAACAAACAGAGTTTAAATGTAACTCAATGAAGAGAACTCGATCTTAATTGAGTTACATAGAGTTTGAGCTCAAGCTCTTTTACACTAAGTTTGATTTTAGAGTCCGACGAACATTAATTTTAACTCAATTTATTTACACTTTTGTTTATGAAGGCAAGGATTTTTTTATTTTTATTTTTTTTGTATTTTTTAGTTTTTGAGAAATTAAAATTAAGATTTTAGAAATGTTTTATTTTTATTTTTTTGGTTACTGTCACTTAAACTATAAGACTAAAGACAATGAAACCAAAAAAAATACACGAAGAATAGTTTTTAAAACATCGCTTTTTGTTTATAAAACTTTTTGAACTGTAAATAGAAAATGATAATAAATCAGTTTTTTTTTTTTTTTTTTTTCAGATTCCATGTTTTC
The DNA here is from genome assembly GCA_018398585.1 of Simmondsia chinensis. Classification (NCBI taxonomy): domain Eukaryota; kingdom Viridiplantae; phylum Streptophyta; class Magnoliopsida; order Caryophyllales; family Simmondsiaceae; genus Simmondsia; species Simmondsia chinensis. Next base: position 30,299,862 of record JAGTTD010000016.1, on the reverse strand, counting down.
AATTCGCTCAAGATTTAAAAAAAAAAATAAAAATAGAAAAAGAAAATGAGTAATAATCATTTTTAATATATGCTTTTCGGTTTTGTAAAAGCCAAAAATTATAAAAAAAAAATAAAAATATGCTAAAGGTTCATATACTTTCCATTGTGTTACTTCAGTCTTTATATTTTTAATTGTGTCAATTTAGTCTTTCTATAATTTATATTGTATCAATTTTGTTCTTAAAAGTGAAATTTATATTAAATTATTAATAAAATTTTTAATAATTCGATCTTGTATTAGGTTAAATTGACTTTGACCAAAGAATTAAAATGACATAACATAATTTATAAAGAGACTAAATTAACATAATAAAAAATATAAAAATTAAATTAATAAAAAGAGAAAGTACGTAGACTTACTAATTCTTAAAACAACAATTAATCTAAAACTAACACGACTATATCTCAATTTGTTAAAAAATAATTCAATTCTAACTTTTTTATTAAAAAATAACTTAACTCTATTTTTTTTATAAAAAAAAAACTCAACTGTACTTTTTTTTACCAAAAATAACCAGAACGTCATATACCATTCGTCACACTCAGCCACCAATTTCGTATTATTTAAATTAAATTCTTAAAATTATTAATTTTTGGTAGAAAAGTTAAAGTTAGGTTATATTTTGGTTCAAAAATAGAGTTGGGTTATTTTTTAATAGAAAAGTTAGAGTTGTATTATTTTTTGATACATTAAAATATAATCATATTACTTTTAGATTAATTATTTTTTTTAAAAAAGGATAAATTACATATTAGTAAATTAAGATTTAGTGTATTAATTTTTTAGTCCACAAGCTTTGTATAAAAAAAATTTTAGTTCAAAAAGTTCTGTGTATTTAATGAAATAATCTAAATAACAATATAAAAAAGAAAGTGAGGCCTGATTTATACGCTTACATATTATAATTTAAATTATTTTATTAAATATATATAATATTTTGGACTAAAGCCTTATTTAATAAAATTTGTGAACTAAAAAATTAATATATCAAATTTTAAGTTGCTAATATATAATTTATCATAAAAAAAAATGAGCTGAAAAGGGTGGAAAGCGTGGAAAAGAAAAAAGAAAAAGAACGGAAAAAAACCGGAGTGGACCGGTCGAGGAAAAACAATGTTAACCACGCATGGAGAAGACCGACTAACCATCTTCCACCAAATCTATTTGCTTTCGTCATCACAATTTCCCCAAATCTAAACCTAATCTAATTCTCTTTATTAACCCTAATTTTGATTTGATTTTGATCTGCTTTTTCGTTGACTTTGAATTTTGATTGTGGTAGGTAGAAATTTGGTCATGTATAAGTACGGATTCGCAATTTCCGATGCGATTATGGTTCGAGTTGATGAGAGACAGTTGCGATAGAAAGAGAGAGAGAGAGAGAGAGAGAGATGGCGTCGATTGAGGTGGAGGATCGACAGGGAGCGGCGGTTGAGATTGAACGGTTAGATTTGGGGGATGATCGTCGTCTTGGATCTGACGATCAGATTTGTCCGTGGGCTCTTGATATTGGAGGTGAGTGAATTCGCCTTGTTTTGTAGACAGTTTTGCAGAATTTCTAGTTGTATTGGATGATATTATTATGTCTTGATGGTGATTGTGTGGATGTTCGAGTATAAAATTATACTGCACCTTTGCGATTAAGCTTGTGGAAAAGTTGGTTTTTTCGACATAGTATCAAAATTTTGTTGACTAAAAGGTCACAAGTTTGAATCCCAACGACTCCCAAGCACAAGAGGTGATCTTGTTCAATATTGATGCTTCAAGTCCAATGAGTATTCGCTTGTGGGGATATTGTTAAAGTGTAACACGATTCTTGGGCTGACCCTGTCAGCTTAAACACTTGCAAAAGTTTGATTATCACTTTTCTACCCCTACTTATAATTCGCTTTGCAATTTGCACTGTGGAACAATTTTAGTTTACTTGACTACATTTCGTGTTTAAATGTTGTATCGTTCATTTGATTAATGAACGAGCTTATGCTTGTTAACATTTTGCTGGATTCAGCTTTGAGACTTCAAGCTTGAGCTTGAACCTAGCTCAACGGTGACGTTGGAATCGCAGTGTTCTTTGACACTGAATCTTTAGCATAAAGCAAAGATCGTAAGAATATGGTTAGTTAGTTAGAATTACAGTGTTTGCCCAGGACTAGATGTCCAGTGCAAAGCTGACCTGTATGAATGCAGAATGCAAAGCAGGGTGGTGTGATACCGCTGAACGTATGAGTCCCGCGTTGACAAACATGAAGGGAAATTTCTGTTTATTCTCTAGTTTGTTTTGAGATGAAACCTCCTTCGATATGTAGCGTTATTCAGCTCATCCCCTCCCCCCCCCCCCCCCCCCCCCAAAAAAAAAAAAAAAAGAAAACACACACACACAATTCATATTAGAGGTTCTAACTGAGTAGATTTTGCAATCACTATGACTAAAAGGAGCATAACTAGTGCCTTAAGGGCTCCCGCCTACGCAGGGTCTGGGGGGAGCGGATGTACACAGCCTTCCCCCTTCAGGGTGTTATCCTGAAGAGAGGCTGTTTCCCAGTGCCCCCAATCCGAAGGCGAGGACTTCCAAAAAACTCTTTCTTTATGAGACTATCACCTTTTTCCACTTGAATGTCAAATTCTGTTTGGGACATTTTGTACAACTTATACACAGCTGCTTGGTCTGTGTGCTTTCTCAGGTTCTTTAATCAAGTTGGTCTATTTTTCTAGAGAAGGTGATTCTTCCGAAGATGATGTAGGAAGGGTTCCAGCTAAGCCGAACATTGGAGTTCCTAATGGCTGCAAGAAATATAACATTCTTAATGAGAAGCTCCATTTTGCAAAATTTGAGACCCAAAAGATAAATGAGTGCTTGGACTTCATTGAATCCAAGCATCTTCACCAAAGAGGTATAGTATTGGTCCCTTTGTGCTGGTCCCTTATTTCTCTCTCCTCTTACTAATCAACGCAACCTACACCTATGTTTATTATCTTGGATATGCTTTTGAAATGTTGACATTTATGCATTTTGAACCCAAAGTGCACAGTTTTAGGAAGTAAGCTTTTTGAGGTTGGGTTTGTAGAACCTTGGATATAAATATAATGCCTTATGAAGAGTTAGATCTAGGGTTTGTATCCTGCAATTGGGTGCAAACACCCATTTAGCATATTGGCCACCCACTCAACTAGCATTTAAATAAATTATTCCCCTCGTGGATATTCTATTTTGTTTACGATGTACAGAATCGTGGTAGCTTACTTCTAATGGAGTAAAATGGAATCAGGTTACAAGCATCAAGAAGCTTCTAGCAATGACAATGTCATCATCAAGGTAGATATATCTTCTTCTTCCCTTTCTATTTTGAATCATTTCTGTCATGAATTGCTCTGGTATTCATATTTCGCTTATTTTCAAGATGCAGCTAGTGCTCTACTGTCAATAAGTTAGGTGAATTATTGAGAACATGGGGCTGGCATATTAAGTGGAAATAATAGACCAAGCAAAAGGAATGGTTAAGGTGATAAATTGATCTCTTATATCTGAACAATAAGACTCGTAGATGGTTAACTTATTTGCATTATTGTTTGAATAAAACCTTTACATTCCAACCGAAGCAAGTTCAATGAGGCAGGTAGCAGTTAGTATGCTTGAATATAATTAATTGACATAGAATAAGATAATTCTTCTTTACTTTTGATCAGTTATTGGTGCATTTGCTTAGAAAGAAATGATGGACTTTTCAAGAATCAATAAATGCCGGTGAATTTTCTCTGGGATAAGGTGGTTTTCACCCTCTAAACCAAAAGTTTGGGAGGGTTTTCTAATACAACTGCGGCTAACTTCAGGGGAGACTATAAGGCTTTCTTATATTAGCTCATACTTGTGCTTTTCCTTTTACTATTGAGGACATCTTCTCAATGTATTTTACATGCTTTCCCACTTAATACAATTTATTTTCTTAAAGAAGTATACCGAATTGGTAACTTCCTGTGCATAAAAAAACTGAAACAGACAGAAATATGAGTTCTTCCCTTCTTGTGGGGTTGGCGAATTCATTGACTAGTTTTTGTGGTTAAAAGGCCACAGGTGGCGGTGCATACAAGTTTGCAGATCTCTTCAAAGAAAAATTCGGGGTTACTCTTGACAAGGAAGATGAAATGGATTGTCTTGTGGCAGGGGCAAATTTTTTGCTGAAGGTGAGTATCTTGTTCCCATGTAAATTTTCACATAAAGCTTTCAACATGTCCATTTATTTATTAGCTTTTTCGTGGAACAAAAATGTTGTGATTGTCATGAGGAAAGTAAAAGATAGACCATTTTTCTACTTGCTCTTGGTTTTAAATATAATGCACGAGTAGGATCTGATTGCATCGTGAAATCAAGTGACTTAATGGAAAGGTTTAGCTGATATAATGGTCTTTATGTTATATAACAGTTGTCAAGTTGCAAATTTTGAGCAATCGTGACGCGATTACTCATTACGTTACATAAATTTTGTAAAGGTCTCCACAATGCCTATGTATTGTATTTATTTACTATACACCTAATTATAGATGTATTTATTTGTTTAAAAAATTAGGATTGTGTCGCTATTCTCTTCCCCCCCTCCCTCTTCTCTCCTCTCAAACATAAGGCTTAAAAGTACTTATTTTCCTGTGGAAGAACCTAATGCAATTGTCCTGACTCATTACATAACAACCACAATAACCGCAACCATGACTGTTATGCCACTGCACCATGATTTGACTCCATGGTGTGGCTGTGCATTGTTGTCCTATCTCTTGAGCGGTGTTAAATATTTCTTAATTTTTCCGTGTTCATGGCTCCTGTTCATTCTGGGCCACTTGTGTTCGTTTCCTTCGTTTCCTTGCTCTATATTATCAGTATTTTGAACCATATTTTATCTGTATTTTGAGTAGGCAGTCCCTCGTGAAGCTTTCACTTACATAGATGGTCAGAAAGAGTTCGTTCAGATTGACCCCAATGACTTATTCCCCTACCTCCTTGTCAATATCGGTTCCGGTGTCAGCATGATCAAGGTAATAGAACTGTTGCCGCTCCTCTATCTTGATTTTTATTGGTGTTTCAGATTCAGAATTGATTCTGTATGGTTCCTGTAGGTGGATGGAGATGGCAAATTTGAAAGAGTTAGTGGGACAAGTGTTGGTGGTGGTACCTTTTTGGGCTTGGGAAGGCTATTAACCAATTGCAATAGGTCAATATCAATAAATATTCCGAATTTTCAAGAACAAATATAGGAAGCTGTTACTGCCAGGACAAAAATTGTTATTACCAGAGCAATGATGTGACATACAAATACCAAAGAGGGCACCAACACGCTGTTACTGGATCCCATTAGAACTCCAAAGTTAAGCGTGCTTGAACAAGAGTAGTACCAGGATGGGTGACCTCCTGGAAAGTCCTCACCCTCAGGTTGGGGGCACTGGGAAACAACCTCTCTTCAGGTTAACACCCTGAAGGGGGAAGGCTGCGTACATCCGCGCTCCCCCCCCCCCCCCCCCACAAAAAACCCTGCGTAGGCGGGAGCCCTTGAGGCATTGGGTATGTTCTTTTAATGATGTGACATACAAATAATGAGAGCTACAAAATTGCCTTGAAAATTACAATCTTGCCCACCCAAACATATGCCTATTAATGTGGGCCAAGATGGTTTTCTAGCTCTTTGTGGATAGAAAGTAGTCTTAGTCGACTTACAGAGAGAAGAAATAGCTTTATTATCTCAACTTATATTCGTGTCTTCTTTTCTCCGGAAGGACATCTTTTCCTTAACATATATATTATCTCTCTTACTAAAATTTGTTTTCTTACCAGAAAAATGTCAACAAACATCAACAATGCGAAATTCTTGGAAAAATTTACTCGTAGAGGCCATTGTTGAAAGATTTTCAGTTCTGGAACGTTGATAAGTAAATGCTACATATCTGAATACATGCTTAATCTGCAGCTTTGATGAGTTGCTGGAATTGAGCCACCAGGGTAATAATAGGGTGATTGACATGCTTGTCGGAGACATTTACGGTGGTACAGACTACGCAAAGGTACTTACATATCATATATATTTCTTGATACAACAAAAATGGAATTCTTTTCTTGTCTAAGTTTCTAGGAAGAAAAAAAGTGTACCACACATATATAATGAAACTCTATATGTTTAGGTCTCTGGAAATCTGTTTCAAGTAGCCTGGCAAGGGAAGTTCGTGAAGGGATCAAGAAAATTCAGATATTTTTGTTATTTGTCCAACGATCAACGAACTCTTATATCTTTTATTATGAGCCGCGATTCCAAATAAAAATATTGTGAATCAAGCACAATCATGGATATAAAAGAATTAATCATATTTTAATTTGATTAAATTGTGAGAGAACACGAGGGGTATATCTGGGGAAAATTCACTTTAGTTGTAGTATACATGAGGAATGACCAGTTAAAGATTCATTTATGCTCTGTAATTCAATGACGATAAGTTGTTTTTGCTTATCATTTATTTGACGTTCTGATATGGTGTCAGTTTGGGTTGTCTGCAACAACTATAGCATCGAGCTTCGGGAAGGCAATTTCTGAAAGCAAAGAGCTGCAGGACTATAGAGCTGAAGATGTTGCTCGATCTCTCTTGCGGCTCATCTCTAATAACATTGGCCAGGTAAGCCTAACGGGACCGAATTGATTACTAAAGAACCTGTTTAACCGAGTTGTGAGAAACCCTTTTTTTTTTAAGTTTCAATTAGGGTATTTTTATCTAAAAAGTTTTTAGCTTTTACTTCTGCTTCTGTTTTAAGTGAGAGACACTATTTTTTTTTAATTTTGCTCAAAAGTAGAAAACCCGGACACATCCTCCTTTTACGGTAGCACCCTGAAGGGGTAAGGCTACATATATCCTATCCCCCCAGACCCTGCATATACGGGAGCCCTTGAGGTACTGGATTTGTTGTTATTTTATTAAAAGTAGAAAAATAACTTTTGCTTCTATTCAGAATTATTTTTCTTTCCAGACCAAACACCGTCAAATCTTGGAAAAAAAGTGTCTTTCATGGAAGGGAAAAAAAAAAATGCTTTTTTTCCAAGAAAAAGTTTGCCTAAATAGGCTCGAAATATGCTAACGGGAATTTATCTGCCTTTATTCAAATTGGTGATGAACTTCCATGCTTTCCAGGATGGGGGTCCTTGGAAACAGCCTCTCATTAGGGTTTCTCCCTGATGGGGTAAGGCTGCGTACATCATACCTATCCCAGACCCCGCTCACGTGGGAGCCCTTGTGGCATTGGGCCCGTTGTTGTTGGTGGTAGCCATGAACTTCCATGTCTGAGTCACTGATTTACTGCTAATAAGTGAATCTTCACTTGTCTTGAAATGATAGATACGGGACTTTCTTTGCCAAATTGCCATCGATTGTTATTCTATACAGATCGCATTGATAATTTGTCGCCATATGTATACATCTTATATGCGTTTCAAGCAAAACTTTGGAATAAAATTCAAGTTGTGGGATTGATCATTATGGTGCATACTTGTACTGTGGAGTATGGTCTCCATGTACTCAGAGAACTCCCAGTATATCCGAGTTAGCTTCAACTTAGATGCATAAACTCAAATCACAATTCACAGTCACATGACAATCGAGGTCATGGTGCCATCGATGTTACATAATGGGTCACGATGATCATGTTGGATGGTGGTGGTGGTTGTTGTTGTTGTATTATATGCACTTTGGGGGTCGTTTCAAAAGCACCGTTAAGTAATCGCCAATTGAACAATTAACCCAAAATCTGTTATGTAATGGCCATCATTTGGTTCTATACTTGGATGATTCTGCTGAGTTGTTTATCACCAATATTAGGAACATTCCGAATCTTCGATGCTCAAGTGTTCCTTCTAATCGGATACACTTTACTTTTCTGTTTCTTAGATAGCGTACCTGAATGCCCTTCTATACGGTCTGAAGCGTATAATTTTCGGAGGATTTTTCATCAGAGGTCATGAATATACAATGGACACAATTTCTGTTGCTGTTCAATTCTGGTAACTTTTGAATTTTTTGTTTCAATTTTCTTTTCACTTTCACATGTATGGCCTTCTGATTCTGCTAGATTTTCAAATGGTGGTTCTCATCGTAACAATCGTAATGTTGTGGAAGCCGATTCTAACAGACAACACATAACGGGTCTCGCGGTTGCGTGGGGTTTTCAAAGGAACATAAGTTGCTTTTAATTTTTTTTATGAAATTTTGCATGAATAATCAGACAGTCAGTAACTTTTACATGTCTTTGAATATCCACTTATCATAACCACTAAAGTTGAGCCTCATGTCGGCTAACTTGTATGTATAGAATCAAATAAAGGTTCGTTAAAAAAAAAAGGAACAATCCCAGTGCCTCAAGGGCTCCCGCCTACACAGGGTCGGGGGGGGGGCGGATGTACGCAGCCTTCCCCCTTCAGGTTGTTAACCTGAAGAGAGGCTGTTTCCCAGTGCCCCCAACCTAACGGTGAGGACTTCCCAGGAGGTCACCCATCCTGACACTACTCTCGCCCAAGCACGCTTAACTTCGGAGTTCTAATGGGATCCGGTAACGGCATGTTGGTGCCCTCTTTGGTAAAGGTTCGTTAGACAAGATAATAGCTGTATATAATAGATTTTGAACTGACTAGAACAAACATGACAAAACGCAATCCATGCATTTAGGTCATGGTTGTAGAAACTTTGCAATTTTCTCAGCACTGATTAGGGGGTAAATGAGCTGAGTCCATCCATGCATCCCTTATTCGAACTCGAGCTTGTATTCAGTTCAAGTGAAGCTTTTATCAAGCTTTGGAACCCTAGTTCTAGTTCAATAAGATATTAGTGTGCTCGCTACTCGACTCGATTCAACTCATTACCTTAATTGAGCCGAACTTGCTATTGAATCGAGCTATTCAAGTTACTATGAACCACTTTTGAGCTAATACCGACTATTAGTGACCGCTTATCAATTGTTAGCGAACATTTATAATTCGAGCACCCCTGTTCGAATTCTTGTTAAGCTTATCAAGCGTGCTTGACCTCAACTCGATAAGCTATCAAGCCTCCAAAACGAACGCGAATGACACCTAATCGATTTCAAATGGTTCATAAAATGTATGGTTCATTTATACCCCTAGCACTGACCATGCACTGAAACCTGGATTCCATATAAAACAGGTCAAAAGGAGAGGCAAAGGCAATGTTTCTAAGGCATGAGGGGTTCTTAGGGGTACTAGGTGCACTCAAGAGCTACGAGAAGCACGGCCTTGCGAGCTTGATGGCCGACCATTTCGTTGAACTATCTTCGCCTGTGTCGACTTGCATGGAAGAGAAAACTGAGGGAACATTGCTCGAGGAATTTACGGATAACGGTTGCAGCGTTATCGGTACTTGAGCTTTGACAGGATGACTATGACTGTAAGTTGGTTATAAGTAAACTATATCAGACAAATCTTGATTTATTGGGGCCTGATGTTCGTAGGTTCGTTCAAATCGGTCCCTCATCTCTTCTTTTGTTCAAAATGGTTCCTAATATATATAAATTTATTTAAATTGGTCCTCGGCTTTTTTTCTTGTGTAAAACAATCTCATGTTTTATTTTATGACGAACTCTTTAATATTTACGTAATTTCAATCCCTAGATAAGGGACCTATTTGAATAAACGAAAAGATGAAGGATCAATTTAAACAAACCTATAAATATTAGGGACTGTTTTGAATAAAAAAAAAAATAAGGGACTAATTTGAATAAACTCATAAATATTAAGAAGAACCAATAGAGTAAATCGTGTAAAATATAATCATCGAACCCACAAACAATGTAATTTAGTTACAGCTGATAGGAGCTAGAAGGAAAGGATAGGGTTAGTGATCATAAGAAGGGAAAAAAAGGAGCTTGCTTCGTTCGAGTTTATGGAAGATATGATGCGTGGTTTAGCGTAATTGCGTACTTTGATCAATATAGTCAACTTTGTTGTTGTAATTTTCTTTTTGGGTTCGGGCCAAGTTGGTGAGATCTTGTTGTACTGTGTAGAAAGTGTACATGACTACTCGAGTTCGAGGAAATAAAATTATGTGTTCATTTTGCATCAGTTTTTTTTCTACATGCCTTCTCTCTTTCAAGGCCGTACATAACTCCAAGCAACGTGAACGATCGCTTGGAGCCTCCAAGTAGTGTGGGCTCACAAGTTGTAGGGCCCCCTAAAGGCGGATACCAATAAGTCTAATTTGTTTTTTATTTTTGTAGTGTTTTTTATCCATCAATTGTTAATAATATTAGCAAGCTTTATGATTAAGTCTTTATGATTTATTGTATTACTGTTTGTGTGGTTAAGGGAAACATTATTATGTATGGAATGCCCCATCTAAAATGGCTGCTTTGAGCTCCAAAAATGTCAAGACCGGCCATGTTTTCACGCTGAAACTATTGATGACAAGTAAGCTTGCTAACCTGAGTTCGAGTTGAACCAGATTAAGAAATACTCATGCTCATGACAAGTAAACTGATCAGCAAACAGGTCATCGGTTCATCCTTAAGGTAGTTCTTGTTCTCCCATACTTTCAGAGAAGCAGACCGGTCAGCTGATTAACTAGCAAATGCAGGCCATGAGAGTATGGGCATCTCCGTTTGGGACCATGCTCCCTCCCGCACTCTGCTTTCTATCTCTTGAGCTGACGCCCTGGGCTTTGCCCTCTTGAGAGGTCGGCCTTGAGGCTATACAGCTCTGTCCTTACCTTTGTAAAAAAAATGACAAGTAAACTTCAAGCTCACACTCGAGCTGCCAAAAAAAAAATATTGACGAGCCTCATCTCAAGTCTAATGAACTCAACCTCAACTCAAATCATATCACAATTACAATATTGCAGATGTTAAGTAACATCGTCATTTCAATTCCAATGAACTCAAACTCGACTTGTACACGTCTGTGATGTATAAATACATTCATAAAAATGTGAGTAAATCTTATAACACACACACACACACATATATATATATATATATATATATATATATATATATATATAATTATGAAAACCATTACAAAAGTAAAGTAACTTTTACGTAACGGCTATTATTTATTTGTGTTGTGCAGACATATTTCTGCCATAGCCTACACACATGTACATACTCCATTCATTTCAGCATATTGCATTTCAGCATCAAATGCACTTACCAAGAACACAAATTCAGATGTAGTAAATTTTTTGAGAGATCTGCGTGGCTCCCATGTCATCGTAAATCGAAAATTTCGAATCTCAGATTAGGGTTCATATAAACATGTGAACATTGTTCGTATAAGGCACTTGAATCACGATGAGGATGAAATCCCTGATCCTCGCATTCCTTCAAAATGCTCATTCCTTCCGGATCAGTCAGCCGAAATATTCCGTTGCTCCTGCTCATGATTAATTTTACAGATAGTGTAAAGAACAACAACAGACCCAATGCCTCAAGGGCTCCCGCTTAAGCGGGGTCCGGGGGGTTGGATGTACGCAACCTTACCCCTTCAGAGTGTAACCCTACCAAGAGGTTGTTTTCGATGACCCCCAACTTTATAGGGTTGACAACACAAGAACTTCCCAGGAGGTCACCCATCCTGACACTACTCTCGCCCAAGCACGCTTAACTTTGGAGTTATAATAGGATCCGGTGCATTAGTGCTTGATAAATAAACCCTAGATAGTGTCACAAAATCAACTGAATTGGAGGCCCTTTGGAAACAACCTCCCTTGGGGGTAGCACTCTATAGGCGTTAAGACTGCATACATTTCACTCGGTCAAAGAGACCAATATTATGTCAAATTTCAAATATTCCAAAAACTGAGGGCATATTTGATATCATTTTCTATTTGTAGTTTTTGGTTTTTGATAAACTAAACACCTCGTTTCAAAATCTTTTTTTTTTTTTTTTTTTCTTGTTTTTGGTTTTTTGTTATCAGTTTTCACTCAAACTAGGAAAAATCTAAGAACAAGAAACCAAAAGCCAAAAAAGTTGTTCCAAAATATGGGTTTTAGTTTCTAAAAAACTAGAAGTTGCAGACCAAAAACGATACCGTACACTAGACAGGCACTAAGATGTCAAGTAAAGGTCCATAAACAATTATATATTCTACTAGTATAAAGTATCAAGTTCAAGGTGAAGTTGTATTACCTTGCCGTGTCAGTTGGGGCGACCACGATGGCTATGGCCTCGGGTACCATTACCTAATACAACAAATGCCGATTCAGAAGGAATAAATGTTAGGAGAAAGAAAACATAATCCAATGCATGGAATTGAAAATGTTACAAATACTGCACAATCAGAGTAGCACTCTGTAGAGGTAAGACTACGTATATTTCACCCCTTAGATCCTACCTTAGCGGGAGCCTATCAAGCACTGGGTTGTTGTACAAATACTGCACACAAAGGATATATATATATATATATATATATAAGGTGATATTCTTATAAGAGGGTGAGAGTGTAAGAGGGACGAATCCTAGCCCCTCCATTGTAATGGACGGCTAAGATTTGTTGAACATTAAATTAATTAACAATTTACGGTCCATACCTCTTCATGGGGTAGAAAGAAAAGGAGGGAAATTGCTTTTTTTTTTTTATGTGTCAATATTCAACAAATTTTGACCGTAAATTTTTGTTTTTTTAAATGTCCAATAAATCTTGGCTGTCCACTCCAATAAAAGGCCAGGATTCACCCCCTCTCACGCTCTCACCCTCTCATAAGAACGCCACCCTCTATATATGCACACACATACGCATATATGCCAAACAGAAACTTAGGTCATGGGACAAGAGGTCACCTGGTATGAGAACTGAGTGTGTAGATCTATTGATGACATGAAACAACTTTGAGAAGGATGTGTCTGTGACATCAAAACAAATAAATTTACGTTCAGTTTGCATATCCAAACATGTTTTCTATCAAATTGGTAAGAAATTGCTCCTTTCAAACAAAACTAAGCGATTCTAGAATGGGCTTGATGCCACCACAACACCATAACACACCAAATTATATAAAGCATAAAAGCTACACTCCCCTAGTCCCGAAATAAATGCTTTCCTAACCGACGTGTCCAACCACATTACGTGCACCTCAACTAATGCATTGCCACTCGAAAGTTTACCTACATGCTGCAAGGTAAGTTGGGGCCACAAACCCAGTAGGTGGCCCTTAAATTTGTTTACACCCAATAGCGGTATTTGAATTCAAAACCTTGCCGCTTTATGAGGTGCCAGATCTAAGTGCCTTAACATCTAAGCCAACCTCCGGGTGTTCCCAAAATAAATGTTACCCTTCATAGTTTTTTCTGTTTTGATTGAATTGTTTTATTGTTTACATATTAATCCAGTTTGACATTCTTCTTTTTTGTGTTAAAATTGTTGAGTATGCTTCATTTCTCCCAAAAATTATTCACTAGCGTCTCCGGATAAATCCAAAATAAATACAAATTTTCAAAAACGAAATGAAGATTTGCTGTAGAATTATTCATTGAGAAAGTTTTATAATAAAACTACAACAATTCAATACAAGTGAACAAATTAGAGGAAAATCCAGGCAGATTTCTTGACTTTAATTTGATTTTTGAAAGGTAACAACTATATTCAGACAGATGTAGTAAAAACAAAGAAGAAACTGATAATAAGAGAAGAAGCATACATGTATCCATCCTATAGGGAAGAGCAAACGATCGCTCTGTATTGAAAAAATCTCCTCCTCATTCAAAGCCTGACACTGAGAAAAGGAACCATAAACTGATATCAGCAGATCGTCACCGTCCCAGAAGGATTGAAGGAAAAGGGAAACATGGAGAAAGAAAGTCAAAGAATTACGATGAACGAAAATTCTGATAGAAACTCACAGAACCGGAAGTCGATTCCTGCTTCGGTATGATCAGTGTTGTAGCATAGAAGACCTCCTCTTTCTGGACATATAAATTAAGCAAACTGACATATTTTCATTCTAAATTAGGGAAACTGACATTACTTTTCACAAAGAATCAAATGATTCAAAAGTGCTTGAGTATGGAACTATCCATGGACTAGCACCTAACAGCTTAAGCTTTTGTGTAGTTCGTTCCTTGCCATAGTATCAGAGCCCCCTAGTAAAGAGATCTTGACTCTAAGTCCTAACAGAGTGAACTTCATTTAATATAATTTCAGCACAAGGTATGATATGGGCTTATGCATCATTTTGGTATCTTATCATAGCAAATTAATTTGACAAAATATCCACAAACTGTACGTAAACTGAACTGCAACAAATATAAGATTTCTTCTGTATGACTCCACATGTGAATCTGGTTAAAAAATCCATATTAGAGATCTAATAACTCAACCTAATACCAACTACTTTTATGATATAAACTTACTTAGCCTTATATGTCGATCTCAAGTGTGAACTCTTAGACTATATCCGGCCCAATTAAGTCTCGCACCACAATGAAAAGGTGACAATGTATAGAAAAATTAAGAACCTTACAAGTGAAGCGCCGAGAACTCCACATGTTTCAAGATCCTTTTTGGTGTTTTCCCTGGCTAGCTCAAGAAACTCCTCCATCAACCGTGCAGACTGAGGGGGAAGAAAAACAATGAGTTCGTTTTACTAGGTTATTGTTCTATCTTAACAAATGTCCTACAATTTTAAGTGTACGCTATAATAATTTATTCGAGTGACATTGGCACTCAATCTAAGTACATAAAGCACTTTTCAACAAGAAAAGAAACAAGAAGAAAATTATGACATTGCATAGGTGCTTACAATATGTACATCTTTAAGGCCATGGCATGTAGACTCGGGATATCTATACGTCGAATCACTGCTTGATACATGAGATACTTGTGTAGCGTATGGTGCAATCTCGGTACAAGAGATTGCAGAAGAAGGATAATGTTTAACCATATGTACTAGAACCTGCCAAAGATGGTGGATAGACACCGAATCAGAACAATCTCACCAGTGTTCAAGCATACATTTCTCTAAAGATTTAGGAAGAACAAGCAATCAGATATCCAGAGAACATGACATTCATGTAGCACAACTTTGCTACCCAAAACTGAACACAGTAATTTCCCTCAAAAACTAATACATAGCTATATTTAAAAAAAAAAAAAAAAAGTTAATTCCTAAGATAATATTGGATAAGATAAAATAACATAAATCAAATAAAACTGTGTTGTATAAAAAATGCTTGCAGTTGACAAACTATATATCAGAGTCAAATAAAGAATTTACCCAAAACCGAGATGTTCGGACATCATAAGTGGATTCCTCGCTTTAATCTTCTACAAATATGATTGAAAGAAAAACCAAAACGAAAGAAAGCAGATTCTTTATTTTCTTCTCAACCTGTGCTATCAATTCAGCAGTAAGATCCCCTCAGTATTTCAGTTTAAAAACTAATTCATAAAGTTCAAGTATCCAATAGATTACTCAGTGCTAACAATAGAAAAGAATAATTACAATATTAAACAATTATTTTCCGATAATCGAGTTGTTTTTTAGTGATAGGCACATTTTTTAGATTATCTGGCATTATTCAAATACTTCTAAAGGGAATTTGAGCATGCGTTCTTAGAGTTTGCAAAGTCTCACACAACATAATAACACTGCAAAGCCTCACACAACATAATAACACAACATGAAGTTACTGAGGAAAAATCGAACATGACATAATGTAACTCGGTTGTCAGGAAGCCAATGTCATTATCATTTTCAAGCATATTCAATTAACTGCTATGTTTTGTCGTATTTTAAGAGAAACATAAAATTCGACAGGATTAACTTACTAACAAGCCATGTTTGTCATCCATACCGCTATTGATATAAATTTTAGAAGAATTATTAAATGCTGATAGCTCCAAGGCATACAATCTCATACAATCACAAAGCCAGGATGCCCTATCAACTGGAAACCAAAAACAAAAACAAGCAAATTCATCGAAAAGCAAATTGAAGAATACGTTGTCCCTGCTAATTAGGGGAGTAAAGGAGACGAATCGAGGCAAGCACCCCCTTGTTCAAGCTCAAGCTTTCCACGAGCTTTAAACCTTTGTTCGAACTTGGTTTAGTAAGATATTAGTGCGTTTTATACCCAACTCGACTTGGCTTGTTAGCCAAATTGAGTCAAGCTTGCTATCAAGCCGAATTATTTGAATTATTATAGAGCCATTATCAAACCATTTTGAGCTAATATCGTTAATGGATTATTAACGAGTCCTTATCAAAACTACTCGCGAACCTTAACAAGTCGATAACCCCCTACTCAAACACAACTTATTAAGCTTATCGAGCATGCTTGAACTCAGCTTGAAAGTTGTCAGGCCTTCAAGAGGAATAGGAACATGCTCTAATCAATTTCGAACGAGCTATCAAGCCGAACTTGCTATCTGGTTGAGCTATATGGCACTATCGAGCCATTATCAAACCACTTTGACCTAATATCCATGGTTAATGAGCTCTTAACGACACTTATCGACCTCTTAACAAGCACTAACGACGCCATTCGCAAACCTTAACTAGTCGATGACCCCCTGCTCGAACACAATTCATTAAGCTTATCGCACCTGCTTGAATTCAGCTCGATAAGTTACTTAACCGCAAAAATAAATACGAACAAACTCTAATCAATTTCGAACGCAAGTTGTTCATCAAACATTTGTCTCATTTACACTATATGTCGATACCTAAATAAAACGATTCTTCGTCGAAACATGATTGCAGGACATCAATTTGATCATGAATATTACACAATCAATCTTTTCTATAGTTTTTTTTTTTTTTTTTTCTGGAGAACTTGATCACGCCTATAGAATCAAATACAGTTTTTCAAAGCATTTTACAAGAAATAGCAAGCAAATATGAGAGAGAGAGAGAGAGAGATGAAGAAAGATACCTGACAAGTGAGATGATCAACCATTCGCCTTTGTTGGCTGCTTGCAAATTGAAATTGGTATCTTGAATTTATATTAAGGTAAATATTATTGTAACTGTAAAATTACTATTGACACAGTAAAATTATAGCTTTGAAGATAATTTTATATTCATTTATAAGTTATATTATTACTCTCATTATAATAATTTTTTTCCTTCACTAACAATTTTCTATATTTATCAATTTATTTTATAGTTATTCATACTGTATATCCTTTGTTAAATTGATTTGAATGAATTTTTTATCTCTTTTTTATTCAAGGCGATCTCTAATATCTGTAAGTTTATTGAAATTAATCTCTTATGTCCCTGATATTTGATGTTATGACAATGTTAGTCCTTTATTTTTTTTAATTTTGTCTAATCATGTTGAATAAAATAAAAGACGATAATTTAGTCATAGTATAAGACCGTTTTAAATAAAAGAAAGAACGAGAAACAAATTTAAACATATTTAAAAATATAAGGATTAATGATGTATTGTTTATTTAAAATTTTTTTTTTCGGTTTAGAAGTGAATTTTTACATTGTATTTTGTTACAAAATTATTCTTCAATTAAAAGTATATAATTTTAAGTACATTTACATAAATATAAAATGAAAATAGATTATTATCTTAAAAAATAAATAATTGCAACATACCCAGTGTCTTAAGAGCTCCCGCCTAAGCAGAGTCGGGGGGGCGGATGTACGCAACCTTTCCCCTTTAGAGTATTATTTCTGAAGAGAGTTTGTTTCCAAGTACCCCCAATCTGAGAGTGAGGACTTCCCAGGAGGTCACCCATCTTGATGTTGCTCTCGTACAAACACGCTTAACTTTAGAGTTCTAATGGGATCCTGTGACAGCTTGTCGGTACCCTCTTTGGTTTTTTTTTTTTTTTTAAATTTGTATAGAAAATGAAAATTATAAAATTATATGAAGGAAAAAAATAAAAAAAAAAATATACGTATAACTTATATTATATATCTATACCAAACAGGGTACCAATACTCCGTCACTGGATCCCATTAGAACTCCAAAATTAAGCGTGTTTAGGCTAGAGTAGTACCAAGATGGGTGACCTCTAGAAAGTCTTCATCCTCATGTTGGGGGCACTCGAAAATAGCATCTCCTTAGGGGTAATACACTGAAAGGAGAAGGCTGCTTATATCTACCCCCCAAACCCTGTTTAGGCGAGAGCCCTTCGGACAGTGGGTATATTACTTTTATATTATATATTTATGTTAAGTTTTTATTCCTTTCTTAAATTATTTTCTTTTTTTCCTTTTTTTATTTATTTTGTTGCGAATTCTTTTCTTTTCATTCAAGTAATTCTGATTTTTTTTTTATTAAAAAAGAAAACTATGCAAAAATAATATGCATGTACAAGTATCAATTGAGCATAATTGAGCTAAAGTGTAAGTCTGAATATAATTGAGCCAATAAATTATCATATTTTTATAAAAAATCATCAAAATTTAACATATAATACTTATGTAATAAAATATTTAAACTTTATGATACCTCATCATATATATTAAATTGTCAAGATATATAAATAATAAATATTCAAATTTTAAGATACCAAGCTAATAATAATAATTCTCTTAATTTTTAAGATGTACATGTACACAGCCTTACAATAACAAATGAGCAATTTCTAAGTTATAATCATAGATGGTGGGTTAATCCTCCACTTAAACTTCGTGATGTATTAGCTTTTGATTTAATGGATTGTTTTGAGGCCTGATGGCCAGAGGCGTAAATGGGCCGAGCCGAGCCGAACACCCCTTTGTTTGAACTCAAGCTTAATAAGGCTTATTGAGCTCAAGCTCGAGTTCTTATTGAGTATTTCTAACCTTTGTTTGAACTCGGTTTGATAAGATTTTAGTGCGTTCAATACTTGACTCAGCTCCAAAGGCATATTGAGTCGAGTCAAGCTCACTATTGAGCCAAGTTGAGCTCGTTATCGAGCTCAAAACCTAGTCGAGCTTGCTATCGAGCCGAACTTTTCAAGTTATTATCAAACTATTTTCTAACCAATACCAACTATTAACTAGTTGTTATCCAACCTCTTAACGAGCTCCTATCAAACTGTTCACGAATATTAACGAGCCGAGCACCCCTCTGTTTTAACTCAACTCGTTAAGCTTATCAAACCTACTAAAGCTCTGCTGGATAAGTTAATGAGCCCTCATAATAAACACGAATAAGCTTTAATAAATTTCGAACGTGAGTAGTTGATCGCAATTTTTCTAGATTGCTAGGCTCGAAATGTCGCAAAAACCCTAATAAAATCACCTCCAACCATCAAATTTAACAAATTTTCAATCTTCTTCTTCTTCTTCCTTGGCGACGACGATGGAGGTGAGATCCATGTGGATGAGGCGAATCGTAATCGGAATCAATTCTCTACCGTTGATCACAATCCCTTCTTCAATCTCCACCGTTCATTCATCATCTTCATCATCATCAACCCTAATCTCTTTCTTGTCACCTCACCGGCGGCGCTGTCTTTCACTATCTGCTTGTTCATCCGGTAACGGTGTAATTGCTTGCTAATTTCTTCTAAAGTTTATTACTTGTTAAGGAATTGCTGTTCTAAAAGTTTAAACTAATAGGTGAATGTTTAAAAATGGTAGTTGTTTAAGGACTCAACTCGTGCGTCTAGTAAGAAATCATACAATGGGGACAACTTTGATGGGATGCGGAGGATGAATTTTGAACCCAAAATCTCTTGCTTGAAGGTGGGGTAGCTTAATTTCTACAATTTTGCTCGCTTATCCCACGTTGGAGTTGTAAGAGAAAAGAGATCAACATATATGCCTAATATTCTACTCTGCAATTTGTTTTAAGATGAACCGTTTAGAGTTATATGTGGACCTCATATATCGTGACTTTGTGGGTCAGGCATAAGGCTTAGTGAATTACATCACGCGTTAGCTATGTTATATTTAAAAGTGGGACCATTGGAGTTTGAACTCGACTTCCGATTAAAGAGGTTTAGATAAAGATAACACGTTAAGGAATCAACTGTTACAAAAGCTTGAGATATTAGGTGAAGATTCAAGAATGTTCTTGTACTCTAACAATTAGGTGAAGTTGAGGAGTGGTTTTGTATATTAACAGTGGATTTGTTTTAGGATTTGATGAGGTGAGCCCCAGTGAGGTGAGCCCCAGTGAGATGAGCTCAAAGGTGCTATTGAAGGAAATGAGATATCCGGAGCTCGAGGTGTGGGCTTAAATTTTCTTCACTTCCATTTCTGAGTTAGCCTTCGATTCCTTTTGTGTAGATGAATTATTTAGAAATTTGAGTTTTGATGTTCAGTTGCTGAAGATAATACTATAAGCAAAAGTTGGTATTACTTATCTGGTTTGGCCCTCACTATCTTTCAATTCCAAGCTCACTACAACAACAACAACAACAACAACAGGCCCAGTGCCTCAAGGGTTCCCGCATAAGCAGGGTCTTTTTTTTTTTTTGGGGGGGGGGGGGGGGGGGGGGGGGGGGGATAGGATGTATGCAGCCGTACCCCATCAGGGTGATACCCTAACGAGAGGCTGTTTCAGTTCCATGCTCGCTAAAACTTTAATTTTATGTGGTAGTGAAGATTAGTAGCATAAGGGAGCAAAATCTTTCAAGACGGAATATATTGTATGATCCAGTGCATAAATATGTTGTAAGTTTTCCCCAAATTCTAGTACGCAAAACGATAAAGACGAAGAAGAAAGCATCAACTAATAATATAAGAGGGCAGCTGAGCTACAATCCTCGCACAAGCTCCAATGTGAATTTGTAGCCCATGAAGAAGACCACATTGCGCAAGTAATTTTCCTATGGACACAGTCCCTTCAAGAGCCCCCTTTTCAATATGCAACAATCTTCACCAGGCCGAGTGATCAAATTGGATTTTCCCCACAACTAAAACCATGCTGCACACATAAGTTCAACAACTACGTCTAATTGTTGTACGGGGCGTTGTGGACAAAACCATGCTTTGAGCTTCCTTTTGGTCAGGATAAATAATCCCATGAATAATTTGTTCTTATTTGTGATTAATCATCTGTTGAGCTCCGTAGTTTTCTACATATTTTGATGGTTCCTTATTTTTATTTTTATTTTTTTTGACAGAAATGGTGCCAGTCCCACAGATTTAGGCCTGGTCAAGCTATGATGCTGTGGAAACGATTGTATGGGAATAATATTTGGGCACATTATTGTGACGAATTAGAAGGTTCTTCTCCTTTCTCTCAAGCTAATGAGCTTGCATTGCATCACAATGTTAAGTTTTTGTTTACAATGATTTACCTCTATTTCTTCCATATCGAGTTTCATATCCTGTAGCTTTCTAATTTTTGCTACTCCATGTCTAAAAAAAGAAAAGAATTTGCTTATGAGTTTGAGTTATAGTAGTTGTCAATCAACGTAAATGTCTCTTAGTTTTCTATCTTTATTCTTCCAAGTGTTTTCTGTCGAAGATGAGAAATCGAAGAAAAAAATGTAAAATTGAAAAAATATGGGAAAATAACCC
The DNA here is from genome assembly GCA_018398585.1 of Simmondsia chinensis. Classification (NCBI taxonomy): domain Eukaryota; kingdom Viridiplantae; phylum Streptophyta; class Magnoliopsida; order Caryophyllales; family Simmondsiaceae; genus Simmondsia; species Simmondsia chinensis. The sequence continues at coordinate 30,278,375 of JAGTTD010000016.1, read as the reverse complement.
CCTTAATTGCAAAAGAAAACGTGGAAATTTCTAGTTTTTATTTCGAAGGAAATAAAACTGGATGGGTGTTTCGAATTCATTTCCTGGAGACATGATGGTTTGGAAACTTTTCTCTGAAAATTGGGAATTTTTCACAATGTGAACACTGAATGGGATTTTAATGGTAGAATACTGCCTTGACTTTCAGATCGCACTTCTGCAGGTTTAAACAAGGATTTTAAGAAAATGTTGAGTGCTAATGCTGAGTTTAGGGCCTTGTCTTTGAAGGATGTGATTACAGCATCTGATGGAACGAAAAAGGTGCAAATCGGCTATTTTACTTATCGCGTTAACCGATTCTTTCATTATTTTATATTGTGCGTTATGTCTCTGAAACCCGCACTTTCATCTTATGTTTTCCTTGCATATTATAAAAATCTGCTCCTTGATTCTGAAACTTACAGGTGCTTGCAGATTTTATTCACATTGGATGACGGACTTGTTATTGAAACAGTCGTAATCCCTTGCGATAGGGGAAGGACAACTTTATGTGTTTCAAGTCAAGTGGGTTGTGCTATGAACTGTCAATTTTGCTACACGGGCAGGCAAGCATTCGATGTTCTTGGTTTCTTTTTAGGGGTATAAATGAGCCGATGTAAGCCTGAGCTCATCGAGCTCGAGGCCTAGCCATTTGGCTCAGCTCAAAGCTTCCTGAGCTTGGAGACTTGGGTTTAAGCTCAGCCTATCATGAGCTTAGCTTGGCTCAGTTCGGTTAAGCTTGAATCCAGCTTGCAGAGCCAAAAGCAAAACTCATCTCATATAAGCATTTGCTTGGTTTGGATTTGGCTCAAACTCGGCTCATGTAGGCTCGTGAACCTTCGAGCTTGAGCTTAGTAGGCTCAAGCATGACTCATTTTGCTAAACAAGTTCTGTCGAACTTGAAACTAATTGAGCCTTTCAAGCTTTGTAACGGGCTTGCAAGCTGCTTGACTTATTTACTCCCCTATGTTCTATACACCTATGAAACAAATAACATGATTTATCACTCATTCATGTGTTACTTTCCCCTTTTTTGGAATTCATTTTGCAGGATGGGATTAAGAAGACATCTAACCACTGCTGAGATAGTAGAGCAGGCCGTATTTGCTCGAAGATTGCTCTCAAGTGAAGTTGGACCGATTACGAATGTCGTCTTCATGGTAGGCATGCGGATGCTCAAAAACTGCAAATATTTTCTTCTGGGTGGGGAAAGTTCTGATTCCTGCCATTGAGCTTAAACAATAAACTGCCGTAGATTGCTGAATGACCAAAAAAGAAGAAGAAGAGTGTGGCTATCAATCATGTATAGTTCTTCTCAACGAGGGGAGGAGGAAAGAGAGAGAGAGAGAGAGAAGAGGGGGGGGGGGGGGGGGGGGGGGGGAATGATACAAATTTAAATGGAGAACCCTCCCGGAGGACAAAGCAATCCACTATGATCTGAAAGGAGAGGATACAACTAATGCCACTCATATGTCTTATGTATAAGATCCCAAAAAACCCTAATTTCCCTATTAGTGAGAGAGAGGCTAGAAAATAACTGGTCCACTGGGCCTAGGCCTCTGCTAGCACTATAGACTTCCGTTTCTTAAATGAGATAAAAATGAGATAAATTTGAGGCATAACACAACATTATAACACAATCACCAAGAACCATACGCCCTTTGGGATATCATTGGTATATCCAGTGTCCATGTGCTCGAAGTTGAGCCAACCGCTTAGGCTTTATGTCTTTGTTTTGCGCTATATACAATTGTCCTACTCAATGACCTCGTTCATTCGTGTTTTCAATTAGTCCTTTCTCTTTGTCCTTTCTTGATGTACGAAGAGAAATGAATCTACAGGGTATGGGAGAGCCGCTCCAAAACATCGATAATGTCATTCGAGCAGCAGATATCATGGTTGATGAGCATGGCCTTCATTTCAGCCCTCGAAAGGTTACAATTTCAACTAGTGGGCTTGTTCCTCAGCTTAAACGTTTCCTCCATGAATCCAGCTGTGCTTTGGCTGTCAGTTTGAATGCAACTACTGACGAGGTATCATACTGCTAGACTTGTCTTTCTTCCTAGTCACATAAATCATGGAATCAACTAAAGGACATTACAGTATGCAATTGCAACTATTGTAAACGATTCCAAGCTACTTATTACACGATTGGTTGTCACATAATACATTTATACTGAGGATTGGCTCAATTGGTAGGATTTATTACTTGGGCCTGATGCCTCCTGAAGCATGAGGTGTTGGGTTCAAATCCTAATCCAAACTGTTCCTTGGAGCCATCAATTACGTTGTCAGTCCCTATCTTATCCTATTGCACGTAGGGAAATTTTCAAGTGGGCAGTGCATCGAATTAGTCGAGATACGTGTAGGCTAGCCCATGCACCCTGTTATCGAATCCATAATAATAGCCTCTATAATGGATATGTAGTTTTTTATACTTACCATAAGAGTTTATTTCCTTATTAAAACATATTATGCAACGTATTTGTACACATTCAAAATTTTGAAAACATAATGCATAAAAGCATCTTATATTCCCTTAGAGACCCTAAAGCAGATGCCTTGCGACCTTCATGTAACATCCGCAACACTCTGCTTCCGCATCAATCGCAAGTTGCGAACTGCAATTTGTTTCCATGACACAAGCGCAAAGACTATGACATTCTTGTACTTCTTTTTCAGGTGAGAAACTGGATAATGCCTATAAACAGGAAGTATAATTTGGAACTTCTTCTTGGGACGCTTCGTGAAGAACTGCGGTTCAAGAACAATTACAAAGTTCTTTTTGAATATGTAATGCTTCAAGGAGTCAATGACAGGTTAGACTATTTGATACTGACACTGGACTGTTTTGGTATAATATTAGCTGAATCTTTTACATGCTATGAGATGTTCTTCATTAAATAGATTTGCAAGTGCGCATATGAAATGGCTGTTGAAAGTTGTCAGAGTACTCCTTGCAACTAAAGTTAAGTTTGGCTCAAAGGACAACATTTTCCATATGCTTCTTTACGAAGTATTTTTAACCAAAATTATTCTTTTTCTTAAAAATTCGTCTTTGTAGCTAAAGAAAACAGTTACATTTTATAAATTTGAAGATTCACGTTTGACTAAGTTGAGGTTAAAATGAGACATACCACGAGAGATTGCTGAGGAAAACACTTACCCTTCCATGAAGGAAAATGTTTTTCCCTTGTGATGAAGGGAGGTCAATTTTCACTGATTTTCATTATGTGTAATTGCTTGAAGCTATGCAAAAGATAGTATACTTAAGGTGGAAAAGGTTTTCCGTCCAAACAAACGGAGTCTTGATGTGAGTTTCCAAGTTTAGAACTATTTGTGATCTTTGAGAATGGCCGTAAAGTAACCACGACGGGTAAGTACAGTTGAACTTCAGTACGACACTTAAAACATTTCAAACTAAACCACAAATATGAACCAAAAAAAAAGTCTTAGAAAACAGCAGAATCTGACCTCTTAAAACAACATCCATATCCTTTACGAATTCGTGAAAAAAAAGAACGTCAAAACTCTATTTTCGGCATCACTTTTGATATATTGCAGCATGGAGGATGCAAAGAGACTAATCAACCTCATTCAAGGCATACCTTGCAAGATCAATCTCATCTCCTTCAACCCGCACTCCGGAACCTTCTTCAAACCAACCCCGGAAGAGAAGATGATCGAATTCCGGAACGTCCTGGCTGAAGCTGGTTGCACCGTCTTTCTCCGACTTAGCAGAGGCGACGACCAAATGGCTGCTTGTGGGCAGCTCGGTGATCCCGGAGGTTCGCGGGTGCCGTTGTTCCGGGTTCCTCAGCCCTTCCAAGATGTGGCTGCTGCATCATAATTTGCAGATCATTGTGGCTCATTAGTATGCTGATGCCTGTATATGAGGTGTGTTCTTTTAAGAGTTTTTACTCCATTGGTTCCTAATATTATTAAGTTTGTTTAAATTAGTTCCTTTTTATTTATTTATTTATAGGGTAATGTTATTGTTATGGCAAAATTATTATTGCTAGAGCAAGATTGTAGTTTTTAATATAATTTTGTGGTTCTCATTATTTGTAAGTCATATTATTGCTCGAATAAGAAAAAAATTTTTGCTCTAACAATAATAACTTCTTATCCATAGTAGCCCCTAATTTTTGTAAGTTTGCTAAAATTAGTCCCTTATCTTTTTTTTCCCTTGTTTAAAATAGTTTATTATGTTTTATTTTATGACAAAATTGGTCGCTTATTTTTTTAATGTTGGCGTGACTTTGGTCACCACGTGAGAGCCTAGTTTTGTCAAAAGCCGAGTTGGGCATAATATTAGCAAAGTGATCTTCAAGCTAAAGAAGCTCAAAGTCTCCAAGTCCAATTGATGCTCAAAATTAGGAACGTAAATGAGTCGAGCTGACTCACAAGGATTCGTCAAAAAGCTCACCTCATTTCAAACTAGAGCCAAATCAAGCCAATTGTTTAGCTTAACAAGCTAAGCCCAAGTCGGATGAAGCTCGGACTCATAAAAGCTCGCGTGCTTGAATGAGCCTATCTTATTATAATGTACCAACATAAATGTCTAATTAAGTCAAATTCGAGCTTAACTAAACCAAGTTCAAGTGTAAATTGATTTGAACTAAGCATAAAAATAGAAGAGCTCACCCAAAGTTCGAGCTCAAACAACTAGTTACACCCAAGCCCATTACCAATTGAACCCGAGCCCAAAATTTTCGAGCTTGTTACACCCAAGCCCATTACCAATTGAACCTGACCCCAAAATTTTCGAGCTTAACAAGCTCCCAAGCATCACGCCTAAGCTCAAACTCACGTTTTTTTTTCCGATTATTATCAGTATAGCTGAAGTACAAACAAACAACTCAACAAAGTGAGTCCTGGGCCACCCCGTAAACTGGGTACAAGCTCATGTAATACCCTCAAGTCATAAATCAACTAGATTAAAGAAAATACATAACGAACGGTCTTAAGACCATCTACAATCGATAGAAAATTTCATAAACCCATATAACAAGCCAACCCATAATTTACTGAATTTTCCAAATTCGATAACCAACTTGTAATCCATTCACTTTCTAAGAACACTACGAACATATTAGTAATCGTATTAGTGGGAAGCTCAGCCTTAAGACGGGCTCCCTCCCAAAAATTAACGTATGCCACTTACAAGCAACAAGCACACGGTATTCTTTAGTAAAAGGCGAAAGAATAGTTCGCTCTGTGCTTACTGCATGACTGCAAGTTTCTTACGCATTACTCCTCGCCCGTTATATAGAGAAGTTGGTGGCAGCCTACTGTATAATAAGCCGATGTGGGATTCAAGTCTATTGGCTTATTCGAGTCTTTGTATTGGTATCATAATTTATTTATTATCCATATGAGTTGCCAATAAAATATACGATAAATTACATATTAATACCATAAGGTTATTTATATTTTACTACCTTGACCTTTTTTGGTAATTATAAAAAGGACCCTGACGTTTTGAAATTATTAAAAAGGACCCCGAGGTTTTATCGTTTTTAATAAAAAAAGACCCTCTCTGGCCTTCTGAAGTCATTTTCAAAGGTTTTTGGGTCATCTGATTTATTTCGATTCGATCTGAATTTCCGTGATAATTACCGGGAATGTTATTGGGCCACTCAGAATCATGATTTTTCCTATTTTGAAAGGCAAGTCATTTACTCTTATTTGCCGAAGAGGGTCATTTTTATTAATATGATAAAACCTTAAGGTCCATTTTAATAATTCTAAAACATCAAGGTTCTTTTTATAATTACCAAAAAGGTCAGGGTAGTAAAATATAAATAACTCTAAGGTTTAATAAATTAATTTTTTTAATTCATAAACTTTGTGAAGTATGTTTCTTAGTCAAATAAGTTACGTGTATTTAATAAAATAGTTTAAACAAAAAAATGAAAGAATGAAAGTGGGGCCTATTTTTCACCCTTACACATCGCTATTTGGATTGACATGTAATTTTTTGGACTAAAAATTTAATACAGCGGACCTTGGGGTATTAATATGTAATTTACCCTAAAATACACTTCATGATTATACCTATAATTAATCCAAAAGAATACACAGATAAATCGTATAATTTAAAAAAAATGTTGAAGATAATATAATATATAAGGTGTAATATTAGAATAATAAAAAAAAAAGAATGAATTGAATTTTTCAGAAAGTCACTTCTAAAAGTCCAAATTTTTTAATCAGTTACTTTAGATCATGTTAATAACTATCTGTTATATATTACATGACTTCCGTGTGGATTTTAGCTTACATTTTTTAGTGCACATGAAATATGTGTTAAAACTAGTCAAACTGGTAATGCATTCACGTGCTCCATCCCCAACTAGGTTTTGATCCCGAGGGGTTTAAAAGAAGTGACATCGAACCTTGGTGGGGAAGAGGGGTGGAAAATGTTTTGCTACGTTATTTGGGTGTGTACGAGTTTCTTGTTCAATCGAAGAAAGTCGTTCTCAAGTTTATGGCGTACTATGCTTGATTTGGGTGCAGTATGCAGTCATTGATAGACTAGCTTCCCTCCTTTTCCTCTTTATATTATTGATAATTTTTGTGCGTTTGTCTTGGTTTGGCAGATTGTAACAGGCTTTATCCGTCCTATCGTCTGCTCGTATTCATATAGATCCAAAACATCCACTCAATAATTCATAAAGAATCCATGTTTTGAACAACCAACTTAATTTTTTTTATCACAAACAACCAACTTAACTAATTATGTTAGGAAAAATTCAAGAGAACAGGTATTATTCAATCTGCTTTAAGGCGTGTAACGAACCATTTCCTTAACATTTCGGGCTTATTGAAATAGTCTTTGGAATACAATGACAACCTAACACAAAGAAAGAAAGAATGTAAGAATGATGGATTTCTGAGATTGACAAGAATAAAAGCAAAAAGAGCAACATTCCCAATGCCCCAACGACTCCCGCCTAAGCAGGGTTTGAGGGGTGGATGTACGTAGTCTTCCTCCTTCAAGATGCTACCCTGAAGGATGGCTGTTTCCGAAAATTTAGTAAAATTTTCGATGTGGGATTGGGATAGATTTGTCAGGGCCATCTGCTCTCTCTTGCCTTACTATTGTATGATACCGTACTATTTGTACGTCGTTGTGCATAATCTTTGTCTAATTTGATGATCATTGCCAAAAAGACGGTCTTTTCTTGTGTTGGCAGAATGAGTATAGGATCAGCTAAACGTTCTTCTCAATAATCGGAAAGAGAGCGCCGTAAGGGGGTTCTTATGAGGCAGACGCTCCACGTACAAGTTTGAAACCGAGCTTTTCCAGTGGCCTTATGTTTAGCCAAGCTTCTTTTCGGAAACAAGTCGTTATATGTTTGATATACTCTTTGGATAACTAGGGGTCAGCGAAGTAACAACAAATCCACTCTGAACTCGTCAGTGACCCAGGTTCGAAGCTCATGCAAGGCTCAGATTATGAAAAAAAGATCTGAGCCTTTCGGATACGGATTGTTGGCTCTCTTCCCCAGGTTCTTCGCCATCATAATCATCGTCGTTTTCATATACTAGACATACTCCCCACCTCTTCAGCTCTATTCCCTCGTCGCCCGGGAATTGTTTGGCAACCTGCGTAGAATCAAATAAGGTTGCTATATAACGTAATGACTATTATGTAACAGACTTAGAGCTAGTTCTTACACAGATTGATTGTTATGCAAGGATAAAATATAAGAGAAAGCGCTTGAACTATTGTTTGAGATCGAAGTCACTCCCCTTCGACTAGCAATTGAAAAGGTCTTAATTTGTATTGATTAATTAGACCCTCTATTGCAAATCTGTAAAGTTTTTGTATCTCCATCAATAACCATCACGTGCATCATTGATGTGGAAGGTCTAACAAAAATTATTTAAGTGATATACATGCAATTATGATTGTCGAGACTTACAATTTAAAAAGAAACTATAAACTGAAAAAGAGCGTTTGATGAAACTGAAAGTTGAGAGAATCACATTGATTTCAAACAATAGTATAGGAGATTGCAGACCACTATTTGGCCAATGTCTATTACAGTATAAAATTATTCTTAAGCCTTTACTTAACAACTTAAACCTCTGGTATGGTTGGCCTATACTTCCTTCACCAAGTATAAAGAGCCTCTTTAAGTAAAAGGTCTCAAAATCGAATCACAATAATCTACTCTCTTAATACTGATATAATTTCGACACAAGGTACGAATTGGGTTTTTCACCGTTCATGCATTAAACTCAATGAGCATTTGCTAACAACTAAAGCTTTTTCATAACTAGTTACTCGATGTTAAGGACTCTATGTATGAGTCAAGTAAAAAAGTTCACGTCAGAGTTTCAAGAGATTAACATATAAGCCTAGTGGGCTACTCCACCTGATGTGAATTGGTTTTAGGATAGAACATCACTTAGGCTTATATGTGGATCTTATATACGTGCCAACTCCATGGTACGGACCTGTATCGTGTCACCGTCTCGTAGCATAGACACCAAGGGATGGTACTCTTTGAACCGGCATAGGTACAGCTGATCTTCACTTGTTCTTGGTACCCCCTTTAAGTCCAGCGTTGTACAAAATATGGTTGCACTTAATCTCATGATCTTTGCTTGCACACCCACCAGCGTCGGTACGTGAGCCCGTATAGCATCCAATCTCAAGAGGTTCACAGAGACAACGACACCCACAATCACGTTTTTAATTGCGAGGTTCGGATGTCTCGAATAAACCACATCTTGCATAAACCACGTTGGAATTTGACCACCGGGAATGCTCAATGAGTTTAAGCTCCTCAATGCAACCTGCTTATAGGATAAGAGTCTATTTGGTCAAGTTTTTTTTTCAAGGAAAGAACATTTTTTCAGGATTTAAGTGTGTTCGATATGTAAAGAAAAGTGCTTTTAATAGAAGCAGAAGCCGTTTTTATACTTTTAAATAAAAGTGAGAAAATAATGGTTATCCTTTAAAATGCAGAAAGAGAGGTACGATTGCATCTTACCCGACCCAGTCGTCTTCCAACAGATAGCGTTCCCAAGTTGCAGCCACCCATGTAGAGTCTTCTTAAAGATATCAAACATTCAAGACCAGGAACATCCACTAATCTCTCACAATTGCTGAGCTCCAATTCTTGCAATCTCACAAGACATGAAACATCGCATATGTGTTCTAGCTTATAACAATCTGCAGCATTAACCTCTCTCACACTTTCAGGTAATGAAGGTACCGACTTAAGCTTCTCACAGTGATTTAAAAGCAACCTCTGCAGAACTGAGAGACCTCGTAAATCTGAAGGGAGTGTCTCAAAATTATTATATCCGAGATTCAAAATTGTCAGAGACGATAACTGGTTGAAATCATCTGGAATTGGATAAGAAATCTTCCACGCGCGAGCATCAAGTTCTTCTAAACGAGTGAGATTTGAGAAGGAAGTTGGAAGAGAAACTGGTCTAAAAGGTTCCATTAGTGTTTCAGGAACATCAAGATCGCGGTGGGTTTTCTTCATTTTCAATACCATGAGGTGTTCGAGCAACCCAAAGCTTTCGGGTAATTCAGTTACAGAAGTTTCCTCTATCTCGAGTTGGCACAGAGATTTCAACCGTCCGAATGAATCTGGCAGTTTACATAGCTGCTGGCATTTGTTCAAGTTTAACCATGTAAGCTCATCCAAGTTTGATAGAGACTCTGGGAGCTCCATAATGGGAGTGCCTCGTATGAACAAGATTGAAAGACTCGACATGCCTCCAATTGACTCAGGCAACGATGTCACATGAGGACAGTTTCTTATCTCGAGCTTTTGAATGAATTTCAAGCAACCAATCTCGCCCGGGATTTCTGGTACCGATGTGTTGTCGAGTTGAAGCTCGACAAGGGAAGCTAATCCACCCATTGTCAAAGGCAACGCTCGAAGAGAAGTACAGTAACCAAGTGATAAAACCTTTAGATAAGATAGTTTACAGATGGAGGCCGGCAAATGTTCCACTGAACTATGATTTAGTGACAAATTTACTAAAGATGTGAGGTTTCCAACAGAATCGGGAATGGAAGCAAGAGAAGTACATCGAACCAAGCTCAGTGTCTCCAGACTTGACAATGACCCCATAGATTCAGGTAACTCTCGTATTGGAGAAGCATCAAGATAAAGCTCCCTTAGAGAACCCAGTTTCCCTAACCATTCGGGTATGTTGTGTAACTCTCTGCATGCATTCAAACTGAGCAGTTCGAGTTGTGTAAGACGGAATAAATATCCGGGCAACTCTGTTATTGCAGTACCATCAGCAAAAAGTCGTGTTAATGATTTCAAGCTGCGTACGTCGTTTGGTAATGTGGTCAATTTATAGCAACCAGAAAGGATTAGCTCCTCCAGATTTTTTAGCCCGGTTACGTCTCTGGGAAATTCAATAAGGTCATTACAGTCTCTAAGATTCAAGTGAACCAGAGAGCTCATATTACCGACTGACCCAGGAAGTTCACGTAATCTGACACAGCGCTCGAGAATCAGTTTTTTCAAGCGTTGATGCCCAGATAAATCAGGAAGAGTAGTTAGATTGGAACAGCCATAGAGGTTTATCACAAGCAAGTTCTCAGCAACCTGCCAAACGGAAGAAAGTCACATATACAATCTAAACTAGTCAGAAGCTGTTTAAAAAAACTCTAGCAGAGCTGGACTCTTGACCTATCTAGAGTCCCACGGCTCTTTTGCATATTTTTTTTAATTTTTTACCGGTTCAAACCTGCCAAGACTAGACCCAGAGCTATGACCCACCTAAACCCACCTGGGTCTGACCATGTCACTCCCATCCATGGGTCAAGTTGGTTCAGGAGTTTTTTGCCTTTGACTTCGTACACAACCTGCCTGAACATACAAGCATGACAGACAAGCGTGTGAAGCGGGCCATGATTCAGGTCGACTGACAAGGAGACATACAAGCATGACAACTACCTTTTTACGAAACCGAGGCCATCTCCATCCCCATAAGCATTCAATCTTGCTCTTAGAGAGATCGAGGACTGTAATTTCTTGAGGGATATTACAAGGCAGCGATTTTCGAGCACACCCTTTCCACTGCAGCCACTTGAGTTCCGTGGGCATGTATTTGAAGTCTCCCTCTAACTTCACATGATTGATCTGAAGCAGTTTCAAGTTTGCCAAAGGCTCAAATGATTCTGTACAAAGAATAGTTTTTTCACCTTCATCTTCTGCATACCCAATACACTCTCTGAACTTTTCTCTGACGTATATAATGCCATTTGTGATATTGGGATGTCTCTCGAAGTTAGTCCTAGCTATCATCGCGCTAGTTAAATCCTCTGCTAATCGCTTGGATTCAAGGTCGAGTACAATGCCACGCACAAGTCCCGTCCCCTTTTAGATACACAAGAAACAGACAGACAAGCAAAACCAGATTAAGAAGAAGTAATTGGTAAGAAGAACATACGAGGTTGGTTCAGGCGGTAAGGCACTTGGACTTGATGCCTCATGAAGCGTAAGAATGAGCTTTGAATTCCACTATTGGGTTATGGAATCAAATAAAGGTCCTCGCGTCACCTAATCGTCATTGTGTAACTGAGTTTTGAGCCAGCCACTCGTATTGGTACTTCTCGAACGATCACCACAGTGCGTACATATCCTATTTTTATTTACTAAAACATCTTTATAAATGTTATTTTACGTTTAACTTCTTAAAAAGGGGTATAAATTATTGATTGGATAGTAATTCATTCAAATTCTTGTAAACATAAGGCTTAAAAGCAATTTATGTTTCCAAAAATACAACCGACACAATAGCCATAACCTGTCATTTAATGTTCGCAACACTTCAACTACAATGAAGCTAGTTCATAGCGCCCTTAGGCTTACGTGTTTGTTGACTCTGCTGCCTTATTGTTACTTGTTGCTTGCATATGCTTGATTGTTGCTTTATTGTTTCATTTTTGTTTTTTGGGTTGGGGGGGCTCAGACACAACCTCCCTTTAGGGTAACACCCTGAAGGGGTAAAGCTACGTACATCTAACCCATCCCCCCGAAACCCTGCTCTAGCGGGAGCCCTTGTGGCACTGGGTTTGTTGCTGACAGTTCAACCACAATAGTTACTGTGAACAAGATTGGCAATGTTCCATGGTCATAAGCTGGCCCAGATATCCTGATTACCCGAAAAGGAAAAAGAAATAAGCTAATGACTTTTTACCTTTTTATACTTCAGCACCTTCCAAATGTCATCAAACTCCCATAGTCTACTGCGATTCCCAGGATCATGAATGCTACCTTCTATAACTATTTGGCTTCCCATGTCTCTAATCTGATCATGCATCCACAATTCATTGTCTTCAGTTATCTTTACGAGCGATTTTGCCACCAGGTTTCCGATGGCTAACTCGGGTGCTTCAAAACCACAACCCTCTAATATATCGATCACATCCCCTCTCTTCATCATTGTCCGAAGAAATAAACACGCGATGTCGAGAAATATACACTTTTCTTGATCATGTAACCCCTCAAAACTGATTTTTAACACATCTTGAAGTTCAGAAGGACGAATTTGTCTCAACTTTTTTAATGATTCCTCCCATTCCTTCCTTGTCCGCTTTAGCAAAAACGAACCGAACACTTCTAGTGCCAATGGTAGGCCCTGTGTGAGACGAACAATTTCTTGGGAGATAGGCGAAAACTCTGACGCCTGAGGTATTCTCCTCCCTAAAGAATAGTAACTAAACAGTTCCAATGACTCTTCCTGACTTAGCCTTTGCACCTCATAAAACTCGATATGAGTACCAGCATCTAGCACTTGTGCATTTCGACTCGTAATTACAATCCTACTCCCATCGCAAAATTGTCCTTTATCAATCCCCAACGACTCAAGTTGGTCTGCAGTGCTTACATCATCCAAAACTATTAAAACAGGCCTTTCGTAAACTATCCTTCTTATCATTCTCTTTCCAGCATTCTCGTTTTCTACTGCTAGAGTATGATTTTCTTCGGAAAGGTCGCGAATAAGTTTCTTTTGTATACCAAGAAGACCTTCGTTTGCCATTTTCTCTGTGAAATTTGAAATGAAAGAGCGGGTTTTGAAGTGAGTAACGAGTTTGTTGAAAGCAGCTTTAGCGACAGTTGTCTTCCCTATCCCAGGTGTTCCATGAATCACAAGGACTCGAACGCCCTTACTTTGGAGGCTTAATCTCGTTATCACTGCATCTACACGGGTGTGGAGCCCAACGGTACAGTCGGACATGTCCTGTGGGGTTCGGTTTAGCTCTTTCACAACCCTCTTGACTACACTTCTTATTAGATGATCTTTGTCATCACTGCCAATAATTCAAAAAATAGCAAATCAAAAGTGTTAGATATTAATTATGAGTCAACTAGTCAACCACTATCTTATATGTTGAGACAAAGTAGGTAGAATCTCATCTGAATAGAGTGGATATAATCCTACAATAAGAATGAATAAGGCATTAAATAGGTGAGTCATAAGTGGAGCTCGTTAGGATTGAGGCTCGCTCATCGACATTTTGCTGAGCTCAAGGCCTCAAACTCAACAAGCTTTAAGCTTTGAATTCAAGCTCAGATGGTCATGAGTTTCAGCCAGGCTGGACTCAGTTAAGCTCGAACTTAACTAGGTGAGTATCAAGCTAACCCCATCTTATCTAGACTCATTTAAGCTCTACCCAAGCTCGTTAAGGCTTGACCCTGCTTGAACCGAGTTACAAGTTTGTATTGCAGCCAAATGAACATTCGTAGTGGTGGCCAACGGGCCGGGTCGAGTAGCAGGCCAGGCCCGGCCAGAGCCCGGTATACCTCGGGCCGGGCCACGGGCCAAAAAAATGTTGGGGCTGGGCCCGGCCTGGCGAGAGAGCCATTTTTGGAGCAACAAGAGCCTCAGCGGCTCTCAAATTAAAAAAAAAAAAAAAAAAAAAAAAAATTATATATATTTTTTTTCTATAAATACTTAATCCTCTCCAACCTATTTCCTCACCAAATCTTCAATCCTCTCTTCTCTCTCTATACATTCATCATCTCCCATCTTATTCAACTTTGCTAATTGCAAAATTGTGCTCTAAAGTTCGAAGTTCGTAAAGTGTTTGGCTGAAATTCGAATTTCATTGTTCTCTTGTTTCAGTAATTTTAGTATCGCAATTTTATTTGGTTCGCATTTTTAGTTATTTAATTTGCATTACTACTTGTATTTTATAAATACTAATCACTTATACTAATATGGCACACAACTCTTCATCATCCTCTGGAGCCGGTCATGCTACTTCTAGCTCTTCTCGGCCACCCAAAATCCCTAAAAGGAGTAGAATTGTCATACTTAATACGGAAGAACGAGCTTTTATACAACCAGACCCATCACCCCCATACACTGATGATAGCATAGATTATGACTTTTCACAACAACAAGATTATCATGAGTCGGGTGGTGGGGTTGGAGACTCACAAACTGATGAGGAACCCATGCCCACCACCGAAGCCCAGCCTGAAAGTAGTTTCTCTATTAGTAGGCATACAACTAGTGGGGTATGGAATCACTTTACCCTCAATAGGACAACTAATAAAGCAACTCGTAAATTATGTGACCCACCTAGGACTTTTAGCCATCAACCTGGCAGTGGGACAGGCACATTAAGCAAACATATAATTAGGTGCCACCTCAAGCAATGCCCAGATAAGAGCCAACAACGTCTAGTACAGCAAGTGACCGGTGCACTTGCTAATTTTAGGTTCTCTCAAGAGGGCAACCGAAAGGGCCTAGCTAAATATATAATTTTGGGTGAAAGGTCTTTCAATGTCGGCGAAAACCCATATTTCGTCGACTACCTCCAACAATGGATGAACCCCACCATTGTGAGGATTCCTCGAAACACCGTAAAGCGGGACGCTTTTATGTTGTACCACAGTATGAAAGCTGGGGTCTTAACACTTTTTGCGACGAACACGAGCATGTTCTCGTTGACGTCGGACATATGGAAGTCGAAACCTGGCCAACCTTATATGTGCATAACGGCACACTGGATCGATGACTTCTACATCCTCCAAAAGAGAATAATTCATTTTAGTATTTTAGATTGCCCCCACACTGCCGAGATAATTACGGGTGCGATTATGTCGGCAGTCCACGACTGGGGCATAGAGCGACGTATCTTCAGTATTACGTTCGACAATGCTACCAACAACACTGCATCTGTTACACATTTAATTAGGCACACGAGACCCACGTTAGGTGGGAAGTTTTTCCATATTCGTTGCATTTGTCACATTTTGCATTTAATGATAATGGATGGTTTAGAGCTTGTAAACGCATCCCTTAAGATCCGTAATAATATCTATTAAATCATCCGGCACTAGAAAAAAAAATTTAGAAATTTATGTAGGTTGCATGGCATAGAATATAAACAGTTCAAATTAGACTCTCAAACTAGGTGGTCATCTAGGATAGAAATGTCAGAGCGCATTCTACCATATAAAGACGTTATGATGGAATTCGCACAGGACAATCGCCCAGAATGGAGCAATTACAACCTAAACGGTATACATTGGGAGACAATAGATGAAATTTGTAAAAATTTTTGCATGTTTAAAGAGGCCACGACATTTTTTTCAGGTTGCTACTATCCGACCATGCCTTAAGCAATATCAAAATTGCTTGATATCGTAAATTGGATGGCGGGTAATGAATCCAACCCCATTTTGTTCAAATCGATTAAGGCAATGAAAGAAAAGTTTGCTAAATATTATTCTAAACTACATCTGACATACTGCTTAGCAACTATTTTAGATCCTCGTTGTAAACGCGGGGGTATAAACTTGTTTTGCCAACATTTTTTCAAATATTCATATCCTAGTCTCAATATCGACACTTTCATTGCCGAAGTCGATAACGACTTGCATAGTTTATTTTCTCAATATTCCCGTAAATTAGCGTCCAATAATCCATATCTTAGTACTGCTGCAGTAGGATCTTCCACATCTAGCGGAAGTAGTTCACACACGTCATATTCGTGGAAGCTGTTGGAGTAATTTACGCCCACAGTAGCCCCCACGTCATGTGACGAGCTAGATTCTTATTTGCAGACACCGTTGGTCCATATTTTCGGGCCGCCTGCCAACCCGCATTTTGACCTTTTACAATGGTGGAACACAAACCAAGCCCAGTATCCCATGCTTTCCACCATGGCACGTGATATACTAAGTTGCCCGGTGTCTTCAGTAGCATCGGAGTGTGCTTTCAGTCTTGGTGGCAGGTTGCTTGGAACGAAGAGGGCGAAGCTATCGCCATCGAGCTTGGAGATGTCCGTGTGTTGAAGGATTGGCTGCTAGCTGAAGCAAGGGATCAACAGAGAATAAAGCTGGATTCATCGAACGATGAAGAAGACGACCGTACCACTGATACGTCAAACGATGACAACCCCCCCACCCATGCGACTAATATTAACACTTTTATTTGTCAATTATTTACTTTTAAATATTTACGTCAAAAGACGACCGCACCCCCCATACGTCAAACTTTGTATTTTTTGATAAACAAATTTATACTTTTAAATATTAGGCTCCAACTGCGTTATATTTGTACTTGTTACGTTATTTATTTACCATTATTTTTTTTGATAAGATATTTACTATTATTTACTATTACTTATTGTATATTTTATTTTATTACATATATTTAGCATTTTTTTTTTTTTGAACATGTATATTTAGCAATATTAGTGCTTGATAAAAAATGTATTTGTATCTCATATTATTTATCAATGAATTATAATAATTTTAGTACAAAACGACTTTGTATTATTTAAATTTTGCTTTTTTTTTTTTTTTAAAGCTGACGAAAGCGGGCCAACCCGGGCCCCCCCGGCCCGCACTATAGCGGGCCCGGGCCGGGCCCTGCCCTGGAGGCCCCCAAGCCCGGCCCGTGGCCACCTCTAAACATTCGTATGACAGCAAGAGAGAGAAAGTGTATCAAAAAACTAGCTATGGCAAAAGCTTAAACTTATCAATGATGACCTATGACTAGTTTTACAATGTAGCATGTTCTTCCGTGCAAATGCCAATTAAAGTGTTTAGTTATATTAACATGAAGATCGGAATCTATTAGTATATCAACTTGTGACCTTGGAGGTGTTCTATCATCCTAAGAAATGAATTATTCCAAAAACTAAATCAAACCAATGATGCCCACTCAAGTTATTTATTCCATTGATCCCTAATGTTTGTTTATTCAAAATGGTCCCTTATCTTTTCTTTAATTCAAAATGATTCCTCATGTTTATAAATTTGTTCAAATTAGTTTGTCATCCTTTTTTTTTTTCCCCAAAATAGTTCCTCTTTCTAATTTTTACCTAATTTCAGTTATGAACTCACAAATGGACCTATTGAGCAAATAATAATAATAATAATAATAATAATAATAATAATAATAGTAATAGTAATAGTAATAGTAATAGTAATAGTAATAGTAATAATAATAATAATAATATAATAAATTATTATTATTATTATTATTGTTATTATTATTATTATTGTCAAGTTGCCCTTCAAAACCTCGCGAATTTTAAATTTTGTAATTTTAAAGCCCTACATATAAGTTAACAAATAATAAAATAATAAAAATAAAATAATTAGTACCAAGATGGGCGACCTCCTATGAAGTCCTCATGTTGCACCCCTTAGGTTAGAGGTTCTCGGCTTTGAAGGGCAAAGGCTGTGTACATCCACCCCCAAGACCCTGCTTAGTCAGAAGCCCTTGGGGCACTGAAAATGTTGCTTTTAATCACGTTAAATGCAACACTAGTAACATAAAATTATACGTAAAAATGCATCCCGAACATCGCACGAGATAACATTAATAACTCAATTACACTCTAGAGAGAGAAAATGGGGGGAGAGAGAGAGAGAGAGAGAGAACCGTGATTCAACGAAGGGGAACCCAGCCTTGTTACCCACATTGTACAGCGCATTCTTCCATTTCAACACCTTCTCTATCCCTCTCTTCTCCCTGTGCTTCTCAAATGCCTCCTCGAAGTGCACCCCTCTCTGCCACCTGATACGAACCAAATCATCATCATTGAATTCAATCAATACAACTAATCAATCAATCTACAAATAGAATTCATATAGTATATTGTATTAACCAAAGAGGGTACCAACACGCCGTCACCGAATCCCATTAGAACTTCGAACTTAAGCGTTCTTGGGCGAGAGCAGTACTAGGATGGTGACCTCCTGGGAAGTCCTCACCCTCAGGTTGGGGGCACTCGTAAATAGCCTTTCTTCAGGGGTAATACCCTGAAGGGGCAAGACTGCGTACATCTGTCCCCAGACCCTGCGTACATCTAAGGGTGTAAATGAGCCGAGCTGGCTCGGGAGGTAATAAAGCTCGAAAAGCTCAACTCGCTTTGAGCTTGAGCTGAGCCGAGCTGATTCGTTTAGCTTATCGAGCCGAGCCCGACCCTACTAAAGCTCGAGCTCGTAGGCTCGTGAGTCTAAACGAGAGCAGGCGAGCCTTTTTGTTATAGTATATTTACTTAAATATTGCTCAATGAAGCCATATTGGAACTTAAATGAGCCAAGCCCGAGCTTAAGCGAGCCCATATTGGGCTTAAATGAGCCGGAATATTGCAAGCTTAATGTGAAGCTTACCGAGTTTAGATCGAGCCGAGCCAAGCCCGAGCTTTTAACAAGCCGAGCTCGAGCCTTGGCTCGAATACACCCCTACATACATCAGGTATGTTGCATTATGCATTGATATAGCATATTGCATTAATCTCAGCATAAACCGTACAGTATAATATAGTAGAGCACACGTATAAAACTAGGGAGATAGAGAAACTCGATTGATGTTCCAAGCCTTATTTACGAAGTTAAGGATACAAAGTGTGAAAATATCTTTTTTACATAATAAAGTATTTGACTACAAGTTTAAGAAGAAATATATCAATTATAATTACAAAATTGACATAATAATATAAATCAACCCATGGTGGGTCATGGTGGAGAAGAACGATGAGTGTAGCAACTCATGAGCATAAAAAAAAAATTTAATCTTAATATAATCTTTCTAAAGTATTTTCTTGAAATAAGTTATGAAAAGATCTAGTCTTATATCCTTTTGTAGTTAATTATTAAACATCATTTTTATCTCACAATTTAAGCAGCAAAAAAAATGTAAAAATTTTTTTTATGTCAACTAAGTGCAAGTCATACAGTAAATTATAGTTTTCTCATTGTTTTAAGTTGTTAAAAAGTTAAACCAGATACATCTTGAATACTTAAACTACCCCTCACTTAACTACTATATCTCGATACCTCACATCCGAGGGGTCCACCCCGTAGAACACCGGCACAACAAGTATCCCATTGTCGATTATTCTAGAAAGTTCCTCCAAGCACCACCGCGATTCGGCGTACTTCGGCGATATAACCGCCACCGCCGCCGCCGAGTCGTCGATCGCCTCCAGTAGACCCGCCGGAATGTCTTCGCCGCGATCTAATCCCTCGTCGTCCATGAAAACCCTAACTCCGCCGCCGTCGCCGGCCGCGAGGAGCGCGTGGTAGAGTGGGAGTGTGAGCGCGTCGCGCGTGTCTGCGCCTCGGAACGTGAGGAAGACGTCCCATTTCTTGCGTGATTTCAGCACCGATGGAGGAAAATACGACGGCCTTTCGGCAGTTGGTTGCTCCATTGATGGTGAAGAAAAGTTGGGGGGAATGATGAAATTGAGTGCAGAGAAAGGACGGAAGCTATGGGAAGAGTTATATTTGTGGGCTTTAATTAAAAGCTAACTGTACCGTTTAATTTATTAGTTTAATAAAATTTATTTATACTATTAATTTTTTTTATTTTTATAATTTTATTTAAATTAATTTCTCATCTTATTAAATTTATTTAAATTAGGTACTTATTTTTTTATTTAAAATAATCCTTTATATTTTATTTTATGACTAAATTAGTCTGTTATGTTATGATCAAAATTAGGTAAAATTAGAAAAATAAGGGATCAGTTTTGTCATGAGATAAAACATGAGGGATTATTTTAAACAAAATAAAAGGTGAGAAACTAATTTTTACAAATTTAAAAAAATAAAGGACTAATTTGAACAAAATAAAAGATGAGGGACTAATTTGAACAAAACTAAAAACATAAGGGACCGATGTTGTAAATAACTCGTTTAATAACTGTTTATGAAATTTGTAAAAATTTAATAACGGTTACCATCCGTTTGAAATTAGATAACTGGAATATTGGTTATCGATTAATTATCCAATATTGGAGGGAAGCTATGGGAAGAGTTATATTTGAGGAAGTTCACTATACCATTTAATTTATTGGTTTAATAACATTAACATACACTATTAGTTCTTTATTTTTCAATTTTTTATTTAAATTAATCCTTGATTTTTTTTTATTTATTTAAATTAGTTCATTATTTTTATAATTTTATTTAAATTAATCTCTCGGCTTATTAAATTTGTTTAATTTAATCTTTCACTTGTTTTTAAAATCGTTCCTCATATAAAATTACCCTCTTTAGTCCAAAAAAATTATAGATTGATCCTTTTTTAAATAAGAATAATTTTATCTTATAAAATATAATTGCTCTATCCCTAATTTTAATGCAAAGTCTTTGGCGAAAAGGAAATGTACCTTTTTCTATTCCGTGGCGTCTCCACTTGGACGTGTTTTCAAATTTAATTGACTTCGTGGCCGTCACGTTCTTAAAAAGTAATCAAGTTTGTTTCTAGTTAGATCCTTTCGAATTTCGGATTTACTAATTACGATTTGTTCATTTCGAGTTTCAGGTAAACTCGGGTTCGGGTTTAGTTGCTTTGTATGGTATCATACTCAAGTTATATCAAATTTTGAGTTAATTAGATGCGTTCATGTTAAGTTTACATGGGTCGGGTTTGAGTTAGATAGGATGATTTAGGGCTCGAGTCATCTTGATTTTAGATTAATCAATTTGCATCATTTCTAGTCCAGTTTACTTGGGTTGGGATGAATCTAGGTTAGATTAAGTTCTTTGACGTAATGTTTTGTTTTTAGTCATCTCTAGGTTTCGAGACTATTGGTTTGGTCTATCTCGCATTGTGAATCAACTCGATTTCGTCCCTTTCAAGTCAAACTCGAATCAAGTAGGATCTCATCTGGGATTTTGGGTCAACTTAGTTTTATTCATTTTACGTTTACTCAATCAAAATTTTCATCATCTACCTAATTGCCGAAACAAGCACTTCATACAAATTGCCTCAGTGTCATCGCCACACTAGTTGTAAACAAGCCAAGCCAAGCCTAAAACCCCTTGTTCGAACTCGAGCTTGATAAGGCTTATCGAGCTCGAGTTTGAACCAAGCTCTTATCTAGCTTTTGAATTTTTGCTCCAATTCAATTCGATAACATTTATTATGTTTTATACTCTACTTGTTAGGCTAATCAACCTGATCCAAACACGTTATCTCATTATCGAGCAAAATTGAGCTTAAAACCGAGTCAAGCTTGTTATCAGGTCGAGCTCCTTATTGAACTGAGTTATTCGAGTTATTATCGAGCCACTATTGAACTATTTTTTCAAGTTAATATTAACCGTAAACGAGCTCTGAACGAGCCCTCATCAAATTGTTCGTGAATGAGACGAGCTAAGCACTCGTTTGAACTCAACTTGTTAAGCTTATCAAGCGTGCTTCAACTCAGCTTGATAAGCTATCGAGCCCCGATAACAAAAACGAACGAGTGGTAATCAATTTCGAATACGGGTAGTTCATCGAAGGTTCGGGTGAGAACTGCTCCACAGGGGAGATAGAGAGAGAGAGAGCGGCAACATTCTTTGCAATGTCGCATGGTGCCTTCGTCTTCTGTCAATCTATGGATTCAATTCATGTCTCGATCGCCCTTTGTCTCCACGAACAGGTTCTCTCTCTCTATTACACATAAATGTGGTGTATTGTGCCCTAATTTGCGATAAATTTAGTTTAATTTCGAATTTGTTCGATAGATATTAGGAATTTTGATTTGCATTGTTTCTGTGTTGTTGTCTGGAAACTTAGGTTAATAAAATTTTCATTTGATTAGGATTTGAAGCTTTTTGGATTCTAATTTGATTGGAATTCATTCGAGAATGTATGTTGATACCGATCAAGCTTCGATTGGCTTAGATTGATGATTATACCTCTGAAACGTTGCAGTTCAAGCGCAAAAATTACAATCTAGGTTCTACCTTGGAGGAAATGAGTTTCAGTTGAAGCGGAGGCGTTTTTATCATCTGATTATTTCGGATTTGTTCTTATCCTATAGTTTTAGTAGTGATTGTTAAGAATTAGAATAGAATAATACAGAATAGATAATCTGAATATCAGAATAGTCGGTTTGTTATATAAAATAGATTTTGTTTTAAATGATGGTAAGAAGAAAGAAAGGGTTAGGTTCTTTATCTGATAGAAGAGAAATCTAAACTATCTGCTCTCAGGACCATAACTAAGGAATGATCCGGCTGGTATTTTCAAGTTGTAGGAGTATTAAGAGCATGGTATTGGTTAGCATGCCAATGATGAAAAGAGATTTACTTCACCTTGAAACTGAAAATACAAATATCATTCACAAGGGATTGAATGTCAATCAATAGAGTATACTCCCATCGAATAGCTTTAATTACCACCTTATGATCACGTTTTAATTCCACTAACTGAAAACCCATTATGGCCGCCTGATCCAACTCATATCTAACTGCTAACGCTTTCGCGACTAAGATTGAAGCATTTCCTGTACCTCTTGATCCTGCTAGAATCATCTTACCTTCTTGATCACGAATAATGAAACCAGTTGCTGTAGAGGCACCATACTTTGACGCATCAAATCATTCTTGATACAACCATCTCTAGGGCCCTTCCAGAGCCTCACTCTACTTACGGAGCGAGATTATCCTGAAAGAGTTTGTAAATGATAATAGTGATAAATTTCCTCAAATTGCCTCCTCCCCCACTTAGCAGAATTGTTGCTTGAGAACTTCTGTTGAATGTGTTAACAACATAAAACCATTCCTCAGTGTTCATCTAATAACTTAACTTTTAGAATAATTGGTTTTTTGATATGGTACTAGAGCCATGTTAACTAAGAAGCTGCAAAGTTTAATGCCAGTGGACACTACTCTTAATATGTATGTAGGCTTAGCATAGAGTATGAGACTGGCTTGTATTCCCGTGAGAGGATGCGCTATATGTATAAAACTACTCTTGGGCCTTCACCTAACGGTGAATGTCGATATTCACCGTGATGCACTTAGATTCATTGTAATCCTGTCCTATATGCTTTGTTGAGTTCTTTCCTCCTTTTCCTTGCTGCTACTCTCCTCTTTTTATTTGTTTTTTCTTTATGTTGTAAGACATTAAGGCTTTATGAAAATAGAAAGAATTTTCTTGATTTTTCATTTCTAGTTTTTCTTTTGATCTTTAGTTTCTTTTGTTTTTTTCATTTTTTCAATTGGAGAACACACATAGAATTGGAAAATGATAGAAGTTTTTTAGATTGAAAAATTGAAAAATGTATTCAAATGATCACCTTTTCTAGTTTTTGAAGAAAAATCAGAAAACTAAAAAATATGTTCAAATTAGGGCATTTTTTTTGTCTGACATCATTTTATCATTTTTGGATAAAGAAATTATAGGCATAATACTGATAAATTCGAAAAGCTCGATGACCTGATTACAACCTGAAATGAAGATTAGGTTAACTCATTCGATTCGAAAATGATCTCGAATATATCCAACCCATAAAAATTTGGGGGGCGGGGGTATCTTTTCCAATAGAATATGGAGAACTGAAAATTGTTTTCCGACTTCCTAATTGGAAAATGACCGAGTTGAACAAATCCTCTAGCTTGTCATTTTCCGTGAATTTTTTTTAAGAAAACTGCAAAATTCACTATCTAAGCACGCTCTTACCTAAGAATAAGATATGGCTGTTTTTGTCACTGGATCCCTTAGGTCGAAGCCTGGTGTACACAAAATAGGCCTACAGGTATCCCAAGCCAATTTGAAAAGATATGCTGCTAATGTAGAATAGGGAGCCCAAGTAGTAGATGGGCCATTTTGGATCAAGTCAGCTGGGCCTGGTGGGTCACTCATTCCATTTTTGGTCCCATTTCTGGATTGCCCTTCTCTTGGTTTGGAGGCTGGCTTGAACCAACAAGTGAAGGCCCAAAATTTCTCTCATGCAAATGTTCATTTAGGTAATTGGATTAAAGGTGTAAACAAATCAAATATTCAACGTACTACTTGTGTTTGAAATTTATTAGGGTGTGTTTGTGTTTGTTTTCGGGGTTTGATAGCTTATTGAGTTGAGTTCAATGAAGCTTGATAAGCGTAATGAGCCGATCTTGAACACGGGGTGCTTGACTTGTTAATGTGCATGAATAGTTTGTTAAGATTTTGATAAGAGCTTATTACCAATTTGATATTAGCTCAATAATGACTCGAAAATAACACGAATTGCTCGGCTCAGTTTTGAAAACACATTAATTTTATTTAATCTCAACTCAACTCGATAAAGCTAATAAGCCAAGTCGAGCCTAGTTTTGAAAACACCAATATCTTATCGAACTAGGCTTGAACAAAGATTTGGAAAGTTTGATAAAGGCTCGGCTCAAAATTCGAATTTAATAAGTCTTATCAAGCTCGGGTTCAAAACAAGGTACTTTACACCCCTAAGTAAGATTGAAGCGTCAACATTGTACTTTCTCGTTTTATGTCTTGTGTTGAAATTATATTAATGATATAGGACATGTACGTTGTATACAAAATTTTTGAATCATATATTTTACATTTTTTGCATCTTGTATGTATGTTTGATGTTTCCTTCCTTCTATTATTCTTTTTGCTTTTTTTTTTTTTTTTTTTAAAATATTGTCCATATGGATTATGGACAATTGAACAAAGGAAATGAACCTCTCTCCCCGCAAAGAAGAACGTTCAGTTACAGATTGCTGTTGGCCGTTAAGTTATAAATAACAATGCCATTTGTACCAAGTTAATGTCCACAATTTATGTATTAAATATATTTTATATAAAGTTATTAGCTTATAAGAAAGAAATTATTTAATATTTTATTTTAGGATTATTTACTCGAAAGTCCTGTACTTTACTAATTGTTTCAACTTAGTTTCTAAATATGTCAATTTAATCCATGTATAACATACTTTATGTCTATTTAGTTTAAAAGTAAAATTGACATTAAGTTGGTGATGGAAGTTTTAATGCTCGGGTGACGGATGAGTTTGTATTGGGCCATTTTTGGTTCATTTGAATAGTACATGACCAAACTGTTGTACGTTAAATCATTAATTGAACTTCTTTTTCATTATAGGACTAAACTGACACCATATATGCTCCAAAATTTTTTTTTTGACACAATATGAACCGATCTAAATTGACGCAATTAGTTTTGCATAAATAATCATATATTTATTTTCTAGTTATGATTTATCATATTTTTTTCAATAGACAAATTAATAATTTAAGATGGATCACATTTTCCAAGTTATAGAATTGAATGCAAGGCTACACTACACCTGAACTGAGTGGGTGAGTATAAGGCAGCTCCGAGCCCCATGAATGATGGATCAACTTGTCACCTTCTCTGGTACAACTTGTACCATAGCATGTACCAATACATGAATCACAGCAGGAATTGTTTATCTATTAAAAATATTCTTATCTTTTTTTTTATTATAATTTATATCTTGTGAATAGTTAGTTTGATTCCAATTACCTCTACTTATTATTATATTAAGGGTTATTAATGCAGAAGGTCCTTGTACTTTACCCAAAGTGTCAATTTAGTCCTTATACTTTTGATTGTGTCAATTTAGTCCCTGTACTATTTATTTCGTGTCAATTTAGTCCCTAACGTAAAATTAGCGTCAAGTTGTTAACAAAATTATTAATGCTCGAGTGACTACTGAGCTTATATTGACTTAGTGAATGAGTTTACATCGGGTCATTTGCATTTTACATAATCAAATCGTTAAAAATTATGTCGTTAACTTAACTTTAATTTCAACTATATGACTAAATTGACATAATTTGAATTGTAGAGGGACTAAATTAACACAATTAAAGTATAGGGACTAAATTGACACTTTGGGTAAAGTACATGGACCTTTTGCGTTAATAACCCTTACAGTAATATAATGGCAAAAATATTTTAGGACATAACATGATATAATCAACATTCTTAAATGTATAGGTTAGGCAGATCTCTCTTGAGCTTTTTTTTCTGTTAGTTTATATACTAAATATTATGTCGTTTTTTTTTTTTTTTTTGTAATTAAATCTAATCCAGTTTTGGAGTAAGCTGTTAGATTTGGTGTTATTATTAGGCTATACACCTTTTAAGAACGATATCTTGAATTTGAAACTTATCTTTTTTCACTCACTTTGATGTTTTAAGGACATAACATGATATAATAATAAACAAACATTCTTAAATGCACATGTTATGAAGTTTTCTGTTGTGCTTTTTCTGTTTTCCTTTAAGTATGTTGTTCTATAAGTGTATATACTAATTATTATGTCATTATTCTTTTTGTTGAATCTAATTCCATTTCGAGGTAAACTGTTAGATTTGTGTAACTATTAGACTATCCACCTTTTAAGACCGAGGTCTTGAGTTTGAAACTCATCTTCTCCCTCCTTCAGATGTTTTAAGGCATTGCTGTATCTCTTTACCTTCTCTAAGCAAAGTCCTTCGTGTATGTTTGCCTTAAAATAATTTTACCTTAGCATCAGGCATAGTCACACTTCAAATCTTATACATTATTGTGCATGTCAAAATATCAAATTATTTTTAAATTTTTATTTCATAGTTTAAGTTTGTGTAATAAATTATAACGGCAGCCCATCTCTTAGAAAGGAAAAAAGTGCTCAACCAACATCATCAATCAAGTTGCCTTTCACAATAATCCCTATATATATACTTGAATGCAAGCCAATCTATTCATCAAGTTTCAAATCAAACTCATTTCATATACTCTCTCAAACCCCATCTAAATAATCGACTTACAGTATACTACGCTCATCTCAACTCGTTTTTCTGTTCGCAATGTATCCAGCAAAGCTCTTCCTGGTAGCCCTTTCGGTGGCTCTATATCTAGAGTTGACCCTGTGCTTCGATTTCCATGACACTGAAATGAGGTCGGACCAAGCCCTATGGGGCTTGTACGAGCGATGGTCGACTTACCACAATGTGTCAAGGCAGGTTAAGGAGAAACATAGAAGGTTCAATGTGTTTAAGGCAAATGTGCACCATGTGTACAACACAAACACTATGAATAAGACTTATAAGTTGAAGTTGAACAAGTTTGGTGATATGAGTAACGAGGAGTTTAGATCTGTTTTTGGGTCCAAAGTCAAGCGTAACAAGGCATTGCCTCTGACAGGGTTTATGCATGAGGATGCAGTTGATTTGCCGGTGTCTGTTGATTGGAGGTTGAATGGTGCTGTCACCCCTGTTAAGTACCAAGGCACTTGCGGTGAGTCTCTGTATATATATCTTAAAAAATTCCAAAGAAGCTGTATATCTCGAAACTTAAATTATCGGGTGAAGCTTTAGGAATGATATGTACTTACACGTGTCTGCATGGGGATGGCACCAAACCCTGCTCGTATTTTACACAAAATTATGATATTAACTTAATCATTAGCTAACGGCATTTGAATTTGAGACGTCTTTGTCAAAGATGCTCTCCTTGTATATACCTTATACAAAACTATGTTTAGTAATTAAATTCATAACTTAAAGGACCTGATACCTGTAAGATCAAAAATATACGCACTTATTTTAAGTAACCAACTATTCGAATGTTTATACGATTATGTAAAAGTTCATGAATGATTTTGTCGATGACAATATTATATAAAAATGGGTGCAGGAAGCTGCTGGACATTTTCAAGCGCAGGGGCGGTGGAGGGAATAAACCAAATAAAAACGAAGCAGTTGGTATCATTGTCAGAGCAGGAGCTATTGGATTGTGTCCCTGATAGCTACGGTTGCAATGGTGGGTTTGTAGAGCATGCCTTTGCCTTCATCACTCGTATTGGCGGCAGCACCTCGGAGCAGATCTACCCTTACGTTGGCGTGAAGCGGCTATGTGACATTACCAAGGTTCTATATGTACATCTGTTTATCTACTCGTGTACACATCTATATCAGGAAACTAACTATTCTAAGAGATTGAGCTGTTCGGTCAAGGTTTTGAAGTTATTTATCTGTTATTTATTCGACTTCAAGCGTGCATGGTGCATGCATATGCCCACTTCATATTCTATGGGCATATGCCCATTATATGAACACCAATAAAGTTCAGTCTCACGCACGCCTTGTGGGACTATCTATTATTTTTAAAGCATAAATAACGTATAGGCTTATTGATATCCTGTGCTTGAAGTATATTATAATTAAGAGTAAGGAATGTCGAAAAGTAGGATCTAATATCATGCTTATAATGAAGTGACTGCTCGAAAAGTTTTAAGTTGTCGAATAGTTTTGTGCCATCTAATATACTTGATTTGGTTTTCACAGACAATTCATCCAGTGGTGAAGATTGATGGTTACCAAATGGTACCTCCCAATGACGAGAACGCTTTACTCAAAGCTGTTGCGAATCAACCTGTCTCTGTTGCAATTGATGCAATGGGCCATGATTTTCAATTTTACTCTCGGGTAATCCACTTTATATAATAATGTATTAGTAATGATAGTTTGCTTGAATTCCGGGATGGCAAGATAGAAGTGCATATTTAGCAGACTCTTCCTGCTATTCTTTTAAGTTTAATGGAGCTTACCTGGTCTAGTTTTGGTCATTAATAACGATAATTAATCTCGATTAATGATTGATTTACAGGGAGTATTCACAGGACAGTGCACTACAAACTTAAATCATGCAGTGTTGATAGTGGGTTACGGTCAAACACAAGACGGGACCAAGTACTGGATCGTCAAGAACTCGTGGGGCACAAACTGGGGAGAACAAGGCTACATTCGGATGCAGCGTGATGTCGTTTCCCAAGAGGGTCTCTGTGGCATCGCAAAAGAAGCTTCTTACCCTATCAAATTGTAGTAATCCCAAACGGACTACTACCATCGACGAATATTTTTAAATAGAAGTAAAAACACACACGTGTGCACGTGCGCACATTGATTCATAGAGCTCAATTTGGTCGGAACTGGGCTTCGATTCATTCTTAAGCAGATTAATTTACTAGGAATAAGGAGGGAGAAATGCTGGGAGAAGAAAACTTCTCGTTAATATATAGTATAGATATAGATTAGAAGTCATACAGTAGGAAAATGTTATAGTGTAATCGTGTAACAGTTCGATTCTTTATACATGAAGCATGCCTCGATCAGTGTCCTTTTCTTTCTAGTTGAGTTTATTTCTTTTGTGGGTTTTCATCGGTTTTTATTGGAATTAGAAGTTACTTAGAGGGGTTAGGTAAGACTTTCTGTATTTTGAAAGAATTTCATTTTCGTATTTTGTCAATTTTCTGTCAATCAAACAAGAGGTAAAATCCCTACTTCCCATAAATTTATACTTCCTTCGTCTACTTTTTGGAAAACAAAGTAGGCCTTAGCATCTTACTATATCTATATTCCCTTCTCGACTCGACTCATCTTGTGGTGATGTTTTCATGTAATGCTTGTTTGATTTTTGTCTGCCATTTTTTTCCCCCTCGAAAATAGCTTCTCATTAGGGTCTCACCTTGAAGGGATAAGGCTGCGTACATCCTACCCCCTAGACCTTGTTTACGGGGGAACCCTTGAGGCACTGAGACTGGTATTATTGTTATTTTTTATTTTGTCCTACGTTTTCTTTTTTTTCTTGGATGTTTTTAATCTTTATTTTCTGATTCCCACTTTTATGCTATACTGTAATTGTGTCGCTAATTATTAGAAAAAAAAAAAAAACATTTTTCATATGGAATATTAAAAAGGGGAAATGAATCCCTCTCTCCTGCAGCAAAGAACGTTCAGTTATACATTGCCGTTGGCCGTTAAATTTTAAATAACATTCCTATTTGTACAAAATTAATACTCATTTTGTGTACGACATCTACGATAATTTATGTTATTAGTCCTTATATTTTATCTAACGTGTTAATTAATTCTTAAACTTTTAATTGTATCATTTTAGTCCTTGTACAATTGAACATGTTAGGGTTCATGTATCAGGCACTAATGCATCGGATCCCATTAGAACTTCGAAGTTAAGCGTGCTTAGACGAGAGTAGTACCAAAATGGGTGACCTTTTGAGAAGCCTTCATGTTGCACCCCTCAGGTTGAAGGTTATCGGAAACAGCCTCTCTTCAGAGTAGCACCCTAAAGGGAGAAGGCTGCGTACATCCAACCCCTCCCCCCGAGGACGCTGCTTAGGCAGGAGCCCTTGGGACACTGGAAATGTTGCTTTTGTTTTTTAGCTTTTTTTATTGAATCGTAATGTGAATTAGCATTTATAAGGCATGTTCGCGTTATGTAACCGTCGATCTACATCCCTTTTAATGTGGAAGCATATACAAGTACTCATTAAAATTATAATTTTAGTTAGAAGTTAATGTTAATTTGATGTTAGTACGAGGACTAAATGACACAAAAGTCTAAGAACTGAATTGACATAAATAAACCGTATATCTATTCTAAAGTTGTTAACTTAAATGAATTCTTATGCTTGTCATATTTTTTTAGTATACTTTTTTTATGATAAGAGGTGTTAACGGTTAACCCCATAAATTCCACACTTTTAATGAAGACGAGATTTGATCCAGATCCCGGGTACTACTTCAGAGACTTTACAAATTGAGCTAGCTGACGTCTTCATTTTTTTTGTATGTAAATTAAGGCCTTGTTTGGTTGATAGGAAGTAGAAATTCATTGCAAGTAGGGATTCGAGCTCTTGTTTGATTAGCGGGAAGTTGGCAAAATGCGAAAAGTAGAAATTGCTTAACAATTACCAATTCATTCAAAACACATGAAGTAACTTACTTATCCAGCCGAGATAAGTTCTAATTCGTTTCGTTTTAATTAGCCTCCCCGAGAAAGTTCTATTTCCCATCTTGACAACCGAACACCTTATTTCTACTTCTTGGAAAGTTAACAAATGAATTGCAACAACAACACAACAATCTCAATGCCTCAAGGGCTCTCGCGTAAGCAGGGTCGGGGTGGGGTAGGATGTACGCAGCCTTAACCCTTCAGGGTGAGACCCTAACAAGAGGCTGTTTCCGAAGATCCTCAACTGACAAATGAATTGCATTCCCGTAAAATACAACTTCCTTTAGGAAATTCGTTTCATGTGGCAACCAAACTAGGTTATAGCCTCCAGCAACCGTAGATAAGTTCTAATTCCTTTGTTTTTAACTAGCTTTCCCAATGAAGTTCTATTTCTCATCACGACAACCAAACACTTTGTGCCTACTTCATGAAAAGTGGCCGATGAATTGCATTTCAAGGAAATACAACTTTATCGTAGAAATTTAATTCATGTGGCAACAAAACGAGGCCAAAGTAAATTAACATGATATGGATCACATTTTTCCAACTCATAGAATAAGGCTACAATCTAAGGAAGCTTCAAGCCCATGAGTGGCGGGTCAACTTGTCGCCTGACCCGCTATGACTTGTACCGTAAGTTTAACTGACTTATTGGGCAAAGTTCTTATCGACAATTTAAGTCCCGTTTTGGTCATTAAAGCGATCAAAAATAGACCCTTTGGTCATCCAAGTTAAAATTTAAAAGATTTAGTCACTAACTTATTGATAAATGTCATTTTTAGTCATTCAAGTGATTAAAAATGAACAAATTAGTCATCCAAGTTAATATTTGAAAGACTTAGTCACCCAACTCATAATAAAAGTTTCATTTAGTTGGTTTAAAATGAACAAGTTGGTCATCCAAGTAATAATTTAGAAGATTTTATCTTTCAATTTTAAATAATAACTCATTTTCGTCGCTAAAGTGATTTAAAAATGAAAAAAATTTATCATCCAAATGAAAAATGACTAATTTAATTATATTTTTTACTTATTTATTTTATTGGTCTACATATTTTCTTTTCAAAGTTTGTTTTATTTTGACAAACTGGTACACATATCTAGCCATTGACTTTAGGCAAAAATTTAAAAAATTATAAATTATTTTTGACATTAAATAAAATTTAGCAAAATATTCTAAAAAAAATGAGAATTAATGGAATATTTAGAAACAAGAATCAATAAATGTCAAGTGCATTAAAAATAATGAAGTTCAATTTGGAAAAAAAAAATTCCAAAACGAGGTGTTATGTTAGAATTTTTGGCAAAAAATATCAAATTCTAATAAATATACCATACAATTGGAATCATACTTTATTTTAGAATTTTCAAACAGAATTCTATCGCATTTTAACGAAATGGTCCTTGTTTGATAAAATTTTAGAACTTGAGGGCACCTAAATGATAAAATATTTAAACCTCAATTCGATTGCATATATTATAAAATGTTACGGTACCTTCAAACCTCAAGGTACCTAACTGATAATTTAACTAAATAAAACATGAGAAATATTATAAAAAAAAAAACGAGAATTAAGGAAATACCAAGTGCTTTAAATATTAAAAATATTTAAAAAACATGAGAACTAATGAAAGATTTAAAAAATATTTTATTTTATAATTAAATTGATTTCCATCATTTTTAATGCATTTGTTATTTATTGATTTTTATTTTTTCTAAATATTCTTTGAATTTTCATTTTTAAAACCTATTTTATCGTGTTTTATGTAATATTAAAATTGGTTTATAATCTTTTAATTTACCTAACGTTAATGGAGAGATGTGCCCTAGTTCGTAACAAAAAGAACATAAACTTTGAAAATAAAATATGAGGACCAATAAAATAATAAGTCAAAAGCATAATTAAATTAGTTCTTTTTTATTGGGGTGATAAATTTTTTAATCATTTTTAAATCACATTAGAGACGAAAATGGGTTGTTATTTAAAGTTAGTTAATAAAATTTCCAAATTATATTCATTTTAAAACACTTCGTTAGCTAAATGATACTTTTATTACAAGTTGGGTTACTACGTCTTCCAAATTTTAATTTGGGTGACCAATTTATTCATTTTAAATCACTTGGGTGACTAAAAGGGACTTTTACTAAGAGTTTAGTGACTAAATCTTCCAAATTTTGATTCAGGTAAACAAAAGGTCCATTTTTGGCCACTTTGGTGTCCAAATTGGGACCTAAGTCTCCCTATCAACATAGGCTAGTGGCAGAGAATGTCGTCACTCGGGTTTGATTCCTATTAGGGGCTAATGGCTCCTCTTCTTGGGGAACTAAAGGGGATCTTTCCCATCCTCCGACATTACCAATATAAAACAAATGTAACAGTACATGAACGACAGCAAAAATTCTTCATATATTGAAAAAAGGGCATTTTTTTTAACTAGAACCACCTAAACTCTAGGTGTTGTTTTAAAAACTACCTAATTTTTCTAATTTTTCAAAGTCATACGCCTAAACTTTCAAAATTTTTTAATGTCACACCTTAATATTGACGCCGTTAACATTTGTTAGTTTTTACTAACCTGATTTTTTTGAAAAATATTCTTTTTAAATATCAACAAATTTCTAAGATATTAAAAATTTTAAAATTGTTTTAAATGTAAATTTGAACTTTAAAAATTATTTTCTCTTTTTTTTCTAAAGCCACTTCAAAAAAAATAAATATTAACAGCATTAATATTAAGATGTGATATTGTAAAATTTTGGAAAGTTTAGATATGACTTTAAAAAATTAGAAAATTGAGGTGGTTTCTTGAAACCACACCTAAAACAATAATAACAACAGACCCAATGCCTCAAGGGCTCCCGCATAAGCACGGTTTGGGAGGAGTGGATGTACGCAGCCTAACCCTTCGGGATGTAACCCTATCGAAATGATGTTTCCGAGGACCCCTAACACGAGGACTTCTTAGAAGGTCGCCTAGCCTAGTACTACTCTCGGCCAAACACGCTTAACTTCGGAGTTCTAATGGGATCCGATTAAATTAGTGCCTAAAATTTAGGTCGTTTTCAGTAAAAAAAAATTCCCAAAGACATAAGTTTTGGGAAAAAACAAATAATTTGCTCAATCAACACCATCAATCAAGGGGGACTTGCCTATCACAATTATCCCTATATAAGTACTTGCAAGCAAGCCAAGCCATGCATCAAGTTTCAAATCAAACCCGAATCAAATAACCGATTTAAAGTATACCCTGCTCATCTCGACTCATTTTACTACGTCACAATGTACCTAGCAAAGCTCTTCCTAGTAGCCCTTTCGGTCACTCTATTCATAGGGTCGATCCACTGCTTCGATTTTGACGAGACTGAAATGGGGTCGGACAAAGCCCTATGGGGATTGTACGAGCGATGGTCAACCTACCACAATGTGTCAAGGCACATTAAGGAGAAACACAGACGGTTCAATGTGTTTAAGGAAAATGCATACCATGTGTACAACACGAACAATATGAATAAGACTTACAAGCTGAAGTTAAACAAGTTCGGTGACATGAGTAACGAGGAGTTTAGAGCTATTTATGGGTCAAAAATCAAGCCTAACAAGGCACTACCTCAGACAGGGTTTCTAAATAAGGACGCGGTTGATTTGCCGGTGTCTATTGATTGGAGGACGAAAGGTGCTGTCACCCCGGTTAAGGATCAAGGCCAATGCGGTGAGTCTCTATATTATCTTGAAATATTTCGAAGGAATAGTATATGTTGAAAACTTTAATTATTGGGAGAAGCTTTAGGAATGATGTGTACCTACACGTGTCTACATGGGAACGGCACCAAACCGCCCAAAATTATGATAATAACTAAATCAATAGCCAAGGAGATTTGAATTTGAGACATCATAGTCAAAGATGCTCTCCTCATATGTACCTTATCCCCATACTTTATGTAAAACTGTATTTAGTAATAATTATATTAAGAACTTAGAGGACTCGATACCTGTAAGTTAAAGAATCTATGCACGTATTTTAAGGAACCGACTATTTGAATGTTTGAACGGTTATATAAAAGTTCATGAATGATTTTGTGTCAAACAATATAATATAAAAATGTTTGCAGGAAGTTGTTGGTCATTTGCAAACACAGGAGCAATTGAGGGAATAAACCAAATAACGACAGGGCAGTTGGTGTCATTATCAGAGCAAGAATTGATAGATTGTGTCTCTAACAACTATGGTTGTAGTGGTGGGAGTATGGAGAATGGCTATGCCTTCGTCGCTCAGAATGGTGGCATCAGCTCCGAGCAGAACTACCCTTACGTTGGCCAGAATGGGCAATGTGACACTTCTAAGGTTTGATATATATATATATACACACATGCACATTAGGAAACCAATTGTTAAGGTTGGAGACTGACAGTAGCCCAAAACCAACAATTTATGACTAGATTTATTGGTGGCCAATAAGAGCCATTACCCAAAATGGACCAAAATAAAAAAAATATTACCAAAAATGATCGATTACAAAAATTATTTGCCCTAATGGCCTTCACTGTCAACAAATTTTAATATTTTTTTTTTTTGGGTAGGGGCAGGGTCTGCGACAGACCCTGCTGTTTTAAACTTTTTAAAATTTTTTATTTATTTTTTAATAAATTATTAATTATTCATTAAATTAAATATATTAATTATATTTTTATTATTATATTATATTTAGCTTTATAATATATATAAGTTTTAGTTAAATTATATACATAATTTATAATAAAAAATTTAAATTAAGTTATTTATTAAATATTAAATTATATTATTTATATATAATTTTTTAATTTACTCATTATTAGAGTAATCTTGAAATGTGAGGGTATCTAATTGATGAATGCTTACCTCAGGGTACCCAAGTATTAATTTCCCTAAATTTTTGTATTTTTTATAGTTTAATATAAATATATATGTATTTGTATTTTTTTTATTTTTTAAAGTTGCAAGAAAATTAACATAATTGAAATCCTGAAATTCCTTAAAATAACGTTATAACTCAAGGCAGTGGCTAGGAGTTATGAATATAGAGGCCTATTGTCAAGGAACCAACTTCGGATGTACGTAGCCTTCCCCTTTCAGGATGTTAACCTGAAGAGAGGCTGTTTCCGAGTGCCCCTAACCTGAGGGTCAGGACTTCCTAAGAGGTCACCCATTCTGGCATTGCTCTCCCCCAAGCACGCTTAACTTCAGAGTGACTGCTCGAAAAGCTTAAGTTGAACTTGATTTGGTTTTCGCAGACAAGTTACTCTATGGTGCAAATTGATGGTTACCAAGGGGTACCTCCCAACGACGAGAACGCTTTATGCAATGCCGTTGCAAATCAACCAGTCTCTGTTGGAATAGATGGGGCGAGCCGAGATTTCATGCTTTACTCTCAGGTAATCCACTTTTTATAAGCTCGAATTCAATAAGACGGAAAAGATAAAAGTGCATGCTTACTTGGTCTAGTTTTGGTTGTCAATAATGTTGAATAATCTCGTTTAATGATGGATTTACAGGGAGTGTTCGCAGGACAATGCAGTACAGACTCAAATCATGCAGTGCTGGTAGTGGGTTACGATCAAACACAGGACGGGACCAAATACTGGATAGTCAAGAACTCGTGGGGAATTACATGGGGAGAACAAGGCTACGTTTTTATGCAACGTGATGTCGATTCCGAAGAGGGTCTCTGTGGCATCGCAAAATATGCTTCTTACCCTGTCAAATCGCATTAATCCAAAGAGGGCTACAACTATTGACGAATTTTTTATATAATATAGATATAGATGAAGGAGGCAAAGATACTGGTAGAAGATTACTTCTGCTTAATATATAGTATAGATATAGATTAAATGTTATACTGTAATAGTATAACAGTTTAATTATTTATATATGGAGGACGCACTTTCTTTTTAAGTTTAGTTTGTTGCTTTTGTGGGTTTTCATTGCTTTTGATTGGATTTCTAATTTTGACCTTTTGCTCATATGCATGGGGTAAATGGGTCGAGCTGAGTCGAGCACCGCTGTTTCAGCCAATGAGCTTTTGAACTTTTGTTTGAGCTCAATATGATAAGGTTTTAGGGTGTTCGATGCTTGACTCAACTGAACTCATTAGCCTGATCAAGCTGATTCAGCTTGTTATCGAGCTAAGATAAGCTTTCGTTATCATGCCGAATCAAGTTTATAATTGAGCAGAGCTTTAAACTGAGTCGAGATCGCTACTGAACTAGGATATTCGGGTTATTATTGATCCATTATCAACAATTATTAAACCATTTTTGAGTTAATACCAACTGTTAAGGTTTTTTAAAGATTCCTAAACGAGCTTTGATAGAGCTCTTAACAAGCGTTTAAAAATCTGTTATCGAGCTTTTAACGAGTCCTTATTGAACTGTCAAATTGGGTCAGAGACTTCAAGACAGGTCGATTCAACCAAGTTGAAATGCAAAAGATCGACCCTTGACTCAGGACCGAACATAACCCCAAGCGACCCAAGCAATCACTTGGAGCCCACGAATTTTTAGAGTTATGATTTTTAAAATATTAATTGTTAATATTACTGAGTTTTGTGATCATAATTTTTATAATTTGTTGTATATAAAATGCCCCGTTTGAAAGTTTTGCTTGGAGTCACAAAAATGTCAAAATCGGCCCTACCTTGACCCAGTTCGCTATGGTGGATATGTTGCCACTGGCCAACCTGCCGATATGTGGGGGAAGGAGGGAGTCAATTGGACTTGGTGGAGAGGGGGTTGAGCTGACTCCAAAGAGGAGTCGGGTCAACCTGACCTGTTGGCCATCCTTCCCCCACATATCGGGCACTCAAACTACTATGCAGGAGTCAAAAAAATACATATTAGATGACATCATTTACATGACACAATAAGTAAAGTACAAGGACTTTTGACGTAAATAATCCTTTAAAGCAAAGCCACATTTCCAGTGCCTTAAAGGCTCCCGCCTAAGCAAGGTTTGGGGGAGTGGATGTACATAGACCCTGAAGAGAGGCTGTTTCCGAGAACCTCCAACCTGAGGGGTGTAACACGAGGACTTTCCAGGAGGTTACCCATCTCGATACTACTCTCGCCCCAACACGCTTTAATTCGGAGTTCTAACGGGGTCCAATGCTTGTGTAAATAACCCTTTAACAAACAAAATTACATCATTTACATGACATGTTAACATTAAATTACAGTACACAATCAAACATGATAAATCATGCCAACCTCTAGGGTTGATGCATGAGGGACGCTTAGAGGGTAAATGGGTGCCCTACAATTTCTTCTCAAAAACTCATACCCTACAATCATCACTTTCTTTATCCAGCTTGACCCTTTCTTTGCTCTTACTTGGGCATGCCCCATTATGTATGCAATCCCGGCTTCCCGGGCTTCCATTAGCTCCTTCAGCTCCTCTGATATCGTACCTTCCACAGACTCTGGTATAATGAACCTCACCCTTTTCCTAGCGGTAGCAACAGCTGAGGAAGAGGGTGATTGTATCTCTCTTAGCTCGGACAGACTCGTGTTTTCCTCTATGATGTCTTGACATAGCTTGGTTCCGTTTGTGTGAGTAGATGGCGTTCCAACGACAGTCATCTTGTCCTTGTTGTCGTTCTCTGAGTCGGTGCTCTTTGCAGCTGATGTCCTTATGAACTCTGCTATGCTGCATACGAGATCTTTCTCAAACTCGGAGTCATCCTTGTGGAAATCCTGGTAACCGTATCTGGCAATGCATCTGTATAGTCGATACTCCTTCAGGCCAACACGACCGACAAGAAATCGTTCCTCGGGCCTCACATGGGGGACCAGGACAGACTTGACGCATAGAAAGACTAGGATTTGGTGGAAAGCCGGAAGGTTTGTGATGAACTGAGAAAAGATCATTGGGATCCCAGAGACTAGCTCAGTGTGGATCACGCCTATGCCACGGACTCTAACAATGCCAAGGCTCGGGCCCAAACCCAATAGCCAATTGATCGAGACCTTGTTTTGGACATCAAACTCGTAGTTCTTAAGCATACCATAGTGCCACGCACACATCACTATCATGAAGATGAATGCTAGGGCAATAGGAACCCAAGCTCCTTCGACGAACTTGATTAGAGCTGTTGAGAAGTATAGAGCTTCAATGGTGCCAAAGAAGAACACGAAACTGATCGCAACAAATACGCTCTTGTGCCAACATAGAACGATAACGAGCGACATCAAGCACGTTGTTACAATCATGACCGTTATGACCGCCAACCCTGTTTAAACGAGGAATATGAATCAAATGATGAGACAGAAAACTCACGCAGTCTGTTATTGAGACCTTTGCAAATACTTGTGAAATTTTGTCAGGTCGGGCTTTTAGCTTTTGGTGTTGTCTTATAAAGTCTACATATAAGTTCAAGTAAGGTTCCATTCAAACTCTTCAATTATTATTTAATAGAATAAACCGCTGGACTTATATGCTGATTTATTTTGTGTAACAACTCCGATGTGATACTATGTCACTAAACTAACATTTGGAGTCCTCAATACTATGCTCACGTGTGAGTCTCTTTCAAAAGCACGTTTGATTCGATTGCATCCCTTGCCTAGAGCATAACCTTGTTCTAAGGGTCTCAACAATTTAGAACTCCACATGCGAGTACAGTTCAAATGTTCCATACTACATTTATTATAAAGAAGCGACATATAAACCTAACAAGTTACTCCACATATTCATTTCATCTGGAACTTCACTAGAAATTGTGAATGTTTTGGGCTCGACGAAATTCGACATCAACACATCAAATAAGAGCCCGAAGTAACATACTTATTTTGATATCATGTGAAATTTCATTAGACGCATACTTAACCATGCAATTGGCATATTAAGTTCACATATAAGTCTAAGTGAGGTTTCATCCCAAAACTAATTAGTATTAGGTAGAATAACTGATGTACTGAGCCGTACATCAATCTCTTCTTTGCCACAACTCCAACTCTGAAACTTTCTAACCACACTCACATACAAACTCCTCGATCGACATCTATTACGCTATAGTTTCTACATTGGATCCAAGCGTACCTGAAGCGTTTCCCATGCTTTTCGTGTCTTGGAAACCGATTGTGACGGCCAAACATAAGATCATCAAAATCCAATTAATCTCCGGGATGTAAATCCGGCCATGTATTTTGGATGAAGTGTGCACTATTCTGACTCTCGGGAAGCAACTGAGCGCTTGGCACTGCTTGATGATCGAGAACGTTGCTGTGATTATTGCTTGGCTCCCGACCACCGCAGCCAGTACCGCAATACCCAGAACCAACCACCTTAAATTTTCTGCCTCGTAAAAGAAAATATTTCGTAATTCGAGTAAGGAAATGGTTCGTGTTTCCTGAAGAGCACAAAACAATGCAACATTGAACCTAAAGATGACCAACAGCTCGACCAAAGATTATGACTTGGTTGATGCACAAGTTGACATGTTCAAACATTTACGTCAGGTCGGGCCTAGACATGGATTTAGGGGAAAGATAGGGTCAACCCGGGTCAAGGAAAGAGTTTTTTTGACCTATGATCTGCCCCATTTACTATTAAGGCCTAGTTTGACTCAACGTGTCTAGGCGGCAAGTCGAACAGGCAGGTCAAGGTCAAAAGCGAGTCGAGTCATTGGCCATCTCTAAACCGTACCTAGTATAGAGACGAAAACAGTTCATGTTACCAGAAAAGAACAAAACAATGCAACATCAAACTTAAAGATGACCAAGGGGTCCATCCAAGATTAGGCCTTGGTAGACCCGCCTACAAGGGCAGTTGACTCATTCAAACATTTGTGTCAGGTCGAGTCAAGCCATGGATTCATAGGACACATAGAGTGATCTAAGGTCAGCGCAGAAGTGGTTTGGACCCATCATCTGTCCCGTTTACTTTAAGACCCAATTCGACCCAATGCGTCTAGGTGGCAAGTTGAACAGGGTTGGGATCGAAAGCGGGTTAAGTCGTTGGCCATCTATTCGTACCTGGTACAGAAAGGTAAAATCCGATTCGGTAGTCATTGGCGATTTCATGGTGTTGAGATAGGTAAGCAGCTTGGCCCATATATGCAAGAATCAATGATGGATATACCACAATAGTAAATGCAACCTGGAGAACACAAATACAAATACTTACTATACTGATGAAATTAAATCGCGGGTCACGG
This sequence comes from Simmondsia chinensis, assembly GCA_018398585.1. Classification (NCBI taxonomy): domain Eukaryota; kingdom Viridiplantae; phylum Streptophyta; class Magnoliopsida; order Caryophyllales; family Simmondsiaceae; genus Simmondsia; species Simmondsia chinensis. Next base: position 30,237,131 of record JAGTTD010000016.1, on the reverse strand, counting down.
TTGTAGTACTGCCAAAGTGAGGTTCCGCACATTATTACAGAATATTAGATCCGACTCCTCCTAGGAAACCGGCTTACTAAGAAAGAATGTCCTCACAATATAACATGTACGTGTATTTGATAGTATGCTTTGATAAATAAAATAATTATATATATTATGATAATCAGTGTAAAAGTACCATCACGTAACAACTAATTGCATAACAGATAGCTCAAAGATATAAAAATGAATGTTGAATTCTTAAATACCTTTATTGATAGTTGTGAAAAGTGTCCCAGATCCGCAAACATAGCCTCGGAACCTACAGCAAAAAATCTAAGGCATTATATTACGCAATCCTATATCAGAGCCGTAGAAGAATATATCAACATATAAGTCTAATGAACTACTATATTATGTCAGTTATTTCATAGTGGAACCTCCTCACATGGATAATGCCAACATGTTACAGTATAAAACTACTCTCGGACATTTACCTAACAACTTAAGTTTGGGGGTAGTAGAGTCATCGAGAAACTCCTTGGTGTAGGTAAGGTCAAAATATTTTAGAAAGGCAGTATGCTTGAGAAAGGACATCAACAACAACCATCCCGGTGCCACAAGGGCTCCCACGGAAGCAAGGTCCCGCTCGGGGGGGGGGGGGGGGGGGTGGTTGGAGATGTATGCATCCTTACCCCTTCAGGGTGTTACTGTAAAGAGAGGCTGTGTCCAAGTTTAAGAAAGGACAAGAAAAAGTAAAACGTATACTTAATATACAAGAAGAAAAAAATGTTCGGAAAAAACCAAGGCAGGCATATTTTCAGAAAAAGAACAAAAACGACCACATGAAGCTTCACAAGATGCTTTATTTTTCGAACATGCTAACTTTCCTGATTTTTTTTAAAACATGTTGCCCTTCTTTCTTTAAATAAAGTAAAGATTGCAGTAGGGAAGATGTGGATAAACTTCGAATCGGGTCATTTCCGGCAGTACAATGGCTCATCACTACACCGACCCCTTACTGTTCATATTACTTTTCTGGGGTATACAGTAAATATTAAGTTCCTTTTTTCAAACATAACGTCCTTCCAGTATCTTCTCGAGCTAAAAACAACAAAAGAAGAAGATGAGAAAAACACACCAGTTATACACAAAAAAACTCCACTAAGAGACATCCAACCACATTTCTGCGTCTTCTTAAGAAACTTGTACATGTAATGTGGCGAAAGCGCATGGTACACGTGGCGGTTCCAGCGAAAAATATTGTATATGCCGATTGAGCTTATGCATAAAAGCCAAATTGTGACAATGGGTGCAAACAGAAAACCGACACGTCGAGTACCGAAATGTTGAAGAGCAAACAAGCCTATAAGTACTAGGCATGCTGCTGGGACTTCTATATCTGCAATCGTATGAAGGATGATCACGTTTCTTTTATGTCATAAGATAGAAAATTAAAAGATTTTTTAAATTAGGGAATATGTAAATATGAAAGGGTGGAAGTTAAAGGTGTTTAAAGGTGCAAACAAACTAAATGTTCGATGAACTACCGGTGTTCAAGTTGGATTAAGGCATAATAGTGTTCATTATAGGGCTGGACTGGGTTCAAGTAGGCTCGATAAGGTTAACGAGTAGAGCTCAAACGTGGGGACGCTTGATTTATTAATATACCCAAATAGTTTGATGATGGCTCGTTAAAAGCTGGTAACTGGTTCAGCTTCAGCTCAATCACCGATTGATGAAGGCTTGATAGTAGCTCGGATTTGGAAGCAAGTTGGACGTCATAACAAGCTCGAATAACTTAGCTCGGTAATGGACTCGACTTGATAGAAAGGTCGGCTTGATAATGACCTCGACTTAGCTCGATTAGGCTAATTAAACTGAGTCAAGCAAAGTATCAAGCACCCTAATATCTTATCGAACCAAGCTCTAATAAAGGTTAGAGAGCTCAATAAAGGCTTGGGTCGAACTCAAGCTTGTTAAGGCTTATCAAACTCAACTCGCCTCATTTATACCCCTAGGTGTAAAAAAAATCCAACGTCAGTTCGTCAGATTCACCATGTCAAAGATTTTTTAAGAGGGTAAGTATAAAACAACATAGGAGATCCACATGCCAGCATTGCAATATTCTTATCCAACACAAATACTTTTGGGTGGAATGGAGTGTGCTTAATACAGATGAGTCATAATCTTTACCTATCTCAAGAAGCTCCTGATTTTTCAGCAGAAAATTATATTTGAGAGGGAAAAATGAGAGAAAGAAAGCAACATATTCTTACATTTATGATGCTCCTTTGACAGTGTAAGCTCCAAACCCGACACCGCCGAGAATACTGCAAAACGAAAACATATCAAGATTTTGAAGGGGCTAGGAAAGGAAACGGGAAAGATTCGACATCTAATCCACTAAAAATCAACCTCACATGTATTTGGAATAAGGGACTGTTACTTCGTAAAGCTCAACCCAAATCCATATCAATCAGGTCAAGCAAATACTTACTTAGCCATAATCCGACGGGAAATAATGATGCCAACGGGTAATAAGACCAGTTGGTGAGTTACTGGGTTTGGAGTAGCGATCAGGCTACCCACTCCCAAGCATGAAGTTTTAGGTTCAAACCTCACATTCCCCTCCCGCGAATATTGCTAGAAACCATGATTTTTGAAAAACTATAAATCATGATCTTGATACCAAAAAAAACCGTTTTTAGTTCCCGATTTCTAGTTTCCAAAACTAAAAGTACAAACACAAAATGATACCAAACAACCCATAAAATCGACAAGTAAAGAAAACATACCTGAAACAGCTGGTGTCAAGATCCCATCACCAATCACCATACAAGTCCCAATCAAAGCCAAGACAAGCAAAATCCTCTGCAGAACTCTATGCTTTTCCAAACTTGATTTTAACCTCATCCCATAACTATTTTCACTCACATTCCTCACATTTTTCTTGTATTCTGACAATTCCTCATCTGCTAATTCATAATTTGGTATGAAATTCACTTTGGCATGTCTGCATAAGAGAGAATACAATGCAAATGTGCCCCCTTCACCATTATCATCAGCTTTAAGCACTATGAACACATATTTTATCAAAGGTATTAAAGTTAAAGTCCAAAAAATAAAACTCAAAACCCCATAAAGTTCTTCATTTGTTTCTGAATGTTGAATGTCATCTGCAAATGTGTTTCTGAAAACATATAATGGGGATATGCTTAAATCTCCATAGACTACTCCTAAGCTTTGATATGCTAAGATCAGAACTTGCTTCCATGATTCCCTCTGCATTGTTAGAAGACAAAATCTCATCAAAATCATCATTTTTGAAATGGGTTTGATGGGTTTGCTTTTGGTAGGATTGAATCATATATATCGGATCGCTAAATCGAAATAACATGCACGCAACAGAGGAAAATACAGAACAAGAGGCAATAAATTTACATAGTTTGGCAGAACAGTACGGTCACGTGGGTGAGCACAACAACTTCACTCAACATATAAATCTAGTGGACTTCAATTATGAATCTAGTAAGATATTTCATAACAAAATTGTGAAAAAGAAGAGATTAATATAAATCTAGTAGGTTGCTCCATCTAATGCTAATTGGTTTCAAGATGGAACCACAATTGGGTTTATATGTGGACCATATATATGCAACTCTGTAAGTCGGTCATAGGCTCGGTAAAATTTCACAAATCACATGTACCAAAATTCTAAATTAAAATAACAAGCATCCAAAAGACAAAGAGAGAAAACAACATATGTCAATTTTATTTAGTTCGACCAAAGCCACGTCCAAAGAGGAGCACAACAGTTTCACTGTATCTGGAAAAGATTATATAACGCCTCAAGTCTACAAACCTACTCCATATCCACAACCCTACAAAACTCCATATAGCCTAATACAATCGGTCTCCACAAATGAACCCAATAGTTTGATATCGAATTTCATCATACCCACAACTCAGATGACTATAAGATTCATATATACATTTAAATGAGATTGCAACCAGAAACCAACCAAGATTATACATTAACCCCGACATTTTAACTATATTCATGTACATGGACTCCTCAACAGTACAGAAAATAGAAATATTAAGTACTTCTATGTAAATCTAATTGAACAACACATTAAAGTAACGAGACAAAAGAAACAAACGTATAATCCTAATAGATTACTCCACTCAATCTCAATTAATTTTAAAATAAAACATCGCCAACTCCGTGGGTCGAGCCTAATACTTCTTGAAATTTAACAAGAAAGATTGAAATTTGAGGCAAGCCCAACTCACCTTGACATGATTTGAATAAAACCCAGCTTCTAGATCCATCATAGCTTGCATCAAGATATCACATTTTCCTGCAAATTAAAGAGACTCAGCCAAAATGAAACAGAACCCACTTCAGAGACACATTCTTCTTGCAAAAAAAACTAAGTCCTTATAATTTTTTATTTTTTTCTGGGCAAATTTAAGCATTTGACCGATGACCAATTCGCTAAATCGCTGTCTTAGAGTCAAAATCTGTGTAGGGGGATAGAGTGATGTGTAATCTGAAAAGGAAATATATAAAATAAATGTAATTTAGTTTTATATTTTAAATTGTGTCAATTTAATTTCTTCAGAATTAATATTGTATCAATTTGATCCCCTGGAGTAAAATTTATTCTAAGTTTTTAATGGTTTGAGAATGGGTTGGGTTAAATGGAGCCAAAAAATGGATCTTTAGTGGATTACTTGCATCTAACGTAAATGTGTCACTAAAAATTATATCAATTACTTAACTTGAAATTAACCAAATGACTAAATTGATACAATATGAATTGTAGAAGAACTAAATTGACGCAATTAAAAGTACTAGGACTAAATTGATATAATGAGCAAATTACAGGAATTTTGGTGCAAATAACCCTAAAATAAATTATGATCCTTAGAATAAAATTTATGTTAAGTTCTCAATGGTTCGGGCATTGGTCGGATTAAATTGAGCCAAGGAATGGATCTTTAGTGGATTACTTGCATCTAACATAACTGAACCGCCAAAAATTATGTCAATTACTTAACTTAAAATTGATGGAAGAACTAAATTGACACAACATGAATTGCAAAAGGACTAAATTTACATAATTAAAAATATAAGGACTAAATTAATACAATAAGAAAAATACAGACACCTTTGATGCAAATAACGTAAAATAAATTATAAAAAATGGAGGTGTCTTTATTATGTGAATAATATATGCTGGGGGTTTCGTGGAAGAAGGGTGGGAACGCAGAGGTAAAGATTATTTGAATACAAAAATCTAACGGCATGTTTCTTCTTTTTTATTAGTTTTTAAAAATTAAATTTTAAAATATTTTTTATTAGTTTTGTTTTCTTAATTTGAGTTAAAACTCAAAGTAAATAACTAAGAATAAGAAGAAAAAAAAAATCATTTTTGGAATTTAGTGTTTAAACTATATATATATAGGGTGAAAGATGAAACGAGTAAATTATGACTAAGGAAAAAAGGAAGGAACATACCCAGTGCCTCAAGGGCTCCCGCCTACACAGGGTCTGGGGGGGCAGATGTACGCAGCCTTCCCCCTTTAGGGTGTTAACCTGAAGAGAGGCTGTTTCCCAATGCCCCCAACCTGAGGGTGAGGACTTCCCAGGAGATCACCCATCCTGGTACTACTCTCGCCCAAGCACGCTTAACTTCGGAGTTCTAATGGGATCCGGTGCCGGCGTTTTGGTGCCCTCTTTGGTTTTGCAATTACTTTTACACCTCTCATTAGAGTTAATGACTAAGATTTCCTTAATTTAAATCTAACCGTAATAATTTACTCATCTCATCACTTGCCATCTCTTAAGAGTCATGCATACGAGAGGGTAAATTATAGGCATGATGTCATGTGGAAGAAAGATAATATCAATTATCAAATAAGTGGTCCAAAATCTCTCTTCTCACCCTCCTACAAAAGTGATATATATATATATATATGTGTGTGTATATCGTAATTCTCAAAGATATACGTTATGGTGACATATCAATAAAGTATTTGTAATAAAAATCATTAATGTAAGTCAAATAGAAAAGGTATCATAATCCAAGTCTCTTTGTCTAATTCGTGGAAAAATTGTTTTTCCGAAATACTTTTTACATCAGTTTTTCTATAAAAAGTGCTTGTAATGAAATTTTTGGCTAAAATATTTTTATTTTTGCTTCTACTTTTATTTTTAAGAAATACTATTTTTCTGTTTTTACTTAAAAGCAAAAAAATAACTTTTAATTTTTTATCTAAAAATATTTTTCTCGAACAACTCCATATTATAAACAAGAAGAGAGGGAAAGGCCACCAAAGAAGAGTTGGATAGTGAAGCGCATCCAGGCTAGTATTAGTGCCCCTAGACTTATATGTATGCTAGCTTGATTGTATCTACTTTGGTTGTATGCCGGTTACATTTTTGTTCTGTTACTCAATCGCTTTATTGCCTATTACTGTTGTATGCTTTCTATAGGCTTGCTATAGGCCGTTGTTCTTACGCCCTTACGTTTAGATGCTTTTATGCTTCTCAGGTCGGAGGTCCTTGAATACAACCTCCGTTTAGGATAGCACTTTTAAGGGGTAAGGCTGCGTATATCTCATCCCTCCCAAACCCTACATATGCGAGAGCTTTTGAGGCACCAGGGTTATTGTTGTTGTATCTAAAAATATTTTTCTTCCAAATGCAAACATCCTCAAATCATAAAAACGGTGCATTTTCTAAAAAATTACACTTTTTTTTTCCAAATAAGAAGTTTGGTTACATGTCCTAAATATCTTGAATTAAAAACTAATACAGTAACAACCAACTGTCTCAAAAAGGCTCCTACCAAGACAGATTTCAAGAAGGGTAAAATATAAACAGTCTTACCCGTATAGAGTGTTATCCTATATAGAGAACTGTTTCCAAAAGGCCCCAACCCTAAAAAATCAAAGCTAATCGGCTACGTTTTCAAAAGATGATATCTCTATTCATTACAGAAATGATATGTTGACACAAGTTTTAATACAACAAACCTAGTGCCATAAGAGCTCCCGCCAGAACAGGGTATGAGGAAGTGAGATGTACGAAATCTTACTCCTTCAGAGGTGATTTATAAACAATGAGAGCTATAAAATTATCTTAAAAATTATAATCTTACTCTAATAATAACAATTTTGCACTGATAATGACATTACCCTATACATATAAAACATAATTCGAAATAAAATAAACTTTTGAAACATAATCTAAAATGCTAACAATATTAACATAAGTCTTTTTTCCGTTACAATACAATCATAACAACTGAACTGAAATGAATCAACAATAAAACTGTCAAAGAAGACTTACAAATACAATGCCGCTACAGCAACGCTAACCTGGGAATTAGTCGAGGTGCGCGTAAACTAGCCCCGACATCCCAATAATCGGGAACAAAAGAAAAACGGTACCATGAATAAAGGGTACTGCTATGATTAGGCAATTTTGTGACTATTATTGTCTATAAGTCACATCGTTGTCCCGATAATAACAATTATTACCCTGTCGATAAGCAACAATATGTTTCATAAATTATCAAACCATGTATTGCATACCAACTTCAATAATATTCATGTGAGGAACTTTCAAAACTGCAGCACCAGCCCTGCAATTTCTCCTCAAAAATGCATAAAAATAGTTTATAGCCAGTTTCTTCAAGAACCAAGATTGCTTCTTTGCCCTTACATCGCCGTCGGCGAGCAAATACGTAAATCCCGAGTCGACGGCCTCCCGGAGTGCCGCCAGCTCGTACTCGAGGCCTGGATCTTCGCATTCCGACACGGTACTTGATGGCAACTCGGTCCCCGTCCCTTCCGAAACTAACGTCCCTGCCTCTCCGAGTCTCGAGTCACTCATCAACGGAGCCCACATGTCTTCCGCCACGTCAGCACTGGGCCCCGAGTCTCTTGATCTCACCGACACACTATCAAGGCCGACATCGTTAACCTCAGCCTCTAAGGCTAGATCACGAGCCTCGTTCCTGAGGAACTTTTCTAGGCTTTCAACTAACAGCTGTTCAAATGCATGATGATCTTCTTTCCGAACATCCTTGTACCCGTAACGGGCAATGCACCGGAACATATGGTAGTCTCTTGGACAAACTCGTCGAAAAAGAAACCGTTCTTCTTGGGGAACGACCGGTACTGGAACGTATTTTATACAAACAAAGATAATGGTGGAATGCACAGCAGGCAGGGTTAAGAGAAACTGACCTAAGATAGATGGGATTCCTTGAACAAGCTCATTATAGAGTAAGCCGATTCCTGGGACTCGTGCGGTCCCAAGAGACGAGCCCAACTCGAGCATGAAATCCATGGAGATCTTACTCTTAACCTCACTTCGGTACTTCAAAACGCTCCCGTAATTCCACGTGTACATTACTAATAAGAAGCAAGAAGCAAAAGCGAGCGGAAGCCAACCTCCCTCTTTGATTTTAGTTAAAACGGCTGATAAATAAATGAGTTCAACGGCTCCGAAAACGAGCGGGAAACAAAGTGCGAGAAGTATGTTCTTTTGCCAAATTAGAAGCATCACGAGCGTCACCAACGTCGTGCTCACTAACATAACGCCAACCTCCGCGATACCTGCTGGGACGCGGTTTAACGTTATATATACGATGAAATTTATTGCTAACAGTTGTTGATACACGAACTGTCAATAAAAATGTTGAGATTTTGCAATAAACATATGTTAGAGAATAAAATACTATTGGTTTTTACCTAATAACTTAAGTTGTTGGGATAGTTGGGTCCTTAACATGGTATCGGAATCTCAATGACCGAGAGGATTTGTGTTTGGCCAAGCTTTTTTATGCAAAGAACTGTTCTTTTTTTTTTTAATGATAAAGCAATTTTCGAGATTGTAAAGGTATTTGGCAAGAAAAGAAAAGTGTTTTTAAATAGGATATCGAAAAGCTTCTGCAAAAGTGCCTGAGAAAAAAGCAGTTTTTCACCGCTTGACAAACGGGTCTCCAGTAGCTCACAAGCTTCCAATATAATTTCATCATAATAAGTAATATACGTAGCGGGGATCAAGGAACATAAGTTGCTAAAAATTAATAGGATTCAACCATTAATTTTATACAATTTCTAATAGTTTTTAACTTATAAACACATTCATAAATATATCTTAATTAATAATTTATGGGGGCTATTATAAAAAGCTTCAAGCTAAGCTCCAACTGAGCCTCAAGCCCAACAAGCTCGAGCTTAGCTTGGCTCATTTGCGCCCAGGAGAAGACGAGGACAAGCGAAAACGGAAATGATCTATAAGAGTTGCTTGGGTTCAAATCTCATTCCCACATCCCCTGATAATCTGGTGTTCCTGTTGAGGGATCTGTTGTATCTTTCCTACCATTGTAAAAGACCAAAGAACCGAGAAAAGAATATCGAACCATAAGCATTAGCAATGTCGGTGGTGCTTCGGAAGGTGGCAACAACGAGAATGCACATGATCATAAGAAACCAGTTGATGACTGGAATGTAAATCTGACCCATCAGCCTTTTCGAGGTGTGAACTATCTTCATCCTCGGGAAACACCCCAGCGCCATCGCCTGCTTTACGCATGAAAATGTAGCAGATATCATCGCTTGACTCGCTATCATTGCTGCCAATGTTGCGATCACAAATACGGGCCAGAAAAATCCTTCTGTATTTTCATGCAGTTCAGAGAAGTTGTCAAGAAGATAATAAAGGTAAGGGTCTCTTCTACCAAGCTTCTTTCAAATAGAAGTAGAATTTGCTTTTCTACTTTTAAGCAGAAGCAAAAACTAAAAATCGATTTGAACAAAACATCCCTATGGACAACAATTTTTTTACAACTTAGCCAAACACGTGTTTAGTGCTCTTGCATAAAAGAATATTACAACAATGCGAGAAATAATGTCGAAAAATTCGCTTTTAGATACCTTGAGATTCGGTGTAATATTGTTTGGCTACCCTTGGCTCTTTGCCATGGTTTTCAGGTAGGAGGTAGTCTATTCTTTTCTTTCTAGTATTTGAATGGTTTCGGTTTTTCTCAATCGATACGTTGTTTTTACATGAATGAACATGACACATCAGCTTTGAATAACGGAACAATGATGGTGTAAAGGTAAACGTGTCCAGAAAACAAGGGTACCTCAAAAACCTTATAGAACTCGGGACATTTGAAAAAAAATATTACACCAAACCCCAGAATATTTGTAAGGGATATTTTTGATAATATTCTGTAATGTATTACCTGGCACACAATCATAGAATATTCTATCAGCTGAAGAAGGGAATTTCATCAGATATGCAGCCTGACCCATATAAGCTAGCAGAAGGCATGGGAACACAATGCATGTAAAAGCAGTCTGCAGGAAAATCACAACATATTATATATATACATATATGTAGTAGAATACAGTAATACCATATAATAGTATCGGTACTTCAACCCTTCATTCTATCCTGAAATCTAGCGTCAAATAAGGCTACTTGGACATTGGCATATGACAGTCAAAATCTTAAAATTCGATCATGGGTAACATAGAATGAACGTATCGAGCTTGGTAAAAGAGATGAACCTGTATCGATAAGACAGAGAAGTGGCCTAGATCTGCAAACATGGCCTCGGCTCCTGCAATCACGCGACTAATAAGATGAATTACTTGGAAAAAGGTGTAATGGTCATTACAAAAAAGTGTTAAGTGTATAAAACATTTATGAGCTTCACCCATCAACTTAGGCTTTTGGAGAAGTTGGTTCTTTGACATGATATCAAAGCCATAGTGACCATAGGGTCACGTGTTTGGATTCATACAGCCCTCACATTCAATATTAATTACGCACAAGGTATGAGGTGAGGCTTTGTATATCTAGACTTCAAGCTTAACAGACACTCGTGTGAGGGGCAATTAGAAGATAAAATCATTCCTGAGCCTTCACTATCAGCTTAAGCTTTTGGGTTAGTTGCTCCCTTGACAAAAGGTACCACCGCATGGTTGCCACTCTTTTAATGGCTAGCTCAAAATCCATCACACAATAATATGTTTTCGAACTTTATTTGCTTCCGTGACTATTAGAGTATAAAACCAATCTTGAGCCTTCACCCTCAACTTAAACTTTTGGGCAAATTGGTTCCTTAGCATGGTATTAGAGCCTTGTTAACCACGAGGTCACGAGTTCGAATCTCAATAGCCTCCACTTTTAATATTAACATAATTTAAGCACAAGGTATGAAGTGTGCCTGTATAATATCCACGCTTCAAGCCCAATGGGCATTTGCGTGAGAGGGCATGTTAGAGTATAAAACTAATCGTGGGCCTTCACCTATCAGCTTAAGCTTTTGAGAAAGTTGGATCCTTGACAGTGACCACAGGAGTGTAAACGAACTGAATGTTCAATGAACTACTCAAATTCGAAATCGATTACAACACGTTCATGTTTATTGAGGGGGCTCGATGGCTTGTTGAGCCAAGTTTGAGCAAGTTCGATAAGCTTAACAGTTAAGTTTGAACAAGGGGGTGTTAGGTTTGTTAACGTTCTTGATTAGGGCTTGATAAGGGCTCATTAAAAGCTCAATAATGGCTCCTAACAATCGATATTAGCTCAAGAGTGGTTTGATAATGACTTGATAGTAACTCAAATAGCAAGCTCAACTCAGTTATGGCTCGATTCGGCTCGATAACGAGCTCAACTCGATTTAATAACAACCTTGAACCAGCTCAATTAGGCTAACGAGCCGAAACGAAGCCATGCCAAGTACCGTACACATTAAAATCAAATCAAAACGAGCCTGAACTAAGGTTTGAAAGCTCGATAAAAGTTCAGCTCGAACTCGAGCTTGATAGGTCTTATCATGGTCTAGTTCAAACGAGGCTCGACTCCACTCATTTATACCCCTAACCACATGCCGAAAAAATAGGATGGGTTCGGTGCCAAAGATACCTGTAATACATAAAACACATCCACCAAGGGCAGACCAAGCTTGACCACCGTTCTTCTTAAAGAAAAGGTAGATATAAACTGGATTAAGGGCCCTTATCACTGAAACGTCATGTGCTAAATTGTAGATTCCAATAGACCCCAGAGAAAAGAACCACAATGCTAGTGCAGGTGCAAATGTGAACCCCACTTTGCTCGTCCCAAACCGCTGTATGCTGAACAACCCGACAAGGATGACGATTGCTACCACCACAACCGAATCTATTGATGTATTGAATCAAAAAGTCAATGCTAAGAACTCCACATGTGAGCCTAATGACAAATCTCACAACAAAGTTGCAAGAAAGAAGAGATCAACATTGAAGCCTACCGTTAAGTTTGCTTTTATGTTAGGTTTGCTTTTGAGCCTTTTGTTTGCAGAACTTCAGGGTGAAACCTCATTTGGACTTATTAGCAGTTCTCACTTGGGAACTCAATGGTCTTAACTCAGGCCCAAAAGCTACTTTCAGAAGTTTCATTTGCAAAATTTTATAATGAAACCCCACTTGCGCTTATACATGGTTCTCCGGCGCTAACTCCATGGTCTTAACTTGAGCCCAATGAAATTTCACAAATACTCTAATAAGCCAAACAGCTATCCATCGAATACCTCTAACGAATGTGAGCCAAGGAACAAAATCATGGAAAATGTGAGAGTAAGGTCACAGATAGAAATACTCACTGGTACCAAATCCCTTTATTTCACCCTGCAAACCACTCACAGCTGACATGACTGCAACAAAAGAAAGCAAAATGAGAAATTCTGCATTTTGAAGTGAGATTCGCGTTTCAAACTCAACATAAAAATGATTCGAGCAACCGTTGAAACATTTTGATAAGAAGATACTTATTAAATGATTTTTTAGCTAATTATATAACTCGATTCAAAGATTGAATTATGTGGATATGTTAAGAGTCAATTTTCTTAATCTTAGTCATTGGAGTACTCAATTTTCTTAGTTATTGCTTAGTACTGACTGTCTTGATATGTTATGCTTTAATGGTTCAATTAACGGTATTTTTGGTATATCTAAAGTATAGCAATATAAATGGTCCCTCCATGCTCCCAACTGTCCAAGTTTCTATGATTACCTCTCCCCCATTCCTGTTCATGCTCCCACTTCATGCAACTATGAATTGTAGCCATAGAAAGATAATGTTTAGATTGTACTTCTTCTATATATAATTTTGCCTACAAAATATTTCCCAGGAGAAGATAACTTATTTCCCACCTAACGAGGTCACAGTATTTTGATGTTTCTAGGCACACATCATGGACTTTCAAGGACATGAAATGATTGATACAGACAATAGGATACCTGACATAGCTGGGGTTAGAATACCATCCCCGATAATCAATGAAGTTCCGGTTAGAACTAACAACAGCAGAAGGGTTTTCATGGACGATTTACGTTCCAAAACATCTTTTATGTTCAATGCCCTTTCAAGCTCTGGAGTTGGTACTTTGAGCCTGAAGCTCGAGATTTGTTCGTCTGCTGGTTGACGGTTTGGGAGCATATTTACATTCGCATACCTGCATATCAGCGAATATAACGCAAATGTTCCTCCTGCAATTAAAATGCCAATTTCCTCGATAAATATGTGAGATAACATACAAGCGCTGTTTGGCATTGTCGCGGAGTGCTGGAGATCGTAATTTGTGATATCTAGTAGAGATAAACTTGTATGCTTTTCTGAAACGGGCTTTTGCAAAAGCACTGCTCCCCCGGCTTTCTCGAAAAACTGGTTTTAGACAACCTTTTCCCAATGACACTTCAAAAACAAAAACTGCAGTATTTTTTTCCAAAAGTAGTCTACAAGCAATGCCAAATGCAGTCGCAATAATCCCATAAAAATCAAGAGCTTACAGAGAAAATAATAGATGCTTAAATACTCGCATACCTTCACCATTATCATTGGCTTTGAGCACTATAAAGACGTATTTAGCTAAAGGTAGAACGGCTATTGTATACATAACGAGCGACAATGCCCCCAGAACGTCGACTTCTGATGAGATAGGCACCTTGCTGAAGACATCACTGAAGACATATAAAGGGCTGGTGCCCATATCACCATATACCACGCCAAGCGTTTGGAATGCCAACGCTAGCATGCGCCAGACAGAAGGGTCCTGAATTATTCAAGTATTGAGCTTTAGTAGACTAGTAAATAGTTTGATGATCAAAAGAAAAACTACTAGTATTTAGTTTTAACCCACACCTCTTTCTCGGAAGGACTGATTAGTGTTTTCATTTTTTATTTTTTTTTTTGGGCGAAAGTTAAAAAAATGGAACTTTCTGGGAAGCAACGCATTTTGGCCAGCTTATGTGCACCTCGATGAATCCACAAGTTGAACATACCACCCACTTGGGTCAGATTATGAGTTGAACTTTTAGGCTAGGCCAGATACAAGTTAATCATAGTAGGACGTGTATCCGACCTACTATCATCCCTAAGTCTACAGACGCTCTATTGGATGATCTAAGGAAACAAAAGGATATGAAATTCTCAAAAAACGCATTTGTAAAAATTTGGAAAAACGCAATTCGTCGTGTTCAATCCAAGGTGCACCTCTGTTGAATCTCGAACAACCTTTATTCCGCTAGTCTGTGTATGTCCTGACATGAAAAGCCTTCGATAAAAAAGGTGTAGATAAGGTTACTTTTGAAAAAAGGCATCGGCTTCTTACTAGTTGCAAATGCTTGCTATCGCAGGTTTCACTTCATTCGTTATGACGTACGTATAGGAGATCAAGATATTTGTGTGTGCTAGGCTATAGACCTAATTTTCCTGGGATTGTACTTCAATCTCGCTTTTTTGCATGGGCCCTGTAGAGTCAAGTGGCATCCTGGTATGGTAGGAAGACTACTTTTTAGTCCGACCACCACATAGGAGCGATAGCGAAGCCAAGCCTTCATAGCTCTAACCATTTCCAATAAGCATCCAAAAGGGAAAACAATTGATAGTTCTGGTACCATTGGGCACCATGAGACCCAGTAATCACCATGGGCTTGACATCAGAGTTCCAAAACAGAACTATCAACCTTGTTTTTCTTACCTATTACAGTATACTCCATTTTAAAGTTGTTGTTGCAGCATATTGAATTATTAGGCCTCCTCAACTACTATCCAAGTTTCCACAATCAACTGTTCCAAAAGTTTGAATTGTTAGATGAAAGTTCCAATATGGTTTTATACTCCAATGAAAGTCCCAAAATGGTTTTATACTATAACGGCAAGTTTGGTAACCAGAGTAAACATTAGCCTCCTTTTAACACTATTTCTTTAAAAAGCTTTATGCCCCAAAAAGTTGTGTGTCAATACACGGTTAAACTATTAAAGCCACAAATATCTTGGACAACCCAAGAAGTGCAATCCCTATAATTGAAAAGCTCTCAAAAATTTTTAAATCTACAGTAAGTACCTCACTATACGACACACCGAGAGCACGTTTGGTTCGAGGGAATGAGGGTTAATGGTTACAAACTTAAGATTTTTCCCTTTCTCTTTGTTTGATATGTAATGAGAAACAAGAGATATAAAGTTTTTCAATATCAAAATATAATAGTTTTAGTGTATTACCTTGTGGTGAGCACCATGAGACCCAGCAATCTGCATAGCCTCAACATCAAAGGAATCAACCCTTTTGGGCTTTTTCAAAAGCCTTCTCTTAAAAATTCCATACCTATTTTTGAACTCATCTTCATCCATTTGTGACCATTGCCCTCCATCTTCTGAACTCACTTCACCCCCATCCACCCACCTGCTTGACCCACTCCTACTATTACTCAACAATCCTACTCTAATCTCCTCTATTCCTTCCTCTTCCATTCCCTACTTTGACAAATTCTTCACAAAATCTGTGTCAAATCCTTCTGGGTTTTTAAAATTATTTAGTCTAAATGGAAACTTTTTTTTGGTTTTGACACTCAACTGAGAAGTTCTGCAGCAAAATCTGCGTCAAATCCTTCTGGGTTTTTGAAAATTTTCAAGTTGTAATGGAAACTTTTTTTGGCATTTGACACTCAACTGAGAAGTCGTCAGCAAAATCTGTGTCAAATCCTTCTGGGTTTTTGAAATTTCAAGTCGTAATGGAAACTTTGTTTGATATTTTACACTCAACTGAGAAGATCTTCAGCAAAATCAGGTCAAATCCTTCAGGGTTTTTTAAATTTCAAGTTGAAATCCTCCATTAAACTAAACCCTTGAAACTTTTTCTGGTATTTGACACTCAACTGAGCAATTCTTCAGCAAAATCTGGGTCAATTCTTTCTGGGTCATGAAGATTTCAACTTGTAATCCTCCATAATAGCCCAATAAGCTAAACCCTTGAAGATTTACCTTAAATCCCCGCACAAAACTGAGAAATCCCTCAGCAAAATCCAAGCCATAAACAACTTACAAGCACCCAAACTTACCCAATAAACTAAACCCTTAAACAATTTCACTAAAAACCCACCTCTAACTCAGCAATTCTTCAGCAAAATGTTGAAAAAATCTATCCGGGTCATCAAATTTTCAACTAGTAATCAAACAAAGATACCCAACAAGCAAAACCCTCGATTGATTTTATTAATTTTTTATGGGTATTGTGTTGAATTATTGGGAAAATTATGTGTTTAAAAAGGACAATGCTTGTAGTTATGGTATATCAATAATTGTAGGGCTATCACACACTGCGTCACTTACTGCGCTAGTTCTTTTTTTTGGTCAATTACTGCGCTAGTTCAAGCAAAGGACAAACAACTGCAGCATGCAAAAAAAATAAAAAAACATGTGAGGTTCAGAGCTGTTCTTGCAGGTGAGAAGATAGGTCACGTTCTTGTTGTTGCAGAGGATTTTTTATTGGTCCCTTGAGTTTGGGAGTTTTTTTTTGCAAAGGGACATAATTTTTAAAAAAAATTAAAAAATTAGTATATTTTAAAAAATATTTAACAAATTGGCATGTTTTACTGTAGCATAGTGGTGGCACGACGTTACAAAAGTCGTGCAACCACTGTGCACGATGCGGTACTGTTGCACACCATCTCGTACGGCGTGCAACAGTAACCATTTTTTTTACCTCTTTAAAATTTTAAAAAAATTAATAAATTAATAATTTTATAATTTGAATCACTAAATATATATATATATTTTAAATTAAAAGATATATGTATATTATTATTTGAATTATTAATAAAGAAGATATAAATGAGGAACACATTTAAATGAGAAGATGATGGTATGTATATTATTATTTAAACTATCTTATATAGGAACTATGGTATTATAATACTATTAATAAAGAGGATGTAAATTAGGGACACATTTAAATGAAGACATGTTGATATTTCTAACAAAAAATCACAAGTTTACACATTTGTACATTATTATTTGAACTATTTTATTAGATACATATAACTGAAAAACTAAAAAAATCATGTCATATAGTTTATAAAATATATTTTAAAAATTCATATATATTAGTTTTTAAGTTATATGTATCTAATAAATTAGTTCAAATAATAATATACAAATACATAAACTCGTAATTTTTAAAATTAAACAGGCGTGTAGCCTTGCACGACGTACGGAACGTCGTGCACGGTGGTTGCACGACTTTTGTAACGTCATGCAACCACTACGCTACAGTAAAACATGCCAATTTACTAAATATTTTTCAAAATATGTCAATTTTTTTACTTTTTTTTTTAAATTATGCCCCTTTGCAAAAAAACTCTAAGCTTGACATCAAGATATAATGATACGAAATTAAAAGCAAATAGCAAATCAAAGGGTTGAGATGGCAACGAGGCAAGTAAAACTCGTTATTCGTAAGTATTTGTATGAAACGGGTATAAGGGAGACGGGTGTCGGGTACAAGCTGGGTGTAGAGCTTTTTTTTCTTTCTGAGCCAATTTTTTCGGAATTTGTATAGTCGGCAACTTACTTAAGTTAGACACAGGATAGCGGCGATAGAGAGATCGAGGTAAGTACGAGTTGCAAGCCAAGTACGGGTTAGATATAGCACCCGCTCTACCACTCTCACTTTAACCCATCGTATGCCTACCCCAATTTGTATTATATTTCTTTTAGTAAGAAAAATATTGATTTAAATTACCCAATTTTATGTCACGACAAATTATAATTAGGTTTTAAAATATGAAATTAAATAATTAATATGGGCGAGTATATATAATTGTTTGGTACATAGATTAGGGTGGGTGTGGCCGTGCAAGGAGGGTAATAGGTACCCGCAGATAGTAGGGCGCATATAGGTATTGGATTATATCCTACAAGGTGAATAGGAGTATTCATTTTACAGTCGGATATGAATAATTAGGGCAACGGGTACGAATATGGGGTACCCCCTTGCCATGCCAGATTATTTTGATATTTAACTTTTTAATATTAAAATATATACGTATATATATATTAATTTGGAACTAAACACTAATATATAAAGTTATTTAAAATTGTACAATTAAGGGATTAAATTTAGTATTGTCAAGGAGAATACTACCGTTAAAATGTAGACTTATTTACATTTAGTACATTAAAGTTTGTGAACATAATAAAAAGGCCTCTGGCTTTTCCATACGAACAGAGTTACTATTTAAGAATTTTAAAATACATCAAGAAGTATTTTCAACAACAGAATTACTATTCAAGAAATTGAAAATACTTCAAATTATATTTTCGTCAACATGTTTTATTGGTTAATTAAAATGACTTATCATGTCAATTTTTTCCTGAAAAATGAGCAATAAATCTAAGGTACTTAAAAAATAAATCGGAAATATCACGAGTCTTCTTATTATTTTCACAAATGTTAAGGTACTAGAAAATAAATAACCTTATATTATTCTTAGACATATTCTGCTTGACAATGTTAAATTTATTCCTTTTAATTATATAATTTTAAATCAATTCATATATGCACGTTTCTTACTTTTCTTCTATTACCGATGGGCATGTTTGAGAGTATGGGTTTAATAAGGGTTAATGGTTATAGGGGTAACTATTACATTCCTTTTAACCCTATTTGGTTTACCATTAACCACGAAAAAGTTTATCCCTAAATGGGGCTAAAATCATTGCACTACCCCCAGTGCAATATCCATAACAAAGGAAAAGCTAAAAAAAATTTTAATTTGTTTATTGTCGAAAAAATTTGGATATTATAAAAATGTATTTTATATGTTTAAAAAATTATTTAAATATTTAATAAAATATTCTAAATATTTTTAAAATATTTAATATTAGAAAAATATTTTAAAAATTCATAAAATATTTCAAATACATACAAAATATTATAAATACTACTATAATATTTATATTTTTAAAAAATATTCTAAATTTAAAATATAAATAATATGTATAAAAATTCAATAGTTAAAAATATACAATAATATTCAAATATTAAAAATAATTAAAAAATATTTAAATATTAGAAAAATATTTAAATATTAGAAAAATATTTTATATATTTACAAAAATATTTTAAGATTAAAAAGTACATTAAATATTCAAAAAGCAAATAGAAAGCAAGAAAGATCTATTATGGTGATGTTGGCGGTGACCGGAGGTTGGCAATAATAGTGATGTCGGTGGGGATAGATCGTCAGTGTTGTAATAGGAATTATTTGATTTTTTAAATAATTTTAAAATTACTTTTTAGATATCTAAAAAATCATTAATTATACAAGGATAATTTAATTCAATATTTTAATAAATAACTATACTTTATTATAAATAAATTTTAAAAAATTAAAAAATAATATAAGAAATTTTTAGTATATAAAAGATAAAAAAGAAGTATGTTACACTCAAACCAAATATCATGAAAGATTCATAAGTTAATATCTATTCATTTAAAAGCGTACAACCAAACAAGATAATATATATATATATATATATATATATATATATAATAATAGTTACCTCATTAACAATTATATCATTAAATATTACTCTCCTTTTTTTTTAACCCCATAATAAATATGACCTAAAGAGGTAAATTAAAAAATATTTTCCAATATGGGCTAACAGCAAGTGGGCTTTAGGATGCCACAGAGAAATGGGCCCAAGCCCATTTATGAACAAACTCACCGCCCTTCTCCTTGTGGGGGTGTCTTCTCTTCTGGCTTCAACTTTCTAGGGCTCCAATTTCCCAAGTTGGGGGTTTTCTGATTGCTTCAATCTAGGGTTTGCGATCGCGATTACATTTAGTTGCCGGAGCTTCAATTCGATATTAGATTTGTAGAATGGTTAGTTTTCTCTCTCATTCTTTCTATGTTCTTCTTTGAGTTATCTTGGATGAAGTGAATTAGTTCGATATATGTTTATACATACTATGTGGGCATCAATTACATGTTTTGGCTACTTGTATGAAAATTTAATTTCTTAGTTGATTTTTCTTTTTTGGCTTGGCTTGTTCGTGTGACACGAATATTACCAAGGTTCACGCGTGAACGAGTCTCGAGCCTTCCCGACTAGTCAATCCTAGTGTCACCTCATCATAGGTTTATTAGTATAAATAAGAGGGGTTGGTTAGTGAATTAGGCATGATTAGTGTTATTGATCAAATGTGATCTCTCTCTCTCCCTAAATCTTCTCTATATCTCCCCTTCTCATCTAGATTTCTCCCCCATTCTCTATTACTATCTTGTAAACACTTATTTGGAGTTATATATATATCTTATATACAATCCGGGACAGCCGATTACTGTCCCATAGCTATTAATTTGAGTGCTTATGATGTTGGGTTGGGATTTCGAGAGCTAGATCGATATTGGTTCGTATCATCGTAATTGATTGATGCAACTCAAGCTATCTACACCGTTTGGTCTCGTTATGTTTTAAAATTTGTTCAAATTGATTCCTTGTATTTTTCTTCGTTTCAAATTGGTTCCTTGTATTTTTCTTTGGTTCAAGTTGGTTCCTAATGTTTTTATTTTATGATAAAATGTGACCGTCGTTATTTATAATTTTACCTAATTTTGGTCACCAGGTGAGGGATTGGTTTTGTTATAAAATACAACTTCAAGGATTATTTTGAGCAAAAGGAAAGATAACGAACCAATTTGAACAAATTTAAAACATTAGGAGCCAATTTGAACAAACTTAAAAACATAAGAGATCAACGGTGTTGATAACTTGATGCAACTGCTGGCTTTACAGCAATAGTGCGAGTTTGTAAAATATCCAATGGTATTATGCTATGGAAAAAGCTGTTAGTTTGTTAAGATTTATTATTTGACTGTCATACCTAGTCCATGGCATAGTAGCTTGTGGGATAACATTGGCATTTGTCAAGTAACTAGATATCTAAAAAGCTTAGTCTAATAGGTGAAGGCCCTAGAACTCTAGAATAATTTTGTACTATGCATCATCATGTGAATATATCCATTAGACTTGAACCATGGATAATCTATAGAGCCACTTCATTCCTAATGTTTGATTTGTATTCATATTAAAAGTAAGTGCTATTAAGACTTGGCCGCAAGACCTCTTTATGAAAGAGACTTTGTACCATTTAAAACATCTAAAGCAAAAAAGTAATATTCCCAGTGCCTCAAGGGCTCCCGCCTAAGCGGGTCTGGGGGGATGGATGTACGCAGCCTTCCACCTTCAGGGTACCTTGAAGGGAGGCTGTTTCCGAGAACCTCCAACCTGAGGGGTGCAACACGAAGACTTCCTAGGAGGTCACCCATCTTGGTACTACTCTCGCCCAAGCACGCTTAACTTCAGAGTTCTAACGGGATCCGGTGCTTGCGTGTTAGTACCCTCTTAGGTGTACCATTTAAAACATCTAATTGTCCCAAAAACTTAAGTTGTTTGGTGAAGACCCATGACTGATTTTATATTCTGTTTGGCCTAACATGATATTGAAATAATTGAATGCTTAGGTGGTAACAATTACATATTCTGATAGGCCTAACATGATATTGAAGTAATTGAATGCTTAGGTGGCAACAATTACATCCTATATTGTTATCCCTTTTTAGTATGACATACACCTGCAAGAGAGTGAGGTTGCGTACATCTCACTACCTCCAGACCTTGCCTCGGCGGGAGCCCTTGTGGCACTGGGAAGGTGGTTGTTGTTGTAGACCTGCAAGAGAGTAGAAAATAATATTGAAGCTTGCTTAAAGGATTTTAATTTGTTAGCAGCAGCTACATGTAACCTAGATCGCATTATATACTTGAGAAATCGGAGAGGGAGGTGTGTTTGCACTTTGTTGGCATGATGTGCTAAAGTATCAAATACATTATCGCTTTTGTTCACGGTACTGTTATCATGTTGGAGGCAAGTCGTTGGGTATGTAGCTGTGGGCTTCGTCCTTCTTTCCTTCCAGCTGGGAGAAAGTTTAGGATGATCTCTGTGATGATGTTGACGCCTGCATGTATAGATATTTTCGGATGACACTTGATCCCTGAATTTTCTGATTATTCTTTTTGTTCTTTTCAATTTATTAGTTTCTTTTTTTCTTGGTACTGGAGAGTGCCTGTAGCTGCTGAACATTGTGATGCGTCCTTAATTTGACACTGCTGTAGAAGCTTTGATTTGGCACATAGGATGCTATAATCTTGTTCATGGAATGGTGCGTAGGGCAACTTTAGGTCGTCTGTGAAGGATATGAAACACTCTGTTTGCATCTGTGTTCACAATTGGAATTTAAGTATATTTGGTCAAAGGGACCTTTATTCACACTCTATTGTTCAACTCAATGAGGATGGTCTTGTTCCCTGTTCATTCTTCTGTGTTGTACTTCTGAAGCCAATGATGGCCTTCTGCTTCTCTCTGTATTCTAAAGCTGTTCTCTGATACTTCTTGATGCCCTTATGCATCTGTGTCTTTTAATTAATTTGCTGAGGGATTGTTGTCAGTGGCTTTCCATGTATATCAACCATTGTTTTCTTGTGTTGCTCTACCAGGCGACTCTGGCTGATTCTTTCCTGGCTGATCTTGATGAATTATCTGACAATGAAGCAGAAATTCCTGTAAGCAAACGTCACACTTTTCTTCCCATTAATTGTTGTTGATTTTTATTTCCTGATCCTGATGAACGCCCCGGTTGCCAAAAAGCAGATTTCTTAGATGAGATCAGTTCAATTTTTGGTTACGTTAGTTTTCACTATGCATACTGATCTTTCAGGAAGAGGAAGAAGGGGATACAGAAAAGATGGATGAGGACATTGATGGCGAGTTGGCAGACCTAGAAACTCTGAATTATGATGATCTTGACAGTGTTTCAAAATTGCAAAAAACACAACGCTACAACGATATTATGCAGGTTAGTTATAAGCGTAACATACTTATTTTTGATGTACGTTGACTGGTATGCCAGACTGTAATGTTCCTTAAGTATTTGATCTTTTACCAAGCGTGTCGCACTCACATATGAATTTCGTATTGAGTTATGTTGAAACTTCATTGAACCTTGGGCCCAGCTCAGAGTTTATGTATGATACACATGTAAGTCCAAGTAGGGTTCCACCTAAGTCAAATTGGCTTTAGCTAGAGTAACTTATTGAGTTTTTATGTTTTTGATTAAACATTAGGTTTGCGTATTGGTTTCTTCTTTTTTGCAAATCTGATGTGGCACATTCTTAACTCACGTATGGAGTTCTCAGCAACTTCCTGTTGGTTTCATATGCTATTTATTCATTTGTGTCATGATGCTGAGATAACATGTCGTTTGCATGGAATCGAGTAAAAGCCATTTCATTACATAAGGGCCATTATTACCCAATCTTGAGCTAGCTATCACCCAATCGACCATTACATTGGGGTACTTACTTTAACGGTTTCCATAATACTCTGTGTTTTATTTACCAAAGCTTATTTATATGTGTCTGTTAAAAAAAATCAAATGTATGTTGAAGGATTGTATGGTTGTTCTTATTCATTCAAGGTAGTACGAACATAAAGCTTAAAGGAAACTTGTATTAATATAAAGAATCCAGCGCAATTGTCACAGCTTGTTTTGCAACATCTGCCGCAAAAATGATCGTTAAACCATTCATGGGCCTTCACCTAGCTGTTTAGAGTTTCGGGAGAGTTGGTTCCTTGACATGGCATTGGAGCTTATGTGTAATGGATAGGTCGTAAGGTCAAATCCTAAAAGTCTCCACTCTTAATATTAAATAGCATAAGGTATTAAGATGGACTTGTACACTATCCATATTTCAAGCCCATTAGGCATTTCCTTGAGAGGGCATGTTAGCATGTAAAACCATTCATGGGTCTTATCTAATTAAACTTATGGGGTAGTTGATTCCTTGACCGCAGTTGTTCACATCCTTTCTTACTAAGCTGAGCTTTCACATGCAGAAAGTAGAAGAAGCCCTGCAAAAAGGATCTGAGATTCCTGACCATGGACTAGTTTTGGAAGATGACCCGGAATACCAACTTATCGTGGACTGCAATGCATTATCTGTGGATATTGAGAATGAGATTGTAATCATCCACAACTTTATAAGAGACAAATATCGTCTTAAATTTCCCGAGCTTGAATCTCTCGTGCACCACCCTATTGACTATGCTAGGGTGGTCAAGAAGATTGGCAACGAAATGGACTTGACTCTGGTTGATCTAGAAGGTCTTCTTCCTTCTGCTATCATTATGGTAGTTTCAGTCACGGCATCAACAACAAGTGGCAAGCCACTTCCCGAGGACGTTCTTCAAAAGACTGTTGAGGCATGTGATAGAGCACTTACCCTGGATTCTGCGAGGAAAAAGGTCCTTGATTTTGTTGAGAGTCGAATGGTATACATTGCACCAAATCTTTCTGCCATTGTTGGAAGTGCTGTTGCTGCAAAGCTTATGGGGACCGCTGGAGGGCTCTCAGCTTTAGCTAAAATGCCTGCATGTAACGTTCAACTTCTTGGTGGCAAAAAGAAGAACCTGGCCGGGTTCTCCACTGCTACATCCCAATTTCGGGTAGGTTATATCGAGCAAACCGAGATATTTCAGGGCACACCCCCGGTTTTGAGAATGAGAGCTTGCAGACTTTTGGCCGCAAAGTCTACTCTTGCAGCCCGAGTGGATTCCATCCGAGGTGATCCAACTGGGAAGACTGGAAGGACATTGCGTGAGGAGATACGTAAGAAAATTGAGAAGTGGCAAGAACCACCGCCACCAAAGATCCCGAAACCTCTGCCAGTTCCTGATTCTGAACCTAAAAAGAAAAGAGGTGGTCGCCGGTTAAGGAAGATGAAGGAAAGGTAATGCTTACCCTTCACCCCCGGGCCGCCCTTTGGGATGTCCTTTTCCTGTTGACTCTTGTGCTTTTTTTATACTAGCTAATGTGCTTTATTTGGCTTGTATTCATATTTTTTATGTTGCAGATATGCCGTGACAGACATGAGGAAGCTGGCAAATAGGATGCAGTTTGGTGTGCCTGAAGAAAGTTCTTTAGGTAAAGTTCATTTCTCTCGGTGTGCCTAACATGATGCCAACCCTTTCTCATGAACATCAGGAACTAGAGATAACCGATGCAAAAAAAGGAAAGGATTTTATGTCATCGAGAATTTTGTTTGCTTTCAACATTTCACTATCTTTTCTCATATCTTGCTCACACGTGATGTTTATTTCTTTGTCCATAGGTGATGGACTAGGGGAAGGATATGGAATGCTCGGTCAAGCAGGAAGTGGAAAGTTACGGGTAGCTTCTGGTCCTAACAAACTAGCTGCAAAAGTCGCTAAGAAGTGAGTTTTTCATTGCTCCCTTTTTCTCTATCTATTTCTCTCTAGCCATATTATGCGAGAAACTACGATTGTTCACTTTGTGAGCAATGATTTTGAAAAATCTTAAGGGGTTGGTTTCAGTGGTAGACGCTTAAACCTGGCGCATCTCATAAAGCATTAGGTTTAGGGTTCAAATTACCATGGATGCAAACAATTTCTTACGGATCCCACTGGATCTCTGGTCCCAAGTTACCTTGTCACACACAGGGAAACTTCCGAGTGGGTGCATGCAATCTATTCTAAGGAATAGTCGAGGTGGAAGTTGGCCCAAACAATACCTAGAAAATATAAGTGATTTTGAGAACAGGTGGTTCTTAATTGTTTTCTTAAACCTTGTCATTGATGATCGGTGGCTACTCCTTTCAGGTTCAAGGAGAAGCAGTATGGAAGCAGTGGTGCTACCTCGGGTTTGACTTCGAGTTTGGCATTTACTCCTGTGCAGGTATGCCTTGTGTCTTTGTTCTCGATCAACCAAATTCCTTTCAGTTTTGTAATGGCTAGTAATGAACATACATCGGAACGATGATAAATTTACTTGCATCCATCTAAAGAACTCACAGCCAGTTTCTGGCTGCAGTTTGAACTTTGTAACCATTATAACTTATATTTCTTCCCTATTTGCGGTGCATTATATATATGTGTCGTGTCGAGCAGGGCATAGAGCTTACAAATCCACAGGCGCACGCGCATCAGCTAGGCAGCGGTACTCAAAGCACATATTTCTCTGAAACCGGCACCTTTTCAAAGATCAAAAGAACTTGAAGTTTCTGTGTGTTTCTAAGCATGAGCTGAGTCATGCTCGGTGCCTCAAAAGTTGTGAAACATTGTCATGCTAATTTGTGGGGAGTGGTTATTATTAGGGGGGGAAAGAATTGTTATTAACAGAGCCATAATGCAACTGATAAACAATAAGAACTACAAAATTGCTTTAAAAATTACAATTTTGCTCTTACAATAACAATTTTACCCTGTCAATAACGTTACCCACATAAGATTTGTACTGAAAAGGTCACTCAGATTTTGCATGGCTTGTAGATTACATTCCTTTTTGTACTCCCAGATTTTGCATAGCTTGTTAATTAACAAACATGGTGTACATGTTAATTAGTTTAATTTTCATGAAAATCATAGGATTTTAATTAGGGTATCGCGATTGAAGGTGCCAATTTTGCCAAGTAGGCGAAAATTAGGGTTCGGGAAGGAGGGGGTGATGTGGGTGGCAGTCACACGGAAATGGAAACTTGATTGATTAATGGTTTGATCATCGTATTTGTGTTATCTGTAATTGAAGCTCATTTGATTGATTGATTGTATTTTTAAGAGGGTACCAACACGCAAACATCAGATCTCATTAGAACTCCGAAGTTAAGCATGCTTGGGCAAGAGTAGTACCAAGGTATGTGATCTCCTGGGAAGTTTTTGTACTGCACCCTTCAGGTTGGGGGTTCACGGAAATAGCCTCCCTTTAGGGTACCATGAAGGGATAAGATTGTATGCATCCACCCTCCTAGACCCTGCTTAGGCAGGAGAGCCCTTGGGGTACTTGAAATGTTGCTTTTTAGGGTCTTTTTCAACAGAAAATTGCATTAAAAAGTTATTATTTTTTAATTTAATTATTATATATTTTTTTAACCAAAAGCACCGCATCCCATTAGAACTCTGAAGTTAAGCGTGCTTGGGCGAGAGTAGTACCAGGATGGGTGACTGTCTAGGAAGTCTTCACCTCTCAGGTTGGGGGTACTCGGAAACAACCTCTCTTTAAAGCATCACTCTGCGGGGGGAAGATTGCGTAAATTAACCCTCCTCCCCCCTCGTGCTTAGGCGAGAGCCCTTTGGGCACTAGAAATGTTACTTTCATATTTTTTTAATTTTTTAAAAAACTATTTCTAAAAGTCTAAATATTTCAATTAGTCAATTTAAATGAAGATATTAATAGGCTGTTAACTTCTGAAGATTTTTATGAAGATTTATACTTTTAAAGTGCTCGATAAGCGTGACTTAAAATAGCTAAGTTACCAAATCATCCTAGTCCACCTCTTTTAAAAGCCCTCAAAATTGAAACCTTGGTCAAAAGAGGGGCAGGTAAATGTCTTGTTAGTTTGACTCGTTTTAACGTATGTTTTATACGCACTAAAAATATATATAAAATAAGGTGCGATAAAATTCATATAGAATTCATGTGATACTTAACAAACAATTAGCGAAGTAATTTATGGTGGTTGATTGAAAATTTTTACACATTTGAAGCCTTTTTATTAAAAGATTACAACTTAAAATGTAACTTTTTTTGTAAAATATTCCTTTGTTTCTGCTCACCTTTATCTTGCCATATTATTATTTATTGTTTAAATTTCTCCCCCATAAAAGAAAAATATAACCTTTTTAATGTGGGGTATTATATTTTTTAACTTACTGGATCTTTTAAAGGTGCAAAAAAGATTCGAAATGTTCTAATGATTCCCTTAAAGGTGCAAAAAAGATTCGAAATTTTCCAATGATTATCAGAGGAAAAATTCAATGTGTCTCACACCCACTCAGAGTTCTCATTTATTTAAAACCACAATTATTATCGGAGGAAAAAGTATAACACAATTATTTACTACAATATTTACAGTAATAATCACATGATTAACACTCACTAATCATTATTTTACATATATATATATTTTGCTAACAAGGAATCTGATTACCTGATAAATTCCGACCCATACGGCTACTCACACACTACAAGGGCTAGTTAAGTCAAAAATTTCTCAAGGAAAGGTTCAAAGGGGAGAATTGAACTAATACTCTACTGAATAAAGATGTCAAAATAAACTTACAAGTTTAAAAGAAAATAAACTTTAAGTTAATCGAATCCGGTCCTTGATTTGGATTATAGAATAATAAATATCTAACAATTAAAAAAAACCGGTCCAAACTGAAATTAATATTAGATTGCGCACATCTCGATTTCCTAAACATTGCTCTGACGAGAGCCCTTATAGCATTAGGTTTATTGTTGCTCTTGTTTATACTTGACCTCGCTTATGCGAGAGTCCTTAAGGCACTAGGTCTGTTGTTGTTGTTGTTGTTGTTGTTGTTGATACTTGACCGACATTAAACATGTATGACACAAATTACGAGTAAAGATACTATTATACATAAATACACTTGAAAAAAATTATACATAAATCCAAATACTCCACGTCAACATTTCAAGTTTGCTTATACATTGTATGAAATGAACGTGACGGTTAACTTAATTGGTAAAGTCTTTCGGAGCAGTACCCGAGACCTGGAATCAAATCCGCCTTCATCAAGACTGAGGGGATTGATAGGACATTTGGGAGGGATTGCTTCTTTGTACAATCGAATAAGACTTCTTACCGTTTGTAGAAAAAAAGCCTTCAGATCAAATGACCCAAAACCAAGCCACAATAGAACCAACAGCCAACCCAACAATCAAGAACAACACAATCACAATCCCTGCCGTTTCAGCATGCTGTAGTGGCACCATTTTCGGGGCCAAGATCATCAAAACGCTCGTAAAGTACCCGTTTGTGAGCCCGAGAAGACACGTCAGCACAGAGACAGGAATCTCAGTCCGGAAGAACCGGGGACCGTGCAAGCATCCCAAGAATAGAGGGTAAAACACCAGTCTCCCGAAACAAGCACCAATGGCGAGTTTCGCATTCTCGATCATCCATACAGCAGTCAAAGATTTACCCACCAAATCAAACACATTATAGCAAGTGATTAGAAGAATGGCGTACCAGTC
Organism: Simmondsia chinensis; assembly: GCA_018398585.1. Classification (NCBI taxonomy): domain Eukaryota; kingdom Viridiplantae; phylum Streptophyta; class Magnoliopsida; order Caryophyllales; family Simmondsiaceae; genus Simmondsia; species Simmondsia chinensis. The sequence continues at coordinate 30,207,653 of JAGTTD010000016.1, read as the reverse complement.
TTTAAGAAGCGCCGAGTGAACGTCTTCGGTGATGTATCCCGGGAATATCGATAGCGTTACGATGTAGATGAGCACGATCCCCGTACCGTACCATTTGATTCTTCCAATGACATCCCATAAGGTTGATTTCGACAAGGAACTCTGTAAAGCACTATTTTCATGTTTGTCCTCGGCAACAGCCTGTTGCTTGAGCTCGTTGTAGTACTTGATAACGGGAAGTCGGTGTGCCACATTGTAGAAGACGAGGCAGATGATCATGAGTACGAGGCCAACTGCAAAGTATAGGATCGCACTTTTCCTTAGACCATCGGTGTCTTGTGGATATACAGCTTTGGTAAAGATTCTTAGCAATGAAACAAGAACTCCTGCAGTTGACAAAGATCCCAGTTTTAAATTACTGTCACATTTGATGTTCGAGAAAGGAAAATAAAATGCAAATTTAGTACGCAACAAGTCACCCTATAGACGGTAAAGCTGTGTATATTTCCCTCCCCAAACCCTGCCTTGGCATGAGTCTTTCAGGTACTGGGTTTGTTGTTGTTGTTGATATTGTAGTATGGAACAGATCAAAATACATCGGTGTTAAGATGTTAAAATGTGCAATAAAATCCTAAACGCTGCCCAGCATTGATCGCTTCATATCTACGAGGAGCATCTGATCCTTATGTATTTACCATCATCCAAGTTCTCTTTTCGGGTAAAGATATTATTATAAAAAAATTACATAAAAATCGAAATACTCCACATGAACGTTTTCCTTCATTACAAGTTCGCTTATACATCATATCAGAAAAAGATGTCAGGTAGCTTAGCTGGTAACTTGCTATTTTAAAGAACACAAAATGTTCTCTTTTTGGGTAACTTGCTATTTCTTTGCATCTTTTGAGATACTGCTATTTCTAGCAAGTTCCATGATAATTGTTGGAAACTTATAAACACCTTGAAATATTCTATGATCAATGTTGTTCACAAAGATTGCTTTTTGAAATATCATCCCATACAGCAAAACCTAAGAGGGTACCAACACACAAGCATCTGATCCCATTAGAACTTTAAAGTTAAGCGTGCTTGGGCGAGAGTAGCACCAAGAGGGGTGACCTTCTGGGAAGTCCTTGTGTTGCACCCCTTAGGTTGAGGGGTCTCGGAAATAGCCTCCCTTCAGGGTAGCACCATGAAGGGGGAAGGCTGGGTACATCTACCCCCCTAAGACCCTGCTTAGGCAGAAGCCCTTGGGGCACTGGGAATGTTGCTCATCCCATACAGCAAAAGCATCAAGAGCCCAAAATCATCAAACTTATCAAACTATAGAAAGTGTTCTATGGGTTGGTTTAGACCCCGCTTTTGTCGGGTTGTCTATATTTTACTACGACTATAGTCACTAATTGTCAAAAAAAAAAAAAATCAAACTATAGAAAGTTATAGTAAAGGAGATTAGAAGTCCTTTTCTGCTTGAAGTAGACCCACAATCTTAAGTCAACAAAATGATTGAACTGACCATATTTCAAAGGAAGAAAGACTTCAATTGATGGAAAGTTTGCAAGTGAGAAAGACCCAGTTTCCAATCTCACCTCTAAGCCAATATTTTGATACCAAGTTCAGCCAAAAAAAAAAAAAAAACAACTCCAACGCGGTAACTGAACTTGTCATGGAATCAAGTATCCAAATGCTCAAGCGGGGATCGTTATATACTCTAACATGTCTGCTCACACGGACGCCCATTGGATTTGAAACATGGATGATACCTAAGTCTACCACATACCTATGTTGAAATTATATCAACACTGAGAGCGGGGCTATTGAGATTCGAACTTATGACTTCTCGATCAATATTATGATATCATGTCAATTGTTGAAGAACCAATTATCCCAAAAGTTTAAACTAATGCACACAGTAATAGTTTATAGTCTACCAGAATTGACCAATTTCAAAGGAAAAAAGAATCTAATTGATTGAACTAACATAACCCACAAGTTCAAACCAACAAAATGATTGAGCTAACCAAATTCCATGGAAGAAAAAGACTCCAATTGATGAAATAATGCAAGTGAGAAACACCTAAGCTCCAACTTCCTCACTAAACGAGCTCTTTAGTTTGGTGTACTGATTTGACTACCCACCCAAACACGAGGTCCCGGGTTCGAAATTCACCTCCTTTACCAAACATTGTGTCCCTGTTTAGTACAATATTGTACCTCCTTACCTTTATTAAAACAAAACCATTCCCAAACTAAAATTCCTATACCCTAATTCAACAAAAACATTACAAATTAACCAAAAAAATAGCAAGAAAATCTTATTAAGAAACGCAACAACTAAAGCACAACTAAAGATTTAACGAGAAAACAGGAAACAAACACAAGATTTCCGTGGTTCAGTCAAAAACGCCTATATCCTCATCGAGTTTTTCTAATTTCACTGTTTTCTCTCAAACTTTAAACAGGGTTTATATAGGCATACACGGAAGAGATTCTAATCAAAAAGCAACATTTTCAGTGCTCCAAGGGCTCCTAAAAGGGTGGATGTACGCAGCCTTTCCCCTACAAGGTACCCTGAAAGGACGCTGTTTTGGATAAACCCCAACCTGAGGGTTGCAACACGAGGACTTCTCAGGAGGTCACCTATCTTGGTACTACTCTCGCCCAAGCACACTTAACTTTGGAATTCTAATTGGATCCGGTGGTTGCGTGTTGATACCCTCCTAGCTACCAAGAAACAAACACACAATATATATGTGGTTTAGTAAAAAATGCCTATATCCACATAGCGTTTTTCCAATTTTAATGCTCTGCCTCAAACCTTAAACATGGTTTATATAGACATACACAAAAGAAATTCTAATAACTCAAAAATAAATCACCAAAACGGGTCTAGGCCTTCACCCAGACCTAAACTTAACACCCAATAACAGTATAAAACCAGACTCCACGCAACGATCCCAACAAATCTTACCAAGTGCACTAAACAAACAGTACAAATACCAACCTGAAGCAGCAGTACCAGCAACAACAGCCTGCATGTACCTCTCCGGCAACTCCCCGGCGGCCCCAATCAACCCACCTTGCACCAACGCGTCCGCCACGCCGGAAAGCGCCACCGCCGCAACCGTCACATAAAACCCACCATAAATCCCACTCTTCCCCTTCACATACACCAAGTCCATCACCGGAACCACCAGCAAAGACACCACAAACAGACCCAGACCCACGTTGATTCGCACAAATGCGTCGCATTTACGAGCGAAGAAGATGATAATTAGAAGAGAGAAAAGGGCTACAAGCATGTAAGCTACGGCGAAGACGCGATCGACGCTGTCGTCGGGGTAGAGGTAGGCGAAGTAATCGACGGCGGTGATGAAGGTGTTCCATGGGAGGAGGAATCCGGCGCCGAGAGTGAAGTGGATTATGTAGGCTAAGTGGTAGGAGTCCGCCGGAATCTTGGCGGGGCCGGCAGCTCCGGCGAGGAGGGGGGAGTCCACTGCGGCGAATTCGTCGGCGGCGGCGCCGGTGGTGATACCCATTTTGGGGGATTGGATGGGGGGTTGGTGTGTGGTGAGTTTGGTACGTACTTAGCCATCAACATTGGAAAGTCATAACTTAATGCTCATATTTTAAAAAATTAAAGAAATTATTAACCAAATATTATGAATTTTATATTTTAATATAATACTTAGTGTCAGGTTTTGATGAATTTTTAAAAGAATCTGACAAACTTTATACAAAAAATATTAATACAACACCAACAAAAAGAATAATTGGCCCAATACCTTAAGGGTTCCTGTATATGCAAGGTCGGGGGGGAGGGACGTACGCAGTATTACTTCCTCAAGATACTACCCGTAAAGGGAAGCGGTATCTGAGGACCCCCCAACCTGAGGTTTATACAAAAGATGTTAATGTATTACATAATTATAATAATATATATAAGTTAAGGATGACGTTTTCTACAAAATTAGCAAATGACAATGAAAAAGTCATCAAATGTTGATTTAAATTACTTAAATATTGCTGAAATTATGTGATGTTAGCATTTTTTTTTTTTTGCAAACAATTATCAAATTCAAATAAAGATACTAATACGTTATTCGACTCATGTAATATTTTAACATTTTACAATAAAAATCTATTGAATTTCGACGAAGGATATGTAATTGATAAAATTTTAAAATTTCATGCTACCTAAGTGATAAGATGTTAAACCTTAAGGTACTCTGTTATACATAATAAAATATTAGATACTTATGTGATAAATGATCAAACCTTAAGATACCTCAGTAATAATGCTGTTATTATGGTAAAAATATTAATTTCAAAGCTATTTTATGAAAAATTGTGATTATTATTTACTCGAAGTTACATCATCTCATTACAGTAACATTTTTGACCCGATTAGTGACAACTCTGTGTAAATATATATATAATACACCGGGCTGGGCCACGGGCCCTTTTTTGATGGGGCTGGGCCCAGGCCCGGGAGTCCTAATTTAAAAAAAAAAAATTGTATTACTTTTACTTTGTATTTTTTAATAAACAAATTTGTACTTTTAAATATTAGGCTCCAACTACATTATATTTGTACTTGTTACGTTATTTATTTACCATTATTTAATATTACTTATTATATATTTTATTTTATTACATATATTTAGCGTTATTAGTGCTTGGGATAAAATGTATTTGTATCTCACATTATTTATCAATGAATTATAATAATTTTAGTACAAAATAACTTTGTATTTTTTAAATTTTGTATTTTTTTTTTTAAGCCGACGGCCCTGGCCACAGTGCCGGGCCGGCCGGGCCCTGGCCCATGGCCACGCCTAGTTAAGTACCTATATTAAAATTTTGTTCGACTTTTCTTGCCCAGACCCCGATAGGTTAGAAACGGTTTAGATGCATGTCATATGATACGAATCTAACCCGTGTCTTCCTAGATGATGTGATACCATGTGGCCATATTTAAAGTGACACGATATGAAATAAAACCACAAGCCTATATATATATATATACATACGGTTCATATTATTATAATTTGATTTTATTAGAATTTGATTTTTTTTATTTCATTTTGCATTGTAAATGTGGAATTGCTACAATTCATATTATTATACGGTTCATTTACTAGGCACTAATACAACCGGATCCTATTAGAACTCTGAAGTTAAGCGTGCTTGAGCAAGATTAGTATCAGGATAGGTGGGCTCCAAGAAAATCCTCGTGTTGATAACCCTATAAAGTTAGGGGTCATCGGAAACAGCTTCACGGTAGGGTTACACCCTGAAGGGATAAGGCTGCGTACATGCACCCCTCCAAGACCTCGCTTATGCAGGAGCTCTTAAGGCACTGGATCTGTTGTTGTTGTTACAACAACAACAATAATCCCAATGCCTCAAAGGCTCCCGCATAAGCGAGGTCTAGGAGGGGTAGATATACGCAGCCTTCCTCCTTCAGATCTGTTGTTGTTGTTGCTACATTTCATATTGTACAATTTATTAATAAATTTACAGTATTATTTATTTATTTATATTTTGTTCACGTGTATTTTATATATTTTTTTAACAAAAACACATGTTTGAAAACAAAAATAAAAATTGCCTTAAAAGTGGGTCCAATGGTTATCAAACTTGGTTTTGACCCGAGTGAAACTCAACCCATTTGGGTCGGTTTCTAACCCGAATGGTTATAGTCTACATCAAACTCGCAACTTATCATACATTCATGGATTAAACCAGGTTTAAGAAAATTTCCTCCTCAAAACCATGTCTGACCAATCAGTACAACATGCCCTGCGGTTCAATTACAGGTCGATCAATTGGCCATCTCAAAGCATCCAACTCCAAATGAAAACTCGATTATGTGAGTAACTTGTCCATTTTAAATTATTTTGGAGAATTGAATGAGATTTTATTTTGAGTTGATTGATGTAATCTACCAACTTCTGACTTCATTACCAATTTGTCCATTTTTAATCAATTAAGAGACTAAGTCGGGTCTTTTGTTAACCCAGTAGGTGACTTAAGAAATTATTTAGCCGAATGACAATTTAAATGCCAAACCTTGTATTTCTAGTAACACTAAATCTAAGTGTTTTACCATTTGAACCGTTTTTCGGTTACCTCCAAACTGCATAAAAGGAGATCAACATTACCATCTTTACAGCATTACCCAATTTGGAGTAAAATTAGCTGGTGTAGCGTTTAAGACTCCTCACCCAAACATGAAGTTTTGGGTTCGAGCTTACTTTTCAGCATCCTAGGTGTTGATGGGCCTACCGAGAACAAAAGTTATACTTTTCTACCACTATTAAAGAAACCTTGCGTTGATGAAAATATAAGTTGGTTAAAGCTGGGTAATAATAGACAAGGTTCGAAGGGCGTTATGGGCTATCGCCTACTTTCTATCTCCTTAATTGCCACCTCTTTGAGACACTGAGGGGTGGTAATTGTTATTGTTGTAAAAAGTAATTATTAATATCTTCGTTTAATGTTTAAATAATTACTGTGATATATTTTAAATATATAATGAAAGTATTAAATTTTTTATTTTTTTTTATTTTTTTTGTTTTGGTAGGACTTATTTACACCGCTGGTCCTTCGTCTTTCTAAATTTGTTCAAATTAGTATCTTATCTTTTTTTTTTCCAAATTGGTCCCTCAACTTTTTAAGGTTATTTACATTAGTCCCTTATCTTTTCTTTTGTTCAAAATAATCTCTCATATTTTATTTTATGATAAAATTAGTCCTCCATATTGTGACTAAAATTAGGAAAAAAAATAAAAAGACGAGGGACTAATTTTTTCACAAAATAGAACATAAGGAACCAGTTTGAACAAAAGAAAAGATAATTGACTAATTTCAACAAATTTAAAAAAATGATGGATTAATTTTAACAAAATAAAAGATAAGGGATCAATTTGAACAAAACTAGAAACACGGGGGACCACCACCAACAACAACATTACCTAATGTCTAAAATGCTCCCGCATAAGTAGAGTCTAGGAGGGGTGAGATGTATGCAGCCTTACTCCTTCCGAGTAATACCCTAACGAGAGGCTATTTTTAAGGACCGATGGTGTAAATCTTGTTTTCAATACAGAAATAGACCCCCACATAGTAAAAAGACGAGGCACCAAACTTTTATAGCATTTATTTTATGTGTCTACTGCAATAATAGTCTCAGATTCCTCATAAATCTTGACAGCGTATCATGTCCTTGCATTTATAACACAACAAAAAAAAAAAAAAAAAAAAAAAAAAAAACTGTACTTCAAATTCATTAACATAGTATCGATGCTTTGTTAACCAAGAGATTACGAGTTAGAAACCTAACAAAGCAACACTTTCGATACTGACATAATTAAATACAAGGTGCGAGGTGAGTGTGTGCAATATCCACGTTTTACCCCCAACGGGCATTCAGGTGAGGAGGCATGAGAGCTTTCACCCACCGGCAACTTTAATAATGGTTGGTTCTTTGACAATAACTCCTAATGCTTCTTTACCTTTGTAAAAAAAAGAAAGAACTTAAGCCGGTTCACAGAACTTGTCAAAGTAGGGTATAAAAAGGATCACAAATACACGACCTTACTTCCAGTGATCTCGTTATTCGTTATGATCGCAAGGAGATACAACATTATCCCAAGTTGGACCCTCAACATTTGGGAAAGCGGGAGATAAGCTTGAAACCCAAGATCTTATCTTTAAGACTGGATAGTCTAACTGTTACACCAAACTCAATAGCTCACCTCACTTCCAACAGATGCTCCAGAATTCGAACACATGAGCACTAGATCATAATATGACAACCATATCAACTAAAAGCAACATTCCAAGTCCCCCAAGGGCTCCCGCTTAAGCAGGGTCCGCACGGGGGGATGTACGCAGCCTTCCCCCTAGGGTGCTACTCTGACGGGAGATTATTTCTGAGAACCCCCAACCTGAGGGATGCAACACGAGGATTTCCCACGAGGTCACCCATCTTGGTACTACTCTCGCCCAAGCACGCTTAACTTCGGAGTTCTAACGGGATCCGGTGTTTGTATTGGTACCCTCTTAGGTACAACCATAACAACTAATTATAGAAACATATAACGAAAATTCAAAGAAATTTTAATTGGGAAAATGAAATATTTCAAGTGGAAACAAGTTTCTGAAAAGCTCATCTAATGTGGTACAAATACAAGACACAAAAGCCAGGACATTACATTACACATACAACGATCCAATTCAAGTGATGATGCGAGATGCTCGGAAATGTATTCGGTGCCTAGTACTTGTAAATTTATTCAAATCGATCTCTATCTTTTGATTTTCACCTGATATCGGTCCTCAGATTAGGGACTAATTTGGCCATATGAAACATGAAGAACTACTTTGAAAAGAAAAGAATAAAGGATCGATTTAAATAAACTTACAAACATGAAGGACTAACAGAGCAATTAACTCTTCTTCTGTGTTGTATGATGGAACTTCATGACAACTGGAGTAGCAATCTTCCATGATTTGCTCATCCTTTGCCCACCCATCACCACAAAATTGTATTGCTTGTACATTAATCGAAAAATCAACAAGGCAATTACGACACGTAAGTCGAGTGGTAGAATACTACCAAGGTTGAGACGGTAGAATAAGAGGTCCTAGGTTCAAATCCGCTCTCCTCCAAACCTAACCGGAAAAAAAAAAACATAAAATGGCATTCCTAAATGCATTTCCTCCTTACCCATCTTCATAATTTCTTAAACAAAATCAATGCAAATGAAAAAAACAAAAAAAAAAAAAAAATCCCTCCGCTGGCTAGCTGAATCAAAGATCCAACCCAGAAAAAACTAGACCCGCGTTCGGAATAACATAGGTGCCTATTTTCCTCTTGTGGGTTGATCTTTCCATCTTCTCATGACATCGAGCATGATCTCATTCCACATATCAATCGGGCCAGGCAAGCACCAATGCACACAATCATTCTGGACTCGATCCTTAACCCCGTTGGAAAACGGGAAAGGGTGCATATACGGACCCGGATGCCTGTCTGGCCTTAACAAAGCCAGTTTCGTCACATCCAATGCCTCAATCCTAACTTTACTCTCACCCGACTTCTCGACATTCACCTTCGCTTCCTCCACCTCTCGCACCTCCGCGCTCCGCATCTCGGAGTCCATACCCTCGAGTGCCTTCTCCTCTTCTTTATAAGGCATCGTTTTAGGGCATGCCCCTAACTTATCCCATTCCCCTTCAAAATGGTGAGGCGAAAATGTTGTCACAATCACATCAATCCCGTTTCGACCCGAACCTTTCCTTTCAATTATAGCCCTAAGGGAAGTCTTAAATGCCTTGCCAAATACATCATAAAACCCAATCTCAGTATAATTTTGACCCTCACAAACATGACACCCTAACACTACATCCCTTTCATAGTACACAGCTGGGTGAAGAAACCAATGCCCGATCGATAAAACAATCATGTCAATCGAATCCAAATCCGAAGCCCACCTCTCATCCACCGAATCAAAGTACAACTTATTATAATTCGGCCCGTCATTCGATTTCTCAACCCCATTTACAAGAAAAGGAGACCAATAAACTGACACATTCAAGTTATGAGAAGGGAAGTTCCATCTCCTAAACTTATTATCATCACCATTAGAATACAAAAGAATCGGACAAGACACAGAACCTAACATGCATAATAAGGACTCTAATTGGTTTCTAGCCATGGAATCTCCAACAAAAGCTAAGTGTTTATCTCGAAGAAGAGAGAGAAATGTTTGCGGGTCGAACCTCGGAAGCTTGCATTTCCATGGCTGCCATCTCCAGTAGAGGTAACTTAGGTCTTCTCTGCCATGGCCCATGCAATTTCGACCATATTTGATGGTGCCACAGCTTGACCCATTATAGAGGGGGCCTTTCTTGTCATGGACCCACCTCCCATTTGTGTAATCACATGTTGATGGAGCTGCAATTTGCTCAGATTCACCAATTTTCTCCATTGAAACCCTGCTTTCCTTCTCTGCCCAGAAGAAATCAGTGAATACCCATGTTAGTTTGTGCACAGAAATTGCAATATATGACAAAATACGATGGAAAACTTTAAAGACAAAACCATCCATAAGATAAAAGGGAGTACCCTTGTTAGTTTTGGCTGTTGAAGAACTAATTGTCCAAAAAGTTTAAGCGGATGAGTAAAAGATCAGAAATGATTTTGTATTCTAACACGTCTTCTTACGCTAATGTTTGTTGGGCTTGAAACAATGCTTTCATACACAAGCCAAACTTAACCTTGTGCTTGAGTTATGTCACTGAAAGTGAGGTCGTTGAGATATGAATTCATGATCTTTTAGTTAAGATCAGGGTGACCTTTACTCTGGAATAATTTTATACTCAACATATAAGAAAGCGACATTCCCAGTGCCCCAAGGGCTCCCGCCTAAGTAGGGTCTGGGGGTGGATATACACAGCCTTCCCCCTTCAAGGTAGCACCCTGAAAGGAGGCTGTTTCCGAGAACCCCTAACCTAAGGGGTTCAACACAAGGACTTTCCAGGAGGTCACCCATCTTGGTACTGCTCTCGCCCAAGCACACTTAACTTCAGAGTTCTAATGGGATCCGGTGCTTGCGTGTTGGTACACTCTAACATATACTACCCATGAAAAGAAAAAAAAATTTACCAGAAAGGAAAATGCGAGTCAATGAAATTAACAATATACGAAAAAAATACAAAAGAAAACCAGAAAAGCAAAACAAAAAGAACTACCCAAAACAAAAGAGTCAGTACCCATTTTAGTTCTAGTACTGAAATCCCAATATAAAAAAATCACACAAAACCTAGAAAAAAGAAACAGGTGTTATTTACACCAAATCTCGCTTTATAGTTTATATTGTGTGAATTTAGTCCTTTGATCAAACTACGTAATTTTTGACAACACAGTAACGTTAGATGCAAGTACCTTATTATAAATCCACATGCTGACTCAATTTAACTGAATATAAATTGTACAAGCACTAAATTTGACACAATTAAGAATACATGAATTGAATTAACACAATAGCCAAAGTACACACCTTTGATAAAAATAGCCAAACAAACAAAAAGTTACCTCTAGGGTTGGATGCAGAAGAGAGAGAAGAAGCAATAACAACAGAAGAATGAAGGGGAATCTCTTCATCTGAGGATGGAGGTAGAGAAGAGAGTAAAGGGTAAAAGTAAAATCGAAAAAGAACTATAGGCAGAATCGCATAAAGTGCATATTGTAAGAGTTTTCTAGTAAGTGATTGAGGCTGATTCTTCATTGAACTTGTAATTGGTATCCATTTTCTCATCTTTTTTTCCTTTTTTCCTTGAATTTCTGCTGAATTCTGATGAAATATTATGGATCTATGCTTTGTTGATGAAGTGGGTTTTAGGTTAATTTTGATGAAAATGGAGTGATTTTGCTTTTTTGGGGGGGTTTTGTTGAGAAGAAACTCACAATTTTAGCTGGGGAGAGAGAGAGAGAGAGAGAGAGAGAGAGAGGAGAAGAAGAAGAAGAGACAGAAGAAGCAGGTGTGATTATGAGTCAAGTACCGCGTGAATCGGGTGGGTTGGCCAACTGATCTTAATTTGTATATTTTAGGGCAACACGTATCGAATTTTATTAGAACTTTAAAATTAAGTATGTTTGGATAAAAGTAATGTTAAGATAGATAACCTTTTGCAAAGTCCTCGTGTTGCACCTCTTATGCAGCATCCTGAAAGGAGAAGGCTGTGTACATTCACCTTCAGAATCTGTTTAGGCTGGAGCCCTTTCTGTCGTAGAAAGTTGCATTTAGGACAAGATTATAATACTTTTAAATTTTTTGTATTAATATTCTAATTTATGTAAATTATAAAATATTTTTTTAGTTTAAAAATTATATATATTTAATAAAATAGTCCACATAATAGTGGGAAAGAATATAAAACATGGCACTATGTTATTAAAAGATATATATTTAATAAAATTTTCTACATTAAAAGTAAATATCGTGAAATATTTTTTAGTTTAAAAGTTATATATATATTTAATAAAAAAGTTTAAATAATGTTGTGGAATAATATAAAATGTGGCACTATTCATTAAATGTAAGTAAATCTTTTGGACTAATAAATAATTTCAAAAAATTTATAAACTAAAATATCAATACAGTAAACCTCATAATATCAATATCTAATTCCCCCTGTATTTCATATATTTTACATATAACGCTATTATTAGGATAAAATTGCTATTATTACAGCAAAATTATAGTTTTCAAGTCAATTTTATAACTCTCATTAGTTATATAACATTTTGAAAAAAGGGAACAGTTTATTTTAAGAAATTAGATTTTACATATAAAATAATTTTAAAAAGTTTGGAACTATTTTAAATGTTGTAAACATCTAAAAAATTTGTAAATATATAAAAAAATAATTATATGTTTTAAATTATATTTTTTTAATGTCATGTCAGTGAAAAATAACGGATGTTAACAGCGCGAAATTAATGTTTAAAATTGAAATTTTTTTAAAAGATTAAATATTAACTAAAAAATTAAAAAATTTAGGTAATTTTTAGTAAAATTTCAACAATAATTAATCATATAATTGGTAGAAAAATAAAATATTGGTAAGAAATATCATTTTCAACTACAATGCATGTGACCCATGTTCTCCAACACGATTCGTTGTGGAAAATGCTATTTTCCACAAAAAATAAAAGCCTTTTCATAATTTTTTCCTTTGTTGGATTTTATAGATTCAATTAATTATTGTTGGTATATTTTTAAAATAAATAAAAGATAATTTGGTATCTTTTGGATGAAGAGCTGTGTCTCTTTGTGAAAAGACACTTGAAAATTATATATATACTCTTCTCATTTCTCATGTTGAACATGGTGGAAAACGTACTTGAGAAAAATTATTTTGTGAAACATTATTCTCTTGTTCATATCTCGGTTATTTTTTCTTTCTACACTCTATCTCACTTTGGTTATTGGATTTCATTGTATTCCCAAAACTATTTGATTATCCACGAAATAAGTTTTAAAGATAGTAGTTCGCTATATGCCTTGAAGCTTGAGACTGTTCATTGATACCCATTTTGTTAGATTTTCCAAACAATTATACACTGATGTGTTCAACGAGTCTATAAACTAGGCTAGCAAGTCTGGGCAATCTTTGAAATTTCATCGTATTGGGGATAGATTATTGCAATTGTTAGTCTTGAATAAAATTGAAAAAACTTATCAAATTCCAACACAGCACACTTCTGTGATACAATTTTTAAACTTCAGAGTACCCGTATATATATATATATATATATATTAAAATATCAGAGTATCTAGTTGATAAATGTTAAATAAATATAAGCTAAGGGTAAGCATCATGTGATTTTTCTTCATTTTTTTTAGTTTGATAGCTATCAATTATCATCTGTACCTTGAAGATTACATTTATGGCTATCATGTGATGTTGTTCACAAGATAATTGCAACGAGGAGCAATGTGGTGTAGCCATTACATAATGCCGGACGTAACCCCAAGCAATCGTTCGGGGACTCCAAATTTTAGAGATCTCCAAATTTTTGGAGTTATGATTTTTAAAGTATCAATTGTTAATATTACTAAATTTTGTTACAGGATTTTCTATAATCTATTAAGGGTCCAATTTAAATTTTTTGCTTGAGGCACCGAAAATGTCAGGATTGGTCATGCCGTTACGTTTTGTAACTAAGTTTTATATCTTACTTCTTATTTAATTTTATTTGCTTGTATCATGCATGTACAGTGCCTTTTGAGCTTGTATCCTAATTATGGAAAAGAAATTTGCTTACACCAATTTCTTTAAAAAGAAAAGGTTCATAAAATCTTGTTGTCGAAACACTTCGTTCTCTTGGTATGTTTTTGGTGTGTAAAACATTATCAAAGATTCATAGGAGGAGAGAAGTTAATCTGTCTACTCTAGCAAAACGAGTAAGCAACATGTTCGATGTTATACTTATTGCGTGGCTCCGAATGCCAAAAAAAGAAAACTATGATACATATATCGAGATGCTTCAACTTTATGGTGGGAATTTGTCCCCTATCGACGACTTAAAACATGTATGTTATGTTTTATTGATATGATTAAAGTATTGTAGGCTAGGAATGGACTCGGAGAATTGGCCATGTTACTATCTGCCAACCAAGTGTACTGTGGTCTTTTTTAACTTGACATATCTATTTTCACATGTTCATCAGACAAAGTTTCCTACCTAGATTACGAAATAGTTGTTTCAACTGATAAGCAAATTGAGACATACTCTAATCAATCACTTTATAGTACAGTACATTGGCGGGTGTTCATATTATTTTGTCAGATAAGTTATGTTTATTCGTTATAATTTATATTACAATAATATTTTCTACTTCTTACAATTTAGTCCAACCTTTGGGTCCTAAACCTAGAAGGGATTCCATGACTAATAGCCTAGTGAGGCCAAGTTATCAATGTTAGTGTGCGAAATAACCGGAACAAACTGATATATTGTGATACCAATTTGTTAAGGAAATCTTGATGCGGAAGCGTAAACCGTAGTCACTTGATTCGATTCAAATAATATGACTCACACAAACGAGAAGTAAACAAATATATAGAGAAAGAAAGAACAAACACGAACACATAATATTTACGTGGAAACCTCTCTACAATCGAGAGGGAAGAAAACTACAAGCGGAGATGGAGATTCTTTATTGATACTGAACGGAAGAATTACAACGACACTTCCTCTGAACGAGATCTATGAAAGAATTACAACCACTTTCTTTAAACTCTCGTAGCACTCAAAATCTGAATTAGAGGAATTACAAAATCACCTCTTTCTCTCTCAATGGCGGCGCCTCACACTTTAATTGGATACCTAATGACGTAAACCCTATGCCCCTATTTAAAGACCCGTGTCTGGGAGGTCCCGATCGATCAGGAGGCATCCCGATAGATCGGAACTGGGTCGATCGATTGGCCCTCTTACGGCCCAAAATCTCGAAAAATTTACTTAAATCACCCGATCGATCGAGCTTCCCTCCCGATGGATCGGTGACCCCCCGGAAACCCCATAAACTTAAAATAAATAATTTGAGACATAAACCTAACTGTTAGTTGATACGAATCAATATCAAGCGAAGCTCAATCATCGAATAGATCTTGTATATGGTATATAATTTGGTATAATTTGTATATGATTTACATAGTAATAGAGAAAAGGGGGAGAAATCGTAGAAGAAGAAGGGGGAAAATTCTAGAGAATTTGGGGGGAAGAGAGAGAGAATCACACACACATTATCAACATAATAAACCCCTAACCAGCCCCTCTTATTTATACTAATCAAACTTAAGGTGATGTGGCCCGAGGGCTGATGTGTCGAGTTGACGTGAAGCTGGTGCTAACGCGGTGGGCTGACGTGGTAGTCGGGAAGGCTCGAGACTGATTCGGGCATGACCATTGGTAATACTCGTATCAATCAATACCTTCACCATAAAATGACCCTTGATCTTAAGGGTCAAGGTATTGATATACAAAAAACCCTCCGCAATCAAATATCATAATTACAAATTTTAACCCCTTAAATTTTTGAAAATTAACAAAAATTCTAATAATATTTTTATCAAAAATATCTAAACAAATGCTGATTAAGTAATTAAGATCAAATTTAATGGAAAAATAGTAATTATACTCAAAACGCTTAGTCTTCATCAATAACCCACCCGAAATCCTAACTCCGAGTTCTGATGGTGGTGCTCGGTCAATGACGGCAAGCGGCGGCTCGCAGTGGGTGGCAGGCTCCCTCATCCTCTCCTCTAACGAATCTGACGACCGCATGAACTTCGATGGCGACAACGGTGGCCCCTCCTTGCTCCCGGCGACGACAGCTCTATCTCTACATCTTCCTTACTCCGATGACCGACATCGATTCAGGCGTGACCCTTGATAGTATTCATATCATTAGTCGTGCATCTTTATTGACATAGTAATTAGCCTTAACCAGCCTTTATCGGATTTAGTACAGTAATTAGTAGAGGTGGCAAATTCAACCCGACCCGAAAAACCGACCTGAAAGACCTGTAAACCGACCCGACCCGAACCAAAAATATGTCGTAAATAATTAAACCTGAAACTGAAATGACCCGGCTTACAACTAACCCGACCCGTTCTTTGCCTGACCTAAAAATAACCCGATACCAATTTGATCTGACCCGACCCACCATTGACCTGAACTAACCCGATCCAAACTGACATGAACCTGAACCAACTTGACCTAAAAGCTAAATTTACCCAAGGTCTTTAAATTCAATGAGAATTATTCGTTGTCAGAAGTACAATTGAACTTCATAATATATTATTGAGCACTTATATTTATAATATTATAAATATATTGGTAAAAATATACATTATTTGGTATAATTTAAACTTTTATAACTGGTTCATACCACCAAGGAACTAAATAGTAGGATTATAAAGACCTGAAACCTATACAACCTTACCCAAAATTGACCTGAACCTAAGACTACTCAAAATTAAAGTGACCCAAACCCGAAATAACTTGATCCACAGGTAAAACACAAAAGCCACCTGAGCCCGACCCAATCCGAGTTTATTATAAACCTGAAATGACTCAAACCCGAATGGGTTCACCCAAACCCGACCCAAATGACTCGATTGCCACCTCTAGTAATTAGACTATCCACGCTCAAATTGAAGTCTACTCATCTTCCGAATTCGAAATGTTGTTGGCCCTACCTAGAACAATATTGTACTTCTTTACTATTATTTTTTTTATTTGGACAAAAACGGCCGAAGGCGGGCTATTCATTAGGATTAGAAATATATTATTATTAAAGCGTAATAATAAAGGGAATTGCTATTATCATAGCAAAAAATCTTATTGTTAAAGCAATAATATAATTTATAGATAATAAGAGGCACAAAATTATCTTAAAAACTATAATCTTACTTTTGTAATAACAATTTTACACAACGATAACATTATTCAAAATGTTGAGATAATTTGGACAAATCTAATATACTATGATACCAATTTATGAGGGAAAATCTTGAACAAACTTGATATACTCGGATATCAATTTGTTAGGAAATTAATAATGCGGAACTTAATACCCCAGAACTGGATTCGATTTAAATACTATAACTCACACAAGAGAAGTAAATAAAGGAGGTAAAAGAGAACAAACGAAGAACAAAGAGATTTACGTGGAAACCCTCTTCAGTCGAGAGGGAGAAAACCACGGGGGAGATGAAGATTCTTTATTAAGTATGAATAATGGAAGAATTACAATGACACTTCCTCTGAACGAGATCTAAGGAGAATTACTGAATCACTCCCTCCAAACTCTTATAACGCTCTCAAACTTAATTAGACGGCGGCTCTCTTGGATTGGATGATTGGATACCTAAAACAGAAGCCTTATACCCATATTTATACTAAACGGCCAGAGTACGCGGAAATTGACTCCCGATCGATCGGGTGGCCCGATCCATTGGCCCCTCATCTGCGGCTTTTCTTGATTTTTCTCCTTAAATCACCCGATCAATCCGACATCCCCTGATCGATTAGTGACCCCTCGATAGTTCATAAATCCTAAATATATAAATTTGTGACATATTCCTAATGCAAAATAAATTAGCAAGAAAAGCATACCTTGTTGATTTCTCGATCAATACTCAAAATTCCTCTTTACTCCTTTCCCCCAATTTCCGGGAGATCTTACGAAAAGACAATGAAATTGAAGAATCTTCCGAGCATGGCGGCGGCGGCGGCGGCGATGCGGAGGAGATTCTCTCTCTCTCCACTGAATTCATCACCGGCGACACTCCGCATCTTGTTGCCGGCGAAACCATCGCTCCAGCAGTGTGAAGCCGGAGGAGCCGCCGCGGTAGCAAACCCTAGCATGACGCCCGATGCCCTCCAGCCACGAGTCGTCATCTATGACGGCGTTTGCCATCTCTGTCACCACGGTATTCTCTCTATCTCTCTTCTTTGAAACTCTTGTTGATACAATTGAAATCTAGTGGTAAAGTGAGGGGTAGTTTAGATATTAACTAAATTAACTAAATATTTGAGTCGCTTTATCATATTAAACTATGCCCTCCGGGTTTATAAATAAGGGCCTTCGTTATAGAGGAAGGAATGTGAAATAATAATAAGGGCTAGACATAACCCAAAGTAACTCAAGCAACCGCTTGGAGCCTCCGAATTTTCAGGGGCCTCCAAATTTTAGTTGTTGTAATTTTTAAAGTAATAATTATTAATATTAATAGGTTTTAAGATAAATATTAGTATATATGAATAGCCGCATTTAAAAATTTTACTTGAAGTCTCTCTCTAGCCTACTCTCCCCCCTCTTTCTCAGTTTCCCCTCTCTCTCTTATCTCTCCTTAGTTTTATACATATAAAGCTCTACTATATTACATAGTATGGATTGTACTGGGGTTAATATAATATACTATCTAGATTCCGTTATTTTTATGATTTGTGGATTGATTGATTGTATTGACTGAATTCAGTGTGAGAATCATTTGGTTCGTATCTCACCCTCCAACATGCTTGTAATATGCTTGTAATTCTTGGATACATCCAACATGCTTGTAATTCTTGACTGAAAACAGCCTCCATACGAGGTAGCACTCTGTAGATATAAGTCTGCTTACATGTCACTCTTTTGAGGCACTGAGTTTTTTGTTGTTGTTGTTCTTCATCTTCGCTATCCAACATTCGAGAAATCATTATACTCCATTACTAGCTTTCTGTTTTTCTATTTATGTGTTTCTTGCAGTTCTTCGAATTTACCTTCTGCTATTCACTCATTGCAGAAATTCCAATAGTTCTTTGACATTTTCTTTGAATCCATTCAGCTCGTTCCGGTCCTTGCTTGTATGCTTTGTTTAGTGTAATCATAAATGAACTAGTAGCCATTGGATGTGATGCGGTGGTTAAGCTATCCACTGATAAGCATAAAGTCTTGGCTCGAAACTCATCTCTCTCCTCTTTTCTGGATGTTGGTGGCTCTATTTAGAGCGATAGTTTACCTTCTTACCATTTAGAAAATATCAAATGCATTAAGGTTTCACTTGCTTTCTTGCTGTTTCAATTGATAGAAAAGGCCATTTGGATCCTTTGATATTCAAACCCTTGCAACTCCATGACTACGATTCAAAACCTTGTAATTCCCATTCAAAATCCTTGCAATTTAATGGATATTTGTGTACGAATTGTTGGACCGCGTACCCGACCCCACAAGTTGCCAAACCTAAACTGGGTAGCATTGTAACTCAAGTTAGAAGCGTGTTTGATCCTCTAATGAGAATAATGCTCGAGCTATGACCTCCTAGGAAGTCCTTTCGTTGCGCCCCTTGCTACTTGTATCCAAATCTCTTAGTTCATCCGCCTAGTTCTAGAGACAACATGATGCGTTTTGGGAATTTGAACCGAAGATTTGTTTTTCTAAGACCTCAATCTATATAGTTTTATTTTGTAATGGGTGGAAAAATGTTTGGGCTTGTTTTGCGCCTAGACCCGTCCAAGGGTAGTTTTCAAGTGTACTACAGTTTTGTGTGGCTTTATAAATTCCTACGTAGCATTTGCGAGGTGTGATGTGAGAGAAGAGGAATTCTTCTTGTACTCTTCCCAAAAGATGGCGAAAAGATCTCTAAACTTTGTGAACGTACGCACAATTGGCCGAATCACGTAAATCTTGTGTCTTGTTCGTTTATTTTCTTGTTGTTTCCTTCAGTTTTGTTTCCTGAAACTACTAGATCAAAGCCTCATAGGCAAGAACATGATTTCTTTCATACTCTTACCTTATTAGATCTTGTTTGCAGGAGTAAAATGGGTAATAAATGCAGACAAGTATAGAAAGATAAAGTTCTGTTGTCTTCAATCCAAAGCTGCTGAGCCATACTTGGGGCTTTGTGGTGTAGATAGAGATTACGTACGTCGTCGCTTTATATTCATTGAAGGTCTAGGCCAATATCATCAAGCTTCTACCGGTTAGAACTCTCTCTCTTTCTCGCGTTCGTTTGAAGCTTCTATGAATTAGCATGTATTGCACAATTTATTCCCAAAAACTATTAGTTTGATGTACTAGTGACCCTACTTAGGGTAATGTTGTACCTTACCACAATAACAGTTAAATAAATAATTTAATTCCAAGGGTTCACTCGGGTGGTAAGACGCTTGGACTTGGGGGGCTCGTGAAACATCAAATCTGACGTTTGAATCCTGCTATTGTCTACAAACAGTCCCTTGGGACTACCCGCAATGTATGTCGGCCCTACCTTACTATGTTTCACGTTAGGAAACTTACTAGCAAGCTATTTGTGTGACTCGGGGACTAGTCAAAGTACAAGTAAGCTCACCCGTACACCCCTCAATATCAAAAAAATTTTTACAGTATTTTGCTCGCATTTGCATCGGTCATTACGACATTTAGGAGTAACACTTGTGGAATGAATGCCTTGCAGCTGCACTGAAGGTTATATCCTACTTGCCATTCCCTTATTCTACATTGAGTACTCTCTTGATAATTCCGACCCCGTTGAGGGATGCTGTCTATGATTACGTTGCTAAGAGACGCTACGACTGGTTCGGGAAGGACAAAGATTGCTTGGTTTTGAAGGATCCCGAGTTGCTCGAGAGATTTATCGATCGTGTAGAAATTTTGGAACAATATCGATCCCGGTTCTAGATAGGTCCTATGATTTTGATTCGTAAAGATTGTAAAGCAGCTAATAGCAGGAGGAAAGGAATTTTGAATGAGAGTGTAGTTTGTTTCAGGTTTTGTTTGCTGTAAATTTTGAGAATATGCATATGATGGTTAAAATTGAAAATAGGAAATCAAAAACAAACAACGTCATCTTTACTGCTCAAGTTTTAGTTTCTCAAACATCCATAAAAATAAAGAAAATTAAAAGGAGAAAACGATTCAACCGAGCCTTCATCGGTTTGTAAAAGAAGCAAAAGGTCAAAATTTCAATGCTAAAAGCGCTGAACCGAGGGTCCAAGTTTATATGAAAACACACTGATAAAACACTACCAAGGTTGAGATCTGAAGACAATACTAAATTCAAATCCACACAGTGATAAAAGTGAAAGAAGTCTTTTTTACTACCGAGTTTTTAGTTTCTAAAGAAAAAGAAAATGATAATAAACGAGCTCTGATTAGCATTGTGCCAAAAGCAAGATCATTTTAATGGCATATCAAGGTCAAAATTTCAATGCCAAAATCATGAATCAGCAGTTCCAAGTTATATAAAAACACTATCAAAGTTGAGGTCTTAGGACAAGACTAACTACCGAAAGAAAAAGTGCTACCTAGTTATTGTTGTGGTTTCCGCTAGTCCATTCCTTCCAATCTTTATCGACGTGATCTTGGGCCCACTTGACCGCGGCTCGTGCAGCTTGTGGCCCTCCCGGGAGACCTCTTTCATTAAGAGTATCAGCCATATCAATGAAGGGTATCACCAGTAAGGTTCCTGGTCCTCCATACTCACTGTGCAAAAATGTGCTGAATATCTGTTCCAAAATATGTACCCACAGTCATCTTCTGCAGATCAACTTTCGCGGGTTTGTCTGTATTATACCGCAACTCTTATTGCTAATTACCGAAAAAAATCTTTTGCAGATCAAACTAGCACTCATTTGGTCTTTTTGTTCCGCGAAACACCCACAGGAAAGATAAAATGTTGAACACGAACAGAAACGAGACACGAGACTTACATGGTTTGGTTAAAGTATGAAATCATTCATGAATTTTACTCACAAACATAAGCTTTTGTGATAGTCGGTTCGTTAATACATCTAATACAACATACAGCATGCAAATTAAGGGTGGCAAATGTGTCGTGTCGTGTCATATTCGTGTTTGTGCTATGCGAGGGGTCTTAAGAATGGGGTCAACCCGACCGGTTTATTAAACGGGTTAAGAACTCTCAACCTTTACCCAACCCAATTATTAAACGGGTATTCCGCAGGTTACCTATTTAATTATATTGGTGACATTTTTTTCATTAAATGATAGTTTCTCAATTTACAAACATGTTACTAATGCACTCCATAGTTGATAATACTAATAAATAATTGTTATATTTGTAATTATTAAAATAAACTATTAAATTAATATTACTAAATATACTTCAATTATCTTAACTCAAAAAATATATATATAATAACAAAAATATTTTACTTAAATGCCTAAGATAACCATATAAACGGGTCAATCATGTCGAAAATGGATTACACGGATCAAACCCAAATTCAACCCAATTACCTAAACGGGTAAACCCAAAGTCAACCCGGCTTCAAAACCTCCGACCCAAACCCACTATATTCGTGTCGTGTCCGTGTTATGTTATCGTATCGTGTCAGATTTTGCCAACCCTAATGCAAATTGTAAGACCAACTAAAAAAATATATATATATATTTAAGTTAAAGGAGCTAACCTCAGTGCAAATCCCCACAACATCATCAAGAGAATCTCCATAGATATCTTTCTTTGAGAGCTTCTTCATAAGATGAGCCCTAAATTTCTGAGTCTCCTACACCCAAATTCAACACGGAAAAAATTATTAACTAAAATTAGGGCTTCAATCTGGGTTCAAACAACTAAGCGACATTTCCAGTGCTCCAATGGCTCCCGCCTAAGCAAGGTCGGGAGATTGGATATACGCAGCCTTCTCCGAGAACCCCCAACCTGAGGGGTGCAACACGAGGACTTCCTAGGAGGTCATTCATTCAGAGTTCTAATGGGATCCGGTGCTTGTGTATTGGTACCCTCTTAGGTCGGGGTTCAAACAACTATAAATCAAAAGGCCAGTTGAATTTAAGCAAATATATTTCACGAGATGAACTACCTTGAAAATTAAGAATTCATGTTTGTAGTTCTTTTAATCTTTGGAAAATAAAAATTGGATCTTGAAAATGTTTTTCTCCCAATGTTTGTTCTTTTATTTCCAATTTTTAATCAAATTAAGGGCAAACTAAAAGTGAACAGCAAAAATAAGAAATGATCATTTTTAGTTTATAAAAGAATCCAAAATTACCCCCCAAAAAAAAAATTTTCAAACAAGTACTGAACTATTCCCTAAAGATTTAAAAATAATTTTGAATTATTTACACCAAAGGTCCATATACTTTATTTATTATGTCAATTTAATCCTTGTATTTTTAATTGTTTCAATTTAATCCCTCTACTATTTAATTGTGTCAATTTAGTCTCTAGAGTAAAATTTATGTTAAGT
Organism: Simmondsia chinensis; assembly: GCA_018398585.1. NCBI lineage: Eukaryota > Viridiplantae > Streptophyta > Magnoliopsida > Caryophyllales > Simmondsiaceae > Simmondsia > Simmondsia chinensis. The sequence goes on along the minus strand of JAGTTD010000016.1, from coordinate 30,184,371 downwards.
TATTGATAAAATTCTTAATGATTCGGCGATGGGTTGGGTTGGGTTAAATTGATTCATTGGGTGAATTTGTAGTGTGTTACTTACATTTAACATGATTGTACTACTAAAAATTACAGCATTAACTTAACTTGAATTCGATAATTGGACTAAATTGACACAATTTAAATAATAGAGGAACTAAATTGACATAATTAAAAGTGCAAGGACTAAATTAACACAATAAATAAAATACAGGAACCTTTAATAATTTTATATCCTAACATACATGAATAGTGTTCCATCTCATCGCGGATATTATGTTGAAATTATATTCAAGGAATTAACTATTTTAAAAACATAAACTAACATGCGAGAGTACATAAATAAAGCGTAATATTAATCGTTTCTGTCGGAACAAGATTCGTTAGAGTATAAAATTATTGTTAAGCCTTCACCTATCAACTTAAACTTTTAAAAAAGGTGGTTCCTTGACATAGTATCAGAGACTTGTTAATCAAAAGATCACTAGTTCGAATCTCAACAGCCCCCACTTTCAATATTAAAATAATTTAAGCACAACATATAAAGTGGGCATGTGTACTATCCAAGCTTCAAGCCCAATTGGCATTTGCGTAAGGGGGCATGTTAGAGCATAAAATTATTTCTGTGCCATCACCAATCAGCTTAAGCTTTTGAAAAAGATGGTTCCTTGACAAGATTGTAGTTTTTTACGCAATTTGTGGCTCGTATTATTTGTAGTTACATTATTGTTATAACAATAACAATTTTTGCGCTATAAATAACAACTTCATGAATAAATTTATAAATTAAAACAGAAATCCAGTAGCAAAAATGGAACATACAGATGCAGCAAATTCAGGAATTGGATCAGGAAATTTGTACTCAGCAGCCTTGCAAATCTGCCTCGTGAACGACCAACTCATAGATGCATCGGCTAGCTTGAATTGCAATCGATTTGGGGGGAAATATTGATTTGATTTGAGACTTCTGAGTTGCAAATTTGAAGAAGAAAAATCGAACATCGAAATCGAAGATGACGATGATGAAGAAGAATGAAGAAAAGCATAGGATTTGAGTGACGCCATGGCAGAGGGAGATGGAAGTATGCTCCTCGCCATCTCTCTCTCTCTCTCTCTCTCTCTCTCTCTCAGCTCGCCTTATCCGTTTCTCTCTCTATATCTCTCTTTTATTTTTTTTTATTTTCGAACGGAAAAGCCCGAAGGTACATCATTGATTATGATCATTTATAAGAATAGACAAAATTGACGGGGGTGGAAATTCGACCCAGTTATGGGAACATATTTCAAGCGATGTAATCTAGTCACTTCTGCTTTGTTTGGCAACTGGGTAAAAGGGGTAAAAAGGGGAGGGTAAAGAGGGTTAAAGGGGGAGGATAAAGTAATATTATACTCTTATTTAGATATGTTAAATTAAGAGAGGTAAGGGAGTCCTCAGCTTAGGGGTCCTCGAAAACAGCCTCTCCTTAGGGTAACTCTTTAAAGGGGGAAGGTTGCGTACATTCACCCCTCAGACCCAGGGGCACTGGGACTGTTATTAGTATTGTTGTAAATTGAGAGAGGTAATGGTAAAGAAGGGTAAATAAGTTACAATTATTTGACAATTGTGTAAAAGGGTAAAGGTAAAAAGAGTTATAGTTAAAATAAAGGTAAAAGTGTTCAAAAATTTTTAAAAATTACCCTTACCTCTCTTTATCCCTCAATTTGAGGGTTAAAGAAATTTGGGATAAAAAGGGGTAATGGGGGTAAAGCGGGGGTAAGAAATTACCCCCAATTGTCGCCCTTTACCCCTCGAACAAATTTTCCAAACAGGGGCAAAAAATTAACCCTTTTACCTCTCTTTACCCTGTTGTCAAGCAGGAGTTCATGGACTGTCACAGTGGCCTTTCTATAACACTACGAGAAAGAAAAAGAAGAAAAGGAAGAACATAAAATCAGGCTAAAAGCTTCAGAGGCTTCGATTTCAGGTTATCAACATAGCCCTCATAAATAAGCCTGCACCGAGATTTTCAAATCCACCAATAAATATAACCAAACTATTATTGCATAAAACTGAGTGCTAATAGACTGTTATTGTATAATGATGGATACAAAAATACTGAACCTAAACTAGAGTAAAGCACTGCCTGCCCCACGGGCACTACTTGTTCCCTAAGCACACCCCTAGCCATGTAATGGAGTGGGGACACTCAGGGCCGGACATAACTTCAAGCTATCTAAGCAATTGCTTGGGGCCCCCGAATTTGAATCGCCCCAAATTTTAGAGGTTATAGCTTTTGATATTAATACTAATTGGGTTTAAGATAAATAAATAAATATATATATATATATATATTCTATTTCTTCTCTTGCTATGATCCATGTTTGTATTGGTTGCGCGTGCTGTTGTTTCTTGTCTCCGTGTCTTTTTTTAGTCGTTTGCTCGCAGTCTGATGTGTTGTGTTTTGTAGCGAGGTTTCTGTTCCGGTTTTCTTGTTTTGTGTTGGATATTTTTGGTCCCCGTATTGTTGCGATCGGACTCTGGCCTCGCCTAGCGAGTGGCTAGCTTGATTAGCGATTTTGTCGCAATTTATCAAAATATATATATATAAAGGCCTCATTTAAAAATTTTACTTGAGACCCTGAAAATATTATGACCGAACCTGAGGACACCAAATGGAAGAGGGGATATGGAGCCTAATATTAGCTGTCTCCCTCTTTCTCTTATGGGTCTCCCTAATATACTTAACCTAAATATTATTATTATGTTTTTTTATCTAGTTATTGTTTTAAGCATCGGAGGGATCTCCCGTAGTTTGCTCATCTTGCACGAAATATTGGGTTAGATGCTTGGTAACCGCCTTCTCCATCATAGAAAGCTCGAGTCTAGCTCTCATCCTCAAATATGAACCCGAAACAGTTTTAAAACGTCACATATATTTTCTATTTTTATAAAAGCTATCTAAACTTCTCAATAATTTTAATATTAACACCATTCACATCCATTAGTTTTTACTTGCATGCAACAACAACAACAGTCCCGGTGCCCCAAGAGCTCGCGCGCAAGCAGGGTTTTGGGGGGTAAGATGTACGCAGCCTTACCCCTTTAGCGTGAGACCTTAACAAGAGGTTGTTTCTGAGGATCCCCAACCTGATAGGCATGAAGAGTATGGAAAGCATAGATATCCTAAGAAGCATGTAAGCATAGCAGTAAGAGCAAAAGGCAAAAGCAACAAGCATCTAGAGGAAAGATCTTACATGCGACACAATGCGTGATATTTTAAAAAATATTTTGAATAAAATTACAAGCATTATGGATCATTTTGAACAAAATAAAATTTAAATGAACAATTTAAACAAATTTAAAAAGATAAATCTTTAACTTAATATTTTTAACATAGAGCTAAGTATGCAGAGCCGTCTTAGCTCAGCTGGTAGAGCGCATGGCTTTTAACCATGTGGTCGTGGGTTCGATTCCCACAGACGGCGTTTGCTCACTTTTTTTTTTTTTTTTCGAAATATCACTATTAGGCGTGGGCCCTTTTTTGATGGGGGCTAGGCCCCGGGCCCGGGAGTCCTAATTTTTTTAAAAAAAAATTTTATATTACTTTTACTTTGTACTTTTGATAAATAAATTTATACTTTTAAATATTAGGCTCCAACTGCATTGTATTTATACTTGTTACGTTATTTATTTACCATTATTTACTATTACTTATTATATATTTTATTTTATTACATATATTTAGCATTATTAGTGCTTGGGATAAAATATATTTGTATCTCACATTATTTATCAATGAATTATAATAATTTTAGTACAAAATGACTTCGTATTTTTTAAATTTTGTATTTTTTTTTTTAAAACCGACGGAAGCGGGCCAGGCCCTGCCCTGCCTGGCTCGGCTGCATTGTAGGGCCTGGCCCTGGAGGGGACCCGGCCCGGCCCGCTACAGTGCCGGGCCGTCCATGCCCGTGGCCACGCCTAATCACTATAAAAATTAAACTGAAGTTTTATTCTAAAATCAGTTAGTATGCTTTATATCTTGGTCTTTCTTTTTCTCGGGTTGGAGGTCATCCGAAACAGTCTCTCGTTAGAATATTACCCTGATGGGGTAAGGCCGCGTACATCTCACCCCTCCCAGACCTTACTTATGCGGGAGCTCTTGTGACACTGGATATGTTGTTGTTGTCGTATATCTTGGTCTTTCTTTTCTTGCAATTCCAATGTGTAATTCAGTACGAACCCAATTTTTTTTTTGCCTAACATTGTAAGGGGGCTAAACGAGATGGTAAAAAAGGTTGGTGAGCTTCAAACTTGGAACCAACCTGGAAAAAAAAGACAAATTTTTAATCATTGAAACGACTTAAAAAAGCGATGACGGAATCATTCTGAGTTGGCATGTCCCTTTCAACAAGCAGAATTAGGAAAATAAAGACAGAGTAACTAAGCTTTGTTTCCTTATGTTATTTGAAATTTAGGGTCACTTGTAAGTTGTTTAAAAAAGAAAGTGGTTCGGCTATGGCTGGCATATACTATGTTTATTGTCGCTTGTTTGATTATAATGTTACTTATCATCGTCTTTGATGCTCAAGGTGATTGTTCGTATGGTTCCAAGGGGGATGCACGGCTCGGTTCTTGTCCCTCCATAGCTATGGGAGTAATCTCTCTTCTTGTTTCTTTGCTCATTGTTATGCTTATTAGCGTTTAAATGCATCTTGTATGTCTTGTATTGTCGCATGACTTCTCGGTTACTCTTAATGATTAAGGTTTGTTGTCGAGTTGTGTTGTCTCGTGCTTGGATGTAACTGAATAACTATCGTATTAATATCGTAGCATCAGATTTTGCAGGTCTTCGTAATAACAATTGGATGGGTGTTTAACTCGGCTGGCTTTAACTACAACTAAAGGCACTAGAGTACAAGGGAAGACAAAAAAAGAAAATCGAAACATTTTAGTTTTGTTTTTCGTTTAAGAAAAATGAAAGTTGAGACATAAAAATGAATTTTCTTACTTTGGATTTCTAATTTCTAGTTTTTAACTGGAACTTCTTGAAATTGGAAACAGATTAACAGAACGTCTTAAGACAATATTATACCTTGTTACCTTATAAAGAATGGTCTCTTCATGCATGTTTCTCCTTCTCCGTCTGCACAAAGGGTCAACAAGGAGGACCTCGAATCCAAACAAATCTAAATGAGCTTGAACAAACCGAGCTGAACTTAACACTCGCCAAGCTGGGTTTGAGGCTCAATTGAGTGAATCATGTGTCCTTGGAAACAGCCTTTCTGCAAGGTTAACACCTGAAGGGGTAAGGCTGTGTACATCCACCCCTCCCAGACCCCGCTCACGCAGGAGTTGTTAAGGCACTGGATCTGTTGTTTTTGTTGTTGTATAAGTCATGACTCATGCCCAAGCACATAACAAGCCTAACTTGAGCTCAAAATCTTCAAACTCAGCAATCTTCAAGCATAGCTCCCCAGGCAAAACTCAACCCTAACAAGCTCCAGCTAACTCAACTCATTTACACCACTACTCGTACACAGAACAACGATGATACAATAAAATCTACAAAAGGAAAAATGTCTTCATTCTCACAAGAAGTAAGAGTACAAAAACTAAAGGGAAACTAGCAAAATAATTTTACAATACCAATGAATAGTGACCCTTTACAACGTTGCAGCAAAATAAATTATCTCCACATTCAGAATAAGGCTACTTTGCCTACATAAAAAAAACTATCAACACCAAGAATTGCAATTCTTGCCAAATCCAAACAGCTGGATTTAAAGGCTCTTCATAAACACTTCATATAATGCAATTCTGCAATCAATGGCATAAGATTGATTTTCCTCGATTTTTCTCATGGTAGAATAACTGTTGCTTAAAATCAAGGCGACCCTCTAAACTTTCTGATTTGTCAGACCAATTCCGCAATCATATGAGTTAAACCCATCAACTATAATTCCATCTTATTGAGCAGGAAAAACTACACGCGCCCACCTAGTTCAAATTAGATTCCCTGCATCATGTTACGTGACAAGCGGGTGATTTTGGTTATTGACAGAGTTATGGAACAACTGGATGGAATAATGGTAGGAGGGTCTAACTAAAACAAACTGGTGTTTAGTGGCGTGTTTGGTGAGGTTGAAAGTTTTGGGGATCACTTCAACTTTAGGCAATAATTAAGGGCTTATTTGGTATCATTTTCTATTCATGGCTTTTAGTTTTTTCAAATACCAAAACCCATAATATGTTTTTATTGATCCGTTTTCAGCTTCTTCCTAATTTGAGTAAAAACTAAAAACGGAAAATCAGAAACAAGAAAAGATCGTTTTTGAAATCTAGTTTTTAGTTTCTAACAAACCAAAAACAGTGAATAGAAAACAATACCAAATAGGCCACAAGCAGCTTGCATGGTATTCACCCTTCCGTCGCCATTGTCAGCAGGCCTTCCTTTTGTCCACCTTTAAGTGGATGTTAAACCATTTCTTCTTCTTAGATCGATCCCTGGAGGAGGCCTTTCTCTCTTTTGCCTGACCCCCCTCTTCTTTGGCTTCCTTTGACCACGAAGAACTCCTCTTGCTTTTACTTGAACTCCTCTTCATTTTTGGAGCAACTGTATACGAGGCATGGATTTCGTTTCGCTGTTTTAGAAGCTCATCTATCTGCAGTAGCAATGTCCGGCATACGAGCATATTAGATAGCTTTCTAAAAGAGTTATTGGAAATTTTTTACAAGGAGAGTAAATGCCAATACTACAATGGCCTTTCAAAGTGATGCCCATTATTGGCCATGTTGCTCATATGATTGTTTTCTTCAAATTACTTTCTTTAAGATCAAGTTCTTCAAATCACGAATGAGGACACTTTGTCTTAAAAATTTTAAGTTATGCTTTTACTTCTACTTTAAAGGAGAAACACTACTTTTCAGATTCTATTTGAAAGCAAAAATATAGCTTCTACTATGACGTGAAACTAAAGTGCTTCTGTATTTTAGCCAAGGGCCGTGAAACTCAAAAAAATGCTTCTCTCATTGTGTAAGCACCTTTTTGCTTCAAAACCACTTGACCAAACAGGCACTGCTTTGTCGCTTTACCCATCTGCTTTACCCGTTTTCCAATGGGATCCTATACGTAAAAAGTCATATGAACTATGATGCACGTTACAACAGGAAAAAGAGAACTTTCTCCAGACTGCATATTAGGAAAGTATAGTAAGTGGTTAACAAAAAGTGGGACTGCAATATGGGTCCAAGAAATATATTTGGGAAACAAATAATCCACATTGTGAGTTTAAGATCTTTCTAAATGGACGCCTATGTGTGGGATTGTGTCCCACATAGTCCTCTTTCCCTTATCGGGATTGATGTCTCAGGGCTCCCCCTCAAATGAGAGCAGTCTGAGGAGCCTTATCTTTATCTTCATTAAAAAAGGTTTACAAATTTTAGAAAGTATGTATACGTTTAGTAAGTGTAAGAAAAAAAAAATATTGTGGATGCTCTGAATCATAAAATTGAAATTCAATTTAGAAAAAATGAACTGGAGATAGTCAAAATTTTAGAAGACTTCAGAGTTCGGAACTTACCATCTGCATTTCTTGCGTGTATCGATTGGTCATCTGTGTAAACTGGGCCAAGACCTGCCATGATTGCGGCAAAGATAAATGTATATTTATGTAAAATGCTAATCGCCAAGATTACTATTTCTAGTAGGAAATTACTTCCCTAAAGATAAGGTACACGATAGGCCAAATAAAATTGTGTTGCATCAACTTCAACGTCAGTATCATGCTTTGAGACTTCATATTAGTCAAAAAAAATATAAAAACATCTAAGAAATTAGCCAAGTTCGACATGTAAACAAATATACCCAAGTCTGACTATCATATATGAGTCCAGTAACATAGATGTGATGCATTTATAGAGAATATTTTAGCTCATACCTCTCTGTATTCACTTTCAAACTTCGATAACTCTGCCCTTTTCGATATTATTTGTGCTTCCACGGCTCTAAGATCATCCTTCTGTTTAGTAAAAGGTGCAGCACAAAGAGCTTCAATAGTGTAGCTCACGCTTTTGAAAAAATTATCACCTGGTCATAGTAAACAAGCATGATAAACAGTATAAATTCAGGTCTTGGAAGATCTTAATCCTCACTTACCAAAAAAATAAAGAAAATGAAATCAGGGAATCGAATGACAGGACCAAGAAGCCAAGAAATGTACCATAGACAGCAAACACGTGGGTTCCAGCTTTGACTTCAGTCACCTCACATGGCATAAACCCGTCCAGTCTTTTAAAGAAGGCGGCGTCTGGATCCTTAGATGCTGCTGCCTGCAATGTAGTTCGAGCATGACAGAATGATTAAATAAATGAAAGCGTCATCATCCCAGTTCACAATGTTGCAAAATGGAACATCGCAAACATTATATAACAGGTATCTGTGATCATGTTGGGTCTTTTAGGTAACATAAGTTGTTTAAACTTTATGTTTACAAAAATATGAATGCAAAGTCATCCAATCTTTGATTTTAGTGCATCTTTCATTAGTTTTAAACATGTAAACATGCTGGCATGCATGTTTTAATGAGTAACATACACACACAAACGCATGCGTACACATGGGCCATTAAAAAATTAAAAAAAAAAAATATACCATGGCATACCAACCAATCGTGTAATAGCAAGCTCAAAATTCATTACGTATCTCCTACTATCAGATTGTACGATTAGAAAAGCATGAATCGAGAACATGAGACATGACTGCTTACCGAGTTAACAGTAGGATCCAATCGGTAGACAGGGAAACCAAGAAAGTACATCCCGGCAGACGTGACCTTACCAGTTTTGGCACTGTCCTCCTACATCAGAAAGAAGAAGGATGAAGCAACGAGAATAAGTGATGAACAATCACACGTTTTAAGGCTCAGAATACCAATATACTGATAATGGTTGAAGGAGGTGATGTTGGTTGTGGGTTAAGGTTAGAGATACATATATAGTGGCCTAGCCAAAGATCGTGATACCATGGTCGCTAAAGATGGCAGCAACTTGAGAATGTAAATGAGTAGATCCAGCTTGCAACAATGGTGTAGAGCTCGTATAGCTCAACTCGTCACTGGCCGAAGCAGAGCCAAGCTGAACCCAAGACTTATAAAGCATGAACTCATGAGCTTGCAAGCCGAAATAAGTTCAGTTATTAGAAAAAGCCCAAGCCCCAAACTTTTTTGCTTCAGAAGTTTGCAACTGAAATTTTGGGATGAATCAAGCCAATCATAAAATAAAAGAGCCAAGGAAAACGTAAGCGAGACAACCTCATCTGAAGCTCGTGGCAAGGCGAACTCAATCCCAAGAAGAGCCAATCTCAAGCCAATGACAAACTGAGCTAAAGTGCCTAGGCTGAAAGCTTAACAAGCTTCAAGCCGCGTAAAATGATTCCAAGCCAAGACTCAAGCTCAAGCTGGGCTCAACTCATTTACTCCCCTAGCAGCAAGTCATGATAATTCCTCTTGTGCCAAAAAACACAAAAATCCGTGTGGTGTTCGTGCTAGAAAACAAGTGGTTTTCAAATCACAAAATTGTCCAGAACCTAGCAAAATAAAATGGAAATGCTAAGCACCTGTAATGCAAGACTTAATCCTCCGTTCTCTTCCTGGTCAAAATACAACAGCTGCACGAAAAGAAAACTATCAAGTAAGAAAGTAAGCTCAAATTCAGTTTCATGAGGACAAATTCCATTAATGGTCACCTACATTAAAAAGTTCCTTTTTTTTTTTTTTTTTCATTGACGCTTAAAAGGTTATGATGATATTATCCCTTATAACTGCAATTTTCCAAGAAACAAGCAAACTCCTAAGATTGCACTTCCTCGAAGCTTAGTTTACAATAAATTTGAGATGTAAGTGCTAAGCTACTTAGTTGTCCTACGTTTGTACTCAGTGATATAAGGAAGACTTAATAAAAGTAGACGAAATACAACATGATTATAGGCAGATCAGACTCGGACAAGATACAAATAGAGGAATCATATTAAAGTACTTAATTCTTCCTAATCCTTGGGCATAGAATCCCATATGCAATAAAATTATGCTAGTCTAGATAGTCTATTTTAATAAGGTTTACAATGCTTGTGAATCATTCCACTCCTTACACATAATAGCATTATATTTATCATATCCATAGTCTATGCACCCAGTGAAGAAATATTTTGAATTCGCCACTGTATGTTTGTAGCAAGTAGTCCGATGCATTGCATCCCATGTGGCAGTTCATCAACTGGTTTGACTTATCAAAAAAAGCCCACTTTTCACCATCATATTTACTCAATAACAACACCACCAACAATACAACAGCAGAAGCTTGACTATTTGTTAATGGTTATACCATCAAGAGCCAACTAAATGAAATCATGGCTATTCAATAATCTGTAGACTAACAGCAAGAACAGCAGTATGCAAGGGCGGAGATATAAGTCCTCACAAATTATGAAGAGGGCTAAATAAACAGTAATTGTTTCTCTAGGAAAGGGTATCTCAGTCACACAAACCTTAAATTTACTCTTGTCAGATGAGTGCACACGACAGACTAGTCCACCCCGTGCATCAGCTTCCGTTATTGTCACTGAATAGAAGTGAGCAGCTTGCTTCTCAACCTGTGCAAGAACAAGTGAGAAACTTCAGATATAACGAGATAGAAAAGACATCAATGGTTCAGACATAACATATTTACCTTTCTACTCAAAGGTTGCCCCAGTAGAAGCGGACAAACATCTACCCTGCCATTCAGTGCCTCCTCCAACACCGTTGCTGATACAGTTGTCTTTATTGGCACACCGAGTTTACTGATTCAGGGAGGGGAAAAAAACCGAATGTCATTATCAAAGCTCATAAGTTTCCTTACGACTCCTATAAAGTGTGAACTCATGAAGTTGTGACTTTACAATCACATAAACAATATGCACAGCTACCTAAATAACGCAGCAAACATGGTGTTCACTGTTCCCAAACTTGAAAGATCTAGCTCCAGTTCTTGGCCTTCTGATTCAACAGCCTAACAAATCAAAAGACATTTAGTTCTATATCCAAGTCCTGATTCGAGCAGGAAGAAACAGAGGAAGAGGAAAAAGGTAAACAAAGGCATGTACTCTTCACTATAAAAATTGAAAGAACTATACAACTGAATCTTCCTTTTTCTTTCCCTTTTTTTGGTGGGGGGTGCAAGAAATATGCAACGCAATAAGATGGCTCAAGACTCAATCTCAATTTTGATGCCATGAACATTTGCTCACCTCAAAACCAGCTGCGTCGTACTGGCGCCTTTTCTCAGGATCTGACAGTATGTTATAGGAAAACGTGACCTCCTTAAACATATCAGCTGCCTTAGGATCATTGGCATTCTTGTCAGGGTGATACCTGAAAATTGGTTGACAATAGCAACATGCAATCAGTATCTACTAATAACAGCCCAAAAGAAAGCGAAAAGAAGTCCGAGTATCAGCTAATTCATTCTCATCCATATAACAGGCTGCTTCTGATACAGCAGCGGCATTAGGATATTGCTATTACATTTTTATACCCACTACTGCAAATAGCAAAACATAAGTTAACAGAGACATATTTCAGGAAATTCAGAAGACTTGATTCATGTCGTACTTCGGAGAACAAGTACAGTGAAGATAAATAAGTGTAGCGCTTCGGCCACACCACCGTGTCCTTAGCTGCACTCTAGTTACATACTATAAACCAATTAATTAACTGAAAATTCAGTAAAAGACTGGACCGTCTCTTGAAATGCACCATCAACTACCCTAAATTTCAATATAATTGAACCCTTAAAACCGTCACTCGCATAAAGGGGCAAGTTGAAATATCAAACCATTCATGGGCCTTCACTCATCAAACTTCAGGGATAGTAGGTTCATTGACAACGACCGAACAGAAATCTCCACAAATTTGAAATCGACTAAATCAATGAATCAAATACCTTCTCTGTTACACAACTAAACCAGATCAAATCGTAGAACAAAATTCAAAAGCAATTGCATGATATAAAACCATTTTAAAGTCCGTTCCCTGATATGCACAAGTTCGAATCTCGGTAGCTTCCACCCTAAATATTAATATATTTCAAACACGAGGCATGAGTGAACATGTGTATTATCGACTCTTCAAGCTCAACGGGTACTTGCGTGCGCAGACATCTTATAGTATAAAATCATTTTTGAACCTTCGCCATCAATTTAAGCTTTTAGGACAGTTGGTTCCTTCGCAAAAGAAACATCAACAAAAATGATTCAAACTGGAAACAAAAACGAAGAAAACAAATTAACCTACTTGAGCGCCAATTTGCGGTAAGCAGATTTGATTTCCTGATCGGTGGAGTTACGAGAGACAACAAGCACCTCGTAAGGGTCTCGCCGGAGCTGCTTCCCTGCCGCCGCCGACGCCGCCGTCTCCGGCTTGGATTTGCGAGCCGGCATTTTCAATCTCCGACCCAAAACCCTAACCCTAACCTTAGAAATCTAGAACATTCTAGAATAATCCACCTCCCGGCACCGGATCATTGAAGCAAATGCATGGATTATAAATTATAAATTAAATTAAATAAAAATGAAGATGAAGATTTGAATTTTTGTTAGCTTGATGAAGAGAGAGAGAGAGAGAGAGAGAGAGAGAGAGAATGTAGTGTTGTAAATGAAGAGAGAGAAAGTGAAAGATGAGGAACAACTAGTTGATGTACACATCCAAACTGGAGAGAGAGAAAAGGGCACAATCATAGTATAAAAAAAATTAAAAAGTTATGTTTATGTTTTTAGGGTTGATTTATCAAGTATTAATACGATCGAATTTTATTAAAACTCTAAAATTAGGTGTGTTTGAGCGATACTAGTACCGGAATAGATGGCCTCCTCAGAAACAGTCTCTTGGCAGAGTTACATCATGAAGGGATAAAACTGTGTACATTCACCCCTCCAAACTCCGCTTATACGGAAGCCCTTGAGACACTGGATCTTTTGTTGTTATATTTTATTTTTAAAAATAATAAAACGGACTTTTACTTTTTGAATCAATAAAAAAGTCCACAAGGTTTTGCAGTATAAATTAAAGGCCTCTCTCCCACATAATGACGTTATTTTTCGTTGATATAGCTGATGTGACAATTATTACAACAACAACAATAACAATAAACTCAGTGCCTGCAAGGGCTCCTGCAAAAACAGGGTTTGGGGGGATAGATGTACGCAGCCTTCCCCCTTCAGGAGGCTACCCTAAAAGAACTAATGTGACAATTATTTTTTATTAATGCTATAATAAAATGAAAAAAAATGCTTTAACAGATGTATTTTTAAACAAATTAAGCACAAAAATAGTTTATATATAATACAATACAATGTAAGAATTATGGTATTGAATAATCCTTTTATTATTTTATAGTAACATTAATTAAAAATAGTTATAATATTAGATATGATGATATAAAATAATATTATCTTATTTAAATATTAAAATATAAATAATTTTAAAATATACATAAATATTTTTTTTACTCTCTTTCTAATAAAGAAGGGATTCGGTTTTAAATAAAAATTATTGTGTTTTAAAAACTTTATCAATTTAGTTAGCTGGGATCTCCTAACTTTTGAAAGTACAAATTGATCCTGCTGCGTAATTATTTTTGACATTTTCGGAAATTATTTTCAGAAATAAATTTGTTTTTAATTTCTTTTAGTTATGCTTTTAGTACTATTTAAAGAAAATTTATTTTTACTTTTTATAAAAGTGAAAAAGTATATTATATTTTAATTTTATGGTGCTTTTATCTTGTTTAACATTGCTTGAAATTTTTTCTGTAAAAAGTGTTGCTTTAAAAAGTAATTAGTATTTAAAGAAATATTTGTTGATATTGTCCGTACAAAATTTTGATTTATATGGGAATTGTGCTTGCCATTTGGCAAACAAATATAAAGAAATATTTGCTGTCGAATTACCATAATAAACATTAACAAAAATGCACCTGTTACTTGTAAAAAGTCACTGAAAATCACAAAATTGACCAAAATTAAATAAAATCAAACCAAATAATAGATACCGGGTATTGCTCGACTTGGATGGTCGGTGATGAACGATAAGTTTGGGTTTAGGGCTTTGGAGGATGGGTTGAAAAATATAGGATATATGATATGAATTTAGTGTTTCAATACAGGTATTTTTGTTTCAAATTTTTTTATTTTTGTTTATGCTTCTCTATAAAAAGAAGCACTAAATTTTTGCTATTACTTAAAAGCAAGAAAGTAGTTTTTAATTTAAATAAAAAATGCTTTTTTTGGTTTGATCAAGCACCCTTCAAATTTAAGAAAAATATTTTTTTCATATTAAAAATTATTTTTTCCGAAAAAGAGCAACCCCAAACAAACGAATCTGTTTGGCCAAACATTTTTTTTAAATATTTTTGAATAGAAACAAAACTTATTTTTCTATTATGCAAAAAATGTAAAAGAATATGTCATTATTGAAAACATATTTTACAAAATATTTTTACAAAAAGTAGTTTGAAAAAAGTTATAATAAGAAACTTAAATTAATAAGTTTAAAATATATAGTTTATAAATAAATATATGTTATTTTTTATAATATTACAAAAAGTGCCAAAACTTTCAAAAAATTTTAAACTGCGCAGGTAGTCTCTAATGTGCACCCCCTTGTATGGTTCGGCCCCCGTCTGTGAACCTAATAAATAGTGGTGTATTTTAGTCAAGCCGAGCCTCGAGCCGAACTCACCGAATTCAGAAAGTTCAAGTTCCAGCTCGGCTTGTTAAAAGCTCAGGCTCGACTCGGCTCGGCTCTACTCTATCTAAGTTCAATGAGTTTCGAATTAAGTTTGCAATATCTCAGCTCATTTAAATTCAATATAGGTCAGTTTTTGCTCGTTTAATATACTACTCGGCTCATTTAGGCTCAAATTTAGCTTCATTGGACATTATTAATCAAATATGTTATATTAATAAAAGCTCACCTAAACTGGCTTAAGCTCGAAACTTACGAATTCTATCTTCATTGGGCTCGATAAAATAAACAAGCAGAGTTAGCTTGACTAGAGTTCAAAGTAAGCCGAGCTTTTTGAGTCGTTGCAAGCCAGCTCGATTCGTTCACACCGTAATCTAATCGTGATCCTTTCTAGACATGAGAGAGGGAAAGGCCTATATCATATCCATAATCACTGCATTAAAAGTAGGGCTTTGAAAACTGCAATCACTTTATTTCAAAATTTTATCTTTTTTTTTTCGGTTAATAAAAAACTCGATTATTCGATAAATTTCGACTTATGTAATGACCCACACACCATAAGAGCCAGCTAAGTCATAAATTCTTCAGAAAAAGATTAAAGAAAGGAGTCGAACTTCAGACCTTTTGACCTAAAGCAATACTTTATCCTCTCACTTACCTCCTAACACTTAGGCAAGGCCCGGTCGGTTAAAAATATATATGTATATATTTTTTTGAACATTAAGAATATATATATTATTTTATATGGTATAAGTAGTTTTATCTGAAAAAATATTTTAGTCAATAAATTTTATAAAATAATTTTTTAGTTCAAAAAGTGACGTATTTTTAATAAAATAGTCCGAATAACGATATGAAATAATGAAAGGGACCTATTTTGGGGCCTATTTTGTACCCTTATGCATCGTTATTATGATTATTTTATTAATATATGTAACTTTTAGAACTAAAGAATTATTTTACCAAATTTATAGGCTGAAAAACTAATACACCAAACTATAAGGTACTAATATGTAATTTATTCAAAATTTTTTAATTTCAATTTCTATTTCTATTCCAAATAAGATACACTATTTTCCCATTTTTAATTTTAATTTCTATTTCTATTTTTCTTGCAATCTTTTCCTTAAAAAAATTATTTTATAAAAAAAATTTGACCAAACAGTCTATATTAATTGTATTTTAGTTTTTTTCACATCCTTGTGTAATTTTGTTAGGATTTATTTACATTATTTTTATTTTATAGTTTTTTAGTTTAAAAAAAATCGAAACAAGACTTTGAAAGCAAGTTTGCTTGCTTTTCGGTTTCAATTTTAAATTTTTGTTCACAATATAAAAATTTGTAAATAATAAATCCAAATATTATTTTTAAAATACGATTTTAGTTTCTAAAATTCTAAATATTATAGATAGAAAAGGAAATCAAATTGTTAAATTTCTTAATATAAAAAAGCAATATATTCAGTGCCTCAAGGGCTCCTGCCCAAGCAAGGTCTGGGGCAGATGTCCGCAGCCTTCCCCCTTCAAGTTATTATCCCAGAAGAGAAAGGTTGTTTCCGAGTGCCCCCAATCTGAGGGTGAGGACTTCCTAGGAGATCACCCATCCTGGTACTGCTCTCATCCAAGTATGCTTAATTTTGGAGTTATAATGAGATCCGGTAATGACGTGTTAGTGCCCTATTTAGTTAATGTAGAGAAATATAATCAACAGTGGCTCTAATTGATCTCGTATGAACATTATTGGAGCATGTTGTATAAACTTCATAAAATATGATAAAATTTTATTATTGTTATCAGAGAAAATATTAAATAAATATAATAAATATATTTTATTAAAAAATAGCCCAACTTTATTTTTTACCAAAAAAAACCCAACTTTACTTTTTCCATCAAAAAATAACTAGAGTGTCGTACCATACGCCACACTCAGTCACCAATTTTTTATTATTTTTTTACATCTTCTTTTTAGAGTTTGATTAATTTTGAGTAGAAAAATTAAAGCTGGGTAATTTTTTATTAGAAAAAAATAGTTGAGTTATTTTTTTGGTAGAAAAGCTAAAGTTTGAATTATTTTTTAATTAGGAGATATAGTTGAATTATTTTTTAATACACTGAGATATAATTAGATTACTTTTAGATCAATATATTGTTTTTATTATCACCAAAGGAGATCTTTTGTGAATAATTAATATATTTTATTGCCTGCTCTTTCAGATACCTATTAAAAAAAACTCATATTTTATTTATTAATTTCTAAATAAAGCATTGTTTTTAACATGATAAAAAATATCATTGCCAAAACAATAATATTACTTAATATGAATAATAATCACAAAATTTTATAAAGTTATTCTGACATTAATATTTTAGGTAAATTACATAAAACTCCCCTGAATTTTGCTTCAAAAATAGAAAACCCTCATTTACAAATAAAACCACTTATTAAATCCCCTCATTTTTAAAAAATGATCACATTGCCCCCAAATAATTTTTTTGACCATTTTGCCCCTTGAAATAAAATAGTTAAGTATTTAATTTTATTTTTAGGTACGATTTTATGTTTTGAGGAAAAATAAAAAAATTTCATATTTATAGAAAAAAAGAGACTTTTTATATTTATAAAAATTATTATTTTAATTAATTATATAGTAGTGACATTATAATATAAACAAAGATATTATATTTTATCTTATAATATTTTTTATAAAACTAAAAAAAATATTTTTATCTTTTAAATTTATAATATCATTACTAAAATTAACTAAAACAATTATATATGTTATAAATATATATATTTTTTAATTGTTTTACAAAAAATATAATTTTTTTTTTATTTTTGCCTAATAATATAAAATTTCTTTTAAAAATATAATTAAATATTTAATCCCCTCACTTTTAAGAGGCAAAATAGTCAAAAAAAGTTTCATGGGAGTTAAAAAAATAAAATATATATATATATATAGGTTTTGTGAGTACGTTTATTTGTGAAGGGATTTTTTATTTTTGAAACAAAAAACAGGAGATTTTTTGTAATTTACTTTAATATTTTTTCCCTCCAAATAACATTAACCTTTAAATATTGCCTTGATTGCACAATAATTAAGAAGATATTTAGAATCATTAACCACTTCATAACGACAATTTCGTAGGTTTATCATGGTGTTTTTTTAGCATTAAATGATTAAATTTTTTAATTATTATCATATAATAATGTTTTTTAGTAATCATTTTTTATGTGCTGTTGATGATTAATATAATTTAATTCAGCGAGAAATAAATGCACTCGAAATATTAATTTGGGATAAGGGACATTGCATTATGATGGTACGTATATATGAAAGCAAATATACTACAGGTGTAAATGAGCTGAGCTGACTCACCAGCCCTCGTGAACCGGCTCGTTTAGCTTATCTAATCGAGTCCAATCCTAGTGAAGTTCGAATTCGCACACCCACGAGCTTAAACAAGCCTAAGGAAGCTTTATTTAGTATAATATATTTGCTTAAATGTTACCCAACCAGCTCGTTTAGCTTATCTAGCTGAGCTTGAGCCTAGTGAAGCTCGAACTTGCATGCTTTCGAGTTTAAACAAGCATAAGGATGCTTTTTTTAGTAGAATATATTTGCTTAAATGTTACCCAACCGGCTCGTTTAGCTTATCTAGCCGAGTTCGATCCTAGTGAAGCTCGAACTTGCACGCTCTCGAGCTTAAACAAGCTTGAAGAAGCTTTTTTTAGTATAATATATTTACTTAAATATTACTCAATGAAGCCATATTAGAGCTTAAATAAGCCTATATTGAGCTTAAACGAGCCGGAATTTTACAAGCATAATTTGAAACTCACCGAGTTTAGATAAAGTCAAGCACGAGCTTTTTGAAGAACCGAGTTTGAGCCTGAACTTTCAAAGCTTGGCAAGCTAATGAGCCGAGCCTCGAGCTTGGTAGGCTCAGGCTCACCATGGCATGGATACACCCATAATTATAACGGAATATATGATTTACTTAGGGCCGCTTCTGACATTTTAAGGACCCTTCGTATACAACAAATTAGAAAAATTATAATAACAAAGTTTATTAATATTAATGATTAATACTTTATAAACCGTAAACAAAAAATTTGGGACTCTTAAAATTTGGAGGCCTCAAGCGGTTGTTTGAGTGGCTTGGGTTATGTCCAACCCTAGACCTACTACTACCTAGTTATTTTGATGTTTTAATATAGGATAAATAACATATCTGCACCATGAGATTTGATATATAATTTTTAGCTCAAAAACTTTATGAAATAATATTGTAATTTAAAAACCTTATATTTAATAAAATACTAAAAAACTACGGTGTATAACGGTATAAAATAAACATATCATCCAACTTTCTTTCATTAGTAATATCACGACATTGTGATTTATGTGTGGGATAACGAGAATGACAATGATGTGGTCACTTTATCAATAAATAACGACAAGTTTTACACGCCTTCACGCCATCATTTGGTCTATTTATTAAACATACGCAACTTTTTTGACCAAAAAATTATTTCACAAAGTTTATAAGTTAAAAAAATTAATACACTAAACCTTAGGTACTAATATATAATTTTTCTTTTAAAATACACTACAAATATCTTAACAAAATATAAAAAAAATTATTACTCAACAACAACAACAAATTCAGTGCCCCAAGGGTTCTTGCCTGAGCATAATTCTGATGATATATAGGAACCCATTATCAAAATATGGTGAATTTCTTTACCTGAAAATGTACGTGATACTTGATTTTGACAATATACTACTGATATCTTGCATCCGAAGCTAATGAATTTTTATCTCTAAGATAATGGCATATCTCATAGATTATCATACTTATATATTATTTAAGTACCCTGAGTTTTGGATATTTATTATTCAGGTACCTAAGATTTTAATATATGCAGTAAAATACCATAAGGTTCCAAAATTTTATCACTTAAGTATCCTATGCGGGAAATTGGAGAACTTTTGTCAAAATTTGATCGATTTTTAATGTAGAATATTAATGTAATATATGATTATAATTATATATTTGAACTATATCAATGTTTTCAACAAAAATTCAGTGGATCATGAAGACATTTCGTTAAATATATATATTAGTAAAATAATGTGTCATGTTAGCACGTTATGACAAAAGACCACAACATCGTGATGGCAAACACATATAGATTGTAATAATTATGTTTCGCGTTCGCAATTTTTAATAAAAATCTATCAAAATTTGACAAAGATACATAATCAATAAAATTCTTAAACTTAAGGACATCTGAATGATAAAACTATGAAACCTCATGATATATATTAGAATATCAAAGTACTTAAATGATAAATCTTCAAACTCGAGGATATAACAACAACAATAACAGATCCAGTGTCTTAAAAACTCCCGCATATGCAAAGTTGGAGGGAAGGGATGTATGCAGCCTTATCCCTTTAAGATGCTACCCTAAAATAATGCTGTGTCCGAAGACCCCGAATCTAAAAAGCTAGAGTAAGATGGTATGAGGGAGATAGAACACCTAAATGAGGCAACAAGTACCTCCCATAGATACTATTTTCCAACATAAAGCAACAAAGATGTCCCACCTTATTTTTGTCCTCTTTTGACAAAATAGCATCTTTTCAAAAAAAAAAAAAATTTGGCAAATAGGCACAATTAGAAAAATATTTTACAAAATGACACACTTTACTATTTATTTATCATTGTATGCCGTTTCAAACCTTGTACAAGAGGTTCCCAATTGTTGCACGAGCTTTGATTTAATTCACTAATATATAGATATATATTGTACTCACTCTGTTTAGACTTAAAAAATTTTGAACAAAAGAAAATTATGGGGAAAAAAAGTTAAAGGAAAACAAAATAGGAGAAAATAACCTTTTTTTCCTTGTTTGAAAAATAAGGAAAAAAGGAAAAAAATTTGTTTTCAAGATTAAATTTTTTTCTCTCTGTTTGGTTTGAAGAAAAATAAAATAAAAAAAACAACTATTGCATAGCCTAATAAGTTATATTTTTCTTGTATCATTTAGGCAATGAGAAGTTTCATGATCAGTTGTCTTAATAATGTTCCGTTGATAATTTATAATATAGGTACTCTAATTTTAATATTTTATTATTTACATACCTAATATTTTAATATATATATATATATATAGAGTAAAAGCAACGAGCTTTTACTCTATATATTTATATATTGAAATATTAGGTATCAATATATATATATATATATATATATATATATATATATAGTGAACATTTAAAAACATTTAAATCTACAAAACATTTGAAATATTTAATAAAATATTTAAATACTAAGAGGTTTGTAAATATTTAAAATATATATATATATATATATTTAATATTTAAAAACTATCTTTGCTTTTTACTTTTTCAAATAGGGGACCGTTAGAAATAGCCTCCCTTCAGCATAAAGCTCTATAGGGGGTAAAACTGTATATCTTTCACCCTCTGATCCCACTTTGGTGGAAGCTTTTTAGGCACTAGTTTTATTGTTGTTTTTGTTGTATTACTATTTAAAAAGTAGTTGACATATTCTCAAATGAGAGAACGCTGGAACTTCGATCTGATAAATAGAAAGAAGGGCTCAAGAGAAAGTATGATCCCAGTATGAAACATCCAAACCCCAATAATCAACATTGGTTAACCAATCAACTGACCGATTTGTTTTTCCGATCGAAAGAGATGCCCTCTTTTAACTCGCTCGTTTAATATGTGTTTTTTTCCCCCCCTTTTTTGGGGTGAGGGATTGCAATCCTATCCTATTCAATAGGTGTCCAAAGAAATGGCAGGTTAAGGGTTGTAAGATTTAATTATATTGGTATTAAACACATTGTTTGTTAAGCCAACATATCCAAGAGGAATATCAATATGGGTGACCTCCTGAAAAGTCCTCGTGTTGCATCCCTCAAGTTGGGGGTTCTTGGATACAGCCTCTCTTCAAGGTAGCCCCTGGGACACTGGGAATGTTGTTGCTTGTTGCTTGTTGGTTAAGCCAACATCTCGGTATTCAAATAAGAGGTTAAATTCCTATTTTTCATGAATTTGTACTTCGTGGATTCGACTAGACCTTTGGAGGATAGCCTTATAATCGAAAGGTTTAAGACTCGGTAGATCTAAAACATAGTACATGGAACTCAAGTTTAACACCTTTACCATGCCAAGCACAGAAGTTGACCAGATTGGATCAGAGTAAATACCACATAAAACATGCTTTAAATACTTAGGTTCCAAGGAGTATCAAGATGGCGAAGTGGACGCAAATGTCAACAACAGGATTAAAGTGGGTTGTCACAAATGAAGAATGGCCTCTGCAATACTGTGCGATAGAAAGTTCCCGTTAAAGCTAAAGGGTAAATATTACAAGACGGTAGTGAGGCCGGCTGTGTCATACGGGGCAGAATGCTGGCCAGTTAAGTGCCACCACACTCAAAAGCTGATGGTGGCAGAGATGAGGATGCTGAGGTGGATGAGTGGGCATACAAGGAATGATAGGATTAGAAATGACGTTATAAGAGGGCAATTGGGCATTGCCCCAATAGAGGACAAGTTGATGGAGTAACGACTGCAGTGGTTTGGGCATGTTAGGAGGAGACCCGCCACTGCCCCTGTCAAGAGATGCAAACAACTCCAGATAAGAGACTGAAAGAGAAGGAGAGGACGGCCAAAAAAGAGTTTGATGGAGACGATTCTAGAGGACCTTGCTCGTCTCAACTTAAATGAAAAGATGGCCCTGGATAGACCCCATTGGAGGATTAGGATAGGGGCACCCGATATTGGAGGGTAGGAGCACCTACCCTGTCGAAGCATCGAGCCCTCATAAGATACCATGCCGATGCTTTCATACACATCTCTGGCACCAGCTGGGCGATTAGTGCTGCAACGGTTAGATGGAGACAATTCCACATATGAGAAGAGAGGAAGAGGCCGGCCAAATAAGAATTGGATGGAAACCCACCAATGCCCCTATAAGGAAATGCAAACAACCCTATATTACAAACGGGAAGAGGGGAAGAGGCTGGCCATAAAAGAATAGAAAATAAAATAAAAAAAGAGAAAGATGAAGACAATTCAACACGACCTTGCCTACCTCAGCCTAATTGTAGTGATGGTCTTAGAGAGAGCTCAGGGAAGGGATAGTCTTGGGGTAAAAGATTTAGCAGTATAGGAACTTCGGGCACCCGTGAGCTAGGCTATGCTCATTTGCAGATGCATAGTACGGGCTTAAGTAGGTCACTAGTGTTCCTAGGATTTGCTAATTGGGGATAGCGCCATTTGCTACCGTTACTTACTCTCTCCTGTCCCTATCTCACTCCCTCTCTCGCTCGCTCTCTCTCTCTCTTTCTCCCCTCTCCTCCCAGATGCGCTACTACTTCTATAAGTTTGCATTGTCGCACATGTTAGGTTTTCCCATTACTTGCTTGTTTGCTTTTTACCTCTAGCTATAGCAACTAATGCACCATGCGTACTTGCTTACATGATTGTCTGCTCGTATGCTACATGGTCACATACTTAAATGACTTACATGCCTTGCATGATCTCTATGCCATTCATCCGCGCTATACAGGCTATACAGGCCCTTGCATGCTTATACTCCTTAGATAGGCTGTCTACAACCTAGTAACTTATCAACTATCAGGTTGGAGGTCATCGGAAACAGTCTCTCATCAGGGTCTCACTCTGATGGGGCAAGGCTGCGTACATCCTACCCCCCCCCCCCCCCCCGACCCTGCGCAAGCGTGAGCCTTTGAGGCACTGGGCTTGTTGTTGTTGTTGTACTTCATGGATTCACTTTCTGGCAACGAACAAGGCCTAAGTTTGAGTACCGTATTTTTTTACACGGTTTAAAAAAACTTCTTATATGACTTCCGTAAAGAATGGTTTACATCTACAGTTAAGGATAACAATCTTTTGCAGCTGATAAGGGGGGAGATTCTACTCTAATTCATCAGATTTCCCTCTCGTTCCTTCCTTTGTCACCTAATTGGTTGCACTATTAGCTTCTCTGAACACATTAAGTGCTGTTAAGAGCAACACTTTTTTGTTCACCTGCTCATATCTTTAATTAAGGTGCGATGGTTCAGGGGATATTGCATTTACCTTTGATTGCCTTGATTACAATTTCATTATCCCCTATCAAAATAACATTTGTTAATCCCGGTTCAATTACCTTGATGGTTTCATCTATTGTCGTTGTTGTCTTCGCTGCCCGAATGAGTCCCTTCCCAATTTCCCGTCATCACTGGTGGTTCTTCTAGTATTCTAATAAATATCTCTCTGTTGCTTCGTCCCTAATTTTTGAACTATCAATTTTACCTTCACAAAAACACGAGGCCTCATCCATTTGGTGCAGATCGTGGTTTTTGTCCGTCTCTTTTCTTGCTTAATGCTACCAACACGCAATTAGGGTATTTATAGTTGTATTTTTACCATTCCCCTTGCCATAACTCGAGCTAGAAAAGTTATAATGAGCTTGAGTTTAACCCAAGTTTTAAACAACTTTGTAACCATTAATTCAAACCTGCGTCGATATGATATTACAATGCTCAATACATGACTCGACTTAGCTGATTTGCACAATCAAGCCGAGTGTATCGCATTATCAAGCCGAGCTCGATATTAGACACCGAGATATTCAAGCTATTACTAAGCCATTATTTTATATCAAATAGTTTCCATTTAAAAGGAACACATCCATCAGAGCATATCGAGCAATCAATGCCTTGCTTGGCATTGGGAAGAGTGGGTATAAAGCGATGAAGAGGGGAGAATAAAGAGGGGGAGAACTATCGTATCCCCTTATTTAAGTATTGTTTAATAAACAGCAGAAAAGCAAATAAATCAACAAATCGATTAGCAAACGCAGGTCACATGGATTCTGACATTATGTTACGGGCTTTTTCTCAGTATAGGAAGCTCTTCGTTCTTTCTCGTGCTGATATTTTAGTATCTATCTGAAAAGAGGGCATAGCTAAGAGGTTCGACTTTGCCTTTTGAAAAGAAAAATCCTTCCTCTCTCTCTACTGTAAATAGGATGGGAAAAATCCTAACCCTAGCTCAATCTCATCCGCCATTGATGCTACACTAATCGATTGAAAGAGCAAAGAAATAGACCTAAGGAGCATAATTTTCACATTCGATCGGATGTTGTGAGTTCTGACAATCAATTTGAGAACCTCGTTCACTTTTCTCATTGAGAAAACCCTAACCCTAGCTTAATTTCATCCGCAATTGATGCTGCACTAATCGATTGAAAGAGGAGTATACTTTTCACATTCGATCGGAATTTGTGAGTTCTCAACGATGGCGGCCCACGCGGATCTGGATCGGCAGATTGAGCAACTGATGGAGTGCAAGGCGCTGCCGGAGGCGGAGGTGAAGATTCTGTGCGATAAAGCGAGGGCGATCTTGGTAGAGGAATGGAATGTGCAGCCGGTGAAGTGTCCGGTAACTGTCTGTGGTGACATACACGGCCAGTTTTACGACCTAATCGAGCTGTTTCAAATCGGCGGAAATGCTCCGGATACGAATTATCTGTTTATGGGAGATTATGTAGGTCAGTTCACTTGATGGAAGCTTCAATTTTTATTGGTTATTCTTCGCTTATTCATTTGATTGTTTTATCTTGGTGGCCTATTCATCTGATTTATTTACGCCACTTGTCCTTGAAGCTTTTATGTTTATTCAAATTGGTCTCTTATCTTTTCATTTGGCCAAAGAAGAGTTGGCTTGAGACGATCCGACAAGACTTCACCCACCTAAACCTTTGGGAGGAGATGGCCTTAGACAGGGCCCAATGGAGGGCTAGCATAGGAGTATTGGATGCTCCGGTTGGAGTAGGGTAGTACAACTTACTAGTGCTAGGTCCTCTTGGCACACATAGGCTGTGTTCTGGCTCTTATGAGCTAATATTTGCTATTTGTCTACTTATCTCTATCTCTATCTCTATTCTCTATTCTCTATTCTCTATTCTCTATCCTTATCTTTATCTTATCTGTTGATTTGTGCCTGTTGTGGCTTGCTTTGAGTCTGTTGTTTTGCTCGCCCTGTGTTTTGTCCTACTCATGCTTTGATGCTTCCTACTGCCAGGTCTTTTGCTTATTGCTGTGGACCAACTTCTCAGGTTGGGGGTTCTCGGAAACAGCCTCTCTTCAGCGTAGCCCCTTGAAGGGGGAAGGCTGCATACATCTACTTCCCCTAGACTCTGCTTATGCAGAAGCCCTTGGAGGCATTGAGTTTGTTGTTGTTGTTTAGGCATAATATTTGTAAATTTGTTCAAATTGGTTCGTCGTTTTTTCTTTTGTTCAAAATGGTATCTAATATTTTATTTTATGGCAAAATTAATCCTTTACTTAGTGATCAAATCAGGTAAAAATTAAAAAAATGAGGGACCAAAACTTCTTTTACGGTTGGGAACCTGCCTTGGTGGGAGCCTCTTAAGGCACTAAGCTGCTGCTGTTGTTGTTGAGGGACCATAACATTAGGGAACATTTTGAACAAAGAAAAGATGAGGGGCAATTTGAACAAAAAAAAAGACGAGGGATCAATTTGAACAACAGAAAAAAAATGAGGGACCAATTTGAACAAATTTAAAAATATAGGGGACCAACATATTAAATAACTCCAATTCATCCCTGTTTTTGTAAATATGGCCACTGAATTTAATAGGTGGTGGAAATGGAAGGTCTAGTACATGTACGGCTGTGAACGTAATGTTACCTCAGATTGTTGTCAGTTTTGTGTATGAATAACGGGCCTGGTTCAGTTGTTACTAATTTTAAGGTTGATATTAGTTTGAAGGAGGAAAATATAGTTGAAGGAGAATCCAAAAACATGTCAGGAAACACAACACAAAAGCACAACGAAAATTAAATGAGAAAACGAAAAACAAAACAAAAGATTTACTTGGTTCGGCCGAATATTCCTACGTCCCTGGAGTTGTAGGAATATCTTATCGCTTGGAAGTTTTATAAAGAATTATTTTTCAGCTCTCACCACTCTCTTAAATTTAAATAGGGTTTATATAAGCGCACGTAGGAGAAACTGTAATCATCCCAAACTAATTCACCAGAATGGGCCCGGGTACCAATTGTGTGAACTCTTTGGCATGCTTTGACGTATGAAAGTTGCTTCATCGTGTTACAAATTAACCGATTATAGAAGCTTTGCTGAATTTCATGCAAGCTGAAATTTTTAAATTGAATTGGAGGTTCCTTGCGTGTATGTTGTGGAACTTGATTTTATATTCTCACTAATACTTGCAAATAAGTGATAGACAACCTGCATGGCTTGTAAAGTGAAATACTCAATCACATGGAGTGGTTTCATTAGAAAATTGGACATTATGTTTCCATAATATATAGCATAATAACTGCAAGTGTGAAATTGCGTGGAATAATAACGGGGCACCACAGATTGCTCTCCCCCCCCCCCCCCGCTTTTCCGTAGGTCGCTGGGGATTGGGGATTTGAACGTAGGATCTCTTTTCATAGAGCCTCAATCTCGGTATTTTGGCTGCTAGCGAAGGCCTCATTAGAGGAGCACCACGGAGTCCTATTGATAATGAAACTAACTAATAAACTAACTGATATGCTTTTCTTATCTCTGTTCCAGCCTTTTGGCTTTCTACATGTGCAAGTACCTGATGAAATGATCGCTATGTGGTTAGCACATGTATCTTAGGCGTGCAGGGAAAAAATGTGGAAAGATCTCTTATTTGTCCTCTCCAAAAATCCAACTGTGAACGACCTTTAAATTATTGTAAAACAGCATTAATACGCCCTTATCCCAAGTCTTAAGTTATAACTGTGGATTATTAAGTTAGTCCACCAATATTAAAGAAGACCGCGAGCTCACTTTTTGTTTGAAAAATAAGGTAGCTAACACGAAATTTGTTTGAGGAACTTCGGTGGTGCTTTCTTCTCCTTGAGGGATCTATACTTTTGCTTTGTCCATCAAATTCTAATCCTTGGAAAGACTCATTTTGATGAAACATTGAAGTTTGACTCATTTCTAGGCATTTTCAATAAAGAAAAAAACTCATTTCTCGTGATGTTATCAGTTATAGAAACTGCTATTTTCAGTTGACCTTACCAAGACAAAGTGAGTTACAACATTCTTAAGGTGCTGCGGGATGGAATGTGGTAACTGCAGTAGAACATGATGTTTAAGTAATGACATGCTGACAAATGTACTTCTCTTATTTCCTTCCAGGAATTATTGCCAGGTTGCCTGTGTTTTTGTGGTTATTCGACTATGTTAAGGTCAATTAGCATGACATATCTGAATCTTGTTTGAGGGGAGACTAGATTGAATTTACTCTTTTCTCAAGAGGAAAAGGATTTCAAAAAAGGGCTGAGGCTCACTTCTTAACAGAAAGAAGAACTGGAGAAAAAAGGGGTTCTTAGTTTCACATCTTAATACTTGATGATTACCATCTATCTGCTACCTCAGACTGGTGTTGTTTTATTTCCTTCATTGCATTGAATGCAGCGCCATATATGATTTGCACATTTGCATGTATTTATATTGTTTTGCTGCCTTCATAGATCGTGGATACTACTCGGTGGAGACTGTCACGCTTCTGGTTGCCCTGAAAGTTCGTTACAGAGACAGAATTACTATTCTCAGAGGAAATCATGAAAGTCGGCAGATCACTCAAGTGTGAGGAACTCTTTCTACTTTTAAGATGCATAGTTCCATTTTCTGGTCAATTAAAAAGAAAGAACATGTTGTGAAATGCTTTTTAACTATTCCTTCATGGTGCTTGTCTTCGTTGCATGCCTTTTATCATGTAGCTTGTATAACATTTTCACTAAGCAGAGTAGATGTAGTTGCCAATGAGTCTTTGGTGTACTACTACAATTGTAGAATACTATAAAGGCTAAGGCCTTGGGATAAATGGTCCGAAGTTCAACTCTGCAAACTCCCTACCGCTGTGCATATCTGATAAAAATTGTAGACAGAATCGTAAGGACTGGGAAGAGCCATTGATGGGGGATGGGAAAAATAATATGTGCTCTTTCTGGTAATTGACATGCAATGTCATGTGTTTTTAGCAGAATCCTTTGCTTTCTCTTGGATAAATCCTCTCCGTTCTTTCCGCAACATCAACGTGGTTCATTAGCTTTCTTCCTCATTGTTGGGCCAAAACTTGAAGTCTTGATAGTTCCATGCATTAGCTGTTATATCTAATTCTTAATTTCTATCAGGCTGCTGTGAATGTCTATATGCTACGAATGCCTTAGCATGAGTGTTCACTACATCTGTTGGCTGACACAGTATAAAGCGGACCTACTTGTAATACATGTGGGATGTGCTGCCTCTTCATTTATCTCTAGTTCAAAGGAGAATCCATTGTTCTTAGTCATGTCAATGGCCTATACAATTAGCGATTAATTGATTGTCTCGTAATTCCCTTCTTTCAGGTATGGCTTTTATGATGAGTGCTTGAGGAAATACGGAAACGCCAATGTTTGGAAGCATTTTACCGACCTTTTCGATTATCTACCTCTCACGGCCCTTATTGAGAGTCAGGTTCAAGACGGAGTTGCTCCTCTGACAGTCTATTATGGTTGCTTTCTTAGAATATGAGGTTGATACGTTGCTATCTTGCAGATTTTCTGTCTACATGGAGGGCTCTCGCCGTCTTTGGATACATTGGACAATATCCGAGCATTGGATCGTATACAAGAGGTATGATGACGATTGCAGCTTTGCTATGACTTGTCATGCTCACTGTGATGCCTGGGTGTCCTTGTTTTGCTTGTGTAGCCATTGTGTGATTGAGTTTGCATTGGCCCTGACATGATGACTCACTAACAAAACTGGTACAGAACATATTTTTTGTTAAATGCTATTAAAGAGGAGGAAAACTTAGTTGTATGGCTAATCAATTAAATTTAAAAGCTAATTATAATTCCTTAAAAGTTGAGGCCATGGGTGTTGAAGGGAAAAGGAAGATGGCTTCCAGGGTTGAGCAACTTGGTCTGGACTGAATTACGTGCTGTCTGACGGTGTCTAGATCCAAGTGCATTAAGTGTTCTTACCCACTCATTTTCTTAAATAATGACTTGGTGACCGACAAATATTTGCAGGAAATGCTACAAAGACTAATGTATCATACTAAAAAAACGAGATTTAATGTTTTAAAACTTAGATCACACTTGAGTCGACCATTGGCTGAATCATCTACAGAAAAAGCATACCTTTTGTAAGGTGATTCATCTTTCTAGCCTAATGACTTGTTGATCAATTGTATCACTTGAACAAGATACTTTATGTAATGGACTTTCCTGGTCTTGTCCATTAGAGTAAAACTTTTCTTACTTAGGACTGTGTTGTTTAGTATTATGCTTCACTACAATTAATGAAATTTCAGTAAGTTCACATATATCCAACGTATCCTCTACATAAACACTCTCTCTTTCTGATTCTGACTTCAAAAATTTCCATGATTTGATTATTCGCTCCTTCGATACATGTGGACCTTCTTTTCCTGCTCATAGATTGCACCCGCTATAACATTCTCACCAAGCCCTATTTCTGAGAACAGGTACCACATGAAGGGCCCATGTGCGACCTCTTGTGGTCAGACCCTGATGATCGGTGCGGTTGGGGAATTTCGCCACGTGGAGCCGGCTATACTTTCGGGCAGGACATAGCTGCCAGCTTCAACCACACCAATGGACTCACCCTTATCTCTAGAGCTCACCAGCTTGTCATGGAAGGTTATAATTGGTGCCAGGTCTGTGTGCCGACCCTTCAAACTTCTTAAACTGTGTATAGTTTGCTATTGGGAAAAAGAAATACCTCAGAAGGACTTCATACTTGAGAAAAAGAATAAGGATATAATGTTTAGTATATAAACAGAAAAAGGCTACAGAAAAGGAGCATCATGTCGTATTTGGTTATATGAAACCATTCCATCTATAATGATCTCAGGTTGGGGGTCCTCGGTCACAGCCTCTCTTAAGGGTAATACCTTGAAGGGGTAAGGTTGGAATGATCTCAGGTTGGGGGTCCTCTGTCACAGCCTCTCTTAAGGGTAACACCTTGAAGGGGTGGTTGCGTACATCCTCCCCCGGACCCTGCATATGCGGAAGTCAGGTGTTGTTATTCCATCTATAATGACAGTGAAACAACACTTGACCCACATTGGTACAAGTAAAAAGTATAGAGATTAAATTGGCTGAACTGAAGGTAATATGGATTAATTTGACGCACTGGACAAAGCATGAGGTAGTATGATGTAAATAGCCCTATAGATAATGAACAAGAAGGACAGCATTATGCGGAAAGAGAAAAAAAAAACAAAGAATAAAAGGGGCAACGTTAAGCTTCAAATTATTTTCTTTTTCTAATTGTGTTGCCTTGGTTGTTTACATTTCTCAGGGATAAGCATTAATTTTTTTCATTGTTGTGCCCTTTTAAGGTATTTTTGCCAATTGGAATCACATGATCACTGGGATATTTGCATGTTCTTATTTATATCTGAAACTCACAGGACAAAAATGTGGTGACGGTGTTTAGCGCTCCCAACTACTGCTACCGGTGTGGGAATATGGCTGCCATACTCGAGATCGGGGATAACATGGAACAAAACTTCCTCCAGTTCGACCCTGCCCCTCGACAAATCGAACCTGACACCACTCGTAAGACTCCCGACTACTTTTTGTGATCTAAGCACCCAAAATGCTATAATACTTTCAATTTCGTATCCAAGTTGAGTACCCAGTACGCATGATGATATGTCACTGAATCATAGGAAGACTCATATTTTGGGTTGGTAAGATTCAAATGTAGGATATCTTGTCACAAGCCTTGGTTGTTCTTTGACCTAGACTATGCCCCACGATGACAAATCCTAGGAAGAC
This sequence comes from Simmondsia chinensis, assembly GCA_018398585.1. Taxonomy (NCBI): domain Eukaryota; kingdom Viridiplantae; phylum Streptophyta; class Magnoliopsida; order Caryophyllales; family Simmondsiaceae; genus Simmondsia; species Simmondsia chinensis. The sequence continues at coordinate 30,152,666 of JAGTTD010000016.1, read as the reverse complement.
AAGTCTTGTTACTAAAGAGCCTGTTCGGCCCGTTCTTTTTCTAGGAAAAAAAGTTATTATTGTATTTTTTTGAGAAAAGACACTTTTTCAAATTTGAAGAGTGTTTGATTTAGAAATAAGAATACTTTTAAATAAAAACAGAAAAATTTAACAGAATTAGAAAAGAAAAAAAAAAAACATTTCTCCTTCAAAATAGAAGTAGATGCAAAAAATTTTTAAAAATTTTCAAACATAAATGCCCCTATTAACAACACTTTTTACAAAAGTGCTTGTGAGAAAACAGTTTTTTTCTTAGTTCCTTCAAACATGTCCTATATGAACCAATGCTCCTCTGTCGCACGTATTGGATGCTCTAGTTAGGTACTTAAATTGGATAAATTAAGCAATTTCGCAATTTCCTCTGAAGAACTCCTTTCGAGTCATTTCATTGTAGATTGATCTTTGAGAAAAAGGGTATTTGTTATCATCGATGCCATTGTTTTCCCCTTTTGTATTTGGAGTTGTTTCTTGACATTGCTCCAAGAAACCCTACAGAACTAGAGGTGGCAAGTAGAGTTTTATTTTATATTTTGTATATTCTTTTGGGTGAGATGGATATTGTAATATCTTTGTTTATGTTACTTAAGGCGGGTTATTTTGGATTTGTTAGATAATCTCCCGTCTAAAATAGTTTTAAAAAAAAATGGAAATTCGATTGATATTGGTTGCTGGTTGATGGATTCAATTCAATTGATCGATCTTTCAATCGATCGATTTAGTCTTGCTTTCTATTACATGAACCATTTTTCTTTGAATGGGGCTTGCATATTGATGTATTGGATGAAAAATGAATGTGGTTTCTGAAGAACAATCATCAAATGAAACCTTCATTTTTAATCTTTATTTAAATGTGATATGAATATTTGAAATAATATTTATATATATATATTAAGATTCAGATGTGGGAGTTAAAAGCTGCTGAAAGGGATGTATCACAATGTCAAATTCTTTAGTATTCGATTCATTTGACTTACTGGTCAAGGCGTTGCACAAGGATCTTCGTTGAAGGTAGGGGTGCGCAGAATATGGTTAAAATCATAGTCCAAACTGGACCGAACCATAATCTGCGGTTTGATCAGGTCCGTTTTTATAATTTTGGTTTATGTAGTTTACGATTTCGGGCCGATTTAATTCCGGACAAAAACTGTAATCCATTTAAATAATAATCACTTTTGAACTATATGTAAGGGTAAATATGTCATTCACTCAAAGCCCTGGCCCCCTTCAAACATTAACGAGGGTTTAGGATTTGCATTTCACGAATCTGCTTTTCTCTTCCAGCGGCATTCACTCTTTCTTCATCTCTCATTTACGAATCTGTATTTCTCTTCTATTTTCTTAAGTTTTATGGTAAAAGAAGTAAAGTTTATGCATTTTGGGATGTTTTTGTAGTTAATGAGATCTTAATATTGATTTTTGATTCCTTAATTATTTTCATATTAGTGTTAATAATAATTTTTCTGTTATAGTGTTTAAAACCGTAAACCTAACCGAACCAAACCATAATTACGATTTGGTTTGTGAGACAAAATGGTTTAATTTTGGCTTGTTAAATTGTCAAACCGGATTTTACGGTTTGGTCCGGTTTGGTAACCTTAAACCACACAAACAGGATCATGTGTACCCTAGTTGACTAGCTCCACGGGTAAAGTCTCTGTGTAGTGATACATGACATTGAAACCTGCCTTCATCAAGTATGAGGAGATTTACGGTGGAAAAAGTTCCCTTGTGCAACCAAATGATACTTCTTACCATTTGCAAAAGAAAGAACAAATTTTAGATCTTCACTGCTATTAACAAAGCTACCATCTTCCCCCAACCGACGAGCCAAGCTTAGGCGTAGTGAAGCTCGAACTTGTAACCTTACAAGCCTAAATCAGCCTATTTTTAATATAATCTATAAGCATTAAGCCTAAATAAGCCAAACAATTTAAACGAGCCTGGTCGAGTTTTTGTTCGCCTAAATAAGACGAGCCCAAAGGTATAGCGAATTCGAACTTAAAATTTTCAAGCTTAATAAACTTCTAGTCAAGCCCAAATCAAGCAATATAGACGAGCCAAGTCTCGAGCCTGACAATCTCAAGCTTAGCTTGACTCATATAGCAGGCATTGAACACCCACATAATAATTCACGAAAAACAAAGAAAACAAGAGATGAGATTATGGCTCTGAGATCGAGCCTAGAGAAGTAAAATAATTTCACTAATTTAATATATGAGTACAGACAACTTGCGTTGTGTTCAGGTTAAGGAAAGATCAATGATTAACATTCAAGAGACCAGGTATGCTGTGGACCAGCCTCTCAGGTTAGAGGTCCTCCGAAACAGCCTCTCTTCAGGGTAGCCCCATGAAGGGGGAAGGCTGAGTACATCTACCCCCCAGACCCTGCTTTTGCGAGAGCCCTTGCAAGCACTGAGTTTTTTGTTGTTGTTGTTGTAGACCACGTTGCCTTGAGTCAAAATACAGCATAATCTTGATAAATTAATAACCTCAATTAAATAATATTTTTGACCAGTCCTAACTTGGGACCGACGTGGTAAATAATATCTCGATTAATCAATAAATTTTTATGGTCCCAATGATATTAATTTATAAAAGTTTAACTGTAAACTAATCTTTGATTATTCCAAAAAATATAATTAAATACAATACAAGAAACAGGGTACAAAACCAAAAAAAAAAAAAGTAAAAAAAGGTGGTACTTAACATTCCATCGATTGCAAGTCATCTAATGAATAAAAAGTATACTTAAGTTATCTATAAGTCCTTCTTCAACAACAACGGCAGTAACAATAAACCCAGTGCCTCAAGGGCTCCCGCATAAGCAGGATCCAGAAAGGGTGGGATGTACGCAACCTTACCCCTTCAAGGTGTTACCCGAACCAGAGGCTGTTTCCGAGGACCCCAACGTCTATAAGTCTTTCTACAAAATCATATTTCACTCAAAGGGAATTTATCAGTACCCGAATTTTGGTCTTTTATCACCTAGGTATTTTGATGTTTCAATATACACAATGAGATACCTAAAATTTAAAAATTTTATCACTCGTGTCAGTAAATTTTCGTAGAATGATATTGATGTAGAGCTTGATTGTGATAACATATAGGCATCCTTCGTTGGCTTCTGATGAACTTCTTGTGAAAAATATTAATGTGACACATGATTTTAACAATATATAGATAGCTAAAATTAGAATCCAGTGACTTTTAAAGCTTTTACTAAAATAACTGACACGCCTTGTGTAGGTTATCGTGATTATAAGCCACATTAGCGTCCTTTAGTGAAGGTTGGCCGAATTTGGACAAAAATTCACTAGATTTCAGCATGTAAGGTACCGGGTGATAAATTTTCAAACCTCAAGGTACCTGATTGTGTATATCAAAACGTCATAATATCTAAGTAATAAATTTTCGAACCTCGAGAAACCTAAGATATAAATTCTTTTACTCACATGACAAAGCAAGAAAGAGGTGGAGAAAAAAAGATCACTGTACTTGGTTCATCTGGTTTACATGTCTTTGTGGATGAGCTGCATATACCTCATATTGATCCCCGAGCCGATTTACGAGCACCTCAACTAATCCCTAGGTTGCGCGTACCTCCAGCTTGTATGTTTCCTTATATGCAGCAAGATAAATTGGTGCCAAAAGAATAGTTTGTACTCAACGGCAAGACTCAAACCCCAGACTTAGGGCCCGTTTGGCCAAGCTTTGAAAAAACTGTTTTCATTTTTAGAAGTATTTTTTGCAGAAAACTTTTGTAAAAGGTGCTCTCAATAAGGATAATTTCGTCTGAAAACCTTTTCGTTGTTACTTTTACTTCTACTTTACAAGAGAAACACTATTTTTCTACTTCTACTTTAAAGGTAGAAAAACACTTTTCTTTCCAGACCAAACACCCTTATATCTTGAAAACGGAAAAGGCACTTTTTCCAAGGAGAAAAAACTTGGCCAAACAAGCACTTAAGACTCCATCCGACAACAGATCGGACCTTAAAACACTCTAAACTTGATCAAGATTAGATCTTTCCCAAGGAACCAAACCAGTACTAGGATCAGCAAGGTTAGCCAACACAAAGTCCCTTAACCCAGTGTCCCAAACCTCACAGAACCTAAGGTGCCATTTTGGTGGCTCAATGGGTTCAGTCCCTAACCCGGGTGCCCTGTCTCTTGACCCTTCATTTTGGTTCTCTTTCCAATCTGCAACATATGCAGAAACTCTTCTGTAAAACTTTGATTTAAAAACGTCCCATACTTGGTACTTATAGTGATTCACCACAGCTATACTTTGTGCCAAATTTAGGTATCGAAACCCGGTTTTGAGCCTAAAATGATGAACATGGTTCATCAAAGAATGATCAACTGCGTTTGGTTGAACGATCGATTTGTGTCTTTCTGGGCTTTGAAGCCTGCAAGTGTACCCTAAAGTTACACCTTGAACTGGGATTTTTCTTAACCCAGATGGTCCAAAACTATGACAATCAGTTCGGATTTCGGCTATTGTTGGTGATGATGAAAAGTTAGCAACTAATGTTTGAAGTGAGTTTTGAGTACCCAAAAACCCGGAATTTAAATCTCTTCTTCTAGGATGCATTGGAGGCGGGAAATAGTAGAATTCATCGACATCAAAGAATGCTACCCAGTTGCACTCCTCTCTTGACCTTAGCACGCAATGAGAGAAGCCTGCCTCTTGGGTCTTGATCCATGGCCATACATGCCTTGTCACGTTGTACCTGTTCAAAACTTCACATGTGAGTACAGTTAAAATATTCCATATCAGAGTCGCAATAGAAAAGAGATCATGGTATAGGCCTAGCAAGCTCCCCCAGTTAATGTATGTTGAGTTGTGTCTTGAAGTTATGTCTCGATTCATAAACGAAAGTCTATGGTACTAGCGGAGGGCCCAAGCCCTTGTATGGACCTTATTTTTGAGGTTGGTCTAGTATACTCATCTTAGCTAGGTTTGGTCTTGTGCCTATACGTATATGTCGTATCCTTAAATGTGTCGTTTTTCGTATTATTCCCCCAGATCATAGGGAAGAACTCTCTTCATCCACCCTAGGCTTCCCTCAATTTAAGGGTTTTCCACGTAAACCTCTGTATTATTATTTCTTTCTCTCTCTTCTCTTCCCAAATTATCTTAGCTCTACTATATGTCATTGAAATCAAATCCAATTGGTGATTATTTTGCCTAACAATGTCAATTGGTTTAGTCGCAAACCTCACATCAGTTCAACATATAAATAGATATCGAATGCCACACATTACCTCTCCGAATCAAGCTCTTCAACCACCTCTTTCAAACCATCATCACTATTATTGTCGTAAACGAACCAACGTTCGATTCCAAGCCAAGAATGGTACATTATCCACTCTCTCATAAACCCAGCTTGGTTCCACACCATGGTACACCCACAAAGCTCAAACTTCTGATCACCCTTCTTCCTTCTCTCCTCATTTGTACTAATCTCATACAATTTCGCCACAGACGGCATAAAGTGCAGGGAATCTCTTGCGTTCGACACCGACCTTCGATTCACATTCAATCTCACCCCAACAGTCACTTGAATCCCCTCATACTTCCCTGGGTGCACCCTCATGCTATAAGGAAGCTCACATCTGATCACTTCTTGAGCTGCACTCACAGCTTTACTACTCAAAACAAAATTCTGACCGTTACCCTTTTTCAAGTTTGAATTCCCCAACTCAAAATGACAACTAAACTGATCCGGGTCGGATTCTTTATCGGACCTAAGATTCAACCCTTTCACAAAAAAGACCACTGTATCCCCATCTAGGGTTGCATCATACACCACCATATCCCAATTCGTAACACTCTGATTAACACCCATCACCACCCAATCAGAATCCGCGACGTGGGTCCGTCGCCCCCGTAAGCTCACCGCCGGGTAACACCTCTCCGGCGCAACCGGACACCGTACAACCCACCGGAACCCACCGTACACGTCAGCTGACAAAATGGGTCGAACCTCAAACTCCTCGGAATCAACCTTAGGGTAAACACAGTAAATTCCATCACCAAGATCCCCACGTCGCAGCTTCCCATTGGCTGAAAGAATCAGCAGCAAATGATCAGGAAAAAGCACCCTGCTTTGGACCACAAACTCTAAGGGGAAGTCGGAGTCAAAGTCAGAGATGGAGTTAATGGGTAGAGAGAGAAGAGGGAAGAGGAGAGAGGGTCGAAACGACGGCGTTTTGTGGTGAGAGAAGAAGAAGAAGAAGAGGAAGAAGAAGAGAGAGAAGAAAAAGAGGAGAGATTTGGGAGAAAAATTAGGGTTTTGTGTGCGTTTTCGCTTGCGTAACTCCATTGAAGAACAAGAAGATGAAGAAGAAGGAGATCTGAGAGGGAAGTTGCTTTTGCTTTTGGTTTTGCTGTGCGTTCTTCAATGGCAGCCTTGCGCTTCGGCCAATGTCGGGGGAAAAGAGATTTCATGTTTTATGTACTTCTACCGCGGTGCCAACATACAAGTATTGAATCTCATTAAAATTTTAAAGTTAAGCGTGCTTTAGCGAGAATAGTACTAAAATTGGTGACTTCCTAAAAAGTTCTCGCGTTGCAACCCTCTAGTTATTGTTTATCGGAAACGGCCCTATTCAGGACAGCACCCTGAAAGGGGGGAAGGCTGCTCATATCTAAGGGGTGTAAACGAACAGAGCACTCGATGAACTACTCGTGTTCGAAATCGACTAGGGCTCATTCGTGTTTATTATGAGGGCTCGATAGCTTATCGAGTAGAGTTCACGCGGGTTCGATAAGCTTAACGAGCTAAGTTCGAACGGAGGGGTGCTCTGCGCGCTAATCTTCACGAATTGTTTGATAAGGGCTCGCTAAGAACTCGTTAAGGGTTCAATAAGAGCTCGTTAAGGGCTCGTTATGAGCTTGATAACAGTTGGTATTAGTTCAAAAATGGTTCAATAATAATTTAAAAAGCTTAACTCGTTAATGAGCTCGACTCGATTGCAAGCTTTGCTCGGTTTTAAACTCGATTGGGTTCGATAAGGAGCTCGACTCGACTCTACTCGATGACGAGCTCGACTCGACTCAATAAGCCTAACGAGCCGAGCCGAGCCGAGGATTGAACATACTATACTCTTATCGAATTAAGTTCAAACAAATGTTATAAATGCTCAATAAGGGCTTGGCTACTCGAGCTCAAACAAGTCGGTGCTCGGCTTGGCTCGGCTCATTTACACCCCTACGTATATCCACCCCCCAAACCCTGCTTAGAAGACAGCTCTTGAGGCACTGGGAATGTTGCTTTTATCGCTAGAGAAACGAACCGTTCCAAGAGTTTAAATTGATGAATAAAGATTTATGATCAATTTTATATTTTAACATGTCTTCTTACGCAAATGTCAATTGAGTTTAAAGCGTGGGTTGCACAGGTTAACCTCATATATTGTGCTCTAATTAAGTTAATATGAAGTAGAGGATATTTGGATTTGAACTCATAATCTCTTGATTGACAAGACTCTGATACTATGTTAAAGAACCAGTTGCTCTAAAAGCTTAAGTTGAAGGGTGGGCCCAACTTGTTTGGCGACTCTGTAAGGGAGGGTAAGAAGGAGTAAAGAGGAGGAGGATAAGATATTATCCTACCTTATTTAAAAGTGTTTAATTAGGAGGAGTATGGGAGTATAGAGAGTTACGGTTAAAATAAGGATAAAAATGTTCAAATTTTTTAAAAATTTATCCCCTTTACCTCTCTTAAAATTTGCCAAACGATGATAAGGTTTCACCCAATTTACACACCATAACGTTGTTACCAAACAGAGGGTTAGTTAAATTTGTTATTGGTAAAAAATGCATATAGTATACATCCTTTGGAATAAGTTATATATTAGTATAGTCTTATTTGACCCCCAAAAAAAAAAGTATATTATTATGTGATTTAGTGTTATAGATTATATATTTTGAGGTTTATAGCGCGTTTCGTTTATTTTATTTAAACTTATCTTTTTTCACCTTGTGTATTTTAATAAGATTTGTTCATTTAATGTCAGTGTGTTTTTAGAGTGAATTATTTGTTGTGTAGTACATAAAAATCTTTTTTACATAATAAAGTGTTCGATTAGATATTTAAAAAATAACTTATCTATTATAATCACAAAATGTGAGTTAGTAATACAAATCAATTAATAATAGTAGGTAAAAGAGAACCATGATAATGACTAGTCATGGTACTGAAGGGTAGTGAGTGTAGCGACACATGTAGATGCGCGTGGTGATAGAACGTAAAAAATAGTTTAATGTGGTGAAGATTTAATGATAATTTAGTCTTTTTATAATATGTTTTTAAAATGAGCCGTAAAAAATATATAATTTTGCATAATTTTTTACTTAATTATAAAATAATTTTTTTATATTCCTATTTAGTTATAAAATAAGCTGTGAAAAAGTATCTAGTTTTGTATCATTTTTTGTTTAGCTATATTGTCATCTTCCTATTTAAAACATGAAACAGATGTAAAAATATATTTTATGTCAACAAAATGTAAACTTTACAGTCAATTAAACTCTTCCTAGACTTAAGCTAACACAAAGTCGAACCAAACTACCTACTAAAGTAAAGAAGTATCAAAGGTCGGGAACACATAATTTTCTTTTAAAGAAAAGGGTATTTTTCATAAATGCACTGTAGTGAATATTTAAAGCAAAGAGGGTATTAGCACACTATCACTGGATCCCATTAGAACTCCGAAGTTAAACGTGCTTGAGCGAGAGCAATACCAGGATGGGTGACCTCCTAGGAAGTCCTCACCCTCAGATCGGGGACACTTGGAAATAACCTCTCTTCAGGGTATTACCCCCGAAGAGGGAAGGCTGCGTACATCCGCTCCCCCAAGACCATGTTTAGACGGGAGCCCTTGGGGCACCGAGTATGTATGTTGCTTTTTAGTGAATATTTAAAGTGACCTGGCATGTTAACTTGCTCCCTGAAATATGATGTCATAAGAACATAAAGGGCCTTATTTATTAATATGAAGAAAATCTAAGATACTAAAAAAAAAAAAAACGAAAAGTCAAGGACCTTTTTATTTTTTCCACAAATATTAGGTACTAAATTTTATAGAACCCTTGTGCAGAAAAATAAAAAGCGAAAATGAGATATAATTATCATAAATTTTAGGTGGTTTGCATCAACATTCGGTAAATATTTTATCATAATTCATTGATTTTTGGATGAAATATTGGTACTTGCTTATATATATTATCATATTCATGCGTTATATTTATATTTTTATATAAAATTGATCAAATTCTTACAAAAATGCATCAAATTCTGTCACAAGTTACCTAAGTGATAAAATATTCAAATCTTAAGGTACCCTATTATATACATTAAAATGTTATGATACTTAAATAATAAATACTCAAATCTCATGGTACCTAAGTGATAATTTGCCAAAATATTTATGCTTTGTTAGAGTTTTGAATCCTTCCCAAAAGCCCCTCGGCTATTTTGGGCTTAAGAGGCCGAGGCCCAGTAATAAAGCCCAATATTACGGCCCAAATCAAGCCCATCTTCAAATATCCATTTTACCCCTCTTATCTCTTAATAATTACGCTTTACTTGGTCAAAGGTGAGTTATTATTCCTCTAGAGAACGACTTTTATGACACAGTAAATTTTGGGCCACACATTTAATTAAAGTGGGGAAGGGTGATGTTAAGTGAGAGGAAGATGATATCAGCAATCAAATAAATTATCCAAAATGTTTCATCCTACAAGTCAAAAAAGATTTTTAGGCAAAATAGATGAATCCCACATTAGTGGAAGGGCTTATGTAATACCACTTTATACATCTAAGGTGTTACTCTGTCCACTGCCAATTAATTTTAGGATGGAACCTCATTTGGCATGTAACACACTCACCCTCTCATAAGAATCATCTACTACTCATCAATTCTTAATGTGTATGTGTACGAGTTTATTCAAATTTATTTATCATTTTATAAGACAGTCTTTAATATTTATAAATTTGTTCACATTGGTCGCATTTTTTCTTCTTGTTCAAGAGAGCGTTTAAAATTTTATTTTTTGACTATCCTGCTCAATGAAATTCTATTTCGTATTATGACAACTAAACGTGTTTTACCTACTTCTTGCGAAGTTGATAAATGAACTGAATTCCCATTAAATACAACTTCATATTGGCATTCAATTTATATGACAACCAAACGGGGCCTTAATCTTTTATTTTTTAATTTTACCTAGTTTGAACCACTAGATGTGAGATAAGTGATGTTACAAATATGACGTTATACAATAATTTGAAAAAAAAAAACGTTCAACTTAAAAAACCTTACAAATATTAGAAATCATAATATATATAAAAAAAAAAGAAACTAATTTAAACACACGTACAAAACTTAGGAAAGAACAGACTAAATAAAATCAGTCATCAATCATTCGTAGCCTCGTAAAGGACGCAAAATCTAGAACTAGTCTAGGTACCTTGCTGAATATATTATTTTAGTTATTACAGTATAAAACTAATTCTAAGTATACATCCATCGGTTCAAAGTTTTGAGATAGTTGATTTCTTTACATAGTAACGAGCCTTACTAATCAAGAAATCAAGGCTCGAATCAAAAACGCGACACCTTTCAATAGTAACATATATAGCGCTCTTTCATTTATTAAAATCTTAATCTATAAATATCGAACAATGGTATAATTATTAGAAAATCCAATAAGTCGTATTTAGTATACAAGGCGTATTAAAAAAATTTTTTGAAGAAATTGATTCGGGCCTAAATTATTTTGGGTAATTTACATATTAGTACCCTGAGGTTTGATGGAATAATTTTTTTAGTCCATAAACTTTGTCAAATAAATTAGACCAAAAGGTATTACACCAAATCTCAGGGTACTAATATGTAATTTACCAATTATTTTTTATCAAACACTTAAAAATAGAAAGTGATATTTTATTTACTCATACGAAGGTAATTTTTGTTATTGGGGGAAACTATAAATGAAGGGACAGTTAAGTCTCCTTGTAGGATTAAGGCTATATTTGGCAAATAATTTTTCGTAATATTTAAATTTTTTTTTTTTTTTTAGCTTTTTAACTAGTCAAATAGCTAATAGTGTTGTTTCGTAAAATTTTTCTTATTATAACGTTTAGCTTTTGAAAATTAGCTTTTCAAAAGCTAATATGATCAAATTATATTTATCATTTTGCAATAATTCACGGACTTTAACTTATAATTTTACTAAATATATTACTCATTAACTAAAAGCTAACAGCTAATTAATTAACTAACATTTAACAGCTAATTAAGGTTAAATATGGATTATTCGTAATTTCAATCTAATTTTTGTAATTTTGATTGTGTCAATATAGTCTATTTACTGTCTACATTGTGTTAATTAAGTCCCAGAGTAAAATAAGTAGGCAGACATTTTAATACTCGAGTGACGAGTGAGTCTAAATTAAATTGACAGATAGATTTATATCAAGTTATTTGCATTTTCATGATCAAAACATTAACAACTATGTCGTTAACTTAACTTATGTTTCCACTATGAAACTAAATTGGCAAAGTTTGAATTCTTTAAGGATTAAACATACACGGTTAAAAACAATAGTATGTTAAATTTTACAATTTATATTTTACAATTGGTAAGGACTAAAAACTAAATATACATTTTAGTATTTGAAATAAATTTTTTAACTTAAAATTACTAAAATTTTAGGTGCGGTTTTAAAAAATAAGTTAAATTTTCTAATTTTTTGTATGTCACACCTAAAATTTTCTAAAATTATCAACATTACACCTTAATGTTAACGTTGTTTATATCCATTAGTGTTTGCTGACGTGATATTTAAAAAATATTTTAAATATTTATAAATTTAAATACATTTAAAATACTTTGACATTATTTTAAGAGCAAATTCCAATTTTTTTAAATTATAAAATTTAGAAAAACTTTTAGAAAATTTAAGCGTAATATTAAAAATTTTGAAAATATAAGCAATTTTTAAAATTAAAATTAAGGTGTTTTTAAAAATCTTTATTTTCAATAATTCGAAATATTCAAGAACTACATTGGGTAAAGTAAAAGGTAATTTGCACCAAATAACCCATTGAATATTTTAATTTGATATTTAGATATATATTTCAATATTCAATAGCGTATTTTACTAAAATCACTTAAAATATTCTAAATTTTCAATATCACACATACGCTTTCCAAAAATTTTTCATGTTTACATCTTAATGTTAATGCCGTTAACATCTGCTATTTTTATAAATGTGACATTTCAAAAATATTTTTTAAATATTGACTAATTTTTAATATATTTGAATTTTAAATGTAAATTAGAATTTCTTAAAATTATTTTATCAAAAATTCACATCATAAAAAACTAATGAGTATAAACAACGGTTTTCAAAATTAGATATGAACAATGTTAACATAAAGATATGAAATTTAGTTTAAGCGTGATATTGAAAAGTTAAAAATTCTAAATAAAATTTTATAATCACACTTAAAATTTATACGATTTTCAGTAAATAATTTTATTCAAAATTTTTAACATATATATCGATTTCGAATAGGATTGTTTTCTCAAAAGTCACGTCATGAAAAACTAACAATGAACAGCATTAATATCATGGTACGACATAGAAAATTTTTGAAAATTTAGGCTTGATATTGAAAAATTAAAATTTTTGAACAAAATTTTAAACCTGCACTTAAAATTTATACTATTTTCAGTAAATAATTGTATACAAAATATTTAATATATATATTTTGATTTGGAATAGAATTGTTTTCTCAGAAGACACCTCATAAAAAACTAACATATATGAACAATGTTAATATCAGGGTACAACATTGAAAATTTTTGAAAGTTTAGGCATGATATTAAAAAGTAAAAATTTTAAAACTGCACTTATAATATATATAATTTTTTTGTCAATAATTATATTCAAAATATTCAACATATATTTAGATTTTGAATAGAATTATTTTCTAAAAAATCACGTCATAAAAAACTGACAGATATGACATTGAAAAATTTTAAAAGTTTAGGCGTGATATTAAAAAAGTAAAAATTATAATTAAAATTTTAAAATCGCACTTAAAATTTAGATAATTTTAGGTAAATAATTGTATTCAAAATATTCCACGCATATTTCGATTTCGAATAGGATTCTTTTCTCAAATATCACGTCATAAAAAACTAATAGATATGACATTAAAAAATTTTGAAAATTTAGGCGTAATATTGAAAAATTAAAATTTCTAAATAAAATTTTAAAATTGCACTTAAAATTTTGATAATTTTAAGTAAATAATTGTATTTAAAATATTCAATATATATAATTTGATTTCAAATAGGATTATTTTCTCAAAAATTACGTCATAAAAAACTAATAGATATGACATTGAAAAACTTTTAAAATTTAGAAAAAATATTAAAAAATTAAAAATTCTAAATAAAATTTTAAAACAACACTTGAAATTTAGATAATTTTTGGTAAATAATTGTACTCAAAATATTCAATAGATATTTCAATTTTGAATAGGATTATTTTCTCAAAAATCACGCCATAAAAAACTAATAAATATGACATTATAAAATTTTGAAAATTTAGGGGTAATATTGAAAAATTCAAAATTTAAAATAAAATTTTAAAATCGCACTTAAAATTTATACAATTTTCAGTAAATAATTGTGCCCAAAATATTTGATAGATATTTTGATTTTGAATAGAATTATTTTCTCAAAAATCACGTCACAAAAAACTAAAAGATATGACATGTCTAAATTTTCAAAATTTAGACATAATATTAAAAAATTAAAAATTTAAAATAAAATTTTAAAATTGCACTTAAAATTTTGATAATTTTTAGTAAATAATTGTATTTAAAATATTCAACATATATATTTTTGATTTCAAATAGGATTATTTTCTCGAAAATCATGTCATAAAAAACTAACATATATGACATTGAAAAACTTTTAAAATTTAGGAAAAATATTAAAAAATTAAAAATTCTAAATAAAATTTTAAAACAACACTTAAAATTTAGATAATTTTCGATAAATGATTGTACTTAAAATATTCAACAGATATTTCAATTTCGAATAGGATTATTTTCTCAAAAACCAGGTCATAAAAAACTAACAAATATAACATTTAAAAAAAATTTCAAAATTTAGGCGTAATATTAAAAAATTCAAAATTTAAAATAAAAATTTAAAATCGCACTTAAAATTTATATGATTTTCAGTAAATAATTGTACCCAAAATATTCAATAGATATTTCGATTTTGAATATAATTATTTACTCAAAAATCACATCATAAAAAACTAATAGTCATGATGTTAAAATTTTTTAAAAAGTTTAACTATATTAAAAAATTAAAAATTCTAAATAAAACTTTAAAATCACCCTTAAAATTTAGATAATTTTTTTGTAAATAATTATGTTCAAAATATTCAACATATATTTCGATTTCGAATAGGATTATTTTCTTAAAAATCGCGTCATAAAAAACTAACAGTCATGACATTAAATTTTTTTATAAAGTTTAACTATAATATTAAGAAACTATAATATTAAAAAATTAAAAACTCCATATAAAATTGTAAAATTGCACTTGATATATATATATATATATAGTTTGTAAATAACTGTATTGAAAATACACAATATATATTATATAGTTTGTAAATAACGGTATTGAAAATACATAACATATATTATATAGTTTGTAAATAATTTTATTGAAAATACACAACATATATTATATAGTTTATAAATAACTGTATTAAAAATACACAACATATATTATATATTTTGTAAATAACTGTATTAAAAATACACAACATATATTATATATTTTGTAAATAACTATATTGAAAATACACAACATATATTATATAGTTTATAAATAAATATATTAAAAATACACAACATATATTATATATTTTGTAAATAACTGTATTGAAAATAGGCAATATATATTTCGATTTGGAATAGGACTGGGAAAGTGAATTGTATGTAGTTTTAACCGCCTGTACCCGGTTACCAACCCGCGTCGGGCAACCGGGAACCGGATTGTATCAAAAATGACTCCCTCCACACACCCCCTTCTTATACTTCGTTTTTCTCCCTCTCTTCTTCGTTTTCACAATTTCTTTTGGTGGTGTTCTTATGGCGATTTGCAATCCCTATAAAATCATTCTTTCTTTGAAATTTGCTTTCGCTTTGAAAATTTGAATCATATTCGAGTAATCCGAATTGGAAAGCAGAGTGCTTTGAGGTATCGTGCGTTTTTCTTTGAGTTTTTTCGGTTTTTTTTTTTGATTTTTGATTAGTTTTTGGTGTAGGTTTGGAGATTAGTGAGGCGATGATTTGTTGTTGTAGTAGTTTGATTTTGATTTCGGTTGTTTGATTTCTTGTTATTGTAATGATTGCTTGATTTTCAAGTAATGTAATCTGATGTGTGTGTTTGATTTTTTTGTAGGTTTTGTTTCAATGGCGAGATGATTCGGTAATTTAATTTTCGATGTTTGAATTTCGTGTTTTTGTTTTGTTTTTAGGTTAAATTAGATCTGCTGGATTTGGTGTTTTGCTTCTTGTATGGTTAACGAGAGAGAATTTGATGGTGCAGGAATTGTATTGTGATAATAATTAATTAAAGTATACAGAAGAGGAGATTTTGGTTTTCTTTTTCTTTTTTTAAAAAAATTTCTTTGAAGTGAGAGAGATGAAGAGGTCTAGAGAAGATATGTACGTGTGTTCTCAACTGAAGCGGCCTCAAAATGTTGTTTCTCATCGTGGGGATGCGTAAGTCTCTTTTGATCTCTTGTTTTTCCCGTAATTGTTAACAGGGTCGGATATAACTCCAAACAACTGCTTGAGGCCCCCAAATTTTAGGGCCTCCTTATTTGTGGGGCTGTGGTTTTTAAAGTATCAATTTGTGGGCTTGTGGTTATGATTACAATTTTATAATTTGTTGTATAGAAAAGGGCCCAAGCGAAGGGCCCTGTAAATGTCACGAGTGGCCCTGATTGTTAAGATTAGTTGCGTTATGAATGGTGATTTGATTACTGTGATTATTTCAATTATTAATGTTGATTAACAATGAGAAAGAGATGATTATATGTGGGTGGTTGCTTGCGATATCCTTTTCCTTTGTCCTTTTAGGAGTCATATTTGGTTCTTTGCTTCTTATGCTAGTTACATGATATTTGTCTTATTTGCTTTAGAGTTAAATCTAGGGCTGTGACATATATATATATTTTTTTTCTCATTATAGAGAGAACTTTAGTTGTTCAAATTGCAAATCATAGGTTATATGAGAAAAAGATGATCTCTATCGAATCGAGTTTGTGGTAGCATAACGGTTAAGAAAATTCAGAAGCGGGTTTTGCTAATGCTATTTAACAGGTTGTCATGGCGATCAGGGTAGGTTTTAGGAAGGAAGATGCTTGTAAGCCTTATCTTTGCAAAAATCTAAATGAATAGCCCCTTATATCATTAACTCTAATACCCTTTGGGTAGTTTTACATATGTAAAATAATGTATATAGATGCGCGTTATTTTGCCTGTCATAAAAGTACCCTTACATAATGGTCAATTGTGTTACATAATAGCCTTTATGTGATTCGATGCTTTGAGATGGTTATGCTGAATCAACTCTTCCAGGTGTTCCTTTAGTGTAGAATGAATAGATCTTATGCATCTTTTTGGTCAACATCGAGCTTAATTGTGAATTTCGTTCACTGGGTCTTCTCTGTTGGCTTATTGGAAAGAGTACAAGTTTTTGATATTAATTTGTTTTTGTTTTTTTGGGCAATGAAGTTCTGGGCAGACTCTGGCTACAGGAGTTGGTGCTGGTGGAGCGAGTAACATGCAGAGACTAACCACCAATGATGCATTAGCTTATTTGAAGGCAGTAAAGGAAATATTTCGTGATAAAAAAGAGAAGTACGATGAATTCCTTGAAGTTATGAGAGATTTCAAAGCGCAAAGGTCTGGTCACAGTGAACTTCATTGATGGTCCTTACACCCTACATTTTTGGAAGCTCTTGACTAATTGCATTTTTTTGCATGATTTTAGAATTGATACTGCTGGAGTGATAGCAAGAGTCAAGGAGCTGTTCAAAGGGCATCCTGAACTGATATTGGGGTTTAATACCTTCCTGCCAAAGGGATATGAAATTACCCTCAGTCTTGATAATGAACAGACACCAGTAAAGAAACCAGTTGAATTCGAAGAAGCAATCTATTTTGTTAACAAAATTAAGGTGTAGGCTTTTTCTAGTAGTTCATTTTGAGATGATATTCTCTGGTGTTCTTTTGGTTGATGTTTTTTTTTGTGATACAGATGCGGTTCCAAGGGGATGACCATGTTTACAAGTCATTTCTGGACATTCTGAACATGTACAGGAAAGAAACTAAGACGATTGTTGAGGTTTATCAGGAGGTATGTTTATAGTCTCATCTTTGATTGTGATTTTTGATCTGAGTAGGTTTGCAATCTGTTACATTGGCCATTTGATTATTCATTTTCTCAGGTTGCTACTCTTTTCCGAGATCATCAAGACCTGCTTGATGAATTCACGCATTTTCTTCCTGATACATCGGCAACAGCACCAGGTCAACATACTCCATCTGGTAGAAACACAAATTTGCGAGACAGGAGCTTAGCAATGCCCATGCTGCGGCAAATGCATATTGATAGGGTATTTCTTATTTGATTCTCTATCTTCTTTCCTTGTAATAACTACATTTATTATGCTAAGTTTCTTTATATCTGACCCCTTTCAGAAGGAAAGGAGAACTTTATATGTTGATCGAGATTTTGGGGTTGATTATCCAAATGGTGAGCATGATAAATCACCGATGAAAGGAGAACAGAGGAACCCTGCTGATAGAGAAAGAGATAGAAGGGATGGTAGAGACAGGAGACTATGGGAAAGAGATGATGGGGATTATGAGCATGCTGACAGGGCCTTAATTCGTCCTCTTTCCGACAAAGCTGGTTGTTGGGCTGAAGAGCCTTTTCCCAACAAAGCCGCAGAAGGTGCCGAAAACCATAGAACACGTGTTATTTCTTGCTCTTATGATGACAAGAATTCTCTCAGAAGTGAGTACTCAAGCTTGCTGCTGAACATTTGTGTTAATATTTATGAAGTCTACTTTTTGATTGCTTCATCAACTAAAGAGGATTTATACTTCGTTATAAGCTGCCATAAACAGAGCATTATGGACATATACTGCAGTAATTTTCTATAAAACCACGACAGATGGGCTGTATTTGTCTGTTGCATATATGTTTGCATAATTTATTGTCACTGGAAAATAAATGTGTGGAACGATTTGCTATGGGAAAAAAGTGTGGAATGATTTGTATTCTCCCCTTTTGCCGAAATATTCGAAATAATTATTGCACCAGCAATATTTTTGCTCTGGTATACAATTTTATTGGTTTCACCCAGGGAGAAAAGCAACAGCATAGGTGCAGAAACATTGGTGGTCTGATTTGAGTATCGGTGTATTACATTTTGAGCTTACTAATAAAGCCTCATTGTTGGTTGTTGATAAGCATGTAATCAAATAAAGGCTGCTGCAGAACAACACTTCTGTAGTGGCTGTACTAGTCATATAATGTTGTATTTTATTATTTAAGCATAATGTATTAATGTATTTACATGTTGAAAACTGTCAAAGAGTTTAAAAATGAATGGCTATTCATTTAATTCTTTTTGCAAAAATAAGGCTTCACGATTGCCCTTACCATTTACATAACGTCCCGCTTCCATGACACCACTGCAAATCTACACATTGCAGTTTTTCTCATGTATTTTTGTTGCATAGTCTCAGTGTCACTGTCATTCTTCACAATCCTATACCAGCATGCTCCTTCCCCACGATCATTTGTCATTCGTCGTAGTTGATTTCTTTTTTTAGATGTGTCACTATTTTGCGTTATATCACTGCAGGTGTATACCATCAAGAATTTGCATTTTGTGATAAAGTGAAGGAGACATTACACAATCCTGACGATTATCAGGAATTCTTGAAGTCTCTTCACATATATAGCAGAGAGATAATCACCAGACAAGAATTGCAAGCTCAGGTATGTGCAACCGGTCTTATAAAATTATTACTATTTTCCAGCTTGCTGTGTGTTCATGGTTCATTCTATATTATAAAATTATTATTATTCAATCATGTTGTCCGATATTTAATCAAATATATTGGGTAATGGAAATGGGACTCTCCTGTTATGTTAGGTGGGAGAGATACTTGGAAAACATCCAGATCTTATGGAGGGGTTTGAAGAGTTCTTGATGCGCTGTGAGAAAATTGGTAATCATTAAAGCCTTCATTTATTTACTCTGGATTTGGCAAACTAAAAGGTGTTTCTAACTAATTTTTTTCCACAGATGGATTCCTTGCTAGTGTCATGAGTAAAAGTAAGTAAAAGCTCTCTACTATTTTCCTCTATTAGTGGGGTAATGCTGCTTTTCACTCATCATTACGAATGGATTTGCTGCATTTGCTATATTTAATGTTCTAACTTAATTTACTTTTCCCAATTGGTAAGAGTGATATCGTCACATTATACCATCTAAAGATGATTTTTAGGAGGGGAGGGGAAAGAAATGGTTGCATCAAGTTTGATCTTGCTTGGATTTGTTAGTACTAACCAGGTTTCCATTTGATTCAGAATCTTTGTGGAGTGATGGACGCTTGTCAAGATCTGTGAAAGCTGAGGACAGAGAGAAAGATGGTCACTTGGATCGTGAAACAGAGGATAAAGATAGAGACAACAGGGAAAGAGACTTTGCTGATAGAAGTGTTGTCTATGCGAACAAAGAGGTCGCAAATCTCAGGATGTCATCACATCTAATCAAGGATAAGTACACGGGAAAACCCATTCAAGAACTTGATCTCTCCAACTGCGAGCGCTCCACTCCTAGTTATCGACTCTTGCCAAAAGATGTAAGCTTCCAATTTCCATTTTACTCTTTAAGCTTCCAAAGCATGTCATTCTTTTTGTAATTGCTTTTCTCAACTCCATATGCTTCCGTTTATGTATCATGCAGTATCCAATACCTGTGGTAAGCCACAAGACTGAGCTTGGTGCTGACGTATTGAACGATCATTGGGTGTCTGTTACATCTGGAAGTGAGGATTACTCTTTTAAACACATGCGCAAAAATCAGTACGAGGAAAGCCTGTTTCGATGCGAAGATGACAGGTCCGTAGATTGTTCTTTGTTATAAGAATATTCCACTGCAATTGGCCCTTTTGTTTTTTATCCAGGGTTTATCTTTTTCTGTTATATATGTTGTCAATGGGGTCAGTTTGGTGAAGTCTAGAACTGGCCTAGTGTTGCCATTTTTATCCAGGCTTAAAGCAATTTAATCATTAGGCAGACTTAACTATCTGCATTAGCCTACCTGTATAACCTACATCACAATGAAGTATTTACTTTCATGCTCTTGCATATGTTATTGAAAGATTAGAGCTTGGATGCGGACTGCCCTATTCTTTTGTCTTTTTATTGAAAAAGATTTATTAAGAGAGAAAATATACAAAGTGCTAAGGCAAGATGCTCTCTAATACACGCCGAGCACATAAAAACAAGTAAAAAGCGAAAAACCCAAAAGCTAGTAACGGAAACCTCTGCAGATCATCTGTGACTCTTGTTTGTACTCGTTTTGTTCTCTCCTGTAGAAGTTGGCTAGATTCCTCTATGTTGGATGCGTTAAGATTCTAATGTTGCTGGGTACGCAATTTCAGGTTTGAATTAGACATGTTGTTAGAGTCAGTGAACGTAACAATCAAGCGCGTGGAAGAACTTTTGGACAGGATCAACAATAACACTATTAGAACAGATACTCCAATCCGCATAGAGGAGTACTTTACAGGTAACTTGAATAGTCACTGTTTCTTTGTAAATGTAATTTTTTGTATATTCACAACTATATGTTTCTAGAAATATATTTTTACTCATGGGGATGTTTCTTCTTTGTGTTGATAGCTATAAATTTGAGGTGCATTGAGCGCTTGTATGGTGATCACGGTCTTGACGTTATGGATGTATTGAAGAAGAACGCAATTCTTGCTTTGCCAGTTATATTAACTCGCCTAAAGCAGAAACAAGAGGAGTGGGCCAGATGTCGTGCTGATTTCAATAAGGTCTGGGCTGACATATATGCTAAAAACTATCATAAATCGCTTGATCATCGCAGCTTCTACTTCAAGCAACAGGATACAAAGAGCTTGGGCACGAAAGGTAATTAGATGCTTCTCTCATTACATTAAAGTCATCATACATGGAATTCTTGTGATAAAAGCCTGTCATGAGTGCTATTCGAATCCTCTTTTCGTTCCTCGTTACATAGCGTCATGGTTACATAGCAGATTTTCATTTGCAATTGGCAGTTGCGTAATTATACTTTATATTCCCTTAAAACCAAAGCGGCCTTGCAACTCATTACTTGATGTTCCCGCTTATGCAACCGTAACCATGAGCCACAATTTGATTCCTTGATTTGAACTCATTTTGCTAATTCTTTGATGGAGAGTTTTATTGTTTTCTGTTCCTTTGAGGATGAGTTGGTGGGTCACTACCACCGTACTTACCAAAAAAGGAAAAGTTAGTACCGCTGTATGCTTTGGCATAACTGCATTTGTGTAGTTTCGGTTAGTTTTGATTACTTCAAAGAGAAATTAGCTTTCTCATATGAAGGGAACAGTTTCACAAACATACCAAAAAAAAGAGAGAAAAAGTGGAGTAGAATAAAATTGGCATCAGCAATACGTTTAGCCAAGTCATTGCCATTTAAGAAATTTGGCCATGACTTGATTACTCACGATCATATTTTATCACCGACACGGAAAAAGGCTAGCTCAGGATTATATGTTTTGACATGCCCCTCCACCTTTGCTCCTTTATGCATTATTTAAGCCCTTTCTCTCTTTTTTTATCCTCTGAGCATCATATCTTCATCTCCAGTATGACTTTACTTCTTTCCGTGTCCCTTGAGATACGTCTGAATCACTCCATCCCCTTTTGCCTTCAGTTCCTCATTCTTAACGGAAGCTTTTAAATATCTTCTTCTGGTGATTGTCAAATTCTTTGGCAACTATCTTGTGTTTCCTTTTTTGTTTCGTTAGCTCATAACTGTATCTATGATGACTGCAGACAGGGAAGGTACTATCTGATTTCTTTCCTGTTTACTATTCCATTCTCTATTCTTTTCTCTGCCTTGTTCATCTCCTTGATTCTTAAATTTCATGACCTTTTTCTCCGGCCACAACTTTCGCAGAAGATCCTGATCTTCCTTTTCCTTCAATTCTATTCGGTTTCCTTCATCACTTTGCTTATCACCCTTTTTTTCCACTTTTGCCTTTGTATAATTTCTTCTCTCATGAATTTGAATAATTTTTGGTGCCTGATGAATGATGTTGATAACTTATTTGATAATGTCGCTAATGATGATGGAGATGCATGGAAACGAAGGGAGAGAATGTTGAAACAGTGAAATGTAGCCTTCTATTTTGTTTTCCTAGTAACAAAAAATCTAATGTTGATACCATAACAGCTCCTTAATTGTTTTCTGGCTGCCTTCTCTTCTATTTGCAGCCTTGCTGGCTGAGATTAAAGAAATAAGTGAGCAGAAACACAAGGATGACAGTGTACTACTTGCTGTAAGTGCCGGAAATGGACGGTACGCATTGCCCGATATGGAATTCAAGTATCCTGATGCAGACATCCACGAAGATCTGTACCAACTTATCAAATATTCTTGTGGAGAAGTTTGTACATCTGAACAGTTGGATAAAGTTATGAAGATTTGGACAAGCTTCCTGGAACCTGTGCTCGGTGTTCCTGCTCGATCCCAAGTTGCAGAGGACACAGAAGATGCCATCACAGGTAAGAACGAGGATGCTGAAACTGACGGTCCATCTGCTGTCCATGGCAGTCTTGAGGGCTGTGGTACTCGCATGCAATCAAGTCACTCTAGAAATCAGGATGTGGTTATTTCGCTAGAAAAATCCAGTTCCGGCAATCAGGCACCGAAAGAAAATGGGTGTTTGAATACCAATCATAGTGCTCCGGTGCATGGTAGTGTGCAAAATAATGGCAATGTGACAGGCCAGGTAACTGGTTTCGGCAAGCAAGCTACTCCAATGGAGTTAGTTGCCAGTTCACTTGTGTGTTCTGTGGTTGAGCAATCTCATGGAAGAAACGCGGAATATACATCAGGTTGGTGGATTGATCCTAAACTAGTGTTGGTGGTTGCATTTAATTTTCACCTTCACAAATAGGCAAAAAGGAGCTAATGCAACTCTATTATCTATCTTGAAAGGCTTGAATCGTTTTAAGCATTAGCTAAGTTTAGTTGTTGAGCTGAGCGAGCTTAGTCTGAACTTGGTAACTGGCTAGCAAGCCCAATTGAGCCAGTTCTTATTTAAACTATGAGCTTAGATATTCCTAAACAAGTCAAGTTCAAGCTTTAATGAGCCATGCTCGAGCATGAATAGGCTTAAATGACTTGAGCTCAGCAACCTTGAGCTCATGAGAAGCCAACTTGAGCTCAAAGTCTCTAGACGCTACAGGCTTCAAGCTGTGCAAAATGTTGGGAGTCGAACCTCTAGCCTAGCTTGGGCTTATTGACAGTTCTACTTAAAAAACGAGTCTCCTATGTATGAGCTCAAACAAGTTCTACTCTGGGCAATTTGCTGCAATAAATCAAAATTAGAACTTTTCTTAAATTTTGGATTTATTTCTCTTAATTCTTGGTGACTGATGTTGAGGACTTTTTCGTTTCCAGGTCATAATACTGCTCCATCAACACTGGGCAATGCCGAGGTTCACAGTGGGTTTGACGTGAGGCCAAATGGAGGAAATTTATCATCCTTGGCGGTAAGCTTACCTGTTTTTGTCAAGATGAAGTATTTCTGTCTTCCCTTGGATAATCTTCTATCAAGCATAAATTCACCCTTGTAAAGAATTGGATTCTTTTCCATATACTAAAAAGTCAGTCTGGCTGAACTTCTGACTGTACTTTTACTGCACTATTGTTCACTTGTCTTTGAATATTGGAAAGTTTAAATGAAATAAAATGTGGAGGAAAGAGAATGAAGGGCAGAGCTATAAAAGGAATTTTGTTTTCTTTCTCCTTTTTAGAGATAGAGGTAAGTTCAAGAAAAAGAAAATGAGATCAAAATCCCATAAAAGAAAGAAAGAGATTGTAACTTTTAGAGTTGTTAAAGATTGCAAGTTATAAGCTAATGTTGGAGAGAGAATTAACTTTGCTTCTTGTGCGATTTTCCTTCAACTTTTCTCTTATTTTGTAAAAGGAAAGTAAGATTTCTAGAATTAACTTGACTTTTCTATTGATTTTGTTTGATATTTTTTCCATGATGCTTTCCATAAACTCCAAACATGATCCTTGCACTGAACTCACTCTACATGAAATTTGATTCTGTTCTTTGATGCTACAGGCCGATGATTGTACTAGACCTACTGCATCATCAAATGGTGTAATGGCAGAAGCTGCTAAGGAATCTATCCGGCATGCTGGAGTTGAAAGAGAAGAGGGAGAATTATCACCAAATGGAGATTTTGAGGAAGATAACTTTGAAGTATTTAGAAATGCAGGTACCGAGACTGCGCAAAGTAGGCAAGGGGAAGGAGTATGGTGTGGGGAGAATGGAAGAGTGAATGATTTGGGTGTCGATGACGAAGGTGAAGAAAGCATTCACAGGACAACATCGGGAGAGAGTGAAAATGCTATTGGGAATGGTGAGGCCTCGGGTAGTGACTCTGGCGAAGGTGGTGGGTCCCATGGGCAAGAAGGGGGCCATGAAAGGAACGGTAATAAGGTTGAAAGTGAGGGTGAGGGTGAAGGGGTGGCTGATGCTCGTGATGATGATGATGGAATGATGTTAGCTTTTCCTGAACATTCTTTGCAGTCAGTGAAGCCGCTTGCGAAGCATTTACCTGCCCCATTAGAGAAGACGAGGGATTCTCGTATCTTTTTTGGGAATGATACATTCTATGTGCTTTTCCGGCTTCATCATGTAAGGCTTGTTTCTCCTTATCTATGTTTTTCCAAGTGTTTTTTAGGAAAATGGAAAATTAGAGAACGCTTGAAAATTTTAGAAAAATATGCAAAATTAATCACCTTAGTTACTAAGGAAAACTTGAAAAATAAAGAAAACAGGTTTTGTCAATGCTGTTCTAAAAAATTTTCTTATAAAAATGAGAAATATTTACGAAGTAAACAGTATATAGACTCTCATTTTTGTATATGAACTTTCTCTTGCTTGTCCTTTTTGCTAGACACTATACGAGAGAATACAATCAGCAAAGATCCTTTCATTTTCCGCTGAAAGGAGATGGAAGTCCAGTAATGACACAGTTCCTTCTGACTTGTACTCAAGGTTGTCCATTTACCCTTTGTTATTTTTCCCATTAAAAAAAAAAGTATGCGAATGCATTATAACATGGAAATTTGGTTGTTACAGGTTCATGAAGGCCCTATATGGTTTAGTTGATGGTACCTCCGATAGCGCAAAATTTGAGGATGATTGTCGTGCTATAATCGGTATCCAATCATACGTTCTATTCACTTTAGACAAGCTGATCTATAAACTTGTCAAACAGGTAATCTGGATGATTTCTTTCACTCTTTCTATGTTACCAAGACTTGGATATGAGAGTCAATCGTGTGTATAAGTCGCAAAATTAGACTAAGATGTTCTGTAAGATTTTTCTCTTCTCTTCTCGACTTTGAAGTGTGAGTTTTTAGCAACATTTAAATACCGATAAGGTAACACAACACAATAGCATGATATGAAGTTTAGCGGGTTCGGGTTGGGGTTTTTGGAGGCAGAATGAATTTGGGTTGACATGTGTAACCTGTTTATGTAATTGGGTTGAAATTGAATTTGGGTTGGCTTGACCCGTTTTGACACATTTAACGCATACATATGGTTAGGTTGTTTAAATGGTATGATAGCGTCATTATATACACACACACAAACATACATACACTTTACCCACATATACTGTTAGGTAATCGGATACTAAGTGTTGGAAGCACACAACGGTGTGGACTTCATGTAGTCAGAAAAGGTCACCTATATAATTATACAAGTAACCTACAGGTTATCCGTTTATTAATTGGTTTGGATAAAGGTTTGAGAGTTCTTAACCCATTTAACAAACGGGGTGGGTTCAAGTTGACTCCTTTTCTAAAGCCCTTTGTAGAACACGAACATTGAAAACGATATGATGCAACACAACACATCGGCCACCTTACCCTTACCTGACCTGGTACTTTATGATAGATCACAAAATGAATATATTGTGTTACATTACTTCCTTGTATTGATGTTGCTAATTTTGGCATCTCTATTACAGCTTCAAATAGTAGCCACTGAAGATATGGAAAATAAGCTTCTCAACTTATATGCATATGAAAACTCGAGAAAACCTGAGAGATTCTCTGACATCGTGTATTTTGCAAATGCCCGTGTTCTTCTGCACGAAGAGAACTTATATCGCATTGAATGTGTATGTTCCCAGTTCTTGTACTATAGTACCCTTTTATTTTCCTAAAGAAATTTGAATCAAATTCCAAGAATTTTGGCATAACTCGTTTTGAATGTCGGTTTTCAGCAGTCGACCTCGCCAGCTCGCTTGAGCATTCAGCTTATGGAGAATGGGAATGATAAGCCTGAAGTGACTACTGGTTCTGTGGACCCCAACTTTGCTGCTTATTTGCAGAGCGACTTCTTTAGAGACGAAAAGGATAAACCCGGAATTTTCTTGAGAAGGTATGGGTTATGGTTTTAAATTGGAGTTCTAGTCGTGGTTGTGGAGTTGAAAAAACCGAGTGTCTTAATTATAACGTAATGGATAGTAGTTACCATGGAATCAAATTGCAGTTGTTGCAACAATCATATTGGTTTTTTTAAATTAGGCAAGTGAGATTACAATCTCCTGAAACGGGGACAATAGCATGGGAAATGGGTTTAATGAGCTTTGATCTCGAGACCTGATTGGAATGGTGCAGATTTTAAATATCAAATTATCCCAAGAAGCTCATTGTATTGGGTTTCCAAGAGAATATAAGTTGTTTTTAAGACTTTTGTTTGTATGAATAGTCGTACAATCATCCTTTTATAGTTTTTAACATGTGAATACATCTGTAGTTTTTTAAATTATTCATCAAGGTAAATATGCATTATAGAGGCAATTGCAAAACTTGTTTTTGTGGGCTGGTAAGTGTTGTTCTGAGTTTGGACTAAGGACCTCTTAGCCTATGGCTTCAACATCTATAGTTTGACAATAGACACGGCCTCATTGGCTGTTGTTGCGATAGTATCATTACATAATTGCTAGCCTAAAATCTTTAAACATTAAGTAACTTCGACTTGCCCGTTGATGCTTAGTTGATAATTGAGTATAAAATCATTCTCATTCCTTGACCCGTAGGCTTAAGCTTTTGGGTAGCTTGTTATTTGACATGTTATTAAAGCATTGTTGACTATAAGATCACGAGTTCGAATCTCAACAAACTCCACTTTCAATAATACAATTTCAATACGAAATATGAGGTGGGCATATGTGCTATCTACACGTCAAAACCCTCACTCAATAAGCATTTGCATGAGCAGGCATGTTAGAGTACAAATCATTCTCGGACCTTTACACCATCAGAATGAACTTTTGGGATAGTCCGTTCCTTGACAATGTGTTGGTGTTTGCTTTGCAGAAATAAGCTGAGAAATGCAAGTGGAGATGAAATATGCAATGAAAGTAAGGCCATGGGAGGAGTTATGGTTGTCAATGGTCTGGAGTGCAAGATTGCTTGCAATTCCTCCAAGGTATCAGATCTTTAGCTTGTTTAAAGCCCAATTAGAGCATCTCGACCCGATTTTTTAAGGTATGTAAAAATAAAATTAAATTTGAGGAGAATTAAGGGGGGAAATTAAGCCGTTGTAAAATTTTTGGATCTATTGAGAGCCCGTTTGGTTAAACTATGAAAAAACTGTTTTATCCAGGAGTACTTTATGAAAAATGCTTTTAATCAAGTATTATTGCTTGAAAAATCTTAGTTTTGCTTTTATTTCTGCTCTAAAGGAGAATCACTATTTTTCTACTTCTATTTCTATTTAAAAATACTTTTCTTTCCGATTCGAACATTCTTAATTCAAATACTCTCAAACCTAGAAAATAAACTTGGCCAAACACATCTCTTTCCAACTAAAATTATTTTGTTACATGGTAAGGAGGGGAGGGAATAAAACCCATAAAATTCCCTTAAAGGGGAGCCACTTTTGAGCCTTGTGGGGATCGAACCCTGATCACGCCATTGGCAGTCGGATAACTCCGCCACTAAGCTATGTCTCTAAGGAACTCTCTTTCCAACTCAATTGATTTAATTGAAAAAGACGTCAGAATTCGAGATGGTTACTGTTTGGCCAAACCGTGAAAAAATTTTCTTTTTTTTAAATTCCCCTTGAAAAGGTATCTTTGTTTAAGAAATATTTAATATTGTTGCTTCTAGAATATGATATTTACTTTGAAACTAAGTATAGTACTACTACTAAAGTAAAGTATGCCTGGGTGATGCAGGTATCATACGTATTAGATACAGAGGATATATTGTTAAGGAGGAAAAGGAGAAAGGGTAATAGGCATGTGAGCAGCACGTGCCATGACCAGGCCACGTCATCTTCAAATTGCTGCTCCAAAGTTGACCGTTTTCATAGATTGCTCTCTTACCATTAGTACATATATATTATACTATATAATATATATCTTCTGCCTTAGTAGATATATGGTATGATATTTGCCTCTTTTTGCCTTTTTTTAAATACAAAATGGAAATTATCATTTAGGTATTTTGAGGTTTTTCTTTTCTCATTTAGTCTATTCTATACTAATACCGAGCATCAATTATTACTGGGGTTCATTTACCGGGCACTAAGGCACCAGATCTCATTAGAACTCCGAAGTTAAGCATGTTTGGGCGAGAGTAGTACCAGGATGGGTGACCTCCTAGGAAGTCCTCGTATTGTCAACTCTATAAGGTTAGGTCCTTGGAAACAACCTCTCGGCAGGGTTACACCTTGAAGCGGTAAGGCTGTGTACATCTTTCCCTCCCAGACCCGCTTAGGCGGGAGCCCTTGAGGCACTGGGTCTGTTGTTGTTGTTGTTGTACCGAGCATCAATTACTATAAAAAATGTAGGGTTATTTATTCTATTAGTCATTTTATTTTGTTTACTGTGTCTGTTTAGTCTTTGAGCTCTTAATAGTATCAATTTAGTTTATGAATAATTGAAGTTGTTCTAATTTAAGCCCAATATTGAAAATTAAACATGAATTGAACTCTTAATGTTAATTAGCATTTTAATGTTTCAGCTTATGTAAACGTTTAACTCATACCCCTTGATGTGAAATGCATATATAAGTGCTAATTAACGCTATGGTTTTATTCAAAAATCAATGTTGATTTCAACCGTGGACGTAATTGAAAGAATTTCAATTGTGTATGAGGGCTAAATTGATGCGATTAGAAGTTTGTGGACTAAATTGATACAATAAGTAAATATAATGAGAGTTGTTATTGTCAAAACAATAAGTGTTATAATCGGGGTAATAATGAGCTCAGCGGAGGATTAGTATAGTGGTAACAGATATAGCGGGGTAGGAACATCGAGCTTACAGGTTGTCGTTAGGTAGGCTTTCTTCTATAGATTCTTGGTTGCTTTCGCATTTTACTTTTGCTTAGATTCTTCCATGCTTGTCATGCTCTCTGTACTTTCCATGCTTTTGCCCTCTTGCTTTTCAGGATGAGGGTCCTTGAAAACAGCCTCTCATTAGGATATCTCTCGGATGGGGTAAGGCTGCGTACATCCTACCCCTCTCAGACCTTGTTCACGCGGGAGCCCTTGTGGCACTGAACTTGTCGTTGTTGTTTGTATAATCGGGGTAATAATGTGACATATAGTGAATAATAGCTACAAAATTTTATTATTTACTTTGACAGTAACACTTTTTGTCTCGATAATAACATTATCCTGTGTATGGAATTATTTTGGAAAAGAAAGTGGATGCCTAAATATTTTAATGAATATTGTTTGCAGCAAAGTGGAAGAGGAACAATCCAACAGCAACAAAGGAGGAAAATAGTCTCAGAGTTGTCCTTTTTTATTCCTTTATAACACCCAAATAAAGATAGATTTGTATTTTGTATTATATTCAAAAAAAAAAAAAAAAAACGTTATGTGGCTTTTATGGCCACTTTTGTGTAAATAGAAGCAGCCAATATTATTTCATTGATTTTTACCTTATTTTCGACTCGTTTTCGTTTTGCTTTTTCTTCAGGCTTTGTTTGACACATGGAAATATAATTAGACTATGGAGTTGTAATTTCAATTGGAATTCTGATGGAATTAAAATTATATTATTTGTTAATCATCGAAATTACAATTCGATAATGATTTGAGTCGTCATGGGGTTTTGGTCAATCTAGGGCTGGGTTTTGGTTGGACCAAATCATTTTTAGCTCAACTTATTCGAGTTTCGAGTTGGATTGAGTCAAGTTTTAGTCGCCTTGGTATCATTTTTAGTTAGTTGGCTTAGTTTTTTCTCTCTCTTTCTAATTGAAATTAATTTAGCTTCATATCCAACGTCTTGAGATTATATTTTGTTAAATTATTAATCCTTATATTTATACTTTACTTATTATATTAATTTAGTACTTGAATTTTAATTGTATTAATTCAATCTTTGTATATTAAAATTACTCTATTTAAGTCCAATATGACATTAGTTAGCACTTGTATATGCTTATTACATCAAAATAAGGGTAAATATTCCTTGCAAATATTAAATGATGTAATTTTAATCAAGAATTAATATTTAATTTCTAATATTAGGCTTGAATGCTTGATACCATATAGGAAATACAACAACAACAATAGTCCTAGTGCCAAAGGCTCCCGGGAAAGCTGGGTCTGGGGGGGTGGATGTACGCAGCCTTCCCCCTTTCGGGTGGAAGAGAGGCTGTTTCCGAGGACCCCCAACCTGAATATTGTGTCGTCATTAGAGCAGGCATCCTGAAAGCGTAAGTAAAAGCACAAAACATAAGCACGGGGCACAACAAAAAAAAAAAAAACAAAAAAAAAAAAACCTAGCGCTACAGGGTATATCGAACAAAAGACAACTACAAAGCACATAATAGGCAAATAATACAAGGCCAATAATATGTAAGTGAAAGAATATTGAGGTAAATAACCTAGAAAGAATAGTGATATATATATATGCTTATTCACTAGGATGTGTACAAGGAGAATTGTGACAAATTCTCGAAAGGATTGTTTATGTTAATTCACTACAATGGGCTATATATCGATAACTCATGTACTGTCTTGGAATTTGACCACAACAATGACCCTGTTTTCAAAAACTTTTTAAACTCCATAGATCATTAGACAGTGTAATGATATCATTGACGTACTAATAAAGTTACCCACTTTCTAAGCGGTCTGAAGTTTGAAACTCATTGCCTCCATCACTTACTGTAATCCTCGCCAATCTTAAAAAAAAAATCCAAAATCATTTCGAACTTGTTATATGTACCATCCTCGTAAAAGCTTATTGACCACATTGTGAACAAACCAAAAGATTTCCAATCTTATTCAAAGATAATTACTCTGCTAAAGCTAAGAATATATACATATAAATAGATAGGATGGCTCGAACGTTGGAATTAGACCAGGACTAGTGTTGTATCTGGTATTGATGTCGAGCATCAACCTTTAATAATGCCAAAAAAAATAAAAAAAAAATGTTATGCCTAAAGAGAATATAAATCATTGACCTAACTTACCTATCCACCTTCCCACAAGAATTGGTGGGTCATTTGCCTGCTCCTCCTCCAAGGCTGCACGGTGAACAACCGGTCTCTGTTAGTAAAAAAGTATGTAACATATATTTTGAACACATTTTGTTACCTTTTTGTTTAAAACAGATGTTTATGTATAATTACTAATAATACAGTAAATTATGTGTTTTCTTTATACTACATGTATAATACATACCAAAGAGGGTACTAACACGCAGTCATCAGATCCCATTAGAACTTTGAAGTTAAGTGTGCTTGGGTGAGAGCAGCATTGGGATGGATGACCTCCTAGGAAGTCCTCATCCTCGGGTTGGGAGCATTCGAAAACACCCCCTCTTCAGGGGTAATATCCTGAAGAGGGAAGGCTGCATACATCCGCCCCCCCAGACCCTGCTTAGGCGGGAGCCCTTGGGGCATTGGGTATGCTGCTTGCTTTTTTACATGTATAATACATGTTTTATGACACATATTGATATTTTTCCTATTTAGAAAATAAATAAAAAGCAACATTTTCAGTGGTCCAAAGGCTCCTGCCTAAGCAGGGTTTGGGGGGTGGATGTACACAACTTTCCTCTTTTAAAGTGCTACCCCTGAAGGGAAGCTGTTCCCGAGAACCTCCAACCTGAGGGGTCCAATACGAAGACTACCCAGGAAGTCACCCATCTTGGTACTACTCTGGCCCAAACACACTTAATTTCGGAGTTCTAATGTGATTCGGTGTTTGCATGTTAGTACCCTCTTAGGTTTAGAAAATAAATGATGTTTGAAAATACTCCATTCTTACACGTAATTAAATAGTTCTCTTCTATATTTACTAAATTTATTACTTTAATACTCAAATTATTGATTGTACTCTATCATTACTATGTATTATGCTTGGACTATCACAATTATAACTGACATCATACACTATTTTTAAAGTTAACAAATTTTTGAATGAAATTTTTTATATATAAAGGTGAAAAATGCATGTATGGATTAACTTCTTTAATTCCTATACTGTATTTTACTACCAGGGCAACAAACGGGGATAATAAAGGCAAGAACGCAGTGAAGCGCCAAGGACGAGTTCCTTTAGAGAAAAATATTATTGTTATTGCGTTTTCTAAAGAAAGAAATAAAAAGATGCATTAAAATGACCCGCTTCTCCAATTGTTTTGAAAACAATTAAGGACCTGTTTCGTATCATTTCCTAGTATTCTAGAAACTTAAAATCAGATTTTGAGAATGATTTTTTCCAGCCTTTGGTTTCTGGATTTTAGAAAACATGGTCTTTAAGGTTTGTTTGGCATGCTTCTCCTGGCTTTTCTAGAGGCTGAAAACTAGTTTGAATGAAAATAAAAACAAAAAAAACTCATTTTTAAAACGTAAGTTTCAGTTTGTAATAAATTTGGAAATTTCTTTCATATTTTATGCAGCAGTTGAAGGGATTAATATTCCGTGTTTTTCTAAATTTTTCAAAAGCGTTTTTGATTTCGTTTTTTCCATAGAAAGCACATGAATATAAAGATTGAAAATTTAATGGATGAATAGTTTAGAATACCAACTCACATCATCATGCAGGCCCTCTTAAGCTTCATAGCTGGTCGGAACTCAGAAGCAAGAACCAGTTCGTTGACATTAAATCTGTAAGGAGCAGAACGGCTATTCGATATCCGATACACGAAATCATTCCGTGGCAGCCACCTTGACGGAACCTAACAAAAGGAAAAGGAAACGAGAAAAACAGAAAAGTAGAAGTATCATTAGTTCTATTTAACACAAATTTCATTCACCCAAACAGTTCTATCAAAATAACTAAAGAAGTGCGTGAGTCCAGTGTTATATTTATCTAAAAAAATTAACCAAAAGAAAAAGGCGACATTTATCATGGAATAAATTTATTTTAGAACAGGAGCAATGTCTTATATTAGAATCTGTAATCAGTAATAGTTGATACCCCAAGACATTTTTTTCTTTCCTGTAACTAGTGTGTCTAGGCGGAGCTTACGTATACCTCAACTAATCCGTATTAGCAGCTTTGGTGAAACCACTTAGATGAACCATATCAATGTGCAGTCAAAAACGCCCAATTAATTTCTCTCAGAGTTCATCTCGATGCATGAAAAAAGTATTGATGAAAGTAAATAAGAAAATTGCTACAATGTGATGATCGATGAGTTGCCTTTTGCAACAATTGCTGCATGTTAGAAGATAATCTAAGATGTTCCAGTCATGCTAGAAAACAGATGAATTGAGAACACAAATTACCCTTTATGGCAACAGAAATGTCATCCAGCCAGCTCACTAATGGGCGAACGGTCCATGACGCTTGATGCTGTCATTGCATTGCTTTGCAGCGTCGGATCAATATCAGGCAACTTAGGAACCTGCAGTTCAGGAAACAGAGGAAGATAATAGCATCATTAATCCAATTATGAGTTTTTTTTTTCAACATAATCGATCACACTCCTTAGCTCATTTTTTGTGATCAATTATTCGATTAACATTTTCATTCAGACATTGGGTTGTTTGTTGTTGTTATTCGATTTATATTTTCGATAACACAAACAAGCTAAGATGGGTTCAGCCCATGAAAATTTTTTTCTATTTTTTTAATTTTCCAAGTGTTTTCTATGAAAAAAAATGAGAAATTGGAAAACTAACTGGAAAACATAGAAAATACTGAAAAATGGCTCCTTACATACAGACATACTTGAAACAGCCTCTCTTCAGGGTGGAAGGGAAGGCTGCGTACATCCACCCCCCAAACCCTGCTTTTGCGGGAGCGTTTGAAGCACTAGGACTGCTGTTGTTATTGTACATACAGACATACTTGAAGGGAAGACTGTAATCTAACTTTTAGTACGACGAGAGAAAACTATGAAATTGGGTTTCCTAGAAAACTGGTAAAGCATAATCCTTTTAAATAAACAGAGCGGTTCCTTACGAAAATTTTATAGAAAATTGGAAATTTTCCATATTCTCCCGCATATGTAATCAGCCACATGGATCCCAGCCAAAGATTGTGCTCTAATGTAATCTATAGTAAAAGATTCAATAAGATTTCACGCCCGCTATCAGGCCAGTCGTAACCCTCCTCATTTATCAAGGCAGGATTGGCCATAGTGAAAGAGACATCCACTGTAGACTAGACGATCCTATCTTAATACAAATTATTAGCTTAAACATGCCCATAGGGTCTAGTTTGAGCCTACAAGAGATGGCCTTGAGCCTAAATGTGACCAAATGGGCCTAAATCAAGCTAAAACGAGCCTAAATTAGACAAACTTAGTTAGGAACTCGGCAGTTGGAAACCGAGCCAAGTTGAGCCTAAGCCAAGCTAAATGCAGAGGAGCCGAGCCTCAAGCTTGAAAAGCTCAAGTTCGGCTCGGCTCATATATGCTCCTACTATAAACCGAGTTAATACAAATTTATGCTCAAGATATTATTTCAGGTCCAACATAAGGATGGAGTACGCTCTTAGTGGAAAACAGGACACATACTTGAGCTAATAAATCAATGGTCCGTCGCAAGAGGCGAGCAAGATCACCCTCATCCATTGCACAATCCATCATAATTTCCCGCCAAGTTAGGCCGGAGGCCCAGGCTTCAACCATACCCGAAAATTGGCTATCCAAACAGCAAGATATCTGCAAATCAAGGACATGGCAATGTTGATATCCATGACTACAGACACATACGAAATTTTTAAAAAGCACAAATGTCACAATTTTCTTAGAAGGTGACAAATCCTAGAGGGTATGCGAAAGGAAACTAGCTATGCTTGTGCTTGTCTTTTGTTAGAGAATAAAACAATTCCTAGGTCTTCACCTATCAACTTAAGCTTTCGGGACATTTGGTCCTTTATACGGTATCACAACTTTATTGACCAAGAAGTCACGAGTTTGAATCTCTACAGCCTACACTCGTAATATTGGTAACATTTCAACACAAAATAGGAGGTGGACCTATCAATTATCCACATTTTAAGCGCAATGAGCATTCATGTGAAAGGGCATTTTAGAGTATAAAACCATTTTTAGGCCTTAACCCATCAATTTAAACTTTTTGGATAGTTGAGTTGGGTCCTCGACATCTATATGGTCTTATCAACTGTGATAAGAAAGCACCCTTAGTTCAATAAGTTAGAACATGGATCTTAAAACCCCAATGTAATAGGTTCGAATCCTACAATGTGTTACTCCATTCTTGTTAAGCAACTGCTTAGGGTCCCCAAATTCTAGCGGTCTCCAAAGTACAAGGTTCTTAATAAAGTATATACCTAAATTCCTATTTTACAATTTATTTTATTAATATTTATATGGCCAATAAAATGTTAATAAATATGAAGGCCTTTGCTTCAAAATATCCACTACACGCCAAGCCCTGATCAAGAGTAAGGAACCAAGGACATTTTGACCTAGGCCTGAACCTTAATAGTATTTTACAGCTAAACCAATGCCAATGGCATCAATAGCATAGGAGGCAAAATCCCCACGAGATGTTAAGGAGATGGAAGATATAGGAGACTCCATTAGCTCATGGAACATCCCATAAGTTCTAATCTTTCCACAAAATAATATAAATCTTCTTATTCTACACATTTGTGATCTTTGTGTGCTTTGTGTCCGCTAACTTGGCATCCTATTCCTCTCTAAACCCCGCGTCGGATTGACTTAGCCGCAATAGGCGGTCTAAGCTAAGAGGCATGCAAGGTTGCCAAGTACGTAAACTCACCTTTACACCATGTTTTTCTTGAAGCTCCAAAAGGTAATTTCTTTGCTCCTCTAAGAAGTTTATAACATCGATCACGGTGGTAGAAGGTTCATAGATATAGCTGCACTCAACGAACCAATAAAACAAAATTAGGCTCTGTTATCATAATTAGTCAATGGTTCTCACGAAAAACATGTTAAGTAGATGAGCAAAATTAGCAGGGTCAAAGTTATGTTTGGTGTAAGAAATAGAATGAAATCAACAGCTACATTGAGATATGCCAGCTTTAGGGTTGCTCAAATGCTAGTCGGGACCAAAAGGGATCAGACCGCACTATTTGGTTTAGAACCAGAACGGGTGATACTGAGTCTAGACCTTCGTCTTCTTCTTGGGACATTGACCTGTTCTGGTGCAGTAAGGTCCGGTCCAAATTTAGAGTAATCAGCATCATGTAAATGCTAAAATATCAACCTGCACTGAGACTAATTTCATCCAAGATTATTGAGCTATACCAGTATTATCCCGTATGGTCCTTAATATAGAGACCTTTATTAGTATTTGATGCAGGACAGATTGGTCTGGACCAATGAATATTCCTAGCCAAATTCGTCCAGAATCAAAGAGAAAGGATGAACCTGTTATTTTTCCACGGCCGAAGCTTTATCCCTTCAGACACTAGACTCCCACAAACAGCAGCTAGCTGAGCGGGTTTAAGATCCAGCAAGATTTTGTTTCGAAGAACCATTGCAAGCCAAAGTTCATTTTCTCCTCGAATTGCAGAGGCAGTTTCTCCCAAAGGAAAGAGTACATTTGTATTGATATCAAGCGCTCTCGTTTCATGAATCACGTTGCTTATCTGGACAATACAAAATGCATTTTGTTTATAAAGTAATATGCTCCGAAATTCAGACAACCACTGTTTGCTCATAAGCAGAGGAACTTCAGTCACAACTTGAAAGCACATTTTGAGACAGCTACAAGGAGCAGGATACAGATGATATGGAAAATCAAAGCACGACTATGGCAGCTGTCAGCAAAAATATTTTGAAGCAAAATCATATGATAATGTTACCTGAAGAAACTCCTTCCAGCCTGACGGTTCAATCTGCTCTATTCGACTAATCAAGCGATTTGCTCTACTCTTCAAGCGCCTAATCCTTCCTTCAGTCACCTTAGCCATATCCACAATCTTCATATATTCTCGGAAGCCTTCTGTCCGCGCTATCCTTTTCTTCAATCGTGAAACCTTATTTCTTTGGTCTTTGTAACATTCTAGTGCATGAAGGTATGCTTGTGACATTTGCAATGCCTAAAAGACAAACATAGTAGTTATTCTTTTCTATAGAAACAAAAGGACAAAATAAACGGGTTAAACTAAACAAAGAAGGAAAGATCCAACCGCCAGGAACCAGCTTGCCCCCAAAACAGAAATGCAACTCCAATCATTTCAGATGAAAGAGTCAGCAATACAAGTTATATTGACCTCCCCAGCTGACAAGCAGGCAGTATCCCCAAAGGCCAAAAGGCTTATCTCTAACATGGAAGTTCTACTGCCCAAATTCTAAGTATACTATGCTTAGTGCTGATGTTCATGTAAGCACATGAGAAAATTCAAATCATCAATACACCAAAGAAGCCACTGGTATATAAAATGGGAACCCCAAATGGGCTAGTAGTCATTTTTACTTTCATTTTTGCAAAGAACACAATGTTTTAAAATACAAACCATCAAGTATTTGGAAAGTAAAATTTCAGACAGTTATCTATTGTTACCCTGAACTTGAAGCCAAAATGTTATCGGGCAGATCTTTCAAGAAAATGAGGGCGAAACATTTTTCTCCACCAAAGTTAAAGTGAGACAATCACAAAGCATTAAAAGCCATACGACATCATCCATATGAAAGGAGTCACAGAATGGCCTAGCTACAACTGTTGAAATGAGTTGCCAAGTATTGTTGAACAGCCACTAGTGTGTAAAGTGGCAACAAGAAAGAAGATTCACAAAAAAACTACAATTCTACAATAGAGCACAGAAAAGACGAAACCAACAAAATTTTAAACTAAGTTTAAGATAACTTAATTACCTCATCTTCTTCAGAAAGGCTACTCAACATCGGCACATTCAAACTCCATGACCATGTCTCTAGAGATCCCTCCATGTGCCACATACCCCCAAGTTCAGAATCAGCAAGCCTTTCCCATTGCCTTTCTTCCTTATCAAGAAGCATTCTCATAGTTTCCCGAGGCAAAGTATCACCTTCATTTAATCCCACATTTGGAAAACCTGTCTTATAAACTGTTTTTATCCACTTTTCAGTAAAAAGATACCACGAATTATCAGAACCCAGAGCAACATGATAAGAAGGCTCAAAATCAGGCAGCTTTCCATCAGAAACAGCATTTAGCTGTGACTCCCGGACATTTAGCATGAACAAATCATCTCCCTCAACCTGTAAGCCAAAAGTTCACGAGTATTAGATCATATGCCAAAGAAGAGCAGCTCATATGGAGAATAGGCTGAATGGAAACGAAACCAGCCTTGTAGAAACAATGTCAAAGGGCATTGACACTTTGACAGGAAAAACGTACTCTTAGAGTTAATTCTTTTTTAAATGATCAGCTTAAAAAGAAAAACAAGAAATGAAAATCATAAGATAAATCCCAAGAATAGGATATTACTTTGAACCAACATGCAAAAAGTAGTTTAATTATTAACATGATGGTAGATGAAAATGATTGTATGCATAGAAGCAACCTTTCATTTACCAGAACACAGAAGCCATTTGGTTCTATAATCTCTAGGCAATCCATTAATTAGCCTAAATTAATTAAGTTCACAGCCATATAGTCTTCTATTGACTGATCAAATATTTTAATCTAGGTTACTCCATTTTAGGATCATTTATTAATCCATCTTTAGTCCAACATACAATATCCGTATCATTCTCCTGGAAATTGACATGCCGTATGCATCAATGCATCTCTTTTAGGATAAAAATTGATAAATTAGAAGTGTTTGTTATTATGTGGTATAACAAAGTAATGATCACTGGTAAGTCCAAAATCCCAGAGTAGTCTCATCTATTCATGCAATT
This sequence comes from Simmondsia chinensis, assembly GCA_018398585.1. NCBI lineage: Eukaryota > Viridiplantae > Streptophyta > Magnoliopsida > Caryophyllales > Simmondsiaceae > Simmondsia > Simmondsia chinensis. The sequence continues at coordinate 30,112,886 of JAGTTD010000016.1, read as the reverse complement.
TTGCTCATTAGTCAAACTTCAAGTCAAAGGAGGAAAACGGACAAGCCATGAAGGCCTAGTAACATGACATATCACACAGTAAGTGCAATCAGCCTTTGAGCATAAGAATGATTAGAGAGTAGAGTTATACTATCAGATGAAAGTAGATGGTGCATTTAGTTCATGAAAATTTTCACAATTTTCTCTCTATTTTTCAAGTGTTTTCTATGGAAAATGAAATATCGAACTTAAAAATTTAGAAAACACAAGAAACTAACACCCCCCCCCCCCCCCCCCCCCCCCCCAAAAAAAAAAAAAAAAAACAAAATACAAAGAAAACTCAGATAAGAAGGAAAGAGTGTCTTCCAATTTATAGTAGACACAGGGGTAAAAAAAATAAAAAAAAAAATCCCCCCTAGAAAACCATACTTTCCGAGCAATTTGGAAAAAAAATGAGTCTTATTTAATGTATTTTCCAGGAGAAATGAAGGTTATTATGAAAACTTGCATTATGCAACAACAAAAGTACGAAACATACTCACAAGATTTTTAACTTTTGAACCATCAAGTGAATCAACTTTCGCCAAGTATACAGCTACAATTGAATGTTCAATACCGTCAGTGTCTTTGTATTGCAGACAAATGAAAGGTAAGTTTCCGCTTCCCAATTCCTTCAATGGAGGCTTAAGAGAAGACATTCTCTCCATTTCCACCCTTTTCCGAATCTGAGTTCGCAGGCGTTTTTCTTCCTGATCAAAACGGCAATCACCTTAGAAAGATTTTCTTGACAAAGAATTGATTGCAAAAGGATGTAAAAGATAATGCAAAAGTAAGTTAGCAGAAGGAAGATGTAGAAAGTTTTTGCAGCATTCGATGGTCTACTACAACAACAACAACAACAGTCCCAGTGCCTCGCGGCTCCCGCAATAAGCAGGGTTTGGGAGGGGTGGATGTATGCAGCCTTACACCTTCCGAGTGGAAAGGAGGCTGTTTCCGAGGACCCCCAACCTGAAGATTTGATGGTCTACTGCAATCTATAATTAAGGCATCAACTCCATATGAGCTTCTGACTTATGCAACCCTCGAGAGATGATGTGTTGGAAAGTTAAATGCGTTGATCCAATTATAATAGTAAAAATTATACACATCTGCCAACAGAATAATTGTCTACGCATCAAAATTCTTAATAAACAGAAATTCTACCGGGGGAGACGGGTGGTCTTGAAATGATGCAGCAAGAAAGAGTTTATAATAGTCAAGTAAAATCAAGGAGCATCACTTCTATTACTTAGAAACTCGTGAAGTGCAAGATGGGATGGGCAAGAAATTGGCAACTAATTTACCCTTAGTTCCTCCTGCAGACCGGCAATCTCCTTGTATGCTGACTCTGATAATTGCTTGCGGCTCTTCCTATCAATGACTTCATCACTGATTTCTGAAGTTAATACGGCAATTTCTTTCTGTATTCTATCAAGCTCTTCTTTGGAAGCAAGCATAACACTGCTCCCAAGATAGTTTCCAAAACTCTGCTCAACCAACTTCCTAGCTTCATCTAGGGTGCGTCCTGCCTGGGAGATCTTAGCACCATCTGTTTCATTTGATCTGCGAGTAACTTTTGCACCCTGTTGAAGTCAACATTCAATATCAACAAACAAAAATCTAGCAGATAAAATGACACTGATGACAGACGAAGTCATATACCGCAATAAGATTTAAAACCATCCCATATGAAGCAGTAAATTGTGAAACTAGGGGTTCAACGCCAGCAAACAGAAGCTTGCAGCATTCTTCAGCACCTTCATAAGGAGTCTGAACAAGCACTACATGGCCCCTTTCATCAATACCACGACGTCCAGCACGTCCAGCCATCTGAAGAAGCTCACTGGATCTCAATTGGACACGACCACCTTCGCCTCTTTTGCTCAATGATGAAATAACAGTTGTTCTAGCAGGCATGTTGATCCCTGCAGCTAGAGTTTCTGTAGCAAAAACTACTTTGACAAGTCCCCGCTGAAAAAGCTCTTCTACAAAAGACTTCCACAGAGGAAGACAGCCAGCATGATGTGCTGCTACACCCTGTTGTAGCCCTTTCACAGCAGACTCCCTCACAGCATCAGGATACTGAATACAGAACCGCTTCAAGGCAAGCTCAACCTCACTCATCTCACACTCATCTAGAAGCTTCGCATCCTCAAGATATTGAACAGCTGCATCACATCCTTTTCTACTAAAGATAAACCAAATTGCTGGAAGCATATCCTTTCCTTTAAAATGAGACAAAGTATCTTCAACTTGGGGAACCTAAAGAATCACAAACTCACCAAGTCATCTCACCAAATCAGAACCCAAATAGAGATATAGTCAGGCAAGGAAGAACAATCAAGCATCAAAATAGTCGACCAGGACTGGGAGAGTGGGAAGTAATAGCAACATACTAGGGAGCGTCGGATCATGCTAATGTCGTTTTTCGAGAGAGAAGACCGTCCAGACAAGTTAGCATAATCATCATCCATCTCACTTTCACGTCTTTTAGATCTTCTTCTTCTATGCCCTTCTTCCTTCTGAGATTGGCCCCCTGGAGCATAAAGCCTTAGATAGTTGAGTGAAAGCATCCTGTTTCAATAATACATATCGATATAGAAGACAGTGAGCATATAACACTGCTATCAACAATTAACATACACACAGAATAATATATTGCACATGAGCATATCCTACGCCAGAAATGATATATCACAAATGAGAGTGAACCTGTTCATGCTGGTTCCTTTTTCATCAAGAAGAGGTAGTAATGAAGTCTTCGTGCAAAAATGCCATGTCAGTGGAACTGGACGTCTTGAGGATGTAACCAATTCCGTTTTACCATGAATCTAAATCAATAGAAAATATATCATGTGAGTCTGTTGATTGATAATCTCATTTAAGTATAAAACCTCGTGGCAGTATATCGCTGGGAAACAAGCACAAACAGCAATTCAAACGGCCTATTCTTTGACAACTCAAATAGCGAATGTCCTTCAAACAATTTAATGTCATTTTCTATATGGAAAGGAATAATTTTTTTCCTCTCTTTTCAAGGTAAGAAAGTGATATTAGGTGCACTACTTCCTGGAGATTTTTCCCTATCAATTTATAACATTGAGAAGTGAATTAACTACCCCAACTCAATAATTGAACAAGGTAAAAGCTCCACATGAAATTCCCAGAATAATTGACCTCAAGAAAACCAGAACCATGTTATTAGTAATCAATCTCAAAAAGGCTGCAAAACTCAAAAGTCTCTTGATAAATTCAGGGTACCTGCCCAATCCAGCCAGCTAGCTCATCTGGATTCGCAACTGTTGCTGATAGACATATAAGCTGAACCTCTTTTGGACAATAGATAACCTAAAAGATAAACTCATGTAAACTACTGCTGAACTGCATAAGCTATATGAGATTGAAAAAAGATGAATAAAGCGGTCAAACCAACGTACTATTTCCTCCCAAACTGTACCCCGAGATATGTCACTTAGGTAATGAACTTCATCAAGTACAATCACATCAACATCGAAAAGCCCACTCCCAGAAGAAATTACTCCGACACTGCATCAGAAGAAATGGCAGCACCTGTTACTGATTGCAATAGTCATCAAAACCGATTTTACACCCACAGAGATCCTTAATTGACATATCTCACTGAGATAATATAGAATTTATTGGCAGGTATGTCGCAATGAAGATTTAATCATATGCCCTTTTGACATAGGGCCCTATGTTTTTATCACTAGACCAAAATCTCAGTGGCTAAAACAGCATCAGTACAGATACATCTAAGGTTCCATGTTGAAATTCGAAGATTGTATATTTTCACATTTGACATGAACATGAGCATCTGCAAGATTTAGTGGCATAAACCTCTACGTTTCAGCTGCTCATGGATTCTATTTCTTCCTTTTCCATAACAATTCCATAATAGGAACCAATTATTAACTTACAGTTATCAGTGAAACAATCTGCCAAGTAGACCCATACACGATATGACAGTAACAGTCTTAGCTAATTAATTTTCCCCATACAAATTCCATAATAAAAAAGCAATTATTAATTTACAAGTATTAGTGAAACATTCTTCTAAGTACATCCATACACAATATGTCAGTAATGGTATTTTTTCTTATTTTTTATTTTTATCCATGGTAATATTAGGGGAGGAGATGCACTAGTAGGGATTCAAACCCCGGTGCCATCTATAGCAACCGGGAATCCAACCACTAGGTTATGAGCCTTAAGCTCGTGTCAATAATAATATTAGCCAAATTAAGCAACAATAACCGTAATTCAAGAATAAATTTAATAATCCAATTGGTTATATACCTCTGATACAACATATTTCGCAAAATTTCTGTTGTCATAATCAGCACTTGAGCATCTTTATTCACCGCAGAATCTCCAGTCAAAAGGCCAACATTATTGTCACCAAATGTATCTCTAAACCAACCAAAACCGCATAGATTAAGCATCAGCAATCAATTCAATCTTCAAGCTAAATTGTCAAACTCTACCCTAACATGAGGTTTCAAATTTTGAATCTACCGGAACTCGCGAAATTTCTGATTCGACAGCGCCTTAAGCGGAGTCGTGTAGAACAACCGCCTCCCTCTAGCCACCGTGGCAACAGCTGCCGCCTCTGCAATCAACGTCTTTCCGCTGCTTGTAGGCGCAGAAACCACCACGGACGAACCTCTTAAAAATGCTTGAATAGCTGAGCGCTAAACAAGCAATGAAAATCTTTACTACATCCACACAAAAATGGAGCTAAAGAGATTTGGAAATTCAAAGTGAATACTCAATTTCGTATAAAAATTGGTGAGTAAAACTGAGCAAAACTAGGAAAATTACAAGTTTTTACTTGTTTGGTTACTGATTACCAAAGAGGGCACCAACACGCCGTCACCGGATCCCATTAGAACTCCGAAGTTAAGTGTGCTTGGGCGAGAGTAGTACCAGGATGGGTGACCTCCTGGGAAGTCCTCACCCTCAGGTTGGGGGCACTGGGAAACAGCCTCTCTTCAAGTTAACACCTTGAAGGAGGAAGGCTGCGTACATCCGCCCCCCAGACCCTGCGTAGGCGGGAGCCCTTGAGGCACTGGGTATGTTGCTTTGATGCTTACTTGTTTGATTACTGATTAGTTTTTCCAGCTTTTCTTAGTTTTCCCCAATTTTCACATGTTTGGTTTATCGCTCAAATAGCCATGTAGAGTTATGAAAGTGGAGGAAAAAACAGTAAAGCGGAGGGAAACTTTGTCAGACAAAAATTTGGATAATTTGGACACTATAACTACATTTATTTACTTTTAGATTTTGTCCATGAGATTTGTTCAGTTTTGTTCACTTTTTTCATCTATTTTGAAGTAAAATCCGGAAAAGTAAAACAACTAGAGTTTTACTCAGTTTTACTTTTTTTTTGTTGTTCCCTTTGTTAACTAAACACACATAATTTTTAGGTCTACACAGTTTTGCTTAACTTTTCCTACTTTTACGTTTCCCCAAAACTAAACCTTGGGGTGTAAATGAGCCAGGTCGAGTCATCATAAAGCACGAAACACTTGGCTCATTGAGCTCGAGACAAGCCGAACAGGGCCAAGTGCAAGTCTAATGAAGCTCGGGTTTGAAGGCTCATGACACTGAGCAAGCCTAAGCGAGTCTATTTTAATATAATTTATTAGTTTAAATATATCTAGAAAATCCAAGTCTGAGCATAATGAGCCTAAATTGAGTTTAAATAAGCCTAAAAATTACATGCTTAGTTCGGAACTCGTAGAGTCGGGTTCGAACTCAATCAAGCCAAGTCAAGCCCGAACCTACAACGAGCAGCTTAAGCTTGAAGTTTCCAAACTCGGCGAGCATTAAGCTGAGCCCGAGCTGAGCTAAGCCTCGAGTCTGATGAGCTTGAGCTCGGCTCAGCTCTAATACACCGTTAACTAAACCAAACTGACAGAAAGACGGCAAATCTAGCTATTTAAAATTGAGAAATGAACCTGAAACTTGTCGATACGGAAATCATAAAGTGAAGCAAGCTCATCAGCGTCAATAATTTCCTCACCAAACTCTCTCACTTCATTACAAAGCTTCTGAACTCTCTGCAACTTGGACTCCGCAGTCCGAAACGACGCGTTTAACTCTTCAATCTCCCCCTCACCTTCCTCCTCCGACAGTTCGGCAGTTTCCAACGCTACGCCTCCAACGACGTCGTATTCATCTGCAGCTTCATCCTCATCAACATCATCATCATTTTCATCGTAATCTTCCGCATCGGAGAGCTGATTTTCGACGGCGGAGATTGAGTTTGGAGATTTGAAGAACTGACGGAAATGGAGTGAATTTGAGGTCGTTGTGCGAAGCGAAAAGAACCCTAATTTTGGTGAAATGTGAGATTGAGTGAGTGTAAATGGATAGATTGAAGGTAGAGTGGAGATGAAGAAGGTGGAGGAGAGAGAATGGGATGAACGTGGAGGAAGAGCATTCATGGCGGGAGAGCTGTTGATATGGTCTGTGTAGAACTGGAGATACTGGTTCTTCGAAAATATCTTAAAGTTTTTGTGACAAAGGTGTGTGTTAAAATTAGGATGACAATTCAACCCGAATTTATATTTTTATTTTATTTTATTTGTTGTTGATATATTTGAATATGAAAAATAAGTTTTAAATGTATTTAAATTTAGATGTTAATAGATAAGTTTATAATTAAGTTTAATTTATAATCGATTTAAATTTAATATGAAATTATATTTATTATATAAAAATTATTGATTAAGAGTTTTTTGAATAATATTTGATATTATATTACTATAGTTATATATATTAAATGTAAAAAAAGAAAAATGCATAATAATTAATCTAAATATTGACTTTTAAAGTATAATTATTGTATTATTATTACATATATTAATAATATAATTAAAATATAATAATTTTTTAAGAGTTTAAATGGGTTATGGATTTAGTCGGATATCCGTTCTATTCGATGAATTTAGATTTGGGTTGAATTTATATAGAGTAAATGGGTTTTTTTCTCGATTTGGGTTGGGTTAGTTTTTTTGAGTTGGATCTCGATGGAGGCAAGCCCGATCCCAATATGACCCATTGCCATTCCTAGTTAAAAGGTTCTTTTGGATATTTTGAGTTATTTATATTTTATCCGACTTTTTTAAAAATAATAAAAATAAATTTAATTTTTTTAATTAATAGAAAATGTTTGTGGGTTTTTTTTTCATATTTTTTAAGTCTTTCTTTGACATAATGAAATTATGGGTAGTATTGTTGCCATAACAACAATAACAAACCATGGTCAAACATAACTCCAAGCGCCCATTTAGGATCTCTGAATTTTAGAGGCCCCCAATTTTAGGTGCTATAATTTTTAATATAATAATTATTAATATTAATAAATTTTAAGATAAATGTTATCATATATAAATGGTCTCATTTTAAATTTTTGTTTGGGTTCTGTGAATGTCATAATTGGCCTTGCTACAAACTCGGTGCCTGACAGATTCCTACCATGTAGGGGTATAAATGAATCGAACTTTCGATGAATTACTCGTACTGCTTGTTTGTATTCGTTATTGAGGCTTGATAATTAATCGAGTTGAGTTCGAGCAGGCTTGATAAGCTTACTGAGGCGAGTTAGAACAACGGGGTGCTTGGCTCATTAACATTCACAAACAGCTTTATAAGATCTCGGTAAGGGCTCGATAAGAGCTCATTAACAGTTAGTAGTAACTTGAAAACAGTTCGACAATTGCTCGATAGTAACTCAAATAGCTTAACTCGATAACAAACTCAGTTCAATTATAAGATCGTTTTCGTTTGATAACGAGCTCGAATCGACTTGATTAGCCTAGCGAGCTAATCCGAGTATCGAACATAACGAAATCTTATTGAACCGAGTTCAAATAGAGGTTCAAATACTCGATAAGAGCTCGAATTCAGTTTGAGCTCGATAAGACTCGTTGAGTTTCAGTTTGAATAAGAGGGTGCTCGATCCGTTTACATCCCTACCACTAGGGCAAGGTCGGAGGTCAGATATACGCAATCTTACCCCCTGAAGAGCGGCTATATCCATGGGCCCCCAACTCTAAAAAGTAAAGTTACTGTTGCAATAATTTTTGTTAATGTGTTATTGCAATTGTACTAGTAAAAATTGTCTTGGCAATAATATTAACATATAATATAATATAAAAAGGATTCATTTACTAGACATTAAAAAATCAGATCCCATTAAAATTTTAAAGTTAAACATAATTGAACAAAAATAATACTATAATAGACAATCTCTTAAAAAATATTTATATTATTAATCCTATAAAATTAGAGGTCATCAAAAATAATCTCTTATACTATTCTTATGCTGAAAAAGAAAAGATGTTAAGACGACTCTTCGGTACACCTACGAACACCTAACACCCCCCCCCCCCCCCAAATTTGGCTGCGCCTGCAAGCTCTCGCCTTTCTTCCAAACTCCATCTCTCTCTCTCTCTCTCTCTCTGTGATCGAATCTCCGGCAACAAAAATGGCCCTTACCTACCTCCGCCGCAACCCCACTTCCGCCGCCGTGCTCCGCCCATTCGCCGCCGCCTTCCGCCGCGCGATCTCCACCGATGACACCCAAACCCTAACCATCGAAACCAGCGTCCCTTACAAGTCCCACATCATCGACCCACCCGCGCGCACCGTAGAAACTAACGCGGGCGAGCTCATGACGTTCTTCCGCGACATGGCGCTTATGCGCCGCATGGAGATCGCCGCGGATTCGCTTTACAAAGCGAAGCTTATTCGTGGGTTTTGTCATCTTTATGACGGACAAGAGGCGGTGGCTGTTGGGATGGAAGCGGCGATTACTAAGAAGGATAATATTATTACTGCGTATAGAGATCATTGTATTTACTTGGCGCGCGGTGGAGCCCTAGTTACGGCGTTCGCGGAGCTGATGGGGCGGCAAGCCGGGTGCTCGAAAGGGAAAGGTGGGTCGATGCATTTTTACAAGAAGGATAGTGGGTTCTTTGGTGGGCATGGGATTGTTGGGGCGCAGGTGCCTTTAGGTTGTGGGTTGTCTTTTGCTCAGAAGTATCTGAAAGAGGAGCACGTGACTTTCACGCTTTATGGGGATGGCGCTGCAAATCAGGGACAGCTGTTTGAGGCTTTGAATATGGCTGCGTTGTGGGATCTGCCTGCTATTTTGGTTTGTGAGAATAATCACTGTAAGTGACGTGGGGTGTTTGTTGAAGATTTAGTATTGAATTTAAGTAAAGGTTGGGTAGCTGATCGTTTCTTCTAGTTTTAAGAGTTGGGGGCACTCGGACACAGCTTCTCTTTTGGGTCACATCCTGGAGGAGTAAGGTTGCATACACCTTGGCGGGAGCCCTTATGGCACTGGGACGGTTGTTGTTATTATGTAGCTGATCGTTTCGAATTCATGTTTGGCTAAAACACAGCGAATGTGTCAATTAGTCAAATTTTTGGCTAAAGAAGATGAAATCTTGTATGGGTTGTGTCATGTCGAGTTGGGGACATGTTGTCCTATCGTGTCTAACTTTGTGTGCCCTAATTGAGGCTTTGTTTGTTTTGATGAAAAATGTTTGCATAACTGAACGATTATAGAAAATGTTTTCCAGGGGAAATTGACTTCCGTGCAAATGAAAGGGAAAACATATTCCTCGCAAAGGAAAGCTTTTTTTTATTTTAATCTCATGTCATATGCTTCATTTAGCTCAATTGGGAGAAGCGTAAGCCTCATACGAACTTCATTCTATAAATCCATTTGCTTTAGCTAGAAAGCAGAAGGCAAAATCGTTAAGAAAAAAAACTTGCCTGAACTGAAAATAATTTCCGGAGAAAAAATTTTCATATGAAAAATGTTTTCCATTGAACCAAACGGATCCCGAGTGTGATTTGATTTTTGATTCATGTTTATCTGTTGTGATTGAGTTTTTATGTTGGGTAATTTGAATTGATTTTTATTCTGGAATCAATGTTGAAGATGGTATGGGAACTGCGGAATGGAGGGCTGCCAAGAGCCCATCGTACTACAAGCGTGGAGATTATGTGCCTGGACTGAAGGTAGATGAATTTTGATGGATCTTTGTTGATAGTCTTACTTGGAATTTCATCTTGCTCATGGTTATTGTTGTTATGTGACATCATTTATGGTTTAAGAATGTCTATGCTTTAGTTGTTTTTTTTGTTAGAAAAAAATTCTTGCTTGGTGAAGAAATGACCAAAAAAGGGAGTGTGGTTATGCAGTTGTGAGACTACCCTGTGATTGAATTTTTGGATTGAAATGCATATTTGGCTGATATAGCAATCGATCATAATATATCAGTCTTGAGATTTTAGGGTGTAAAGCAAGTTTTGATTGGTGGGTCATTTTTCAATAACAAAGGTCTCCTGGTCACCTTAAGCACTTCTCGAATAACCTACTTTATATTATAATACCAACGAGCGTGTGGGTTCTTTGTAATACGAGTGCATATAAGTTTGTAAGTTTTTAATGTATTATACATAAATCATTATTTCTTCAATTATGAATGATAGAATATGATAGAAGTGAACTCATAATACAATTAGTTTGCAATAGGGGCCTTCAAATTGGGGTGCCAAGCAATTGCGTCACTTGGGGTCTTGACCGGCTTTGCCATCCATGGACAAAAATAGTTTCAGAGCCCACTATGGGTCATATGAAGGATATATTATTGCAAAACGACAATCTGTATTTTTGAGAAACGGCTACTTCCTCCTACTTCTAGTCTCCTTGGTTTCTTTGTGGATGATCTGCAATAAGAATCATTGAATTAATGATCCATGTAGTGATGAATAAGTTTTTCACAGAAGCACCTGTCCTCGCACATATTTGTTATGACAGCATATTATTTCTGCACTTGGTATATTGTTGAATGGTTTTAGCATTCACATTCATAATAAACAGGGCAGCTCCTGTTCATGGTTCAATAGGGAATCAAATTATTATAAATCACGTAGTTCATTTTTTTGGTCGGTAAGAGGTTCAATTTCATTATTAATCCTTCAATTGATCATTTGCATTCTCTATCTTAGAGTAAAAGCGTGATTTTGTGGATTCATATGCGTTCACGATGTAGATGATGATGTTTAGAGTTGCTTGACTGAAACCCTTATATTTGCATGTGTACAGGTGGATGGTATGGATGTCTTGGCGGTGAAACAAGCTTGCAAATTTGCTAAGGAATATGTTTTGAAGAACGGGCCCATTGTGAGTGCCCCTTTTGTAGTCCTTTGTTGTTTCTAGGGGTCATGCAATCAAATGAAGCTCGTTACATAATACATTGTTAAATAACGGACGTTGAGCTTCTTGGTAGGTGATTGGGATTATTGTTACAACTTCCTTAATGATGATTGTTATGCGTATATTGTATTTTACATAATAAAATATGTTAGTAAATAAATCTTGATGCTAAAAACTATGAAAGGGGTATAAAGATCAACGATCTTATAGCTGTTTATTCAAATTTTCGTAAATGTAAAGTTTTGAAGCAGCCTACATTCTCTTGAAAACCTGACGTGATTGTCGCTACCTGTTACATAATGCCCGTGATTCCCGCTTCCACAATTGCAATTGCAAACCTCCATGTAATACCATGCTAGGGCTATATATTAATTTCTTACGTCTTTGCATTATGAACAAATTTAATAAGTTTAACTCCCTTTATTTCATTGTCTTTAGATCCTTGAAATGGACACTTACAGATACCACGGCCACTCAATGTCTGATCCTGGGAGCACCTACCGTACTCGTGATGAGATATCTGGTATTAGGCAGGTAATGTACTGTGCCGAAAATCTATCTTTTCTCTCCTTTTCGCTTAGATATGACTACTTACTGTTCTCGTACAGGAGCGTGATCCAATTGAGAGGGTTAGGAAATTGGTACTGGCTCACGACATTGCTAATGAAAAGGAGTTGAAGGTACATTTTTGAGCCTGTTTGCCTGTGATTTTTCTATAATGTCTGAGATGTTGAGGTGGAAATTTCTATTTGCGCATTGAAACATTTTTTACTCATTTGTTTGGAGGAATTCAGTGTATAAATGAGTTGGCTAGCTTGTTATGAAGCTTGATAGGCTTCACTAGTTTTAGGCTTGCGCCAAGCCCGATCCTGGTAAATTTCAAGCTCAAGCTCAAAGGCTTGCAAGCCTAATTGAGCAAATATTAGTTGTGAGCCTTAAAATGTCCAATCAAGAGCTAAGTTCAAAGCCTGAATGAGTTGAGTTAAGCTGAGCCTAGGCAAGCGTGAACAAGGCTACAACAAGATTTAAACGAGCCTACATGAGGCGAGCTTAGATCGGAGCTTGCCACGCAGAGCTCAAGCGCAAAGTCTCTGAGCTTGGAGAGCTTTGAACAGAGCCCGAGCTTGAGCAAAGTGATGGGTAGTCGAGCCTGAAGCCTGACGAGCTTTAGTTGACTCAGCTCGTTTACACCACTAAGAGGGATAGAAGATTATTGCTGATATCTATTCTGCCCATGAATTGAAGCTTGCCTTTTTTTCGCTTTTGAATTGCAGGATATTGAAAAGGAAATGAGGAAAAAAGTAGATCAAGCTATTGCCGAGGCCAAGGTGAGAATCATGTTTCTGTTCTATGTCGTGGCAATGTTTCTTCCTTTAAGCTCTTGGGTTTTTTTTTTTTTTTTAATTGTGAAACATTTTCTATTTCAATTCTATTATTTCTTTGTATAACTTTAGATCAACAATAACAAATAGAGAAAATGTTTTCCTCTATTGGGGGAAATTTACTCCCCAAAAACATTTCCAATCGTAATCTCATATTATATGCTTTATATCAACCTCAAGGTGGCCAAGCATGTATCTCGTACGGATTTATTGAATGGGCCACTTTCTTTAGCTTAGGAAGACAAAAATGTTCAAGAAAAAAGTAGTTTTAATTGAAAATATTTTGTGAAGAACAACTTTCAAGTAAGAAAAATGTTTTTTGTTGAACCAAACAGAGCCTTAATATATGTTGAGCTAAAAGTGTCACTTGGTAACTTGCACTTATTCAATTTGTTCAACTTGTGACTTCAGGAGAGCCCGATGCCTGATCCGAAAGAACTATTTACAAATATTTACGTCAAAGGACTCGGGGCTGAGGTAAGCTGCCTGTATTTAATCTTTGATTGGCATTCAATACTTTTTGGAGTTTGTTACTCTGTCGGTCCCTATTGTTTTTTTAAGTTTGTTCAAATTGGTCCTTGATCTTCTGTTTGGTTTAAAATGGTCTATAATATTTGTAACTTCATTAATATTAGTCCCCAATTCAAACTTGAATTGTTAAGCTTATCAAGCGTGCTCGTACTTGACTTGATAAGTTATCGACTCATGAAACTGAAAACAAACGAGTCATAATTGATTTTGAACACAAGTAGTTCATTCAATGTTTGATTCATTTACACCCTTGTAGTGGATTGATTTCCTACTTTTACAGGTGTGGTCTCCCTCTGCTATATATATTATATATATGTATGTATGTATGTATGGACGAGACTAGGAGTAACAATAAATTACTGTCTAATGAGTGCAAATAAGGTTCCTAAGAAATAAGAAGTCACTTTCTTGTTGGTGTAACCTTGCTCAATTTGTAGAGAGACTAGAGTGCCTTCTAGAGTCGGTATATCTCTCCTCTATCTTAGGACATTAGTCCATATAACGACCCAACCCAACACTGTGACAACACAACCCACGGAAGTAGGAAGTCCCATAATGGACCACTTTAGCTCAAAAAAAGGGGAAGACCTTGTCATTTGTCACTTTCATATAGCGGTAAATTCACTTATAAATCGGTCGAACTTCTTTATTCTTCCTCCATGACATGTTCTTTTCATTTATTTATGAAATATACTCCTCGTTTGCTTCCTTACCTATTGTCCTAAGATATTTGTCCGTTCTCATTTTTCTGTAACATAATACGCCATCTTCATTCATCGCAGTCGTTTGGAGCGGACAGGAAGGAGCTTAGAGCAACGCTGCCATAAACCATGTCATATTATTACAGCTTAGTATCTTGAATTAACAGCATTTGAAGCCAAGAGAAATAAATAAAAAGGGTATGGAGCCAAATTTTTTTAGTTCTTTGAAGTTTTGGGCACCTCAAATTGTTGTTGTACAGCAATTATTTGCTCTTGCTTTGGGGTTGCCCTTTTCTTCTTGTTTAATTTACCAGCGTGCATGTTATCTGATGAAGTCTCAGGTACTAAACCTGTGCTTTTGAGAAAGCATTTTTGTTTCAGATGCTCATTTATTCTCTCGTGGTCGTCGTGATTCGGGTTATATGTCAAGGGTTGGTTTGGTTTGAATATGATCTGGTTTCGACTTATCTGTTTCAAGAGGATTTGTTATTGTTTTAAGATACAGCAACAACAATAATAACATACCCAGTGCCCAAGGGTCTGGAAGGGGTAAGATGTACGCAGTCTTACCCCATCAGGGTGAGACCCTGACGGGGGATTGTTTTAAGATATGTTTGGTATTTTAATGGTAGTGTTTGATTGTTTAATACAATAATAGACTTCTCTTTTCATTTTTCTGAGATGGTTGGGAAAGTTACATTCGTGGCTTCCTACATGTTGCAGCAGGATTGACAAAGCCTAACACTTGGTATATTCTACTCATTTGGTGAATAGATTCCATACTTTTGTCTGTCGATGGTTTGATTCTACTCATTTCGTTGCTGACATCATTCTCCTTTCACTTCACATCATCCTGCCCCTCTCCTCAACCGAATGAGTGGCCAAAAATTTCCTTTCATTCTCTTACTTGAGTCATCCCCTTGAACCTATTGCCGATAGAAGTGATTTTCAAGCAACAATATTGAAGAATGTAAGCCTCAATAGTATTAGAGCCATTGTCCAAAATGGGTCAAAATAAAAAAAAAATATTACCCAAATGACTTATTTTAAAAAATATTTACCCAAATGGCCTTCATGTTATCAAATTTAAAATTTTTTGTTTTTTGATTTTGGAAATACTTCCTTCCATATGATAATAATTTTAAAAATAATAATTTATATTAAGTATTATATAAGCAAATAATTATTATTATATAACTATAATAATGAGTAAATTAAAAATTATTTAAATTTTTTATTATAAATTACATATATAATTTAACTGAAACGAATGTTATAAATCTAAATATAACTGATAATGAAAATATAATTAATATATTTAATTTAATTAATAATTAATAATTTATTAAAAGTTAAATAAAAAATTTGAAAAGGTTTAAAGAGTCAAGTATTCAAAACACAAAAAAAAAAAAAAAAAAATTTAAAATTGATGATGTGGAAGTCATTTGGGGAAATATTTTTTAAAATAAGTTATTTTGGATAATAATTTTTTATTTTAGGCCATTTGGGGCAACGATTTATAGTATTGTATAATCAAGAATATAAAGTTCATATAGTCTTGTGACAATTATATGAATTTCATATATATAGGGTAGCGTTCTTATGAGGGGCAAATCCTCCATTGTAATAGACGGTCAATATTTGTTTAACATTAAAAAAAAAATAATAACAATTTATGCACTTGGGTTGAAACTCGGATTGAATTTAATTATTAAGTGATGGGTTACAGCGGATTAATTAATTACTAAGATGAATTAAGTGCTCTAAAACAAAAATATAACTGTATTGTAAAAATATAACTTCAAATCCAAGCTTTGTTCGGGTCGTTTTCTATTTATAGTTTTTAGTTGTCTTAAAATTAAAGAGCATATTTTAGAATTATTTTCTTTAACATTTACTTTGTGATATTTATTTTTCTAATTTGATTAAAAACTTAAAATAGAAAATAAAAATTATTTTTGAAATATGATTTATAAAATCTCAAAATTTAAAATTTATAAGTAAAAATGAGGGTTATTTACTCTAAAGGTCCATGTACTTTGCTCATTATGTCAATTTAATCCTTATACTTTTAATTGTACCAATTTGGTTTATGTATAGTTGATATTGTATTAATTTGGCCTTGAGAATAAAATTTATATTAGCAATTTTACTACTTCGGTCATAGCTCGGGTTAAATTGGGTCAATGGGTGGATATGTAGTGAGATACTTGGCATTTAATATGATTGTCTCATTAATTATTATGTTAAAATTAACTTGAGTTTGATCGAATTAATATAAATAGTAAAGAAATTAAGCTAATGCAAATAAAATTATAAGTACTAAATTAATACAACGAAAAAATATGTGAACCTTTAGTGTAAATAACATTAAAAAAAAAAAAAAGAAAAAGACAATATTACCCAGGCCGGGCTCGAGTTGGGCCTTACAGGAACAGGGCCCATCAGGCATCGCGTTACTCGAAAGCCTTCTCATTTTCGCGTTACTCAGAGCGCTCGCCGGCGGACCACCAAGCAGCGGCGGAGTGCACGGCGGAGGACATGCTGGAGTGCGCGGCGAAGGGAAGTGGAAACCGCTGCGTTGGACCATCAGTTCGTAAATGTGCTCGCTGCGGAGCTGTTGCCTACTGTTCCCTTTCTCACCAGGTTTACACTTGACATGAGTTATTTTTGCTTTCGATCTCATATTTGAATTTAATTGTTCAATTGGAGTGTAGTTGTTTGGTAATGATTTCATCAGACTTCGTATCTATGAGTATGAGATCAATTTAAGCAAATATGAAGGGATTACTGGATAAACTTGAAATCAGTGAATCCAATATACGCGGTGGCAGCTGTGGTTCACTTTGAATGTGATAAGGATCAAAATCTCCCAACTCAATCTAACGCTATCAATCTCAATCCAAGCTCAATTCACAATCAATTCCACAATCTCAACACGATCTCACTAGTATATCTGTATAGGATCGTATATATTCCGTATAGCAAGTATCTATACAAGTATAAGCTGTAGTAAGTATACGAAGTAGAGAACGATGAAGAAGAATAAGAATTGTAGCAGAGGATTGGGGATATGGGAAGGAGAGAGAAAGAAGAGAGAGAGTCACAAGAGAGAGAGAGAGTAGAGCATCACAATTCATCAACATACCCATTACACTACCCTAACCACTTATTTATACTGACCTCTCCTAATAACGAAATATAACAACTCTAACGGTAAAATATTATATATCTATATCGATACCAATACCCTTTATCCTATTTTGGCTTGTATCAAAATGAGCTTGTGGAGTGTGAGATGAGGTCGCTAGATTCGTCGATTGCATAAAAAGTCGGTAGTGTTCTCTGAGTTGAATTGTGCAGGCTATCCATCCCCATAAGCGGCAACTTGCACTTGTCTGTTTTTGGATTAGGTATTGGGCATTGTTGCCTAGGTGTTGGCTCGCTTTTGGGGAGGGCTTCCTGCATGCATTGGGAGTTCTTGGGAGGGTTGTCTTGTTTCTCTAATTGGTGTTTGAGTGTTTTGCCCTTTGGTGTTGGGTGCATAAATAGGGTCTTGTAAGGCGGTTTTAGCTGTTGTTTTAGCATATGTTTTTGTATTATTTCCCTTCTCCACACTGTGTGTGTGTCTTTGGGTCTCGCTTTGAGATGCTGGTTTTTGTATCGCGATTTTTCTCACTTGGAAAAAGATGTACGGGGCCTAGCTTTTGGTTTCACGATGGTGTCTAAATGATTCAATTTTTGGTTGGTTTGGGAGCTTTGGTTCCTGTACTTGATCGTGGGTTGATTATCTAAGGGAAGAAGGGTCTTACAGGTAGTTTATGTCAATGTTCACACAATTTATTGGATTTATATATACTTGATGACGCCATACAATTAGGACCAGTTATCATTCAGTCTTGGCTTTCTAAACAAAGGGGTTGGAGTTCTGGAAAATGAAGTTATCAAAGGTGTAGAAAGATGATCTCATTGTTTAGAAATTCAACGTGTTGGATCAAATAAGGCTGTGCCTTCCTTTCCAGAATAAGGTTTATCTGGGCCTTTTAAACTTGTCCCTGAGGTGATTGTTCTGTAGTAGCTCAGTTTGAACCACATTTGGTAAGATAGTGTTACTCAAAAGTCAAACAATGGCACTAATACATTGAGTACTCCTGGAATCCTCATTTCTTCTCTAACACACCCTTGAGACTTGAGCACTGTTTGCTATTTTACAATTAGTATATTGAAAAAAAAAACTATTTTACAATTAGTTAATATGATTCATATTTTTAGCTTTTAGCGGTTGTGGTGATTTATAAACCTGTTGAAAATTTGCTTCTAGATCGCACATTGGAACCATCACAAGGAAGAATGTGAAAGATTAGAACTACAGATGAAGAATGCCGATGTTTTGAGTAACTTCCCCTTTGATTTTTGTGAAGAAGCTACTACGCAGGTTTTGTCACCCACTCTGACACTCTTACAGGTTGTATGCTTTTCCACTTGGTATTGGTACTTATCCCGCCACTTGATATAGATTTTTGAAAAGCAGGACACAAGGTGTTCCTTTTTGGCCCAAAGGGGCCTTCATCAAGTAGGAATGTGGCTGTATGAATGCTCATGCGGGCCAACAAGCTTCTCAAGTAGTAATCAGAGGTATTTGTTGATTTCTTATTCCGTCGTTATTCTCCAAATTTCATGTTTCCATTTCAGTGATGGTGGGTACATATTGACCGGGTATCTCTAAATTGATTCATCTGATCCTTACGGCAGGTTAATTACCTCTTGGAGTCTTTCAGGTCCTTCATGCCCATGTAAAGGTATTGTCTAGGGGTGTATATGAGCCGAACTGAGCCCTAATTCATCAAGCTTGAGGCTGGGCTTGTCTGCATTTACTTTGTCTTGTGCTCAGGTTGAAGCTCGTTTAACTTGAAAACTTCAAGCTTGAACTTGCTCGTCATAGGTTCGGGCTCAACTTGGCTCAGTTGAGCTTGAACACAGGTCTAAGAGCTTTGAGCTAAGTTGGCCTTATTTAGCTCATTTAGGCTTGATCTGAACTTGTTTGAGCTTGTTTATGTTTGAGCTCAGCTCATTTAGGCTCAACCTTGCTGGATTGGGCATATTTAAGCTAATATATTGTATTAATATAGGCTCATTTAGGCTCGTTTAGGTTTACAAGCCTACAAGATCAAGCTTCATTAGGCTCTAACTTGGCTCGATAAGCTAAACGAGTTGACTTGGCTGTGCTCGAACTCGAAAGGAGCCAAGCCTTTCGGGCTTTATGACGAGCTCAGCCTTGGCTCATTGACACACCTAGTGTTGTCCTTTTGCAATTGCCAGGATTTTCAGAGAATTGACACCCTAGGTAATCAGGTTCTTTCACATGATGTGCAGGTCCCACGTCTCCATTATCAAAGCACTTAACCTGTTGGAAGGAATATAATGAATGGAGATGTATTCCTTTGGATTCACCTGTCGCTTTACTGCTTCACTGGGTATGTTATTTGTGATATAAATTCCTACTTTCCTGTATACCACAAGCCATTCCATTCCTTTTATTGAATGGGATGCAACGTTGCTTGGCAAATGTGGTAGCGACTAAAAGCTAGTCTTCTTACACCAGAGTATATATATGCTTGGTAGGCAACAAAGTACGCAAGCTGCGTACTTAAGGCTCTTCACTCCACCTGAAAACAATCCCTTCCGCCCCATATTCAAAAAACAAAAAGTTAAATGTCAAAAATAGAGGAAGAAGAAAAAGCTTTGTCACAAATTCACAACAACGCGGATTTGGCCAAAATATTGAGGCAATAATTGAGTTATGAGTCTTTCAGATTTTTATTTTTGCTGTTAGTGCGGATATTAATGTGTTTGCTGTTTATGGCAGCCATTAACTATATACCACGCAATTCAACTTGTTGATTTCAGGAAGATGAATGCTGAGGGTAGTAATAAAATCAACATTCATTATCTTGGTATATTCTCTTTTACACTTGTACGCATGCTAAACAATAGAGATCTTTATCTTTTAGTCAAAAGTAATACTTTATAAATTTTATATTTATGGATATGTTCTTAGCATTTAGTTTCATCAGTGTGGATACTGTGTACCAATATTATCAGTATAAGACCAACTTCAGAACAATTTTGACATGTGAAATTAGAACAACAAAAATTGTTTCATTCTACCTTATCCCTGCCTTCTTGTCTTCTCATTTCACATGTTTAATAGCTGGATAGAGATTTCCTAGTTTTCGCTTTAGTTTAAATGGTGATATTGACATGGTGGGATGCTTGAGAATGAAAAGTCTAAATAAAGGATATAGAAAAATAGAAGTGAAATATTATGAAATTCTAAATGTATAATTTTCAGGGGACACCCTGAATAGGAAGCAAGACGTTTACTCTAGGAGAGGAGGTGTTTGTTTGGATGTCAAAGTAAGATTTATAATAAACACTTTATGTGCAGCGTTTGCACATGCAATGTCATCTTGTGGTTATCAAAAGCTATACTGCCAGAGCTTGTGATCTAAAGCTTGGGATAATCTCTGGTCCCCTGAACTGGCTTTTGTACTGATTACTAACATTTTGTTGTTTATCCTTTTTTCCTTTTTCAACAGATATTTTTGTTTATTCTGCCTTTACTGCTTTCTTGTTTATTCTGCCTTTACTGCTTTCTACTCAAAATAGATGGCTAAATATAGTAACAACTTGAAACAATTCCATCTCAAGCATAATTTTTTTCTCAAAGTGTTTAATTTATCACCCTTTCTAGTCATATGGATGCATCACATCTGTCCTCGACATTTATGTGACATGTAAATTCATGTAGTTGACCCAACACAGTGGAACTTACTATGTGATGCTTGTGTCTTGGAAATTGATGAGATGATAGTCCTTTGTTCTATTTTCTCGTTTCTCTGAATATCAATATTTTTTATTTCTGGAGGACCTGAGAAGGAGCTTTTTCAACTTGCCATCTTCAGTGAGTTGGCTGCGCTTTTTCCTGACCAGGAGTTGCATGTATATCTTATTGGACCAGCAGTTCCACAATATAGGTCAGTTGCGTAATCTATATATGCTGTTTTTGGACATCGGTAGTCTGTGATTAGCTCCTCTGAGCTCTGAAAATTTATTGTTTTGTTATTGCCTTGGAACTCAAAATCTGGCATATTGAATGCTTTTGAAGTTGAATAGCATGCTGCATTTTCATAACAAATTATGAGTTACCAATCTGGATCAGACTTATTTGATTTACCATTCTAGGCTTTGGCATGTGGGTAGGGATGTCTTTGAGCCGAGCCGAGCCCGAGCGTCGTTAGGCTCGAAGCTTTCCAAGCTTGGAAACTTCAACCTTGAGCTCGGATCGTTATAGGCTCAGCCTTGGGCTCGGCTCGGCTGAGCTTGAACCTAGCTCATTGGGTTCTGAACTAATCTTGTGTCTCATTTAAGCTCAGTCTAGGCTTTTTTTTGCTCGGACTTGGCTCATTTAGGCTCAAACTTAAGCTAATAAATTATGTTAAGATATGTTTGCTTTGGCTTGTTTAGGATCGTGAACTTGAGCTTTGTTAGGCTCGGGCTCGACTTGATGAGCTAAACTAGCCAAGCTTTTCGAGCTTTATGACAAGCCCTTGCGAGCTGGCTCGGCTCATTTTTACACTGCTTATGTGTGGGTTTCGTGTAACTACCTTTCCTTTATTTGCAAACCTCCTTTGGTTCTGCCTTGTCTAAGTACTCGCAATCTGACTTACATCTGTGTTGCAAGGTCGGATTGCTCAATTTGAGCCTTCACGGCCCAGATACAGTCCCACTAAACTTTCTTGGTGTTACTGCCAGCTCTTATTAATGTCAACATCCTGAACCATCTTTATACGACAGTTTAATTTCACTGAAGTCTCTCCCTGGTTTGGCCTTTTCATGTCTTTATTTTAACAGAGATGGGGAAAGAATCACGCTCGATTCCTATGTGAAGTGTGATGATATGGATTGCAAATGCAAAATGGCAAGTGAGAATATTACAAGTTCAGCTGTGACGCTGCGACTTCTTAAAGGTTGTTATCATGACCGTTTTAATGAATTACGGAAGGTCTTTCTCTATTCTTTTCTTCCCATTCTCACTGTTCACTATTACCTTCATTCAGTTGTGTGTATAATAGGGTGAACTTGGTTAGGCAAGGGTACAACAACAACAACAACCACCACCCAGTGCCTGAAAGGCTCCCGCATAGGCAGGGTCTGGGGGGTAGATGTACGCAGCCTTCCCCCTTCTAGGGTAAAAAGGGGAAATTGATGTCCTCACTATCTATATTCATTCTGATGTATTTACTGCTCTTTACAAGTTTTCTTTTCGACATGCCAAACCCAACTGAGCCAAACTAGGCCCTATCTTTGCTACATGCACTCGGGTTCTATTGACATGTTGGAAAACGAATTTTAGTTGTGGCATGACCTCTTTCAGTTTTTTATCTACTCTTTCATCTATCTTATTTATATATCTGATCAGGACTCTTTTCCTCATCTGATAATTGCACCAAATGCTGGTATTGCTGCTTATTCAAGCTGGTTACCGACTGTGGTAGGTTATCATCAACTTCAATATGTACATAACCATACATGATTTTTTTTTTTTTTTTTTTTTTGGGTAATATATTGAGAGATGTCACATTATTAGTAAAGCTGTGACCTGAGAGCAACTCTCCCCTCAAGTGGCAAAATGGCCCAGCCATTTTGTGGCTTAGGATACTGCCCATCCCATCCCATCCCATCCCATCTGCTAGTTTTGGCGCATGAGACATCGTGCCTCTTTGCACGATTCATCGCTCAAGTACTTTCTCGGCAGAAAGTTTTGACGTGCTAGTGTTATCGCCAGCATGTCAGGATTTTTAAAGAGAGTTCCGCGCCTTGGTGGTTAAAAGTTTTCTATATTTTACTTGAGTTTGCATGTTTAATTTCTAGCTGATACATATACACACATGTACATATATAGACATATGTATATAAATGGACTGAATAAGAGAGCTGGTTCCCCTAATCACCCTTTAATGCGTATCTCCATGAAGGTGGGATTTGATCCCAAGTCTCAAGTACCGCTTCTCAGAGACTTTACTAGTTGAGGCAGCTGGCGAGCCAATACGTATTTGACCTAGTTGGAAATGTTCAATCCTTCACACGTTTTAATTAGTTAATTTATCAAGTATATTTTAAATTTATTTATTATTGACATGTGACACAATATGGTTAAAATTCTAGGTCCTCCAACCATCTGTGTGTGTGTAAAGACGAGCAATAAAGCTTGTAATGATATGATCCTTGTTAGTTTCACTGACAATACTTAGGGTGAGCCTTGTAGGAGTTGATTAAAGGACTGAAAGTGCCAGCAGTTTTCTCTGACTTCTGTGAAGAAGCTGCTCATCTTGCAGCTTGCTGCCTCAGCAGTGTCTCCGGCAATCCACTTGCTATTCCTGTATGTTACTCAATGCTTAGCCCTTGTTCTCCATTACCGATGTCGAGTTACATGTTATGCAATGGACTATTGCGTAGCTTTACCTTTATAATGGTGTAGTTGTCAAGTTACCCACCTCCCAAGCATGAGGTATTGAGTTCGAAGCTCATTGTACCTCCTCATCGTTGTAAAGAGAGAGAACTTTGTAATGGCCTGCATAATGCATTTATGTATTGCAGTTGTTAAAGTATTATAAAATCTATTTAGTTGTCATAAACTAATAAAGGAGCATTAGAATAATGACTGGAACCCTATCTCCTACTTGACAATAGGGTAAAAGAGAGTAAAGGGGGATAAAAAAGGGGAGGGTAAAGAACGGGAAAGTAAAGGGTTATCCTACCCTTGCTCGAGTATGTTTAATAAAAAGGATTAGGGTAAATAGAGTTATAGTTAAAATGAAAGTAAAATTGTAACATTTTTTAAAATCTTACTCTTCTTTACCCACCACATTGGTGGCAGAGAACATGGGCTAACGAGGGGTAAGCTTTAACCGCCATTACACCCTCAAAAAAATTTGCCAAATAGGAGTAAGGGGTTGACTTAGCCGCACCTGGACATAGCACCACCATAAAACGCTGGATTGGTTTTGATATTCTGTCAATGGTGCAAACAATTCTATGGCACTTACCCTGTTGCACTTAAGGAAATTTTAGTTTGTATGCTGCTTGTAACTTAGGGATTAGTTGAGATTGACACAAGCTAGCCTAACGGACCCCGCTTATTCAAAAAAAATAAAAATAAAATAATGATTCTAGGGCTACAGGCTACTGAATGAAATTTTCGTAAATGTAAGACTTAAAAATAACTTACGTTCCTTTAAAATAACGATCATGATGACTTTCGGCATAACGTCCCGAACACCTTGCTTAGCAATGGTTGCGACCTGCAATTTGATTCCATGCTTCACACAAGAAGCAATAGTTAATGGGATTTCACTAATTATGATTATGCAGATTCAGTTAAATCCGTTCAGGCAGCCAATGGTGGTCGAGGAAAGCCCAATTCATCTCCCTTGCTATTCTAATTGCTTCCTCTTTGGGATCTGAAATCGTCCATTCCCCTTTTGAAGTCTTAGATCCAAAGCTCGAGGAGAAACGCCAAGCTGCATAGATGGCGTCATGGTGGATTTCTCGTGTTTCGATGGTACAAGGGTAAGGAAAGGCGTTGAGAGCCTTTTTTCTTTGAAACGAGCAACCGAACCACATTTTATATTGGAAAAGGGGGCGATGAGGTTCGAACCCATCTCCCTTTCGAGCGGGGCAGGCTAGTTGCTATTACACTAACCCCTAGAACCTCTTACATATGCCATTTATGAAGAATAGCAATGGGTTTTGTATTCGTTTTTAAAGTTTCAAGTTTGGTTTAGTTTAACCGCCTTCAAAGGCAAGGTTTTTGTTGTTTGAAGCATACGACATATGCTATAGCTTTTAGGATATTTGATTTCTTAATATAGTACTAACTTCATTCTTCAATGTGATTCTCGATGGCTTTACCCTCGATTAGTTTATCATTGGGTAGAAAGGGTACGTTTGTGTACGATCCACACTTTAAATCTGTTGGTAGACATTTTTACAGTATGGGTTGTTAGAGTACAACTCTTATTGTGGCAGTTTAGGTAGTTGCAGATGCAAACTAACTAGTGATGCTAACAATTCGGTAGAGGGGTAAAGAAGAGTAAAGAGGAGAGAGTTAAATGTTATTCTACCTTAATCTAGAAAGTAAAGGATTTACCCTCGTTTAATGATTGGATAAACGATAAGAATAAAGAGAGTTATAGTTAAAATGAGAAAAAAAATAATTTAAAAGTTTCAAAATAAATTGTTAAACAGGGTAAAGTTTTATTTTCATCATCCTTATTTTCTTTATCCATTTTATTCAATTGTCAAATAAAGGGATTATTTTTTCTATTCAGTATCGATAGTCTTTCATTACACATAAATTTAATATCGTTGTAGCAACAAGCCTTCTTTTCATCAGGGGTGCCAAAAGCAACTCGGCTAGAAAACCCAACATGAAAAATCAATGAACATATCTAAATTGATTGAAAACATTTAATTTGAATCATCACATCCAAATTTCAAAACAACTGACTTGAGCCTAACCCGACTTTCTTTTAATAACACCAAAAACTTTAATCATAGAAGTCATTAATATTAATGACTGAGACTTTATAAACTACAATCCTCAAAATACAAGATCCTAAAATTTGAGGGCTTCACACTGTTGTTGCGGTTACTTGGGGTATTGTCAGGCCTCTGTTCTAATCCCCTATTTGGCAACGGAATAGTGGGGAGATAAGAGAGGTAAGGGTAATGGGGATAAATTTTTACCAGGGTTTGATTATTTTTTAAGAGGAATTAAGGAGGTAGTGGGGTAAAGAAAGGGAGGCATAAATTTAAAAAGAATTTGGACAAGTTTGCGTACATTTACCCCCCAGACCTCGCTTTTGCGGGAGCCCTTGAGGCACTGTTGTTGTTGTTGTTGCTCTTATTTTAACTATAACTCTATAAGCATATTCCTTTACTCCATTATCAAATAAGGATAACTCATTTACTCCTCCTTTTAATATGCATCCAAATTAAATATTTAGATATAAAATATTAGATCAGTTTGATAAATAGTATAGCGGGTTCCGTCAGGACCCACTATACTATCTATCCATTGGACTACCCAGTACTATATGTCCATATACCTAATTTGGGTATACTATCTATTGAATTAACCTAATACGGATGACGTTTTTATGAGAGGGTGAGAGCGTGAGAGGAGCGAATCCTGGCCTTCTATTGTAATGAGCGGTCAAAGATTTGTTGAACATTAAAAAAATAACAATTTACGGTCAAGATTTGTTGAGTATTGAAAATAAAAAAAAATAATTTCCCTCCCTTACCCCTTTTTTCTTTCTGCCATATGAAGGGGTAAGGACCGTAGATTATTTTTTTTAATGTTTAATAAATCTTGACCGTTCATCACAATGAAGGGCCATAATTCGCTCCTCTCATACTCTCACACTCTCATAAAACCGCCACCCAACCTAATACTATATATTCAAATACTTAATTTGGATACGTATCACTTTCTTAAATATCTCAAAACGAAGACGGGATTTTACGTTCTTCCTCTCTACCCTGTTCAGCCCCTTGCCAAACAAATAGGTCTAACTTGTGTCAATAATTGTCAATAAGAAGTGCAAATAACATCCGCATAATCCAAAAGGATGTGAGGTTCCCGTGGATAGCCCACTGATATTGTGGGCCGAGTGCTACTCCGAGGTCCGTGGTTCGAATCTCATCTCCCCCCTTGCAGCCTTAAAAGGGCGTGCACCATGCTCCAAAAAAAAAAAAAAAAAAAAAAATCCAAAAAGATGCGAACTCTAACTACCAAAAATCATCAATTGCACGACACTACCAACTATTCAAACTCCCCTCTTTCTCTCTCATGGATCCTCCCCATCTCCATCTCTGACACTCAATTGGATCTCCTTCAACTTTTAAGCTCGAATTAAACCTTCAATTTACACCACGAAGTCATCAATTTCCCCAAAATGAACCCTAATCGAAGACTTCTATTATCGATATACTTTCTAGGGTTAGGGTTAGGGTTTGATTTGAGCGATGCGTTTAAGGTGCCGTTTGAGGTGAAAGATGTGCTCCCGGTGTTGCCACGTCAGATTTCATGGCCTGTTCTTAACAATCTTCATAGTGCTGTTGATTTGTTGCCGGCTTTTGTTGGATCCGTGACTCCTAGTAATGGGTCTGTTGAGTGGAAAGGGGCGTGCTTTTATGAGAATAGTGCTCGGCTCGAGTTCACTAATGGCAGCGATAACGGTTTAGGGGGTGGCGTTCTATATCTTACTGTATGTTGTTGCTGCCCATTTAGTAGTTTTGGAGTTTTAATTTTGCGATTTGGAGTGATGGGGGGATTTGTTTGTTAAGGATACTGCATGTGAATCTAGTAATCGGTTTTGCGAAGAAAAGATCAATGTATAGTTGTAGTGAACTACTGCATTTAATGCCTATTGGGTTTTGGATGAAACATTACTTGGGCTTGTATTTGGACCTCACATATGTTTGACTCTGTGGGTCACGCCTAATGGCTAGTGACATTTCACAATGATTAGTCGTTGAGATTAAATTAGGGTGATAGCTTGTTTGCTTGTAGTTGTTTGCCCACTTAATTTTTGCGCAATTTGTGTTTCTGGGTCATATATTCTATTTCTGCTCAAGAGGAACTGGAGGTTTAGTTTTGTTAAATTTAGTAAGTTGAGTCTCATGGGTTTCTAATTAGTTTTGTCATCCTTTCGAACTTATCTGAGGAACAAATCGCTAACTTTTTTTATCGAGGACTTTAATGTGAAAATGTATCCTTTTCTGTTACAGACATCAACAGCTCACAGTTGGACTTGCATGGACCTCTATGTTTTTGCAACACCTTATCGGATTACGTGGGATTACTACTTTGCTGCCCGAGAGCATACATTGCAGATTGAATCTTGGGAGGATCGTGCTGAGTTAGAATATGTATGGTTGACTGTTATTTCTTGGTCTTTGATGTTTTGTTACTTCAAGCAGGGCCATCCTTGGATTTTAGGGGCTCAAAATAAATTTTGATCATAGGCCCTTTTTCTAGTAACAAAGATATCCAAGTTAGCTTAACCACCCTTTACATTATAATACCAGCTAATTTGTGGTTCTTCATGTTATGTATATACATATAAGATCATAATATATATTACATAAGTCATTATTCTTCCAATTATGAATAGTGATATGAAGTAGTAGAAACAAACTAGTAATATAATTATTCTTCCAATGGGGGCCCTTAGAGATTGGGGGCCCCAAGCATCACTTAGGTTGGGTGTGGTCTTGACTGACAACAAGGCTTGAAGTTGACATTTTTACTAACAATGGGACAGGTAAAACAACACGGAGTATCGATATTTTTGATGCCATCAGGAATGCTGGGGACTTTCCTTTCTTTAGTTGATGTCTTACCTCTATTTTCAAATTCCGCCTGGGGACAACATGCTAACATAGCATTTCTTGAGAAGCACATGGGAGCGACTTTTGAGAAACGTCCCCAGCCTTGGAAAGTGATTATTAACCCCGAAGATGTGCATTCTGGTGATTTTTTGGCTGTTTCGAAGATTCGTGGTCGTTGGGGTGGATTCGAGACACTAGAGAAATGGGTGACTGGTGCCTTTGCTGGTCACACTGCAGTTTGCCTGAAAGATGATTTTGGTAACCTCTGGGTTGGTGAATCGGGGCATGAGAATGAGAAGGTACGATGTGTTGCCATTTTCTTTTTTGATTAAGTGCCTATATGGCTTTGATATAGAAGAGGGAAAAAAATGGCTTTTAACCAAAAAGGAGCTTCATTAATCTTTTCTTAGGTATTTGACCTACATACACAATCACTTTTAAATGGTAGCAAATCCCTTTTTTTGCTTATATAGGGAAGTTAAAAAAAATAAAAATAAAAGATCTTCTCGTACGAAGCAGAGAATCAAAGGTGAAAATTTAAAAGTTTTTAGTCAATGTCTTCTGTTTTGGCAGCGGCTTTTACGAAGTTGATCGTCATAAAAGGTTTAATCATACTTTTGTATCTTGAGGTTTGGTGAATTAAGTATATATGACCTCACCTTTCCGGTGTATGATGTCATTCTTTTGGTATATGATATCATCTTTTCATCATATGACATCACTGTTTTGTAAAATCTGGTCAAGGAATCAACAACAATTAGACTAAAAAGCTATTCACCGTAACCAATGGATTAAAATATTCAAACACAAAGTTTGGGGACTAGAAAATAATTTCACCAAACTTCTGGATACTAAAGTGTAGTATATCCTTAAAAAGTGATTATGAAAAAGTAGTAATTTTACAATATGACCAAACATGTAACTCGACCTCATTATTGTTGATTCTGCAGTGTTTCTTGTGCTTAGTGTTGGCTGTTCATTCTTTAAGAGTTTCCTTAAATGTCATAGAACGCACCATCTGGAATTGCAGGGTGAAGAGATAATTGTGGTGATTCCATGGGATGAATGGTGGGAGCTTGCCCTTAAAGACGATTCTAACCCACACATAGCCTTGCTTCCGTTACATCCCGATGTACGTGCAAAGTTTAACTCGACAGCTGCATGGGAATATGCGCGGAGCATGTCAGGAAAACCATATGGTTATCACAACATGATATTTAGTTGGATCGATACTATAGGCGAAAACTATCCACCTCCTCTTGATGCTCACTTGGTATGCGATTTCTTTCCTAATCAGTTACTGGCCTTTTGAACTTCTCCAATTTTCCCAATAAAAATTGAAAAATTCGTTGTTTTAAAACAAGCCCTTTGCATTTCGTTTCTCTCCAGCACCACCCTTCCTAAAGGGGGGGGCAAAAAAAAAAAAAAAAAAAAGAACAGGAAAATCGGCGTGTTCCACTTCACCTGCAACATCTGTTCATGCATATGTCTGCAGTTATTTTATCCTCTGTACCTTATCATCCTACTCTGTGTAGTGGTATCTTTTTTAAGCCATTAAAACTGATTGAAAATCGAAGGACATGATGTAACTTTCCGAGCATTTCAGGGTGATCCTTCTTAATGTAAGTGTTTATTTTTCCATCTGATGGAATGATAATGCAGGTACTTTCTGTCATGTCCATGTGGACAAGAATACAACCAGCATATGCTGCAAATATGTGGAATGAGGCTCTAAATAAGAGGCTTGGTACTGAGGTATTCTTATCATCCTCTTCCTTTTTCTTTTACGTTATGCTATCACTGGTTAACTATCTTTTGGTGACAGTAGATTAATTTTTCTCATAAACCGGAATGCCTATTGCTTATAGAAAATTCCGTTGACTGGTTGGTTTTCACCAGTTTCATGTATGTGATATGAGACCTTAGTTTAGTGGTAAAATGCTAACGAGTTTTATGTTTTAGGATAAGAGGTCCCAGGTATCCCCTAAATCTGTTTACCTACTAAATAGAAGAGTTTTGTCTATGTTAGGGCCTGTCTTGAGATTTTAGAGGCCCCAAAACAAGTTTTGATCTATTTTTGTGATGGAGGTCGTGTGGTCAACTTAGCATACCTTGAGTACATTTTAGCTTATAGTTTCAGCTAATATTTGACTCTTTTATATTATATATGTACATTTACTTTTATTATTATACATAGTTTGTTATTTCTCTAATTATGAATGGTGATGGACGGTAGAAGTAGAATCATATTATAATTAGTTCTCGAAAGGAACCCTTTGCGAATTGGGGGCCCTAAGCAACCGCTTCGGTTTCTAGTCATATTGCAATTAGATTTATTGTTCAATTTTTTGTTTTGGAAATTTTATATGAAACAATTGTTTATGTTCCATGAATTAATGTTTTTTGCTATTTATTGTACTTTTATTTGAAGTTTAAAATCATATCTCTGCTTATGACCTGATGGGTTGACTTGATCCCAAAGATTTTGGGTCAGGATCAGTCATCTCGGGACATCAACCTGAAATGACCCAACCGGAATTGTTAGTCTATTTAGAACGTCTTTGCAGTTCAACTATGCTTTAAACATGTGATCATTCCATCTGATGTTGCCCTTGTCTTAGGGTTTGGATCTGTATGAAATTATAGTGGAGATTGAAAACCGAGGCATAACGTTCGATCAGTTACTTACCATCCCGGAGCAAGATGATTGGGTTTATAGCGATGGCAAATCAACTACATGCGTAGCCTTCATCCTCGAAATGTACAAAGAGGCCGGGATCTTTGGCCCTTCATCCAGCTCCATTCAAGTAACCGAGTTCACCGTGAGTAACTGTATCTCTCATTCTTTTATCCCAATACTATTGTTGCTCTTGAATAACAATTAATGATTGTATTGCTTTTTCCTAAAATGTTTTGCAAATATTGATCTTAAAAAGCGCCTTCCGTCAAAAATAGAAGGCCCTAGCATGTGGGTTTGTTATCTGTGACCATTTGGGACAGTATTTGGATCAGATTGTCGAAGTTTGGGTACCACAACAGTTCTGGTAGCAAAGGCGTTGGCAGTTAGTAATGGTATTTAACATTATATCACTATGGGGTTTAGGCGTGTCGATATAGAGGATGATAGCTTGGTTATTATAAAGATTATTAAGGAGTTAAAATGCCTATGACAAGTTGGGAAAATCATGAGGGACATCGGGAAGATGCTTGATATTTTGGAGGAAGTCTTAGGTCTCCTATGTGTATAGAGAAGATAACTTAGCGATAGATTTATCATTATCAGTCGGTCATCTTTGGCACGGGAGGGAAAGTGTCGATGGGGAACAATTAAGGACTCTATATATAATTATATGTGATGACGCGTGACGCGTGGCAGGGTTGTGTATAGATTTGTACTCCTAGTGTTCTCCTTACCTCTTACGCGCGGGGGGAGGGGGGGAGGAACTTGACATGTGTAATGTTACCTGAACCATTACTCTAGTGCAACCACTTTTGTGATTTGATTCCATGAATGACAATGGATTTATCATTTTGCAGATCCGAGATGCATATACTTTGAAAATATTCGAGGACAACACGACACGCCTTCCAAGCTGGTGTAACACGGAAAATGGAAGGGTTCCATTCTGTCAGATACTTGGGGGGTACGGCATGGAACTGCCAAATTACAGCACCATAGAGCCATATGCTCACATGAATGAGAATTGCCCCACTCTTCCTCCGAGTTATGAAAGGCCTACACGATGTTGATACCAATCTCGATTTTCTCTGGTTGAAGCTTTTCAACAATCCATAAGCTGGCCGAGACACCCTAGTTATTGGAGAAAAAGCTTTTCTATTATTTGTAAGCTGGCTCCGATATCCCGGTTGCTAGAAAAATGCTTCAAAGTTTACAAGAACAGTGATACTGTTGCTTTGGTTTAGGTTCCAGAATTTGTATATATTTATCATGAGATATAGCACCTCTTTCCAAGTATTATATAGTTGTCTTGCGGAACATATTTATTTAATGAAATTGAATATGCACCAATCAACTATTGTATTCTGATAAATAAAACTATTCTCTGTGCTTTTTTTATCTTATATTATTTCTTTTATGTATATGATTGAAGTTGGTGCTCGATATTAATACCGGATTAACATATGGGGAATGGACCGTATGCTAAGCTCGATACAAGGACCTTCAAGGGCTTCGTATCATTGTTTATTTGTAGTTTTTGATAAACTAAAAATTATATATTGGAATACATATATCTTCTTTTTAGTTTTTTATTTTCAGAGTTTTCATAGATTTAAGTGAAAAATGAAAATGAAAATAAAAAATAAGAATAAGTCAATTTTAAAACTTGTTTCTTGATTGCTCATAAACTAAAAGCTATAAATAAAAAAAATGATACCAAATAAGTCCGGTAGTGGGGTAAGCAGTGTAAAGCTAATGTAAAGATCAAAATGGAATACGTTTTCTTTTTCATAAAGGAAAGTCCCGTCCACTTTTTGAGACGGGATGTCATTTTCTCTAGTATCCTGGAAAATATTCTCCCTCTAGACCTATTTGTACTATCAAGGACACATAAACTATATAATCGGAAAGGAAAAGGACTTCCTTCCAACCAAACGGATCCAAAGATTCTTTGATGAAGAATAAAAATAAAATATTAAAAGGGGGAAAAAAAAACTATTTCAGACTAAATCCACAGAATCAAAGAACATAAAAGAGGCAAATATTATCTGATCAATGTTTTTCTTACACCATTTTACAACCATAGAATCCCACTACTGGTTTCTAATCAGCTGGAGCAAAAATGTGATCCCTATACTAAGTAATACCAAAATAAAACAGAACACAAGAAACATAAAAAAAGGATAAAAAAAAAAAAAAAAAAAAAAACTAAATATGTTACAAGCAAATTCTACAAGTTCACCAAATGATAAATTCTAAACCAAGGACAACCAAAAAGGAAACAATATAGAAACTTTGTACACATGGTTCTTTAAAATTAGCTTTTCGATGTTTTAACACGCGGTTTCATCATACTTGCTCTCCGAGCCACATCCCATGCCTTCTGCGGGACGAGTACACCCGCCTGTGCAGCAAAGAACGACTCATACCCAGGTGAATCGAATGCAAAACCCGTGTGTTTGGATCTTTGTGTGGGTAGCTGAGCCAACGCGTAGCTCCTTGCCTCTTCGGGTGTAAGGTGAGTTTGAAGCTCCAGGTGTTGTGCCCTCTTGCTCTCGTCTGGCTCGTGTCTGTGAAGTTCTTGGATTATCTGGTAGTCGTACGGGAAAAACCATCTTTGCAACCTGTAATTGAATATAGATATACGTAATAAATATGTTCTTCAGGTAGGCATAATATTATGCTTTTTGATATAACCAAATCCTTCCATAAACTATAGGAATTCAGCCAAGTTTCTTTTCTAGAACAAAAGTATTTTTTCTCCAAAAAAACAACTTTCTTCAAATTTTCCGAGCGTTTGACTTAGAAAAAAATTATTTTCAAATAACAAGTAGGAGCTACTTTTTTGCTTTTAAACATAAGCAAAAGGTTAAAGTAGAAGCAGAAACAAAAATTTCTAAGACAAAAATACTCACATTTACGACACTTTTTACAAAAAAAGTTAGATAAGAGTAACTTTTATTGTTAAATAATCGTCTTCATATAACTACCGATATTTTGCCATGTACGCGTATATGAAGTGTTCCAATAGCACAACTCTTAAGCAATAATATCATACACAATTTTAGATTGTGTATTTGTGCATGAATAAAAACCTTAGCAAGACATCGTACACACGAGTCGGACATATATTGGCGGAGCCACATTGACACGTGTGGGGGAAATTGCATCCAAATACCTCTAATTTTGCTAAATATTTTACTAGCAATGCACTAAATAAATGGTCAGTTGCCCACACTAACTTCAGGTCTTAAGCTTAGCAATTGCAGACATGCATACGTGTCTAGGGTCAGATTTGGCTAGTTTCTAGAAATTTTCTTTCTAGTCTAACTTGAAGTGTCTAAATATCATACTTTTTCGTTGAACGTGCTAGTTAGGTCAGCTGATAAAATCCCTAGAAGGTAGTCCCGGAGATCTAGCTCAGCATGAAAGCAGGATTGAGGGAATTTGAGGAGGGCTACCCCCCTTCTTATGCAGTCTATGTGACTTCCTTATCATATGCCAAAAAAAAATATATATATTATACATTTTCGACGCGACCGGAATAGAGAATTGAACTAAGCAATAATTTCAGGACTCTTACCCTTGATAAAGGAAGTCACCAACGAGAGCAACAATGGGGACGAGAATAAGTCCGAGGTAGAAATAGGGAGTACTCATCAAGACGAATATGACAAAGAAAATATTCTCCTGCAATAGAAAATTACAAGATAATCAGCACATAAACAAATCAAACCAAGGTGTAAAGCGCGATTAACAACCACGAAAATCACCCACCTGCCGATCATGATTAGTCATAATTCCAGAATAACCAAAAATAAATATGAACCACGCTACAATGCTTCCCCAGACACTTATATGATGCCATCTTGTAATGTTGTTGCAGCTCATGAGAAGCCGGAGGTTAACTGTGACAACAACGCAAGTGAATGCCATTGTACTAATGTCCCATAGGCCTAACATCTTGCCTGATGAAGTTTGAGGTTTTGAACCGGTAGTGACGACAAAATAATAGAAGATCAGGGACTGATAGATGGAAAAGAAGGCCCAAAGAGCGACAACTCTCCATTTAAAATAAGCATTTCTCAGTCCTTCCATGTATAGCTGAGGGTATCTCTTTGAAAGCGACGCGCTAACATCCTGGACAAATGCAAAGACTAAGAAATCAAAACATATACTGAAAACACTTTCAAGAGTCACATAAAACTTTGTTGTCATTTACTATATTCGGTTGCTAGCAACTCCTTTCTGGCTTTGATTATTGTTTTCGATTTTTGGTTTTTTTTTTCAGAAACCAAAAACCGGGTAGTAGAAATAAAATTTCTTGGTTTTTCTTTCTTGTTTTGAGTTTGCCTAGGTCTTTAAAAACTGAAAACATGAAACCAAAACAAGAAAATTTCCTCCATCAATCATTTTGCGTTTCTCAAAAACAGATGAAAAAATAAAATTATATCAAACAAGCTCCAAAGGTAACATCAGATGCAACGGAACTCTTAATTCCACCTTCAAGTTTAATTTGAAGTGGCCAAAAAACTGCCTTGAGTTAGTTAAAAGACACTACCTTGTCAAAAAGGCCGAGCGCAAGCACAGGAAGAGATGTAAAAAGGACATTGTAGCACGCTTGAAACCAATCATCATAAAATCTCTGACCCGAGAATCCAGCTTGAAAGGTAAACCAAAATTGAGTAAATGTAAAAGTGAGATTCTTGTAGAAGAAGTACATCACAACCTGCAAGGAAGGAATCGTAAGCATATCTCCACCCACTTGACTTCCAGCAGCAATAAGTAGCGGAAATCAGTTACCAAAGGAACGTATAAGGACCTTGCATATTCGGATATATGACCATCTTCCATGAACAAGAAGCAAATCTGTGAGGAAGCGAAATTGCGCTATTGCAAAATCACTGGCCATGACTGCCTGCATTCCTTCCATCCCACTAATCCCAACACCAACATGAGCTGCTTGAATCATGCTCACATCATTGGCGCCGTCACCGATACTAAGCGTTATTTTTTTGGCACCTTTCTTCACCAGACTCGTTACCTGTAAGATAGGTTTTAGATTGATAAAGCCTTCTGAAACTCATAACTCAACAGTTCAAATCAATATCCGAACCTGTGCTTTCTGCAGAGGAGAAACTCGACAGCAAACGACTGAACTGCAGTTTAAACTCAAGTTCAGAAGCATTCCTCGTAAACTCGGGTCCAGTGCATACATCAGACACTTTCCATCTATTACAAGAGCTAGTTTTGGCCCAGATACAGTACACAGATAGTGCTGAGCTTCCTCAATATACTTCTGCAGGTCTGCCTTGACAGAACCCCTGATAATACGTGCGACTTCCACAGGATCACCCTAGCAGGAAGTAACAATTCACCTCATAAGTGAAAAGAATATGACATCTGATGTGAAAAACATCACAACATGAAGACAAACACTTAAATAAAGCAAAAGCATCAGGGGGCACAAGTCAAAAAGATGTTCACGAGAATCAACACCCTCGAGTATCACTTACCCTGTCTTCAGCTTCTCTGATTTCATCTGTTTCTGAGCTAATGATAAACTGCTTCATGTCATTGTTAATCAAATTGCAAGCTGCATCAGTTAGGCAAGAGTTTACCTTGGTGTAAAAAATGTCTATGATTTTTAATGTGGTCCAGAAGACAAAGATCTAATTCTTAATAAATACTGACCATAAGCTATATTTATGGCTGTTTCCATCTTGTCCCCAGTGAGCATCCATATCTTAATTCCAGCCTTTGAAAGAGTCTCTATGCAAGTAGGTACTCCTTCTTGAAGCTTATCTTCAATAGCTGTGCACCCTATCAAAATGAGGTCCTTCTCTATAAGCTCTGCAACCTGTACATTTTATATCTCAGCACAAGATGGGGTCGATGAAACGTAATATAGACTAAGAATGTTTGCAAGAATTTTATCAAAATTGGAAAAAACAGAATGTTTGCAAGAAATAGGAAGCATAGAGCATCATAACACGGCTGCCAAAAAACATAGCTATGTAGGATTTCAGTCAAGGGTTTTCAAATTTTTAGTGCAAAGGAAGAAACTAGAAAACATGTTTTCTTGGACAATTTCGAAAAGTGGCTCCTTCTTAACACATTTTCCAGGAAACCATGGGAGTTTCAAAAATTTCCTTGAAAAGCTAGGCAATTTTGCAAAGTGGACACACCCTAAGTTGTCAAAATGACCTTAACAAACTCAAAGACCACAAGACAAATTAATGAATCACCACGTTTATCCAGATGAATTTATGAACTGAAGCTATGCCCTGCTAAGCAACTAATCTTTTCCGTCAGGGGAAGGGAGGGAGAGCGTTGTGCTCTTATCAGGTACAAGATAGTAGCAAATCCAATGCAAATGCCAAAGTAGTGAATGCGCAACATATTCTAAGATCTATAATTTGAAGAAACTCGTACATCATCAAATACAAGCTGTTGAAAGGATCAGCAGGCAGAAATGAATAAAAATAAATGCTAAAAACTTATGGGAAAAAGGTGCACAAGCTATTACGGATACATGATAATCCCACATTAAACTACAGAGTTTTATGAGAGGTGATTGTTGGATCACCTATAAAAGACAATTTAAGCGTTAATGATTAGAAGGAAAAACAAGATACCTCATCCAACTTCTTTTCACGGTCACGTAATGAAGACTTAGCCTGAATAAATTTTTCGTTCCATGATTCATAGACATCTGCACTTAAATTCCTGTAGGCTAGGCAAAGTGTTCGTAAACCAGATGAACCAAACTTTTCCAAGTGCTCCCTCGACGCTTTCTTGAGATCATTATTACCTTCAGCCAATCTTTCATAAATGACAGAATCAGCACCCTGTTAAACAGTCATTTTTGTTAGATTGTCAAACCTTCCCTGCATTGTGCTTTGGATATTCCAAAGACCTCTAAAATATTACCTTGCAGTACAAAACTAGCCTGCCATCTGGATATCGACATACAACAGACTGGCGTTTCCTCGTACTGTTTAGAAACCACACCAAATTAGAAATTGGTACATTACATGATATTGACAGGGAAAAAGAGCATTTCAGCTGAGAAGGTATGCAGACCTATTGAACTCAAGTACATTCAAAATCTCGTAAGCCACATCCTGCATTTTACCAATCTTCTCAACATGCGACTCCCGCACATAAATCATGGTTGGCGTACGCCTGAGAGAATAATTACAGGACAAAGATGAAACTTTAAAAAAGGTGCAAAGTGTTGCTAGCACAGAATAGAATAAGAAGATTTCCAAAGAACAGTATAATCTTAATAATATCTAGAAGATAATATACCTGTAGAAGAAGAATCCCAAATTCTTTGCTGCAGTGACCAAAGCTGCTTCATCTGGGGAGGCCGCTTGATATATAATTTTTTCAGGGGACTGATCACCTTCTGGAAGCACTGTGTGACATATTGCAAGACATCTAAAGAACTCCTAATCCAAATGAAAACGAATGAAAAAGTCACTTAACAATTGCATGCCACAGAGTAAAGTAGGCAGCAAAGACAGAAGACTGTAGTCGTTGCAATTCCATATAATGAAATCATTGTAAGTATGAATTAGCATCTGAAACTAGAAAACCAGCAAACATTGGCTATCCTTCAGTAACTTTCACAGAGTTTGATATCAAGAGATAAAGGTTCAGGGCGATAGAAACCAAAATGCGCAAACAATTTCATGCCATAACCGAACATGGTCCAAAAAATGATGAAATATTTCGACGCCCGTAGGGAAAACTATATTACCTTGCACATATCAGGATTAGGTTGATTTCTCCAGGCACCACACATGAGCCGAACATCATCGAAGTTGAAACCTTTTTCTCGCACAACATTAGCTGATTTGTGCTCCTATAAGAGATCTACCAAGTCAGCAAATTTTAGGCACAAATTTATGAAACAACTTATGAAATAATTTCAAGAATACCTCCCAGAGTTTGATGCCAGATCGCTCAGCTAAGCCTCTCTCTATCTCAGTAACACCAGTTCCATAAATTTCTCCTCCAATTGAACATTTGAAGAACTCCATCAAGTTTCTTGTTAACGTTCCAGTTTTATCACTAAATATGTATTCCACCTATGGAAACAATGAAGAAAAATTAACCACTTTTAACCTCTATGAGCAAGAAAAAGGAGTTAGTTAAGCATCAGCAGCACACCTACCCTCCCTTCCCCTTCCGGAAAGAAAAAGCAAAAGGAAGTAGCAATACAATTAGAGCAACAGCTTGTTAAGTTGTGCAATACTCCAGAAAGTTTGGAGTTACTTTTAAAGATGCAAAATCACAAGTTACCTGTCCAAGTTCCTCATTCAGATTTGAAGTCCGCGCCAAAGCAGGTGTATTTGTCTCAGCATGATACATATTTAAATCATTGTTGATAAACTGAACAGATTGTAAAAATTTTATACCCTGCAACAAGACAGCATATAAACCCTTAAATCAACAGCATATGCTAAATTATCATGGAATTACGTGTTTGATACCAGCACATACCTCAATGGAAACATAAAGGGATATTGGAATAATTGTCGAGAAAAGGGTAATCAGGGTAAACATCGTCAGAACAACAACCTACAAGACCCCATCAGGGGGTGGCCAGTTAACATAGACTACAAAAGCATCAAAGAAAATAAAGGATCATAAAACATGAACAGACTGCAAAATGGCTCTCTTGACGGAAGTGATACCACTAATCTGTTACTGGGATCAAATTGTTTGTCATCAACTTTGCCTTCAAGACCCAGGTAATAATACTTGCGGTTTATGAACACACCACTGCAAAATAGCACAAGGATACAAAAATATTATGTGGCGGAGACTAAAGGAACATACCGAGTGCCTCAAGGGCTCCCGCCTACACAGGGTCTGGGGGGGACGGATGTACGTAGCCTTCCCCCTTCAGGATGTTAACCTGAAGAGAGGCTGTTTCCCAGTGTCCCCAACCTAAGGGTGAGGACTTCCCAGGAGGTCACCCATCCTGGTACTACTCTCGCCCAAGCACGCTTAACTTCGGAGTTCTAATGGGATCCGGTGATGGCGTGTTGGTGCCCTCCTTGGTTTTATGTGGCGGAGACTATCTAACTAAATTCAAATCACATCCCATACTAGTTTACAGTGGCAGAGGAGAATAGCTCCTAATCAGACCTTCCGATGGCACCAACGAGGCACATAGTAAATAAAGTGGTAAATAGTGCAAGTATAAGTTTGTCAAGTTTCTTCTCCAATGTACTTCGTTTTGAGGGGACATTCATTGCATTCATCATAACCTACAATCAAAGAACAGGAAAAATCATATCACTAACGAAGCAGCGACAGAAGTTCATAATAAAAAGGGAGAAACACAGTCCAGAGTGGAGAGCATGAAATGTTAAACAAAGCATGTAGTTAGAAAACAGGTCACATGTTTCCCTAAACTAATATCATCAAAGATCCCATTAATTTCCATACTTCCTACAGAAATTGGTCAAGGTTCAAATAACAAAGTGAAATTTCTTCACATAAGATTTCCCATTGACACACTCCTACATATTAGCATGATTTGTATCGACTTTCCATACAAGAGAGAAGAACAAACCTTTGTCTCGTGACCTGTATATACAACAGCCCCAACAATGTATTCCGTGTTTCTGAGACTGCATCCCTTGGGAAAATCAAGTAGCAAATGTGTCAACGTCAGATCCATTAGATGGCAAAATGTATGTGTATACATACATACACAAAGAACAACGTTACATGCACTGCTAATAACCAAGAATAAGAGATCAGGCCATACTCGCAACAAAATCTGATTCGGCGTGATGGGTAATGTCTGTTTTTGAATAATAAGGTTGCCAGTGAAGGTGTACAAGGAATTGTTAGGCTGCTCACATTCTATTTCACCTGCAAATATAAATAGAGTAATAAAACCCAGAAACTACCAATAGAAGGCGAGGTGCATCCACTGCCAAGATCAGACCAAATCTAGTCTGCTAAATTCCTTTTTGGCAACCAGAAAAACTTGCAGTTAACAAGACCATTTGCAATTGAGGTATTCACATAAACAGATTCCGATATTAAACAATGCCGAGGTATTGTTGTGTTCAAATGCTAGCGAGAATACAAACCTCTGAATTCAGAGGCCTTTTCTGGTGTCACATAATCCCAAGTCTTCTCCAATGCTTTGCGAATCTTCAAATTTGTTTCACCATCCAGGTTCGATGTCTGCAACCAAAAATTATGTTACTAGATCCACTAACATAAAAGAATATCTAAGGGCCTTTTTGGTATTGTTGTTTACAATTTTTGGTTTTTGAAAACAAAAAACTAGGATTCAAACACAAATTTTTCTAGTTTTTGATTTTTTTTGTTTTCAGTTTTTTCCTAGTTAGAGTACAATTGAGAATAGAAAATCAAAAACAAAAACTCATTTTCAAAACCATGTTTTAGTTTCTCAAAAGCAGAAAACTACAAAGAAAAAATGCTATCAAATAGTCTCTAAAATAATTTATCCATAACCCAGAACATCTACAAAACATCATGACACCTCATTCCATTCTATTTGTCCGCTAAAAAGATACACAAATTAAAAATAGGTCAACATTAATTAACATCACAAATATTGTCATATCACATATTACTTCCATATTATTTCAAACTTCCTACTCGTACACGCTATTGGTCATACTAATTTAATTATCAAGGAGGACAAACATTCTACGACACCCCAAGAATGAATAGTAGAATAAACAAAGTGGAAGATTCCCCCCCCCCCCCCCCCCCCCCCCCCCCCTCTCCCCCCCTTGAAGAAAAAGAATGTCAATATCTAATAAATTTAAGAAAATGATATTTAATAAACAAATAAATGTTTAAAGACTAGTTTCAGACCTCAATATAGCACACACCATCTGGATTCGTGCTGGCAAGAAATAGGAGATCTGCAGGGAAAAAACCATCTTGCTTCACCTACAAATATACAATAAAAAGATAAACTACACTTCAACTTTTGTCTCTAAATAAAAATTGCTGATCACGCCCCGTCATCAGTCTGAAACATGAAGTTATCAACCCAACAAACATCTTTGTGGTATCCAAAGTGTGTTGTTCCATGGTTTTTTAAATGACGTTATGGTCAGGGAGTTGCAAAAAGGGTCCGCGGCATAATATAACGAGTTGTGATTGCAAGGCAGTGGTAATGTAATGGTTAATTAATTTCCTTATACAACGTCAAGACCAACCTTTGCCATGTCTAGACATCCATCCCCACCAATCAAAAACGAAGGTCCATTACTACGGTTAATTTCTCACCAGTCTCTAAAAGATGATTTTAAGCATCTAGGAGTCATATTTAAAATACATATCAGATGTGCTAGTTAACTTCTCCAACATAACATTACGAAGGTCTACTTATCAATAAAGGAAAATTGGCACCAAAAGGAATGTTGAAGAGATCCATCATCCATGCACTAAATACAAAAAACAGTAATAGATATATGCATAGAACGTGTACAGGCAGGCACACGTGATGACCGCACGACCAACCACGAAAGTTAAGCACAAGAAACAAATACGAAAATGTTTCACACTCAGTAGAAAACCTGCACCTTCCTGAACCACAAAGCCTTTATCAACACAGTAGCAAACCCGAAGAATGCTTGGTAATGCATAGTCGTAAACTCGTAAAAGCAAGTTGAGTTGAATACATGACATCCACAAAGGTTAAGCACAAGAAGCAAATATGAAAAATATTTTATACTCACTCGGATAATGTCGCCGACCTGCACCTTTTTCCAAGGAATACTCTCCCATTGTTGACCTTGTAATACATCGACCGCAGAATTATTTATAGACAAATCATTTTGAAAACGTTTCTGCAGAATAAACCAATAGATGATAAACACAAAAGTTAAATTTCAGATACAAGCAATTAGTTCACATCACATAATTAAGCGTAAGAACATTTATAGAAGCAAGACAACAAATAAAAAGTTAGACAATATAAGATCTCTCCAATTAATTCACAGCAATGCAAATAAAGTTCTTGTTGTCTTATAAATTATACATCAGACTGAACAAGATAACTCAAATTCATAAAAGATACTAACTGCAACTCACCCAGTCTTCGAATGCCTCCTTTACAAGGGAAAAGAACAGCACTATACTAAGAGGGGCCACATTTGTTATCGGACTCACTGGACTGCGTCAAAATAAAATACCATCATAAGTCACATTGTCATGCAGAAGTAAGCAATAGATAAATCAACAATCATCCAGGCAAGATAAGGAGGATGTCAGGGAACCAGGGTATAAGCAGGCACTTGGGTGCATGGCATTAAGGGATCAACGGAAAGCATACAAAAAGGAAAATGTCTCATATTGGATCATATACTACAATTGTTTCATGTTAGCGTGTTCAGAAAAAAGGGGTTCACACATAACCACCCATATTTTTGTGCACCTTGATACCGAAAACTGCCTCAATTTTGATGCGTTACACCTTGAGGCCCTCTTTAAAGGATATCAGAATATTATATTTAACTTTAGAATCTTAATCTTTTTTCCCTTACAATCTATACTTAACACGTCAGATAGAAACTACCCATTTGACAAAACCACCCCCAACACCGCCCCCCCCCCCCCAACCAAAAAAAAAAAAAAAAAAAAAAAAAAAGGGACCAAAATATGCAATCATTTCAGGGGATTTCCCCTTCATTCCATTCTCAGTAACAGAGGGACTAAGGTCATACTTATTCTGCTAGTTGCAGAATATTTAAGGTGGATACCGAATAAAAACTAAAAACCAGATGGTTATGCCAAAAGAAGGAAAAAATCTAGGTGGTAATGTATAAGAAAAGCTACAGAAGGCCATCAAGCATGTGGAAACATTTCCTCTGGAAATCCTTAAGAGTATTACAGCATGGTAAATTTAGTACTTCATAAAATTGACATAGCAAGACATGGATTTTACTGATCACTAGAAGACCTAGTAATCAGTAACAAATTCTTATTTGGGAAGCGTACTGAACTGTATACCAACTATCCAATAGCCTACTCTCAGGGCAGAAAGTTGCAATATCTCACCAATGAGTTAGCGTGGAATATCAATTTTTACATAATGTGATAAAAATACCTACCATGAAAAAAGTGTTACAAAATTCACTAACATGGATTCCCACTTCTGAGGCCCAGAGTTTTATTCTATTTGAAGTGTAATTTCCTTTCCAATTTTGCACTGAAAAGATTGAACCTTTACTTTGTAGAAAATTCCCACCCAAGCATC
Organism: Simmondsia chinensis; assembly: GCA_018398585.1. Lineage (NCBI taxonomy): Eukaryota > Viridiplantae > Streptophyta > Magnoliopsida > Caryophyllales > Simmondsiaceae > Simmondsia > Simmondsia chinensis. The sequence goes on along the minus strand of JAGTTD010000016.1, from coordinate 30,068,572 downwards.
CAGTTTAGTGAACCTAACTCCTACTGCCAATCATTCAGGAATTTGCCCCTCAATTTTCTAAATTAGTTACTTTAAGATCTAAAATATATTGACAATTTTTGACTCGTTTTCTTTTGAAACACATTCGACAGTTAATGGCATCAATCACAGATACCACAGAAAAAGGAGCACGAAAGCAGGCAAGATGATAGAAAAAACACCCTACTAAATTATAAGTCTTTGCACGTGCAACCTTTTTGGTTCAGAGAAATCAGAAGTAGAACTAATATCTACAAAGTTATCATTGTTCGAGGGCGGGAAGTGGAAAATAATGAAATGTGATCATAAACTATTGTCATTTAAAAGATCATACCTTATAGGGGTAGACGATAAGATCGATATTGAAAGGAAGTAAAGATTGGCCACCCGCCTGAACTGTCAATGTGCAAAACTTGCTTCAGAAGTTCAGTTAAAAATACTGAGCAAAGTTCACACAACATATAAGAAGGATATCAGCAGTACCAAAAACCACAAAAGATACAGAATGATATCTGCTTCATCCCTCAGCAGCAATGTGGTTAGAAGCAGCTTACCTGTTCAAACAGTCCTTTAGGTAAAAATGTAAGGATATTGTACTTTGTCGTCGATACAGAGTTTCCCTGAAAGGATCACGCCTCTCCAGTTAAATGAGATTCTTTTAGACCATACAAATTGCTATGAAAAAAATTCAGCAAATGACCATGAACACAAGGACAACATACAAACACACACATATACCCCAACACAAATATTTTAACAAATTAATGTAAATAATCTACATAGATACGAAACATAATTCCCTTTTTCACACTAGCTTATGCACATTTTTCCCACACTTGCAGGTAATGAAAAGTACAATCAGACATGAATAACTACCAAACAGATATAAATGTACCACCGTTTGGCGTCTTTCTCAAGTTCCACGATCAAGATTAAACAGGAGCAATAATATTGCAAAACTAAAAAAGGTTTCCATTTCAATATCTTTCATTCATATAGGCATAAACTCTACGAAGACCTTCCAGCAGTAAAGACAAAGCAGTAGTAAATTATTTTTGCCCAACCTAATAATGCCATAGGATTAGATTATATGGTTCCACATTGAGATCTTCCAGCATTTATTCTTATAAGGTTCAGAGGTCATAGTTTAGGTCTATTCATTAAAAGACCAAAAAAGAATCTTCTTGAGTTTTAATAGCGTTATTTTATAATACATTCTTGAGATTACGAGTGTATCTATTAAGATTTTATGCCTCATTTTCCAACCTACTTGTCCATCGAGCCATCTTCACAATTTTGCCTACGTCACACAGGTCATGATCATGTCTAAGCGAGTAGCAAGCCTTGAATGAAAAATGATCTATAGTAAGAAGACTATATTTCCCAAGACAATGAGGGGGCATTCAGTCACTCCCTGAGCCCAATAGGCCCAAGTATTAAACCCCTTAGGCCATCGTTTTCTCACTCAAGCATGAAGAGATGAACCCCTTTTTCTTATAGGAACGTTAATTCCTTGTTGCTAGGCAGTCTTTCTAAAGACCCTTATAAAAAGGATTTATCTTCAGTTTTCCAATGCGGAAGGGTATCACTTTCCATGCAGTCGAACCCAGCTTGTGTCTTTGCCATGGCAAGTATCAACCTCCACAGACTACTAAGTGCGAACTATGACGGCCTTGTTTCTAATTCCATGCATTATATCCCCCCTGGTGACCCTTTAATTCCTACAAGTTCATGCAATCATAGACTTAGATTGATATCATCCGAGGCTCTATCATTTGGAATCTTTTTCCCAAGTTGAACTTAAAAAGGGTCGAGCGCTTGTTATAGCCCTATAGGTAGTCTTTTTATTGACTCTTGTAGAGAAATCTATCCTCCTCTTCTTCCCAACATAGGATAGTGTACCAGACCAAGAAGAAGGGAATTCAGTAGAAACCATAAACTAGATCAAGGTAAAAAGCACGACCTAACCCAACAAAAACCAAATCAGCCAAATCTTTTTGTACTAGATCCTATGTTCCAAACACCGGCATCACCCATCCATATCAATTTTAGGCTTTCTATGCGATATGTTGATTCACCTCTTCTTCAATATGAAAACCAGTAACAATTTTTCACTCTAACCCCTCTCATTTTTTTGGAAGGTAGGTGGGGTAGTGGAGATTTGAACCTAGGTCCTTTTGTCCTAGAGCATCTCCATCAACACCATGCATATCCATTCAAGTTACGGATTTCATCCTTTATCATTCTCAACAGGGCAGCATTAAACCACAAAAGTTCCAAATCATTCCTTGGTATCTTCACATCCTATAAACCGTAATGAATCTTTCTCAATTCCGTATCCCCTTAGTTAAACCCATGATTCATTCAAGGTACACGGAAAGAATTGAATTAGCATCCTAAATCACTCCATACCAGTGCTAATCATGAATGCAATCAACTAACTAATAAAACCTTCACATTCAATTCCTTCACCGATTCATCACATTTTTCATCCCTTATCAGTCCCAATCATCAAATTTGCAAGGGAAATTACCACTTAGATGCCCTAGGGTTTGAATATTTAGTACTTAGGTATTCTAATATTTCAATATATATAATGAGATACCTTGATTTTTAAACATTTTATTACTTCGTACCTTGAAGATTAAAAATTTTATCAATCGAATACCCTTTTGTCAAAAATTCAACAGATTTTCATTTAAAAATTGCTAAAATTGAACACTATTTCAACCATATACTATTATCTTCATTGGAATTTGATTTTTTTGCCAAAAATGCTAAAATGAAACATCATTGTGCCCATTTTTAGGCAGTTTCTATCAGTATTTTGTGGACATTTTATAACAACTCGCTGAATTTCAGACGAAAACATTAGCATAACTTATATATATTATCTTAATCATGTAGTATATCAGCATCTTTTGTACAAAATTGGTCAGATTCTCGCAAAGATTCCTCAAATTCCGACATAGGGTACAAGGTAATAAAATATTCAAACCTCAGGTTACCTCATTGTATATATTGAATTGTCAAAGTACCCTAAGTAATAAATACTGAAACCTCAAAATACCAAAACGACAATTTCCCAATTTGCAATTAACTAATCAACAAAACAGATCGAAATCCACCCCCAACTTCCACATCAACACAGTCCCATAACATTTCCCCCCTAATTCTCAATCCAAGGCTATGTATTACTCCCCTAGATGTAATAATTACATTTTGCAATCATCAAATTAAAACGGCAATTGACTAATTAACAAAACAAATTAAAATCGACCCACCTCCCATTCCTACACATTTTCTATCATTCTCCCCCTAATTCATCAATTACACAGCATAATCAACCAAATCAAAAATCAGAGAAAATCAGAAAAAAGACCTTAAATTTGGCAAGGGAATTGGCATCACGATTATGAACATGGATGGTACGATGAGTAGGAGCCTGAGGTTGAACGCGACCCAGTGTAACAGTACGGGATGAAATTCGACGATCAGACAACGACAAATTATTATTATTATTATTGCTACTGATGCTTCTCATATCCGATCTCGACGATCCAAACCCTAATCCCCCCATTTCCCCCTCCCCCCACAAATGCTCGCCAGTAATAATTCGATGGCGAAGCAGATTTTTCGAAGTTTTTTTTGGGAAAATTTGAAGGAGAGGACAGGATCTTAAGATCTTTCGTCAAAGGGTGCACAGAGAGAACTACAACGCATCTCTCTCTCTCTCTCTCCCACTCTGCGGGTGCGGGTGTGTGAGTCGGGTCGGGTTGAGTTGAGGCTCGAATGGAGATTTGATTTTGGGGGAGGTTGGTTATTGGGTTTTTTAAACCGCGTTGAAACTGATTCTGATTCTTCTTCTTCTTCCACGCGCTTACCCGATCGCGTGTACAACCTCCACTTATTTTGAATTCTGACCCTAAGTTGTATTTTTTAATAATTTAAATTTTGTGTTAACTTTTTAGACATTAGATGAAAAATATTTAATTATCAGGATGAGAAATATAAATTTATTTAAAAGACTAGTTAAAAACGAATGAATTATAACTTACCTGGGATAGATAGATATGTCCTTTTTCGCGTTTTGAAAGAACGGGAGATTGCTTAGCAATTTGAACTAAGCTAGACAGCGCTTGTCTAAGTGTGTGTACACGCTTCACTTACTAGTTTTATTAACATTTGTTAAAGAACAAATAATTTAAAAGCTTAAATTGATATGTAAAAATTTATAGTTGGTTGTATGTTTTAACATACGCCGAGCCCACTATGCATAATTTAATATTTAAAACATTTCCTTTTTCTAATTTTTTTCAGTGATATTTACAATAAAATCACTTATAAATAGCGATACATACTACATTCAATTTCAAAATTAACAAAATGTCGAAGCAATGTTAAATTTAAAGATCAAAGAGTCAAAGTAATAAAGCGTTATAATTTGTTAATTGGCTAAGATTCTAATGTTTGAAATCTACCAATGGACGATCTGACCTTCCGAGTGATAACACTGTGATTGTTAGTGATATTCAATTTCTTGTTGCTTCCTGTACTTCAGTTGTTTTTAACTGGGCCCCTAGGTCTTGCAACGCTGTGGCTAAATTGCATGCCTTCCATCGATGTAACCATGACTGGTGGTATAATCCACCTTCTGTACTTAACTCTATCGTTTCCTACAACTGTAATGAAAGTTGGTTGCCTTCGAGCATTGTTCTGTCCCAAAAAAAAAAAAAATTTGAAATCTATTATTTCTTTTACTCAAAAAATAAAATTCTCTTATTTATGAAATATAATGTTATGGAGAAAACAATTATCATGACAGTTCAATACAAAGATGTTTCTAATGGGCCTAATCTGTCTGCACATACACAAATTAACAATTAAGACAACGTTGCATGCAATACATTCAAATTTGAATGAGCTGCCACAATGTCCATGTGTTCCAAGTATTTAAATTTGACATCAACTTATTAAAATAAACACATGTTATAGTAACTCGAAACCGAGAATTTCACAGTGCAAAGTGCCAATGATCATCAAATTACTCGGTACACATATTAGTACACAGAAAAAGAAAAGGGTTGGATTTGTGTGTGGAGCCTGATTTTACTTGTGGGGTTTTGAATGTCTCCTTTCTGCAGTTGGAGAGAGAATGTGGGTGTGGGTCACGTTTGTCGATCGAAACTTTGCCTGTCAAAGCCGCCACCAACTTGCATGTGAAGCCACTCGGGTGACGAACCACGCACGTACTCTCTTGGAGCTTGCGAATTATACGCTGTTCCCGAAGCGTCGTATGCTTGCTGAATATACTGAAATGAGAAATGGAAGTTGTAAGAATATTCCATGTTAGGCAACTATCCAATGAGTTTAAGATATTTGGTTGAGGGGTATAAATGGTTTTATGCTCTAGCATGTCCTATCCCGAACTAGAACTGTTGATAGTGCAAAAGTCCATCTCGTATCTTGTGTTGAAATTATTCAGTACTAAGGATGGACGGGTCTTTTTTTTAGTAGCAAGAAAAGAAACTCCGTCCTTTAGTTCTTTCTTATTCTCGTATTGACAATCCAGTCAGCTACACTATTGGCTTTCCTAAAAATATGAATTGCTCGAACTGGACACCGTTGTTTATTTTTCTTCGTATTCCTGGAATTAGGATCTTGACGCTCCAAGGGAAGAGGCTAAAATTTGGACTCAAAGCCCCTTAGTCAAAGGAACTCTTACATAATGTTAAGGAAGTAACAATCCCAAAAACTTAAGGGCATGTTTGATTTGGTTTTCTATTTACAATTTTTTTTTTATTTTAAAACCAAAAACAAAATTCTGGCAATGATTTTTTTTTCAAGTTCTATTTCCCTTTTACATTTTTTTCTAATTTGAGTGAAAACTAAAATAAGAAAAAACCAAATAAGAAAGAATTGATCTCAAAATTTATTTTAAATTCCCAAAAAACAAAACTATAAACACAAAACAACACCGCACAACCCCTAAGTAGAGGTGGCCAGTGGGCCAGGTCGCCCCAGAACCCGACCAGGCCCACCCCGTTTGGGCCAGGCCCCAGGTCTCCTCAGGGGTGAGGAAGGGCCACCTGAGGCCTGGGCCTGGGGCCTCCCAGCCCAATTTATGGCAATTTGGGGGATTAATTGGACATTTTAATTTACTTTATGGTTTATTTTGAATTTATATTGTTATAATTGTAATTTTTAAAAAGTTATAATACTCTAATTTTATATATCTTTAAAAAAGGGGGCCATCCAGGCCCGGGCTGGGCTCGCTGGGCTTGGACGAAACACAGGCCCGAACCCGGCCCAACTTGACCCGTGGCCACCTCTACCCCTAAGCTACTAGGGGTAAGGCTAAGGAATAATTTTATACTCACCGGTTCATAGCATAAACCAATGAGACAACAAAGCTTTTGACATAGTAAAAAAGCATCAACTCTTCTTTCCGGATTTTGAGAAAATCTAAACCTAGGATCTATGTGATGAAATATCCATATATTTCACCAGACTCAAAAGAATGCAATTCCATCATTTTTTTCGTACTAAAATAAGTTAATACCTTCCTGAGAACAATATATCAGCCAAAAAGGAGTAATGAGAATCAAACATCACTATGGTGGAGTTAAAAAGTGGTTAATTATAACATATTGGAAAATGATCCACTTAGGAATTGAACACAATCCATCATGTTAAAAAACAAATTGCCTAATCACCCATATTGTTATTGCTGTGACAAAATTGTTATTGTTGGATCAGTTCTAAAATTAACGAAATTATTCTTGTCCTCTAAAATTTATAAAATAGAATTATTCTGACAATAACAATCCTCAGGATTAAACCCAAGTCCCAAAGAGCAATTATTTGAAAATACAGGATAACAGAGCCATAACAGAACACCCATCATTTGTTTTGGTGGATTGAAAATTTGAACCTGCCCTAGACTATGCTGTCATTTTGTTAAGAGCTACAGTTGCACAAAATTTTGTTCCATTTGGAGGAACAGATAACATTTTCCATATGGAAAATATTTTGTCTCAAAAGATTTTTAACTAAAGATCATTTTTTCTTTAAATTTTGCTTTGTTTGATTTAAGAAATCAAATCATTATGCAATGTTTGATCTATTTAAATCCTCATTTGGACCGAAGGTGTAAGATTAGAATGGAAAAGGGATTTCCTCCCATGAAGGAAATTCTCATTCTCTCCCTTTGAGAGGAAATCATCTTCTCCTCCGAGGAAAGAAAAGATTCTCCTTTTATCCTATTATTGACTTTCACACTCAAAAAAAAATTATTGAAATAAGACGCAAAATGATCAGTCAGATATGGAAGAGGGAGTTATTCTTCGTACTTACATCTTTTGTTGGGTATCCTTCAATGGCAGGACTTATTCTTGCATTAACCGCTTCGAGTTTCATAGACAGGAACTGCAGAAATATTACCCAAGTTCAGCTTGATCTTAACGTGCATGTAACAACAAGGTAAAGAGCGAAGCACACCTCAACTTGACGTTGTAAAGATTGGATGTAATTTATAATTTCATCCAGCACCAGTGCTTTGCCAATAATCTGAATCAAAAGTCACGACAAAAATTTGTGTTCAAACTGGTTCCTTGGCATATATGTAGAACGAAAATAGTTTCAAGGAACCAACTATGCCATTAGCTTTGATGGGTAAAGTTCAGGAATGGTTTTATACTCTAACATGTCCCCTCACGCAAATATCCATAGGGCTTGAAGCGTTGGAGGATGCACAAATCCACTCACACCTTGTGTTAGAAATAAATTAATTCTTTAGAGTAGACGTTGTTGAGTTTCGAACTCATGATCTCTCGGTCAACAAGGCTCTAATTGAACTAATTGTCCTAAAATTTTAAGCTGATGCGTAAAGGTTCTAGAATGGCTTAATACTCTAACATACAAAGTTAAGATGGGTGGTGTAGCATCGAAGAATTAGGGATGTAAATTAGCTAAGTCAAGTTCAAGCTTGAAGTCTCAAGATTGGCCTGGTAACATTTTGCTTAGGCTCGAGCTCAAGATTTCTTACTAGCTCATTTGAGCTCAACTTAATTTTTGTCAAAGATATTTATTACACATTATATTTTGTTTTAAGTAGATGACCATATTGACCTTTATCGGTACACGCTTTTTATTATGTCACCAAGTTCCTAGATTTTGTTATGATCCTACGTGTGAGTCTAGTAAGAAATTCTACATCGGAGTGTAGGAGAGAAAGGATCCACATATAAGCCTAATGGGCTACTCCAACTAACGCCAATTGGTTTTAGGAAGAAATCTCGTATGGGCTTATATGTGGACCTCATATATGCCAACTCCGTGGACTTAGGACTGGAGGGATTTTACATATTCGAATTTATAGGGTCTCCAGTATATTTTTCACATATTTTCAAATGCAATTTTAGCAGGCTCTTGAACCATTAAGCACAAGCTTTATCAAACTTGGGCTGCGCCTAAGTTAAGGAATCAATGAGCCAAGCTTCTCGAGCTCAAACTCAAGCCTGCTCGTGAGCACCTCTAGTTTGCGGTGAGGGTTACAAGAGCATCTAATCTACTTTCAACTCGTTTCCGAACCACAGGCCAAAGGGATCCTTGATCAGTTTTTCACTACAGAATAGGTGCAGAAGAGGAAGCAACAGACCTTATTACAGCCAGGGACGAGATCCTGGAGAATCCTCATTCTCTCACTTATCTTTTCTCTTCTTGCCTGCCCAACAAAAGGGTTACAAACAACATTTACTGTGAATGGTTTACTTTTGACGGTAACACCATCTACATATTACATCTAGAACTACTGTCAAATAAACATTTAATAGATAGATCCATCAATCATCCTTCAAACATAATGAAAGGTAGAGAATTACACCGCACAACTTTGCAGAAAGGAAAATGCTTAAGGTAACCAAATCGAGTACCATCCCCACTTAGGATAAGTGGCTCCCCATTCATGGGGAATTTAAGGGGATTTACCCCCCCCCCCCCCCCCCCAAAAAAAAAAAAAAAAAACCCCAAGACCTTACCGATGTAAAAAGAACGTACAAAATCACGTGATTGAGAATGATTAGATCATAAAAAAAAGATTGAATAATTGGTAAGTTATAATCGTGATTTCTCAACGTGTATTGGATACCATATTTGGTATAACTTATGAGTACCGGTAGTGTCGTTCTTTTAGAAATTCAAGTCTCACCCTTTCTGCAAGGCTGTGGCTATCGGTAGCTTGGCCTCTTCTCGCTCGGACATGAATATAGTCCTTTAGCGGCTCAGGTGCCGGTTTACTGCTTTGTTCTGCCCCCTCTCCTGAACCCACTTCATCATCAGCTTTTGAATTGTGATTTTCATCCCTTGATCCTGATGCTTTGAGCCTTTTACTGTCTCGATCACTCTGCTTGGAGGAAAAATACAACACAAGTCTATAAGATTCTCAAATATCATTATACTTCCCTAATTTTCCTGACCAAAATAGAGCAAAAATCATTCCCATGATATTTCTTGGATGAAAATTGTGGTTCGAAATTATGAGTATTTTTGTCTAGTTGTGCTTTGACAGATCGCTTCCTCAGCTCACTAAGAATTCATCAATTCATAATATCTCGCATTCAAATTTCAGTTTTTTGAAACCTTTTCTTCTTCTTTCTTAAAGTATGAAACCATTTCTCGGTCTTCACATGACCGCTCAAGCTTTTGGAGCAGTTAATTACTTGATATGGCATCATAATCTATTTGACTAAGAGTGGGGTACCTAGAAATGGGAGTGGAATCAACTCACAGAAATGCCCGGTCAAAGAAGGTAATGGGTATTCGGATGAAGGGCATATTAGAGTATAAAATCATTTCAAAACTTTAATTCACCAACTTCAACTTTCAAGATAATTGGTTATTGGGAATGGATTTCTTCACCAAGCTTCAGTCAGAAAAGGATGTCAAGGAACCAAATTTCCCAAAAGTTTAACTAGATTGGTGAAACCCATGATTGGTTTCATACTCTAACATGCCCCTTCACGCAAATGCCCAGCGCGCTTGAAGCGTTGGATATTGCACAAGTCCACTTTATATCTTATGCTTAAATTATGTCAATAATGAAAGTGAAGGCTGTTGGGAATCAAATTTGTGACCTCTTGGTCAATAAGGCTATGATACCATGTTAAGGGACTACTTTCCCCGAAGCTTAAGCTAATGGGAGAATACCCGCAACTAGTTTTACAGTTAATAAAGAAAATATCAAAGCCGCAAAAATATCCAATAATTCTTCTAACACTGAGTCACTAAAATATCATCAACAATGCAGTCAATAACAGCCAAACAAATCAAAGCAATCAGAATCATTAAAAGCTTCATAATGGAACCAAAATTTATGATCATATTCAGCAACATTATAACAAAATAACAAGCAATAAAGATAAACCTAACAATAGTAACAGCAGAGAATAATTGATTGAAGCAATATCAATGATCATTTAATGAGCTACTCAATTTTAACTGTCATTCAATACTCTCGTAATAAAATACAGAACGAAAATTAAACTGAATCTAATATGTACGCATATTATTTATACAAGTAAAAAGTAATGCTAGTCACCATAACTATAGCAGAAACATAACATATAATAAATGGTAGGGTACAATTAATAATTTAAAAGTTAAAGTGACAAATTTAGTAAAATATAGAATATTGATAATTTATTTAGTTATAAGTATAGATTATTTTCAAGTATTATTTATTTTTTAATGAAAAATATAAATACATAATATAATACGTGTATTATTGGAATAACAGTAAGAAAATACGTATTTTACTCAAATTTTACAGAGATTCAATACCATGCCATTCGCAGAATCATCCTCCGGCGCCTCCCTCCTCCTCCTCGCCGCCACACCACCGCCACCGCTTCTAGAAACTTCTAGATTCGCATTGAACAATGCTGCGAACCTTCCACCACCACCGCTCGATTCTCCTCCGCTGCCACCATTGATCGGAAACCGCCAGATCTCCGCCAGATTAAACGACGCCGTATTCGCTCCCTCATTCATCAGAGTGGACGGATCCATCCAAATCCGAATCCAAATTCAATCCAAACAAACAATAATCATAATAATAATCCTCCTTAAACTTCAGTTCATCAAAATCGTCAGTTTCGAAGTTGAAATTGAATCTCAAACAATAATAATAATCATAATCCTTAAACTTCAGTTCATCAAAATCAGTACATTCGAAGTTGAAACTCAATCTTAAACGCAAATTAGCTTGACGAAAGAGAGTCACCAGTAACCGCCACTGAGCTCAACCGGGGGAGAGAGAGAGAGAGAGAGAGAGAGAGAGAGAGAGAGAGCGGTTTCTAGAGAGAGAAAGCGGTTTCGAGAGAGAGAGGCCTCGGGAGTAGTAAAGAAGTGACTTTTGAGTGAGGTATTCTCGGAGGGTCCAGCGGTTGAAGAAGATCGAATTTGAAGCCAGAGATATGGTCACGTGCTTCGCAGGTGTACGCTGCATCCTCACTTTATAGCCGTCCGATTAGGATATCCAGATCGACGATCAGGAGAGGTTGGAGCATGTAGAGGTTGACGAGCTGGCAGCATTTATTGTTTTCCTTCAAGTTGTGGACGTCTAGTGGAGCATGTACATCACGATTGATGATGTGATAAACTCACCACAAAAATGACTAATTTAGCAATATGATATAAAAGGAACATACTCATTATCTCAAAGGCTCTCGTCTACACAAGGTCTGGGGGAGCGAAAATACGCAGCTTTCTCCTTTCAGGGTGTTAACCTGAAGAGAGGTTGCTTTTCAATGCCCCCAACCTGAGGGTGAGAACTTCCCAGGAGGTCACCCATCCTGGTACTACTCTCGCTCAAGCACGCTTAACTTCGGAGTTCTAATGGGATCCGGTGACGGCGTGTTGGTGCCCTCTTTAATAATTTAGCACTATGATATCATTTTAAAAAATAATTATAAGTCTGGCATGTTAATAAAAAATTTTAATAAAATAATATACTTTATTGTATAATTTGTATGCATATTATTGGACCCTATTTTCATTATGACTAATTTATCAAATTGTCACAACTTATAAATTAGGAGTGTATAAAGCATACACGTCATTTGAAATAGAGTGCATGCATACTTTATGCAAATTTGATAAATGTCCCTATTACACAGGCGTGCAAGTTATGCACGCCATTTCAAATCGCATGTGTGGTCAAGTGTGCCATTTCGTAAAAAAAAATTTGACATACCAGATTTCTATTCTTTTTAAATGGTGTCATATTGCTACATTAGTCTACAAAAATAGGGTAAAGTTAGAATCAGAGTAAAACAAATTATTATCAGAATAATATTATAAGTTTAAGATAATTTTGTGACTCTTATTATTTGTAAACAATACTATTATTTTCATAATAATAATTTTTAGGATTATTTATATTTTACGACCTCGATGTTTTTAAAAATAATAAAAAGGATTCTGACCTTTTTTTAATTATTAAAAATGCTCCTAAATTTTTACGTATTAATAAAAAAGCCTCTTTCCAGCTTGATAATGTCATTTTTCATTATTGGAATTGATGTGGAAACTATTTTTTTTGTTAATGATGTAGTAAAATGATAAAAGTACCCTTCAATACTCTTATTATTACTATATAAGTACAAAATTTTGATATTTTATTTTATGTAAAAATTATCTGCTTTCACTTAATTTGTTTAAAAATATGATTATTGAAGAGTAACTTTAACATTTTATTGTAGTATTAATAAAAAATAGTTAATACTTTAACTCTGTTGATAAAAAATTACGTTATCATGCCAAATAATGGGCTTTTTATTAATACGACAAAATATTAGGGGCCTTTTTATTAGTACGATAAAAACTTATGGACCTTTTTATTAATTCTAAGCGGTCATGATCCTTTTTATTATTTTTAAAAAAGTCATGATATTAAATAAAAATAAACCTAATTTTTACCCTGATAATAACTATTCTCATTCAAAAAGGGTAAATTACATATTAGTACCCTCAGATTTAGTTTATTAAGTTTTTAATCCACAAACTTTATGAAATAATTTTTTAGTCCAAAAAGTAGCATGTATTAAATAAAATAGTCCAAACCGTAGTGTAACAGAATAAAAGTAGGGCCTTTTTTTACCTTTGCACCCAACTATTTGGACTATTTTATTAAATACGTGCAATTTTTTGGATTAAAGAATTATTTCACAAAGTTTGTACACTGAATAATTAATATATTAAATCTCAAAATACTACTACAACAATAACAGACCCAGTGCTTCAAGGGCTCCCGTATAAGCGGGATCTGGGAGGTGTAGATGTACGCAGCCTTATCCCTTCAGACTATAACCCTGCCAAGAGGCTGTTTCTGAAGACCCCTAGCCTCATAGGGTTTGCAATATAAGGATTTCCCAGGAGCTCACCCAACCTTGTACTACTCTCGCCCAAGCACGTTTAACTTCGGAGTTCTAATGGGATCCAGTTGCATTAGTACCTGGTAAATGAACCCTATTGATTATGATTATATAAAAGGAAAAAAAAGGAATATAACCAGTGCTATAAGGGCTCCCGCCTATGCAGGGTCTGGGGGGGCGGATGTACGCAACCTACCCCCTTCAGGATGTTAAACTGAAGAGAGGCTGTTTCCCAGTACCCTCAACCTGAGGGTGAGGACTTCCCAGGAGGTCACCCATCCTCAAATGCTAACTTCATTGCTTATGATTATATATTGACCTCAAATGCTAACTTCACAGCTCACCGTAAGGCCAAATGAAATGCGGTTAAGGAGTCTACATGTGAGTCCATTAGAATTCTACGTTAAAATTATGAGAGAAAATAGATCTATATATAAACTTAGTGGGTTACTCCATCTGATGTAGGATGAAACCCCACTTGAGTTTATATAGTCTTGTAAAATCTCACGTTAGAGTTGTGAAAAGAAAATAGATCAATATATAAAGCTTAGTTAGTTACTCCACCTAATGTCAGTATATAAATCTCAAAATACTAATATGTAATTTACCTAAAAAGAAAAACAAAAGGGTGTTTCTATGGTGTAGAATTTTTCTAAGATGTGTGTTAACACACAGTTTTTGTGTGTCGATACACAGCTCAAACAAATGTACAGAATTTAGTACCGTGCAAAAAAGTAGTTGATTTGATACTTATTAATCATTGGTTTTGATAATTAGTGTGGTCTACCATGAAAAAGGCACTTCACTAATGATAGTTACAAGTGTTTCCAAAATTAATTGTGACCTTGATGTTGATTGACATGCCACTGGATAATAACAACAATAATAACAGCTCAATGCCTTAAAAAGAATTCGTACAGCAGGATCCGAAAAGGTAAAATGTACCTATTCTTACCCCTATGAGGTGCTATTATATGAACCAAATTCAAAGTAGATTGAAAATTAAATCAAAACAATAAAATGCAGAAACTAAAGAGTAAGGTGTCAAGAAATCATCTGTCCCAAAAAGGTTAAGCTGATGGGTGAGCACCCGTGATTTATTTTATACTCTAACATGCCCCCTCACGCAAATGCCTGTTGGGTTTGAAACTTGGATATTACACAGGCTCACTTCATAACTTATGTTTAAATTATATTAATATTAAAAGTGGGGGTTGTTAGGATTCAAACTCGTGACCCTCTTAATTAACAAGGTCCAAGAATGATTTTATACTTTAACAATAAGGACTAAATTAAGATAATAAGAAAAGTATAGAAACATCTAATATAAATAACCCAATATTTTTTATTATAAAATATTTTTTTATTTAAAATAATATAATAAAACATACACTAAAATGCCATCCTGAAATAGTAATAATATAAATAAAAGTTGCCAAGTAGCCAATTCCCACGTGTTTTGCAAGGATCCGACCCGAATAAGGTATGAAATGATTTGTTGAAAGGGCTAGAATCCGGTTGTTTTGCTTACTTTTGGTAAGCCACATGACTCACACTTTACCCACAATGAGGGGCCCAAACGAGTTGAGTCGAGTCGAACACCTCCTCGTTCGAACTTGAGTCGATAAGCCTTATCGAGCTGAAGTTCGAGCCAAGCTTTTATCAAACTTTCAAACTTTAGTTTGTTCGAGTTCGGTTCATTGTACTTTTAGCATGCTCGATACTCGGCTCGTTAGCCTAATCGAGCCAATTTGAACTCGTTAACAATTCGAGTCAAGTCAAGTTCATTGTCTAGTCAAATCAAGCTCATAACCAAGTCGAGTCAGCTATTGAATCGAGTTGTTACTAGATTGAGCTATTCAAGCAATTATTAAGCCATTATAGAATCATTTTCGAGCTACTATTGAATGGTAACGGGACCTTAACAAGCTTTTCACAAGTTCTTATAATAAGTCCTTATTAAACTTTTCGTGAATATAATGAACCGACAATTCTTGTTCAACCTTGGCTTGTTAAGCTTATTGAGTTTTTTCAAAGAACTCGGCTTAATAAGTTTTTATGCTCTCATAAAAAATACAAGAGAGCCATAATGAAATTTGAACACGACTAGTGTATTGAACATTCATGTAAATCTTGTATGATATTTGTACTTTTTCGTTATCTTTTTATAATTTGTGATACTATTTTCTCGACATAGAATAGCTCGGGAAACTTTTGACAATCGGTGCACCGCTCCAATCCCACATCATAGGTCTAGTAAAAGACTTCTTACTCTCATAAGTTATATTCCAGTAATGTTGGGTTGGGTCATAATCGGGTCTTGCCTAAGTAAATTTTTTAATACTGTTCCTTCCTTTTTTTTTTTTGTAGGTTGAAAGCTTTTTGGAAATAATCTTCCTTCAAAATAGCACCTGTAGGCAGAGGTGGCCATGGGCCAGGCTGAGCCCCCCTCCCCCCAATTGTTCTTTTAAACAATATATAAAATTAAAAAAATACAAAGTTATTTTGTACAAAAATTATTATAATTCATTGATAAATAATATAAGATACAAATACAATCCATCACAATCATTAATAATGCTAAATATATATAATAAAATAAAATATATAATAAATAATGGTAAAACAATCATACTATTTAAAAGTACAAATATATTTATTAAAAAATACAAACAAGATATATACGTACAACAATAAGAAAGAGCCGTTAGGGGGTCCAGGCCTAGGCCCACTGGCCACCTCTACCTATAGGATAAGGCTACGTACGTCCTACTTCTCGGACCCTGTCTTGGCTGGAACCTCTGTAAGACACTGAATTATTGTTACTGTATTTATTTTATTTTTATTTTTTTTTCAAAAAATGACTATTGTGACCAAATTGGGACAATTGATGGCCAACTTTACATTACATTTTTTTTTTAATAATGGTAAAGACAAGAAAGAGGCTTTAACGTCCGCGCCTCATCGCCGGATATCCTGAAGCCTTAGCACTAGAGATGAGAAGGAGGGAAGCGGATGGCTCCACGAAATTCAGCTGGAACCCTGTACTCCCCAAACCTTCGCTAGCCATGAAGTCTGCAGATCTATTCGCCTCGCGGAATACATGAGAGAACTTAAGATTTCTAAACTTTCCCACGAGAGCTCTGATTTCATTTCTGATGGTTCTGATATCATTTGGGCATGAATACTCTTCCTTAAAAGTTTTAAAGACGACTTCATTGTCTCCTTCAATTATTACACGATCGGCTCCAAGGGATATGGCCTCCTACATGCCATCACGAGCAGTAGACGCCTCGGCCACAGTGACTGGAGCATTACCCAGCTTTCTAGTACCGCTACGAAGGA
The DNA here is from genome assembly GCA_018398585.1 of Simmondsia chinensis. Lineage (NCBI taxonomy): Eukaryota > Viridiplantae > Streptophyta > Magnoliopsida > Caryophyllales > Simmondsiaceae > Simmondsia > Simmondsia chinensis. The sequence continues at coordinate 30,051,776 of JAGTTD010000016.1, read as the reverse complement.
TCTTACCACTGGCATCTCTGATGACAAAACCTGACGCTGCCAACGTTCCCCTTTTTGCACCATCGAAGTTGATCTTTATCCACCCTGGATCCGGAGGGGACCAGCTAACCCAACGATTTCTTTTTCCAGCACTAGCCCTATTACGGTTGCGATCGGCATCATAACAATCAACCTTGGATCTACACTGCCATTCCAAATCCATTGTTCTAGCTCGATTAAGGGTCTGAGTGGCAAGAGGTTTTTCCTTTCTGAATATCGCGGAGTTTCTATCCTTTTAGATCTGCCAACACATAATCACGAATTTATCTATGTCCTTACTTTTCCTTTTTGCTCTGATCTCGTTCCTTATATCCCCTCGGGTTGGACGGAGAGGAATCCACCTGGAGACTGCAGCTGAGTTCCAGACTCGTTTTGTTCGAGGGCAACTGAGAAACAAGTGGGAAGCGTCTTCAACTTTACATTACATAAATTCTTATAAAGTTAGGCATATAAAAACATATTAAAAGTTTGCTACCTATTTACTTAGAATAGATATTATATGAATCATAAATAAATAAATATATACAGCTCATAAAGTTTTATAGTGTTTGATGTGATTAATTTTTATCTGCTTTTTGTCAATTCCCATCCATGGTTTCTTTAATTAGGTATCGGAAAAATCAGATTACGAGACTTTTCTTTCTTGGAAGATTTTATCACCCAATTTCTAATCAAAATTCTAAATTAAATCTAAATTTTATTAGGAATTGAGCGATAGAGTCTTTTAAAAATTTACTTAGGTGACCAACTTATCTATTTTTACTCACTTGGGTGTTGGATCGGTTGTTTGTATTAGCATATAGGTAGCCCCTCAGCTCATCCGAGGGACAAGTCACAGAAGATGTATTGATCATACTTGGGCCTGTTTGGCTAGGGTTCTACAACCAAAAAAGATCCAGTGTCTCAAAAAGGCTCCCGTCAAGGTAAGGTCTGGGATAGGTGAAATATACACAGCCTTATCCCTATAAGGTAGAGGTTGTTTCAGAAGCCGGTCAAGATTTCTTTATGGAAAAAAGTGTATTTCAATAAAAATACCTGTTCCAAAGGGTGTTTAGTTTAGAAAGAAAAGTACTTTTGTGTATTTATGCACAAAAAAGAAAAAAAAAAACGTTGTTTCTCTTTGAAAATAGAAATAGAAGCAAAACCTGAACTTTTTTCAGACAAAGATACCCGTCCACAAAAAAAATATTTCTCAATTAACAGTTTATTTTGCAACTTGCCCAAAGAGATCCATTTCCAATATGTCAATTATCATATTGAATTAGGATCACTTTCTTAGCTCATTTTATGATCATTTATCTAGAATTTGAATTAATAAAACCTAACTAAATCCCTGTATGGTTCGAAGACAGTAAACGCGAAAAGTAAAAATTTATGAAAAGTATGAATTTGGGCTCTTATTTGTTGCCAAGAAGTAGAAATTGATTAGCAATTTCCAATTCCTTTAAAACGCAAGAAATAACTTATCTAGCCCCCCCTAAGCAAGTTCTAATTCATTTGTTTTTAACTAACCTCTCCAAAGAAGTTCTATTTCTCATCCTGGCAATTAAACATTTTCTACCTATTTCTCGGGAAGTTAACACAAGATAATTCTCAAAAAATTACAGCTTTCAGTAGAAATTTAATTCATATGTCAATCGAACAAGGCCTAAAAGTGGATCTATTATCACATTTACATGTCAAAATCAAGGGTGAGTTCATCATAGAAAATAAAGCATGTGACAAATACCTAAAATTGTGGCATTTTTACTTTGACATCAAAGTGATTATCAAGTAGTAGAATTATTACATGTGATGTATTACTTCAAAGAGTATTATGTCCAATGCAATAAAGTTCTATGTTTGGTCTAAAATGCTATTTTCCCTTATTTCCTTTTATGACTACTGTGTGCTCGTGCAGTTACGTTTACAACAACAACAATCCCAGTGCCTCAAGGGCTCCCGCTTGCGCAGGGTCGGGAGGGGGAAGGGTAGGATGTACACAGCCTTACCCCATTAGGGTGAGACCCTGACGAGAGGTTGTTTCCGAGGAGCCCCAACCTGATAGATAGATGATAGTTCTGAAGAGCCTGTAAGGCGAGCATGTAAAACATAGTATAGATATCACGCTAAGCAAGTATGTATATAAGCAAGTAAACAAATAAACAAGGAAGCATATAAGCTTATAATCATATAATCAAGCAAACATGTAAACATGTGAACATGGGAGCATAGCAACAAGAGCCAAACGTAAAGGCAACAAGCAAGCATCTATGGGGTGTAAGCGAGCCGAGCCGAGCACCCCCTTGTTCGAACTCGAGTTCGATAAGGCTTATCGAGCTCGAGTTCGAGCCGAGCTCTTATCGAACATTTCTAACCCTTGTTCGAACTCGGTTCGATAAGAATACAGTGTGTTCAATACTCGGCTCGGCTCGTTAGGCTTATCGAGCCGAGTCGAGCTCGTTATCGAGTCGACTCGTGTTTAAAACCGAGCCAAGCTTGCAATCAAGTCGAGCTCATTAACGAGCCGAGCTTTTTAAGTTATTATCGAACCATTTTTGAGCTAATACCAGCTGTTATCGAGCTCATAACGAGCCTTTAATGAGCTGATATCGAGCTCTTATCGAGCACTTATCAAACTGTTCGTGAACATTAGCGAGCCGAGCACCCCCTTGTTCGAACTCGGCTCGTTAAGCTTATCGAGCCTGCTCGAACTCGGTTTGATAAGCTATCAAGCCCTCCTAATGAACATGAACGAGCCCTAATCAATTTCGAACACGAGTAGTTCATTGAACGCTCTATTCGTTTACACCCATGGGAAAGATCTTACATGCCACACAATGCAAACATAAAGAGAGAATATAGTGTATATAAAGTATATAGAGAGAGAGAGGGAGAGAAAGAGAAGGTAGAGAGAGAGAGAGAGGTTTATATGGTAACTCGAGGCTTTAAGTGTCGGTATAGTGGTAACTGTTTTATCTTAATTTGAGAGTAGTCTGGGTTCTAACTTTGATGAATTCCAGCGGTACGCTCAAGTCATGTGTGCGTGGCACTACGGTTGTGGAAGTCCTTTGAGTTTGATATCCGACAGGTTACTGGGTCTGGGCTCGAGCCTTGACATCATTAGAGTATGTGGTGTAGGCCTAATTCAGATTGAGCTCATCTTCAGAATTCTAGTGATTTTTTCTCGCTTTATCATGAACCTTCAGATCGGCTTTCAACCGAGTCCTAGTCTTACTAGGACTTCAACTGGTAGTTCATAAAGGACATCAACCACGAAGGGTAGCGACCTAGAGAAGGACGATGACAAGAAGATGACCGTTGGTGGAACTGCCATCTGCTCATACAAACGAAAACAAACTGTTTGAAAAAGTCGCAGAGGAAGACAGGAGTCTGCCAGAGTTGAAACAAATACAACATCTCCCTCCCTCTCCATTAGCTATCGCTGCGCCCAGAGAAAGGGTGAGGTTCATTATATAATTAATGTTTACATTGTTACGTAAATGACATAGTTTTATTCATTAAATTTACGTTCACCATATCTATTGATGAATGAATAGAAAACGACATCAAACAGACCCGTATCGAAAAATAAATGAGATCCACTTTGTACAATCACCGACTATATATGTAAGTGGTTAGAACAAAATTACACATGCTCAAGACGGCAACACCCACCTAATAGTCATCAGATGTAGAATTTCCGTTACGCACATTGTTCTACGTTACTGTCGGTCCTCTGCTTGTCTCAATGGTTGAGGTGACAGTTGGCCAACTCCGAGACGCGGGTTCGAATCTGACATCCCCTTCCCCCAATGCTTTACCGATGTGGAAAGAAAAAACATTGCTCCCGTGTACAATCTTCGAATCAGTCTCAATCAGAGCAACTCAATTAGGGCACAACACTACTTGGATTTTGAATATGCAATCACATATTGGTATGAATCCATTATATGATAATCAAGGTGTTTGTATCAGCTTCTCAGATTCTATGCACCACCCGCTTAAAAACTTCCGAATTCAGTTACGCTCTATCTAGTTCGTCAAGCCTCTCTTTTTTACGAAAAAAATACTTCTTTTGGATTTTAAAGATATTTGGCTTGAAAAGAAACTTTAAAATGGAAAGACATCTTGCTTTCCGGCTTTTAAGCCGAAGCCAGAAAATATTCCTTCTCCTCAGCAGAAGTACAAGCAAACTAAAAGTTTTCCGGACAAAAATGCCCCTACTTACAACATTTTAAATATGTTTTTCGAAAAGGTACTTTTTAAAGAACAGTTTTTTCACAACTTGGTCAAATAGGCTCTAAGTTAAGGCTCGTATGCCTAACAAGTAATACTAAAAAATTGCTTCCACTCAACAATCAGGTTCAAACCCGCAACGTAACACTTCATGAAACACCAGACCCATGCATCGAGCCAGCTCTTGAGGATCGGCATGAACCCATTACCGCTAATTTCACCCACATCCGAACCAAAGTTGAGGCTGTAGGACAGGAGTCATATTTGATTCACCTCTCTCTCAATCCCGCTTACTTATCAAAAACACGAAACGAGTCTCAGCCACCGTGCTTCCTTTTTCGGTTGCTCTTGCTACTAAAAGGAAAGGATGAAACCGCATACCTTGAATTGGCAAGGTCCTTAGGCACAACTGCACCAGATGACTTGAGCACATCAATGAGTTGTGGGAACATTCTCTTGTTCTCCTCATTCACGAAGACGATCGCGTTACCCTCGTCTCCTAATCTCGATGCCCGTCCTATCAAATGCACGTACTCCTTGATCGAGTTCGGCATATCAAACAATATAACCTGTCTGACCTGGATTAGATCCACCCCACGTCCCAATAGCCCAGTAGCGATAAGTACTGAGACTTCACCTGTCAGAAATGAACCCATTATGTCTCTTCGATCCTTCATCGACTTTTCCCCATGAATGGACCGAGCTTTGATACCAGTGGCAACAATGACCGCCTCAGCCAAGAGGTCAGCACCGAGCCTCGAACCCACGAAAACCACCACTGGTGGCTTAAAATGATGACTACTTGTTAGTATCTCAAATAGCTTCTGCTTCTTTTGTTTAGTCTCCACCCAGATCGCCAGTTGCTTCACAGTCCGGTTGGGAGTGTTTGGGATTCCGATAGAGATGAAAGTTATATTCTTGCACATCGAGCTTGCAGTTCTCTTGACTTCCGAGCCAACGGTTGCAGAGAACATCAAGATTTGTGGACGGGAAAGAGCTTGGAAAACCTGTTGATGTAGCACAGAAGATGTTTAATAATTATAGCAGACATTATATTTTATTAGATTTCATTAGATTATTTGATTGGATTATGATAGAACATATCTTTCAAGTCATTATCTTTATTTTAATTAATAGAATAATTTAGCTCTTTTCATTTTAGTTTCCTAGTTAATTGAAGACCATATTTTTGCTTTTTTATTTTCAGCTCTTTCCTAGTTTGACTAAAAACTAAAAACAGAGAAACAAAAACCCGAAAAAACTATTTCCAAAACCTGATTTTTAGTTTCCCAAAAGCTAAAAACTGCAAACAAAAAAGATACCAAACAAGCCCTTAGTATTTATCTCCTTTGCTATCCAATAGGGATTTGTTCTGTTTATAAATATAGCTAGTAATCATTATTTTAAGTCTTGGAGAAATATTATTAAGCTTTGATTTTGAGTAACAAGTGGTGTTACATCACCTGCATCACTTGATCTCGAAATCCCCTTTGAAGCATGGCATCGACTTCATCAAGAACAAAGACGGAGACCTCATCTAGCTCGATATCATGCTTAGTTAAAAGATCAACGAGCCTACCCGGTGTGCCAACGATCAGTTCAACACCGCTCTGAATCCGGTAAACCTGACCAGCCATGGCGTCACCACCAACCACCAGCGCCGTCTTAAACGGGAGCCCCTTCCCTAGCACCTTAGCTTCCTCTTCAACTTGTACACATAGCTCTCTAGTTGGCGTCATAACAATCGCTATTGGGTTCTTCTTGACCCTAGAATGTTCAAGAGAAACTTGTACAGAACGAGAGATTATCGGGATCAAATACGAAGCAGTTTTCCCTGAACCCGTTTCTGCAGAAACGAGGAGACTTTTACCTGCCAAACCGGCTGGGATTGCTTGCATTTGAACTGGCGTTGGCAGTTCGAATCCCAAAGACTCCATATTTTCAATGAGCTTCGAGGGAAGATCACAGCTAGAAAATGATAAAACGGGAGGAGGAACTGGGGCTCCCTTTACGCAAATATCGAGTCTTTTTCTTAGTAACTCGGCCTTTTGGAAGCTCGACTCATTCTCATGATCTTTCACATAGAAGCACTCGTCAGTGGTGGGTAATCGCGTATGGGAAGCGAGAGAAGAAGGCAAGCGTGACTTAGCAAGCTTCTGAAGAAGAGAATTCTTGCATTCCAAGCTGCATATATCGTCATCGGTCTCATCACAGATATACTCCCCATAGCGAGCACAGATCACACATCGAGGCTCCCCAGGCAGAGCTTCTCTCTGATCCCAGCATCTCACCTTCACTTCATCTGCAACAACAAGACAAGCAACTTGAGGTATTCTAAAAGTAGCAAACAAAGGACTTGTTTAATATCATTTTTTGTTGCAGTTTTTAGCGATATAGAAAGTTAGAAACTAACAAATCATATTTTGGAAAAAGTTCTATTTTCTGGTTTTGGTTTCTTGTTTTCAATTTTTTCCTAATTAGAGTGAAAACTAAACACAAAAAACCAAAATCAGAAAAATATTTTTAGAATCTGACTTTAGTTTCTAAAGAAGCAAAAAATGTAAATAGAAAACGACACCAAACACACCCTAAATAAGCTCAAAAAACTCATATATCTCCTACTCAAAATTAGAGAACGCTCATTTAAAATTATCTTGAGGTTAGGTTTTAAGTTCGAATACCTTGATGTTTTATAATGTTTTCAAGATAACCACTATTATTTGAAGTGCTTTTGTGTCCTGCATACCCTCGTCACCATGCCACCAAACCATGTATAGCAACTGAGTGTTATTTGAAGTGTTCTAAAGATATTCATTACTATTTGAAGTGTCTTATAATGTTTTCTTTTCCACATAACTAACCCTCTTTTTTCAAAATAAATGTTACCTTTTCTAGTTTACATCATCCAAAAATAAATGTCATTGACCTTTATTTTTCGTCACTAGCACTAGTTTGACATATTTGCTTCTTTCTATCGTATAACTGTCAAATGAACAGAAAACATGCAGGCAGTATATTAGAAAAAGAATTCGTCAACGGATTTCTTGATTTTGTGTGGTTCAAAAGGTGAAAATTATTTTAGGACAGACGGAACATGTATGAAAAGATGTTCACGAGCAAATGAAATCACAAGAAATCAAGCATGAGCACCTGCGATGTCTTCGTCATTTCTCGCTGTTTGCGGACTTTTGGATTGATGATCAAAGCTGGCTACCTCCATTGCAAGAAACACCAGTGCACACACTGGGATGACCCAGTTCAACTGCCTCAATGATCTTTTGAAGATTCATTCAACTTCACAATTTGGTCCTTATCCTTGAAACCTATGAACCGAAGCCATCTCAGTTCCGAGAACGCGAATGGGATGAGCAAAGGGTAGAGAAAGGAATCAAAAATTTGAGTAGGGTTTAAAAGAGCTGACAAAAATGAGACCTCCAGAGCACCACCTGGCTCATCACGAAGAAAAGCCCAGCTCGAGCTTCTTAGGTTCTAGGCTCGGCTTGCCAACTTTCTGCTCCACACCAGCTTAGCTCAAAGCTCCTTGAGCCTAGAGCTGTTGAGCTTGAAAATCGGCTGTGGTCCTTGGAGTGTAAACCTAGCTCGATGAGCTCCAAAATCCTAAGTAAGCATGCCTCCGATTGAGGCTCAGTCTACGCTTGTTTAGGCTCAAGATCAACTAATTTAGATTGTAAGTTGGCTCGATGAGCAATATCTAGTCTCATAATTTAGTCTAAGATTCGCTCATTTAGGCTTGCGAGTTGCAAGCTTGAGCTTTTTCAGGCTTGACTTCTTTAGCTAAACGAGTCAGCATGAGCTCGAAAAGAAGCCCGAGCCTTTTGAGCTAAATAGTGGCCAGCTCACATGCCCATTTACACATCTTCACCCAATGGGAAGACCAGAGAAAAAGGTACTCCGTCTCAAACCTAATGAAATCTGAATATGAAGTCATAGATTATATGAAAGTTTCCAACAAATCATCTGAATTGATACGATCTAAATGAAAAATAAATTGAAGTTAAAATAAAATAGTAAAATACGAAATTAAAGAGATAAAGAAAAGGAATAGACAGAACATTTGATTTTCATTACTTGCTTTGTAATATGATAGCTACCTCTATTTATAGAGTTTGTCCACGCTGGGCACATTCTACTTCCTATCTGGCTGCCCCAGTACTCTAAGGCCATATACCTATGTTGGGTATGTATCTAGAATGCTAGATCTCTAATCAACCGCAATTCATCTTTCATGACCCACAAAAGAAAAAGGCAAGTGTCAAGGAACCAACTTTCCCAAAAGCTTAAGCTGATGGGCTAAGGCCCATAAATGGTTTTGCGAATGCCATTTGGCTTGAAGTGTGGAAAATGCACAGCCCCTCCCATACCTTGTGCTAGTGGGATTCAAACTCGTGATCTCTCAGTTAACCAAGCTCTGATACCACGTTAAAGAACCATCCCAAAAGCTTAAGCAGATGGGATAAAGCCCATAAACGATTTTCTACTTTAACAATGTCTCCTCACACAAATGCCCCATTTAGCTTGAAGCATGGATAACGCATGGGTCCTCCCACACCTTGTGCTTGAAATATAATAATACTTAAAGTTGGGGCTATTAGGATTCAAACTCGCAATCTCAATCAACAAAGCTCTGATACCATGTCAAGGAACTAACTATCCCAAAAGCTTAAGTTGATGGATTAAGACCCATGAATGGCTTTACACTTCAAAACCCCTAACTTTTTCCAATTCTTTCAACGAATCGTATGTGACATAATTTGGAGTATAGCATAGAGACACAAACATAAAGATGACAATTATCTCGAGAAAGGGATCAATGGCGCTGAAATTACATGCCAATTTCTACTTCGACTATACTCGATTGAAACACAAAAAAGAGTCGAATTGGGAGGCAAACAGCAATTGAATGCATAATTAAGTTGAGGATTTTAGGGTTTCGATTCACATACCTCTCTTAATTTTGTACTGTTAGTAAAAATCCTTGAATTCCTTGATCTTTGGTGCGCTGCTGAATGTTGCATAAGAGAAACCCTAATAAATTAAAGAGGGAAAGAAGAGTTGCTTAATCCCTTAGTTATATTTTTAATTTATAAATTTTGTAAAATAATTTTATATCCCAAAAAGTATATATGTTTAATGAGATAGTTCAAATAACGGTGTAAAATAATATAAAACTTATCGTTATTTATTGATAAATTCACCATTCTCTCGTTATTCTCTTCATCTCATACATTAAACGCAATTTTGTAACATTGTTGATGAAGATGAGTTTTAGATTATAAATCTATTTTATTCCCTTATGCATCGCTTTTTTGACTATTTTAATTAAATATATGTAATTTTTTTTATTAAAAATTAATAAAACAAACTTTATGGTACTGATACGCAATTTACCCTATTTTACAAAGTAAAGTCCAATGGAATTTGCATAAGGGTACAACCCTCCCCCAAAGTCATAAATCTCCTCACCTCTGACGAAGGCAGGAGCTTATCTCTTCTATCGACTGCGAGCCCGTGGCATCTTTGGGTGTGATCGTGGAAGCTTTGGCAATTCGTGCGGCTTGCTCCTTGGCCCTCTTGTCGATGGGCCTCCGTTGTCATTGAGTCCGATAGCGAGGATATTATCTCTTTTTTCAATGGCGAGTTCGTGGCGTCTTTGGATGCGGTCACTATTGTTAGGGATATTCTTTGTTTTGCCTTGTCCTTTGTTTCCTTGGTTTTTTGTTGGGCCTCTCAAAATTGTAATAGGGCTGCCTATTTTGTCGCTAAAATGCATGAGTCTATGTCATGTGATTGTGAGTGTTGGTGGTCCCCTCCACTTGTCCCGCCGATTCTCTTTCTATGAATTCTTAGCCCTCGGGCGCGTTGGGTACCCACAAAAAAAAAATGTTAAGACAGGATTCGTTCTTGGGTCTCGACTACCAGCACTGTAGATCAGTTGGGTTTGCTTACTTTCAATAGTCATATAAGCTTGCTAAAATTACTTTCTTACCCTTCTGTTATTTAAATAGTTCATAATATGTGTAAGTTTACCAAAGAGGGTGCCAACACGACGTCACCGGATCCTATTAGAACTCCGAAGTTAAACGTGTTTGGGTGAGAGTAGTACCAGGATGGGTGACCTCCTGGGAAGTCCTCACCCTCAAGTTGGGGGCACTAGGAAACAACCTCTCTTCAGGTTAACACCCTGAAGGGGGAAGGCTGCGTACATCCGCCTCCCCCAGACCTTGCGTAGGCGGGAGCCCTTGAGGCACTGGGTATGTTCCTTTATAATATGTGTAAGTTTAGAGTTCATTTACTAGGCATTAAGGCACCGGATCCCATTAGAACTCCGAAGTTAAGCGTGCTTTGGCGATAGTAGTATCAGGATGGGTGACCTCTTGGAAAGTCCTCCTGTTACAAACCCTATAAGGTTGGGGGTCCTTGAAAACAGCCTCTCGACAGGGTTACACCCTTAAGGGGTAAGGCTACGTACATCCACCCCTCCAATACCTCGCTTACGTGGGAACCCTTGAGGCACTAGGTATGTTGTTGTTATTGTATAATATATGTACGTTTGTTTAATATTTTTATAGATAAGGAAAATAATAAGCGTGCTATCAATAGATAATTTATTCTAATACATCGATGCTAACAGTTATCTCTAAGCATAACGATGAGCAAACTTCAACTCTTCCATTGCCATGCAGATGATGTAATGTTTCGAACAAATAATCAGTGACTTAATTTCCTTATCTAAAGACATGAGTAACTTGTACTTGTCCTATCGTTATCGATCAATTTAGACATTCGTACGACCTCTTTCCTTTACGCTTTGATCGTCCCTAAAATGTCACTCTTAATTTTAATTGAGTCAAACACATAACGATGCACTTTTCGATAGTAAGTTTGTTAATGAGCTTAACTCAACTCAAGTAAGTGGAGCAGAGCAAGTATCGAGGGCCTTTTCATATCGATACCTATCACCCAAATCTAAACATTCACTCGTCATCTTGCCTAATCATACTCATTGGGTACAGTCTGGCATATGCTCATACTCGTTCTGTTAATTATTCATGCTTATTCAACATGTCTTCATTACACAACTTAAAATACAAATTGTCTACTCACGTAAAGAAAATAATAATTTACTGTTGAAATAGAGTATAAATATTGTCCATACATATAATATGCTAACTTCAATTCTAGCAATCAGTATAATTGTTCCGCCAACTGATTAGTAGTTTGCTGACCTCGTTCATTTGCATTTGTTAGGGCATTTGAAAAATGTTATATGCATGTAATTTATGTATCCAACTTGAATACCCGATAAAATAATAACACGCAATCAAACTATAAAAATAATATTAAATAATTACTGAATGTTTATATTACGGAGGCCAGATAAACAATCTTCATAAAAGGAGAAAAAATAACAATAATGATTTTGGAACATAAGCATATGTTGAAGATGAAATTTAGAACTTAAACATCAGCGTGATGAGTAGCTTCCATACAAAGCTGTTAGTTTTGGCAAGTCTATACTTTATCCCACATCGATAACTTAGCTAAAGGTGTAGCGAGAGAGGCACTATAAAAGGAAGCAAGAAGCAAGGGGCTAACATACTTACCTGGGCGGGGTCAATGGGTGATCAAGAAGGCCCATGGCCTAGGTTGGTGGCATCCATTGCACATTGGAAGCGCACTTGCCTAACATCTCCCCTTTGTGGGAGAGTGTACGTCATAATTTGTGGTTGTGGGGGCCTGCGTTCGCGCGGCCCCTTTCCATTGCAGTTTAATTCCTTTAGTTAAGGTAAGATTTACGCTTGAATATTGCCTTTACTATTATTATTATTTTGTAAATATGTTGTAAATACTAAATATTATCAATGATGATGACAATTATCTGGTGCCTCAAAGAGGCTTTCCAGACAAAGTCGAGTCTAGGAAGGTAAAATATACACAACTTTACTCTTACAGGTTGTATGGAGGCTGTTTTCATCCGTGAAATAAAAGCGCAAATAGACAAACACGCATTACCCAAGTCAAATAAAAGCATTAACAATAGCAAACATGTAAGCATGGGGGATTGTCGACTGCCATCAATTTGCTTATCTCTCCTAGCAATTGGGCTAGCCACACATACTTATATATTAAATATTATAATTTTTTCTTTTTCAATTATACTACTCTTAATGTATTTTTATGGGCATTTCCTTTTTTGACAGTGCAACAACAACATGCCCAGTGTCCCAAGAGTTCCCTCCTAAGCAGGGTCTGGGAGGGGCGGATGTATGCAGCCTTTCCCCTTCATGTTATTACCCTGAAAAGAGACTGTTTCCAAGTGCCCCCAATATGAGGGGTGAGGACTTCCCTGGAGGTCACCCATCCCGGTACTGCTCTCGTCCAAGCACGCTTAACTTCGTAGTTCTAATAGGATTCGATGACATTGTGTTGGCACCCTCTTTTTTGACAATGATAGATATAATTATGGGAAGTTGTTATTACAGGAGTAAAAATTATTACTGTCAGATGATGTGAGTCTCAAACAACGAGAGATATAAATTATCTTAAAAACTATAATCTTCCTTCGACAATAACAATTTTGTACTGACAATAATATTTACCCGTAATGATACAGTATATTTGCAACCCATAATGCACAAGCCCCAACTAACAATTATACGCACTCAAATAGCCCAATTTGACTCGAGATCCCACATCGCGCTTTTACATAGCAGGTTCGCACGGACACTGGTATATAAACCACGAGGAGTACTATTCATAAGGCACGCAGCCATGCAGCAAGCACAGAGCGAACTATTCTTTCGCCTTTTACTAAAGAATACCGTGTGTTTGTTGCTTTTAAATGGCATACGTTAATTTTTGGAGGAGGCTCTCCGTGCAGTAGAGCTTCTCACTAATTCAAGTACTTTAGCTATATTTGGCAAGTAATATTTTATTGTATTTAGTATTTTGATTAGTAAAGGAACATACCGAGTTAGGGTTTGGGCGGGATGAATGTGAGAAACTTTCTTTTTTTTGGGTGTTAACTTAAAGGGAGGCTGTTTTTAGTGCACAAAACTTGAGGGTGAGGGCTTTTCAAATGGTCACCTATCTTGATACTACTCTCACCTAAGCACGCTTAACTTCGTCGGAGTTCTAATGGGATCCGGTGACGGCGTATTGGTGTCTTCTTTGGTAGTATTTTGATTAGTATTATTCGGTAAAAATTTAATATTAGTGTTTTTTATAGCGTTTAGTTTTTAGGAAGAAGGTTTTTAAAAGTTAAACAATTTAACTTTTGAAATACTATGTAATTAAATTTTATTTATTATTTTATAATAATTTATCAACTTTAATATGTAATGTTATCAAATATATTACCCATTAGCTAATGGTCTTAGTGCTTAGCTCTAATTGAATTAAGGTGTTAATAGTGTCTCAAAAGGAAATCATAAGTAGATTACACAAGAGTTGTTTGTAGTTGCAAATTGAATTGCACTTCTATCTGATCTCACTTTATATGGTTTGGTTTAATAGAATCACGGGTAAGTGTACACGGAAAGAAAGTGTTTTCCGTTAAACTGAATGGAGCCTTAATGCTGCCTTTTCTCTTATCTCGGGCCCCTCATTTTTCTCGGGAATTAAAGTAGCTTGCACGCACGGTGGTTTTTTTTCTATCTTAACATATCTTGGACCTCCAACAGCGAAACCACAAGGAAGGGATGAAACCACTGGCTTTTTGGCTGGGACGTCGTCTGATCTTTCTCGGTGTGGTGAACATATGCTTGATTTGACACTTCATTGCAGCATTGTTGTGGCTAGGGGTGTTCAAAAAAATTTATAACGGAAATACCAAATTGTAATTTTAAAATACCGATCCGAAAATACGGTTAATCATACTGAATTTTTGGTTCGGTTAACCGGATCGAAAAAATTTGAGGTATTTTGGGACGATAACGGTTTGTGATTTTGTCCATTTTGGTTAACCGATTTACGAAAATAATATATATTATGTATATATTTTCACATGTTCATAATATTATATTGTTTACTAAGTATATTTTTCTACCATATAAATGACTCTTTTATAATAAATGATTAACTTTATCTTTTTTCCTAGTTTATCTCCTATCATGGAGTATTCGTGCTTTATTATTATATCCCAAATACTAATTAAGCACTACGTTGCTACAATTTAGTGCTACTCGCTTGCTCACATATTGGTTAAAATAAGATATTATACATTTAATTTTTTAAAATTGTATTATAAGCTCATAATTTGTTGAATATTCTCTTGTTTAATATATTTTTTGGACATTTACAAACTATTAAGGGGATAGATCGTATAACATAAAAGAGGTGTTGTATTACTTTTCTAGTTACAGGTTAACTAACATAACAGAACCGAGTTACTGAATTACCGAAAGTCGATTAACCGGTCTTTTCGATTATGGTAACGGTTAGAAATATTTGAGTATTTTCCCTACGGTTAAATATGCTTCTATCACGTTTAGAGATTGCTTTTATTTTTGATCGGGGACGCCAATGCATGTCCTATCGGGGTTTCGTATGTTGCCTTTGCTGATCAATTTGCGGATTTGATAACAAAGGGACTATCATCGGCTTGGTTACGTCTGTTGCGGTCTAATCTTGGCATGATCAAACCCCGTCGAGCTTGTAGGTAGGCGCGCGGTGTTAAGAAAGCTTCCCAATCAAGAACCAAATGTATCCCTTCTCAACAAATCGAATCTCATTAGTATTTTTATATTTTTTGATAATTAGTGACAAAGTCGTAATACAAAACAAGCAACTCGTATAAATGAGATCTGAGCCAACCTGTATCAAAATGGGGATCAAAACAACAACTCATTAGTATTTTTGTGTATCTAGGATTGATTAAAAATAGTCACTTATTGCCACATTATGTACCTTCTTAGCCAATTATATCACAATTATATCCAATAATGTTTATAAATTTGTTCAAATTGGTGTCTCAATTTTTTGTTGTTTAAAATAGTCACTTATTTTTATTTTATAACAAAATTGATCTCACCTTTTTAATTGTTACCTAATTCCAGTCACTAAATGAGGGACTAATATTGTTATAAAATAAAACACTAGTGGCTAAGGGCTCGTCTTTTCGAGTCCCCTGTTTGTTCCTCGGCTATGACGATATTTATAAAAATAAAAAAAATAAAACACTATGAACTCTTTTGAAAAAAAAGATAAAAGACTAATTGAATAGATTTACAAACATTAGAGACTATTTCGAATAAAAGAAAAGAAGACCAATTTGAACAAATGTAGAAATATTAGCAACCAATAGAGTAAATAACTAAAGAAAAAAAAAAATCTAACAAAGAAGACTATCAATATATACAAATGTGGGTAAATTACATATTAGTTCCCTAAGATTTGATGTATTAAGTTTTTAGCTCATAAATTCTGTGAAATACTTTTTTACTCCAAAAAGTTTATAAATTTAATAAAATAATCTGAATAGTGATGTGTAATGGTGCAAAATAGGTCCTGTATTCATTCTTTCATATTGTTATTTATACTATTTTATTTTTAATCCCCTAAGGTTTGATGTATTATTTTTTTAGTCCACAAATTCTGTGAAATACTTTTTTAGTCAAAAAGTTACATAAATTTAATAAAATAATCCGAATAACGGTATGTAATGGTGCAAAATGGGCATGCTTTCATTCTTTCATATTGTTATTTATACTATTTTATTAAATGGATGTTATTTTTTACACTAAAAAATTATTTCATAAAATTTGTGGATTAAAATATTAATACACTATACCTTATGGTACTAATATATAAATTTACCATACATATATATATATATATATATATATATAATTAAAAGAGCAATTCACGTAATGCTCAAAGAATACAGTAGGGCAAGATGGAACAGATGGTTCTGGCATTCTTATCTTCATCCCACATCGACCATTTAGCTGCAGGAGAAGAGAGAGAGGCAGTATAAAATAACGATGCAAGTAGGAGAGTTACAGATTTGCCTGAACGGGGCCAATGGACCAACAACAAGGCTCATGGCCTGGGCTGGTGGCTTCCATTGCACTTTGGAGGTGCATTTGCCTAACATCTTCCCTGTGGGAGAGTGTCCGTAATAATTTATGACCGTGGGGGCCGGCGTTCCTATTCTGGGATTAAGGTTCCATTTTGCAGTTCGATGGAAATTTGGCTCTGGGTTTTGGTTGATGTACGAGTTCAGTGTGTGTTAGGTACTTGATGCTCGGACTTGACATTCGGAGCTCGGGTATTGTTAAAAATTTTACATGTGAGTTTACTAGAATCTTACAATATGAGTTATGAGGGAGAAGAGCTTAATATATAATTTTCATGGATTACGCTATCTAATTCAATTGATTTTAGAATAGGATTTAATTGGGTTTATATATAAATTTTATGTACGTCAACTTTATTGGGCTGCACACAGAGGGGCATGGGCCATGACAGGCTGAGAATGCCAAACGAGGCACAGAGAAAGCAGAGACTAGGAGGTTGATGGCGAGTACAGGTGCTTGGGTCCTTGATGGCTTTCCGACCCAAGCGGTGAAGTTACTTGGTGGTTGAGATGTGCTCTCGCCAAGTAATGACACCATGGTGTTACAGCGATGGAGACGCCAATGGAGGGTGGTGTAGGTTATACGAGGATGCCCGGTACCTCTAGGTTCCAATTTTTTGATTTAGACCTAGCCTATTACTATCCGATGTTTACACAAAAACGGGCTACTTATATTTTGCCAATAGGTCATTTTTCGCTTGCAGTTTGTGCATTCGATATTTATCCCGCATTGGCTTTAAACAAAATTATTGTAGTTGAGGATTATAAGGGATGTTGCGGATTTTGTTTATTGTGTATTTGCAAGCTCCTTGTTTGATCTCTGCTGCTGACCGTTCAGGTAAAACATATCCTTCAATTCTCATTTAATAGTGCGAGTTGTTACTGTCAGGTTAAAATTTCTCATTGTTAGAGTAATGATGTAACTTGCAAACAATAATAGTCATAAAATTACTTACAGTAACAACAACAACAACAGAACCAGTGCCTCAAGGGGTCCCGCATAAGCGGGGTCTGGGAGGGGTGGATGTACGCAGCCTTACCTCTTCAGAGTGTAATCCGGCCGAGAGGCTGTTTCCAAGGACTCTCAACCTTATAGGGTTGGCAACACGAGGACTTCCTAGGCGGTCACCCATCCTGGTACTATTCTCGCCCAAGCACGCTTAACTTCGGAGTTTTGATAGGATCCGGTGCCTTAGTGCCCGGTAAATGAACCCTTAATATATTTCACAAGATGTGGTTGTGATTAGAGTAAATTGATACTGAATTCTGAGAGAAATTGCTAGTCAATACAAAAACATACAATTAAGAGTCTTTTTAGGTCTATTTATATGGGTTTTCTTCTTATTATAAGGATGAACAAAAATTTGGTGTTTGAAATTATTTAAGTTCTGTTATCATTTTGAGATTCTCAAGAATGAATAATTGAACCCTTCAACCTGATATACATGAAAATGCTCGTGTACTATCCAGCTTTATACATGAAAATTGGTCAAAAGTTCGTTGACTTATGAAAGCTTATAAATACTTAGAGTAAAGTCTATAACAATCCAAAAAAAAAAAAAAAGAAAATCCAAAGAAAGTTGGAGCGTTTCTAACAGAGTCCACTATCCAGATTCTAGAACTGAGTCAAATTAGAGTCATACCAGTAACAACGATCTATAAAACAAACAATTGCAGGAGTAAGAAGCATACAATTGACAGCAGCGCCTCCTTCAGATGGCAGTTCACGGAACGAACGCCATCTGAATGAGCAGGCGGGTTTGAACTAGGACCTCTAGTAGGAGCCAAAACCTCCTTGGAGCAAGAATAGTTGCATCGGCTCGGGCGCACTGCTCGGAAGACACCAGTACTGGTCAGTATGTACAAGTCTTTGTTATTGTCCTGACCGAACGAGTAAATGTAACCAAGAGCAGGAAGGGTGCTTCCTGGGACTGACTGGCATGGCAGTGGAGAGTCGTGAGCGCAAGTGAATGGCATCTCTGTTGTTGTGAAGTTACCGCTGTTGTCAGGGGTTTCTGTGTCTGCCCATATGTGGCTAGCATATAAATCTCCATACAGGTATCTGAAGCATTTGTTGGTGTTAAATATGTTAAGAATATAAAATCATTTCCGAGCTTTATCCTATAGTTTAAGCTTTCGAGACGGTGGGTTTTTTGACATAGTATCAAAGTTGACCAAGAGTTTTTGGGTTTGAATCTTAACATCTCCCACTTAAATATTAATATATTTCTAGAATAAAGTATACGTTAACTTATGCGTTATCTTTGACCCCCCCCAAAAAAAAAAACCTTGTGCATCTAACTTTGAATATCAATTGAAGCTTTTGGGACAGTGGGTTCATTGACTATACATGAGTTCAGTTGAGTTGAGCTTGAGCTCATCAAGCTTTAGGCTTGAGGCTTGATGAGCTAGGAAACTTTAAGCTCTAGCTCGGCTTGGTTTAGCTTGAACACAGCTCGATGGAGTCTACGTGTCTAGTCTGAGTTCTACGACTTAGTGTTGCTCATGTCACTTAGAAAAGTCCAAGTTGACTTATTTAGGCTCATTTAAGCGCAATCTAGGCTTGTTTAAGGTCAAATTCATCTCATTTTGGGATATTTGGTTGTTTGACATGGTTACTTGACTGAGAGTTCATGAGTTTGAATCCTAATAGACCTCACTCTCAAAAATAAATATAGCGTAAGGTATAAGGTGGACTTGTGCATTACCCACGGTTCAAGTCCAATGGATCCTCGCGTGAGGGCGCATCTTAAGAGTATTAAACCATTTAAGGGCCTTTGCCTATCAACCTAAACTTTTGGAATATTTGGTTACTTGACATTAACAATGTCAGATTTTAAGATAGTTGGTGCCCGACCCATGGAGGTGGCAGATATGCAATCCACATGTAAGCCCAGGTGAGGTTCCATCCTAAAACCAACTAGCATTAGGTGAAATAGCCCACTAGGTTTATATATTGATCTCTTCTATCTCACAGCTCCAATATAGGACAATTTAACAACACTCACATGTAACGTTTTCAAAAATACTCACCGTCCATACATGCAGGGATCAGTTTGGGAGCGATAGAAAAACCCGCCAGAGATTGCTGCGGATCCCTCTTTCTTGTTGATATCAGCATGGGTGTAACCTGATACTGGAAATATCAGATTACGATTTTGGGCTGAATTGTCATCCTTGGAAGAATTCTTATTGTTGAGTATGGGGCCTTCATATAATCCCCAACCATAGTTACCATCTTTGGTCACTTCATCCACCTCCTCATATAGATCCTGCAGCAAAATGAAACGAAACAAAAGAACGACAAAGAGTTACACAAAAAAAAAAAAGGGACACAATATTTACGTAGTTCAATCAATAGAATGTGTCGTCTCTGAAGCTTTAGATATTTTTCATAATCTTTTGAGAATAGTACAAGAGAATTCTCCTATTGGTTAGACTATCTGCTCCATGCTTATTGATCCATTACAGTGTAAAACCAAACTCCATAACACTTAAAACATTACACCAAAAAGGTGTTATTTGCAAAAATTTTCCCTTTTGTCCAAAAAAATTTTCGGGAAAAAATATCTAAATAGGTAACTTGTTCCCTATGTACACAAGAATAGCATATATCGGAAATAAAACAAAATTGGCAAAAAATCTTGAGTAAAAAGGGGAAAAAAAAAACATGCAGTTTCAAAATATATTATTTTTTAAAGTGAAGTTATCATTATACTTTTTCTTCAACATGTTGTCTTTCTTATATATATAATAAGAAATATACCTTCCCTATTTCGTTTTTCAACATTTTTGCTGAAAAGTTTCCAAATTTTCTAGTTGAAGGGAAAAGAAGAGCAGAAGAGAAACAACACCACATGGATGTATATAGAAAACCTTCATCTGAAGAAGAAAAAGTCTTGGGCGAGATTTATGTATCATTACCTGGCCAACATCTGCACAGAGAAAGTAGGAAGGCCGATCGGTGTCAAAGCTGCAACGCCACGGATTTCTGAATCCCATTGCGTAGATCTCATGTGCCAACTCCTTATCCTCCGTGTATGGATTATCGCGGGGAACTGAATAGTTCCCCCATAGACCAAGATCAGCTATTTGTTCTTGACCTTAAGGAACACAAAGCAACCAAGTGTCTGACAGAGAACAACTATCTCAAAAGTTTAAGTTGTTATGTGAATAAACATGAATATTTTTATATTCTAAAGAAATTATCACTTAGATATCCTGAGATTTGAGCATCTAACTTTCTTACGTGCAGCATATATAGATCAACTTACTTGGCATGTTATCAACATTGAGTCTCAAGATCTTTCCGAGCACAGATTTCTTGTTCTGAGCGAAGTTATAAGGATCATCTCTGCCACCGCCGTCACCCATCATGACATACAAGTAACCATCTGTAGGTCCAAATAGAATCTGACCTCCATGATTGTTTCTAAATGGAAGACCCATTGTAAATATCCTTCTTACTTCTTCTGGTTTTGCCCTTTTTGCCTGTAAAATAGCCACATATGAGTCTAGTAAGAAATCCTATATCGGAGTTGTGAGAGAGGAGATTAAGATATAAGCTTCACAGGCTACTCCACGGCCTAATGCTAATGGGTTTTGGGATGGAACTCTCACTTGGGCTTCTACGTGGACTTTGTATATGCCAACTATGTGGGTCTGGGCTTAAGGCTCGATGAAATTTACAATTCGTTCATTGTCAATATGAAGATCTTACTGTGTTAACTAGGGGTATAAATAAGTCGAGATGGGACTGAGCCAGGTCAAGCTAAGGCTTGATTGCTCATGAGTTCATTTGAGCCAACCTTGAATTAAATAGTTAGCCTAAATGTGCATAAAATGAGCCAAAGTTTGAGCCTAATAGAGCCCAAATTGATTTGAAGCCTCAGGAGTCGAGCTTATACGATGCCTGATCAAGCTAGGTAGAGCTTAACAGAATAGAGGTCGAGGTCAAAGTCTCTAGGCTCATTGAGCTTCAACCTAAGGCCTCAAGCACAAATGAGCTAGGCCGGCTCAATGCTGATGAGCTTGGAGACTTTCCATTTTGGCTACATTATTTGTCGCGGATTAATTAACCTCGATCCTTACTCATTTAAGCTCAAATGTGGATCAATTGGATACATTTAGAGCCATAAATCAGCTCGAACTCAAAAAAACTGACTCTTTCAAGCTTTATAATGAATTGTCCATGCGTAGAA
Source organism: Simmondsia chinensis (assembly GCA_018398585.1). Classification (NCBI taxonomy): domain Eukaryota; kingdom Viridiplantae; phylum Streptophyta; class Magnoliopsida; order Caryophyllales; family Simmondsiaceae; genus Simmondsia; species Simmondsia chinensis. The sequence continues at coordinate 30,030,218 of JAGTTD010000016.1, read as the reverse complement.
GAGAATACCAGTGAAGGGTCTGATGCAGTTCCATTGGCACTGAACTCAGCAATAATACTTTGATACTGACAAGGCTGAGATAAACTAGTAGTGTTGATCTTAGACGGGTCACAGTTAACATCCGAGTTACAAGCGCACCTTCCCGTGCACCCGGGTGACTTCAGCCTATCACAGTTATACGAAGCGAAAAACCTCCCATTTTTCTCAAAATTTGGATGAAAAGCCATACCCAACATACCAAAAACCGTATCAAAGAGGACCAAATCTGTCAAATCCACAAACGGGTCTGACTCGTCTAAATCCAATGTCTTCCCAGAGTCCTGCTCTGAGATCCCAGCAAGCCAGATCTTGCCAGGTAAGTTAGAGAAGAAAGCGCGGTTTGACCCATCAGGATGTGGAGCCATATTGATGTAAGCCCCATTGTCTATTTTCTCAAGGCACAAGCCTTTAGGATCCGGTCCAGTTTCAAGCTGGGTTTTGTTAAGAGAAACTGGTTCGCCATTAAAACACTGAGAATTATCACTAAAAGAAGAGCCAAATACGGCACAGAAGTTATCTTCTGATTGCCAGAGTTGGGTAAGAGTCGACGTGTTTGAGGTTATGGATGGACCACCCGGGGGGCCTTTTAGTGAAGGAGCAAAAGGAGAACTTGATATGGGTATGTTCTTGCAGGTGTTCCATAGTTTTGAACAGAAAGTATCTGTGGATTGCTTTGATGAATAGGAGCCTGATCGAGCTGTTGAGTTGCAGAGGACTGGGACTGGTCTCTGCTGGTGCGTTTCGGCCTTGTAAAGCTGTGCTGAGAAGGGATCACACGCCTGCAAGAGATAAGAACCAAGTAAGAACACACCGAATATACGAGGACGTCAAGGTACTAATTATTCTAAAAGCTTAAACCAATGAGTGCAGCCCCGAGATTAGGTTTATGCTCTAACAGGGGAGAATTCTCTCTTTAGAGTAAGAAAACCACGGTACTAAGATAGATAATGAGTTCCCACTGTTAATCTTTCGGGTCATAAATTGTGATTACAACCCAAAATCTAATATACTCATTTGATCACACGCATAAATTCACCGCAACAAATATTTAACTTTTGGACAGTGAAATTGCAATCTCGTTATCGCACTTAAAAACAAAGATCTTATGCTTATGAGTTGGTGAGGAGGCTAAAAGACACAAACATATTACTGTCATGATGAATGCATCATTACCATCATGACCTCTTATATCATAACTACTGTGACCTCTCTTCTAGCCGTAATGACGATAACTTTTCATCCCATCTGTTGGACTTCCTGTGTCAATTCTAGCTTTATTCTGTAATATGGCCATTTCTATGGAGTGGTTTGTGTGGCTAGATATATTCTCACCTAAGATTTGCGAGGTTTTATGTGGAAAAAGTAAAGAGTTCTCTTATACACTTTCGAAAAGATAGTGAAAAATCGCTATAATTCTGTGGATATTGACATAATCCGCCAAACTGCGTAAATCTTTGTGCCATGTTTTCTTTTTCTTTTTGAATGTTTCGTTGTTCTTTTGCTTCCTTTAACACCATCATCTTTCATTTTTCTATGGCTTCCAACTTCATCATAACTTTTAAGGAGCTAGGCAAGGACCAGGAAGAAGCATAGATACTGCATCGGCCTACAGTATACACAGTGCTACAATTATATTACGAAGTCAAGACTGTTAGAATTTGAACTCGTGACCTCTTGGTTGAAAAGACGAAGGCCTAAAAATAATTTTATACTCTAACAATAATCATATTATCGAGCGGCTTTTTGTGAGCTGCAAGGAGCAACAGAGCCAAAAAAGAGAGACCCCAGAAGAACTCAAACTTTTGTTTGATTGAAACCAACTATGCCGTAGAAATCATGGCATATGCTTGTTTTATTTGCATTTGTGTTGTGATTTCATTCTCAGAAGCCAAAGGAAATGCCAAAATATGCGTTCATAGTGGACTTCACAAAGCAGAACATTGTCGAGGACTCAACATGTAAGTTTAAGTCTCACATTACTAGTACGGAAAGAAACAAAAAAAGAGAAGGAAAATTTCATCAGAAAATAAGACATGAGATTTATGTAGTGCAGTCAATTGTGCCTACGTTCACAGAGTTCTAGAGATAAGCACTTTTTTAGAAGAGTAAAACAAAGAAACTTTTTTTTTTTGGCCCCCCTCACACAAAACCTCACAAACCCCTAGATTAGAGTATATATAGCCATACAACATCCTAGCGCATTGGAGAACCACCTCAGTTGGGCTTCGCCCCGAATCAAGCTAAAACCGGATCTTTCACTCCATTAACACGATCCACTACAAAATAAGACCTGGCTTCAGACATGAAGTCCAACATCGCAAAATCAGTCACATAACTGTGTTTACTACTCTACTTAATGCCAATTTTTTAAAATATAAAACCTCACTAGTGCTTGGACGTGGATCATGCATGCCACCTCCATAACCTGTTTGACCAAATTGTAAAAAAACTACAGAATCACTTTTGTAAAATGTGCTACAATATTGGTATTTTTGCATGAAAACTTTAAGTTTTTGCTTTTGCTTGTACTTCTGTTTTAAAAGAGAAATTTCTTACTTCTGCTTAAAAATATAAAAACAACTTATTTTCCTATTTATTCTTTTTTCTACCAACCAAACACTCTTAAAATCTAAAAAAAATACTTACAGAACAGAGGATGGATTTCAGAAGGGAGGCACAGGGAAGATCAAGAATGTTCATAGCTTGGAATTGCTTTTGCAATTGAAGATCTTTGCTGGAATCACAACAGGAACTTCCATTGTACTGACAGAAACTCAATGGTGACTCTGGTACTTCTGGTGCTCCTGTATATATTTTACCATTTAGACCCTATACATATTGGATAATGATATTGGCACGACAAAATCGGTATTTGTTAAGAGTATAAAACCAATCTTGGGCCTTCACCCATAAGCTTAAGCTTCTGGGAAAGATGGTTGCTTGACATGATATCAGAGCCTTGTTGACCAAGAGGTCACGAGTTCAAATCTCAGCAGCCCCCACTTCCAATATGAATACAATTTAAGCACAAGGTAAGAGGTGGACCTGCGCAATACCCAAGTTTCAAGCCCAATGGCATTTGTGTGAGGAGGCATGTTAAGAGTATAAAACCAATTTTGGACCTTCATCTATCAGGTTAAGCTTTTGAGACAAATGGTTCCTTGACAGTATCACTAGAGTAAGAACGTAGTTATCAAGGTAATTTTGTGGCTCTTATTGATTATAAGTTATATCATTACTCTAACAGTAACACATATATATTATCTTTGATGTAGAATTTCATGCTCATAAACTACAATAGAAAAAGGAAAAATTTTCATGGGTTTTTCTTTTTCTTTTATTTGCAGACACTTAGAGTGAAATTTTCATGGGCTCGACCTATAGAATTGGCATACATCAGATCAAACTGTAAGCCCAGCAAGAATTCATGATCAAATCAATTGATATTAGATGTAATTCACGAAAATTTATATGTTAATTTCTTCTTTCGACAACTTTGACATTCAAAATAGCCTAGATTTAAAATTTCATGCACAAAAACAACAGAAAAGGGGAAAAAAAATTCAAGGGTCTTTGCCTGAAACTTAGAGAAAGCTGTGAAATTTCACTGGGCATTAAGCTTAACCTACGAAATTAACATATATGAGATCAATTTATAAGATGAGCTCACGTAGGATTATATCTTAAAACCAATTGCCACCGGATAGACCAACCCACAAGGCTCATACATTGATCTCTTCTTTCTTACTAACTCCAACGTGAAATTTCTTATCAGACTCACATGCAAAATCGTTAACAGAGTAAAAGAGGAGAAAGTAGGGGACTCACTCAAGTCAGTGCAGAGAGGAAGAGAAGAGGAAGGAGAAGAGAAGAGGAGCAGCTGTAAGAACACAAAGAGAATCACTGCAGATTCTGTCATTATCTCTTGCTTATCAGGTACTTCAGAAGAACATTCAATTCAATTCTGTGCTTATTTTCTGTGATCTTATTGCCAAAGAGTGTTTCATATTTGTGCTCTTGTAGTCTCATTATTTGCAGCACTTACTCCCCCACCTGAAAGTGACACACTGTAAAAGTTTTCAAAAAAAGGGCAAATTTTATAAAGCATTTGTCTAACACGTACTCATTGGACATATGTTAAGGTTCATTAATTATATTAAATTTATCGCTTTTGAATTAATTTTCTTTCATTTTATTAGTTAATGCAAGAATAATGAGATTTTTTATTAATAATATATTAATTAATATACTTTAATATGTGTCTAAAGAAAAAATCCTTATAGAAAATGCCTTTAAGATAAGTTACCTTTCTCAGTTTTTAAAAATACATTATTCTTTGTAGTTATCTCTTTTGAACTGACAATGTTTTCCGGCACAAAACAAAAGAAAAAGAAAATTAGAAAATTTTTCTAAATTTGAATGCTTCCCTTTATATTTGTGATCATATGTTTATCGAGCTTTCTTTATGAAGCCTAATTTCTTTCTGAAATGGGCGATATTTATGGAGTGTTTTTTCTTAAATTTGTGAGGCCATCACATGAAGGAGTGGGGAAGGTACATCAAACCCGAGACTTTGAGGATGGCCTGTAGCATCCCTAACTATTGGGAAACAAGGGTGTTGGGCATGATATCCATGGAGCGTATCGCAACCCTCAAGGAAATCCTTTTCTGATGGATCGGGCCCAAGCCCAATTGAGGATGTTATAAGTTATGCAAGAGTACACTAGGCTTTTCTATGGCTAATATATCTTCGCCTTGGATTTGTGAGGTATATGTGAAAGAAGAAAAATTCACTTATAATCTTCTCTAAAGATAGTGAAATATCTTCGAAACTCTGTAAACATAAACTGAATTGGACGAATCACGTAAATCTTATACGGTATAAAAGTGGTAATAGCTAGCCACAGGGATTATAGCTATTTGAAATTTTCAACGGTACTTTTTGGGGTTTATCTAATTTGAAAAAATAAATGGGGGGTGGAAGCACAAGTCAGAGAGCATATTTATTGGCCCCATTACTTTGGTTGGGTATGACTGGTTTTGTGCAACTTGTTTGTATCAGATTTCTATAAAAATTATTAAACCTAACTTACCCTTAGTTTCTAGAAGTCCAAAAGTATGATGTTTTTGACAAAGGATACAACAACAACAACAACAGATCCAATTTTCAAGGGCTCCCGCATAAGCGAGGTCTAAAGAGGTGAATGTACGCAGTCTTATCCCTTCAGGATATAACCCTGCCTAGAGGTTATTTCCGAGGACCTCCAACCTTATAGGTTTAGCAATACGAGGACTTCTCAGGAGGTCATCCATCTTGATACTGCTCTCGCTCAAGCACGCTTGACTTCGGCGTTCTAATAGGATCCGGTACCCTAGAGTCTAGTAAATGAAAGGTTAATTATAATCCAAAAAAATTATAGTTTTATGATATAGCTAACAACAACTATAATAACAGCCTAGTGTCTCAAAAGGGGCTCCCGCCAAGGTAGAATCTAGAGAGGGTAATGTTAGGAAATGCAACAACTAAAACAACAATTGACGTGGTTTGGCCAAAATTGCCTCAGTCCATGGAGTTGTAGGGAGAATTTTATTGTTTTAGAATTGTTACAGAGAATTTTCTTCAATTCACTCTACCCTCTCAAACCTCCTAGAATTGGGTTTATATAGACGCACACATGAAACCCTAGTTTTTCAGCTAAAGTCATAAATACGGGCTTGAACTTTGACCTAGGCCCAAATCAAGGTCCAAAATTTTTTTCGAACGATCCTCCACTCCATTGGACCCATAACAGTATAAAATCAGACTCCACGCAAAATACCCAATAAGTAAGATGTACATAGCCTTATCTATATAAAATATTATCATATAGAGAGACTGTTTTCGAACGAAATTAATCCGAAACAGGTATAAAGTTTGTAAAGGTAAGCAAGAAATGTTGCAGTGGGGGAGGGAGAAGGCTTGACTTTTGGGTCCAGAATCCCAGTGGTTCAGAAAAATACATAAAATAAAAAGAGCACGAGAAGAAGACAATAAAGACATATGAAAGTGCCAAGTTGACCAACACACTTGTATTGTGTGATTAATATTCACCACCATAATATACAAGCTTCTTTAGATAAGGTCTCACATCATAAATACTCTTATATAACTTTGCCCTTGAGCTTCTTGGGTCGTCCGGTTAGAAGTGTAAATGAATCAAACGTTCGAAAGCTGAATAAACGACTTCGATTAAGATTCGTTTGTTGCCTATTACTACTGTATGCTTTCTATAGGCTGGTACTGTGCCGTTGTTCTTATGCTTCTATGTTCTGACACTTAGATGCTTGTATACTTTTATGCTTTTCAGGTTGGGGATCCTCGGACATAGCCTTCCTTTAGAGTAGCACTCTGAAAGGATACATCCCACCCCTCCCAGACCCTGCATATGTGGGAGTCCTTGAGGCTAAGATTCATTTGTATTCATTGCAGGGACTTCATAACTTATCGAGGTGTGTTGAAGCAAGCTCAATCAGCTTAACAAGCTAAGTCAAAAAAAGGGTTGCTTGACTCATTAACGTTTGGTGAAAACCATTTGACTATCAGCTCATTAAAAACTCGTGAAAGGTTTGTCTAAGCACTCATTAGGAGCTTGTTAAGGCTCAACATTAGCCCAAAAATGGTTTGATAATGGCTTAATAGCAACTTTAATAGCTCGATTTGATAGCGAGCTCAAGTGACTTGATAGTAAGCTCGGCTGGATAATGAGCTCGATTATAATTAATAATGATCTCAGCTCAACTCAATTAGGTTAATGAGTCGAGTCGAGCCAGGTTTCAACATACTAATATCTTATTAAATTGAGTTTGAATAAAGGTTTGAAAACTTGATAAAAGGTCGACTCAAACTCAAACTCGATAAGCTTTATCAAGCTCGAGTTCGAACAAGGAGGAGCTCGGTTTGACTCGACTCATTTACAGCCCTAGTCATAGTTTTAAATGTCCTGTCTTAACTCAAGTGTAATCTAGATTTAAACTCATCATTCCTTCATAATATAAAGGATAGATATCATAGACACCCCTCAAACTATGGACTTGGGTGACCTCCTGAGAAGACCTCACCTTCAGGTTGGGCGCACTCGAAAATAGCCTCTTTTCAAGAGTAATACCCTAAAGGGGGAAGGCTGTATACATCCGCCATTCCTCCCCAGACCCTGCTTAGGTGGGAGCCCTTTGGGCCTGGGTATGTTGCTTTTAGTGCCAGAGTTGTACATGTGGAGCCTTGCTTAATAGAAGTTGCCCTTTTTTTCTTTTTTCTTCGATAATTTGAATACAGATTGAGAAAGCACAAAAGGAGGGGAAAAAAAAAATGGAAAAAAACAACGCCCAAAATAAAACAGTAGAAAAAAAAACCCAAAACACTCAAGCAGTAGGTTGTCCACAACCAGGGTTCCAAAACAAAGCACCTTATCAACTGCAAGCCTAATGCTAATGACACCATGATTAAATACTAGAAGACAACGGAAATAAGCTACCCCAAAAAAACATACGTAAGAAGACCTAGCCCAGTGACAAATAAAAAGATCGTGTCACAAAGGGCCAGAGCACCAGAGGCAACCCACGACCAGATAATGACGATTTATAAGAACACCAAACCCACGAAGTTTCCATTTTTATTGAGCCGTATTTCTTCTCTATCTTGTGTTTGTAATTAAGTTGTAAGTACACATATTCAACTAAACGAGTTAACCTCACTTTCATCGCAGGTAGTCGAAAAATTATCTGTGACCCAGCTGTAATGGTGAGTTATAAAATATGGAGTTGTGCCTTTTTGACTGCTTGAAATTACACCTAAAAATGCGCCAATGTTTTCAACCACTTGAATTAACTGCCCAGTAAACATTCAAACACAAAACGCCACTGAGTGGGTAAATGAATTTTTCTTTTTAATTAGCAGTAGAGAGCAGATAATTCGACCAAGCGAGCCATGAGTCAATCCGTAAAAAATGAGGACTAAACCAACAAAACCATACAAACGGGAAGACAAACAAAAACAGGCAAAATGCAACGAGCCTGAAGCACCACTAGGCAAGACATAGAAACATGACCAACTAAAAGATAGGAAAATAGGACATGAAAAAATAAAATAAAAGAAAGGAAACAATTGCTAGGTGGATGAATCTGATACGATTTCACATGTGAGTCTAGTTGAATCTCATATTAGAGTTGTGACTTAACCTTAAACGTGGACCTTATGTAAGCCAACTCTGTGGGTCGAGGCTAAGGCCCGACGAAAGTTAATAGATTTTGTAGGAGAAAAAATGGGTGATGACATCATAAGATCGTGATTAAGAATTTGTATTTTTTGCATGGAAGCTTACAAAGTCAAATGACGAAGTCATGGCAACCCTATGGACCTGCGAGCCAACAAGAGGAAGACAAACTGAGGGGTTACGATATCAGAAGTCTCTCTAATGTCCAACTTTGCGCCTATCTTTGAGAGAAAGAGAGCATATGCTCAAGAGAGGATATTTGTGAAACTAGAGATGGCAATAGGGCAGGGCAGGGCGGGGCGGGTTCTGGTGGTGCCTTCTCCGTACTCATATCCACCACCCGAATCTATACCCATACCCGATCCTATTACGGGTATCCATTACCGCCCTGTACCCGCCCTAATATGTGTACAAAACGATTGTCCATACCCGCCCATATTAGTTATTTAATATTATTTTCAAAAATTCAATTATATTATATTATAACATTGGTAAATAATTTAGTTAATTGAATTTATGCATTTGTTTTTTAATTTGAAAGTTAACTAAATATAAAATAGAGCAGGTATAATAAATATAAAGTGGGTGAAGGTGGGTATGGAAGGGGGCGAGGCGGCCACAATGCTATAACACCAAATTCGTACAGGCTACCTGCCTCACTTATACCCATACGTATTAGCCCTGGCAATGGGACAGGGCGGGTACAAGGGTGCCTCCTTCTATCACGTTCCTTGGCTCGTGACCTCGAGATAATAGCTCGAGATGTGAATTGATAGTGAGAATTGATAGAGTTTTAGAGAGTATGGGATGAGAAAGAATGTGCATTTAGACTTAGGTGAGAAAAGAAGTAGAGAAAGTATTAGATGAGAGAGTGTTAAGAGTTGAACTCTTGATTTTCATTCATATTTTCATTGATGACAATTACAAGTATTTGCTTTTCTATTTATAGAATTCTAACAATTTATTCTAGAAGCTTCCTAAGCTATTACAATCTGAATTATTCAAATAAAATGGCGGGAAATAACCAACAATTCAAATAATGGTGGGAAAAGTGGATTATTCAAATATTTGGAGGAAAAACGGTTGGAGGAGCGCCCCCCCTTGCCGTTTCCAGATTCTTCTAGACTCTTCCAGGTAGAGGTGCGCCTTAGGAGCTTGCTGGAACACCTGCAGCGATCATTGAAGCTGAAAACCAACCCATGGACACTATCGGGTTCCTAGGCTGGACAATCGGGTGCTGCGGACAAGCCCTTGACACTGCCTGGCCGCACCCTTGACACTGTCTGGCTACGAACTGGGCTGAACCTGGCTGCGAACCTCTGGACCCTAGCGCGGACCCGGCTGTGATCAAAACCTTGTCTAGATTCGGTTGCTCGGCCTTCCTTGACAACCTCTAAGAACAATTTATCTTTTATTGTTTGCTGCCCTAGCTGATGCGTTGGACCATGTCATGGCTAGGATCATGACATTGGCGCCCTCTCAAAACAATCATTGTCCTCAAGGATTGAAGTTCGGAAATTGCTTCCAAACCTCGGACAGGTCTTCCCATGTCTCCCCCTCAGACCAGTTAGCCCATTGCACTAAGACTTGACGCACTCTCCTTCCATTGCGTTTGATCCAACGGCATTCCAAAATGTCCATGGGCTCTACGTCAACAACCTCTTCTTTTGTCTTTCTAAATCGGTCTACTAGTTTCCCTACTTTTTTGATGGCTTCGGCTATGCTTTTCCCAGTTAGTGCGTTCATGGTAGCCTTCTTCTTAATCCCACGTAGCTCAATTTCCTTCCCTTCCTGGTAGCATGCGAACTCAAGTGCCTTGAAGTCAAATGTTATTGGCCCGTGTTTTTGGAGCCAATCTACTCCAAGGATCATGTCACTTCCCCCTAGCTTCAGCGCCCGAAAGTCATCTTCGAATGTTTGGCCTTGCACCTTCCACCCGACCTTTGGACAACTTAAGTAACTCATTAGAACCTCACCGTTTGCCACTGTTACCGTCATTGTTGCTGTTGGCAGGGTTGGTAATTTCAGTTTCTTAGCCAGGTTCTCGTCAATGAAGCTATTAGTGCTTCCGCTATCCACCAAGATCGTCATAGGTCTTCGTTTAATGCTTCCCTTCAATTTAAAAGTGTTGTGTGTGACATTACCCTCCAAGGCACATAGAGAAACTTCCGTCTCCTCGCCTTAAAATTCCTCCTCGTCCTCATGGTCCATCTCTTGCCCTTTTGTGTCCACCATGCCATTCATGCTATTCAGTTGCTTTTCTTTACATCTATGTTCTGGAAAATAGCGTTCCTGACATCTATAACACTTTCCGTAGTCACGTCTTGGTTGTGAGGAACCTGTTGACACGATTTGCCCTTCCTTGGACACGATTGGCTTGACCACCGAGCTGACAGGCTACTGCGGCTGCTGGATCAGGCCCGGCGCTGCGGTTCTTGACACGGTATCCTCCCTGCGCACCTGAACAGGTCGGTGTGTGGGTTGCATGAGGATCTTCAACTCTTCCATTGTAATTTCCTGCAGTCGCGCTTGTTCAAATGCAGCACTTAGATCAGGTGGCTTACCAGCCTTAACAGTAGCTCTCATGCCGGTTTCAATCCTTTAATAAAGCTCGAGACGAAGTAATCTTCACTCAAGATTGAATGATAGATCAACATCCAACTTTTTAATTCCTCAAAGCGAATAACAGTCCTCCGCGGATCCCGTTTGTGTCATTTTACTAAATTTTTCCACGACGTCTTGTAGAGTACGGTCCCCAAACCTTTTGCATAGTGCATCGATGAAGAATTGCCATGTCATGAGAGGATGTCTCAATTCCAAGGCATGGAACCAAGAATCTCCATAGTCGTGGAGATGACTTGAAGCGTATTCCACCCATTCGTCTACTGGAACGTGATACCAACGGAAGTACTTGAGACATCTTCTGATCCACGCCCTCTGGTTAGTGCCGTCAAACCTTGGTAGGTCCAGTTTTGGTGTATGATGCGCAGGCCATGACCGATTGCTTCCATTGTTACGGCTGTGGTCTTCGTTCTCGATGTTGCGTGTGTGGCTCCGGTCCTCTCTCGGTTCCTACTGCGGTGGTGGCATCAACCCTTGACCACCAAGTCTCACATAGTTACCGGAACCTCCAGCTTCTTGGTGTGGGCCAACTTGCAGTGCTATTTCGGGTTCTAACTCCGACCTTTTCTCCATTCTTCGAATTGCTTGCTGTAACTCCTTTATGGCTTCTGCCACAATGTCTATTGAAGCTTTAACCTCTATCACTCCCGACTCCAATCTTTGGCAAGAGGATCTAAGGTTTTCGTTGATGCGGTGCTGCTCCTCCCTATCCTTCGCTCGGTCTTGTTGCCATGTGTGAGACATGACGTCAAGGCGTTTTTCGATGACCGCAATTCTCTCTTGAGTTGCATTGGACTCTTTGGATGAGGTCATTGTCAAGGCAGCACGGTAGCTTCTGGTGATGGCCAGATTGATTGAGGAACTCGAATGTGATCAGTAAGGATGAAAGAATGCGGTGGACTTTCTTCTTTTTTTTTTTGATAATGAGCCTCTTGATCGAAGATGGCTCTGATACCACTTGTCACGTTCCTTGGCTCGTGACCTCGAGATAATAGCTCGAGATGTGAATTGATAGTGAGAATTGATAGAGTTTTAGAGAGTATGGGATGAGAAAGAATGTGCATTTAGACTTAGGTGAGAAAAGAAGTAGAGAAAGTATTAGATGAGAGAGTGTTAAGAGTTGAACTCTTGATTTTCATTCATATTTTCATTGATGACAATTACAAGTATTTGCTCTTCTATTTATAGAATTCTAACAATTTATTCTAGAAGCTTCCTAAGCTATTACAATCTAAATTAGTCAAATAAAATGGCAGGAAATAACCAACAATTCAAATAATGGCCGGAAAAGTGGATTATTCAAATATTTGGAGGGAAAAACGGTTGGAGGAGCGTCCCCCCTTGCCGTTTCCAGATTCTTCTAGACTCTTCCAGGTAGAGGCGTGCCTTAGGAGCTTGCTGGAACACCTGCAGCGATCATTGAAGCTGAAAACCAACCCATGGACACTATCGGGTGCCTAGGCTGGACAATCGGGTGCTGCGGACAAGCCCTTGACACTGCCTGGCCCCACACTTGACACTATCTGGCTGCGAACTGGGCCGAACCTGGCTGCAGACCTTTGGACCCTGGCGCAAACCCGGCTGTGATCAAAACCTTGTCTTGATTCAGTTGCTTGGCCTTCCTTGACAACCTCTAAGAACAACTTATCTTTTATTGTCTGCTGCCCTAGCTGATGCGTTGGACCATGTCATGGCGAGGATCATGACACCTTCATATCTGTGCCCATCACCCCAATTCTATACCCGTACCCGCTCTATTTCCCGCCATAGGTATGAAGTGGATACCCATACCCACCCCGGTGGGTACATACTCATATTCATATCCGCCCCATTACCCACGGGTATCCATTACCCACTCCGTACCCTCCCTACTGTGAGTAGAAAACGATTATCTATACCCGCTCATAATAGTTATTTAATACTAATTTTAAAAACCAATTATATTTTTTATAACATTGATAAATAATATGGCTTATTGAATTTAAACATATATTGTTTAATTTAAAGGCTAACTATGTACAAAAATAAAACGGGTACGGTGGGTATGAGGTGGGGCGAGACAGGCACAAAACTATACCTCTAACTACTCCATACCCATGACGGGTACGGGGTGGTTACACTTAACCCGTACCCACACTCACAGGTAACGGATTTTACCCTCGTGGAACCCTTCACCTGTGTGTCAAATGGGATATTTATCAGCAATTATGTGAAATAAGTTACGTGGTATGCACGCGTGAGATATACTCAATTTAATTATTAAAGAAAATTAAAGAGAAACAAAACCAACAAAAGGCACCAGTGGTCTAGTGGTAGAATAGTACCCTGCCACGGTACAGACCCGGGTTCGATTCCCGGCTGGTGCACTCTTTTTTCCATTTTCATTTTTTTTAAGGGCTATTTAAGTTAAGGGTCCATGTACTTTGTCCATTGTGTCAATTTTATTCTTAGAGAAAATTTTATGTTAAGTTTTTAATAAAAATATTAATAATTTGGTCATGAATTAGATTAAACTGAATAAATGGATGAATTTATAATAAGTTGCTTGCATCTAACTTAATTTTACCTTTTAAAATTACAATATTAACTTAATTTTAATTTGACCAAATGACTAAATTGACACATTATGAATTATTTAGAGACTAAATTAATATAATTAAAAATACAAGGACCGAATTAATATAGTAGATAAAATATAGAAATCTTTGGCATAAATAATTCATTTTTTTTTACTTTTTCCTCACTGTGTTTCACCGTCTGTTCTCTTACAATGCTGTCTCTCTGTTTTTGTTTTTTTGTAAATTTGGCAAGCAATTAATGCAATTAATACTTGAATATCCAAAAAAGAAAAACGTTGTTAGTTTATATGTGAATCTCACGCACCAACTTCATCTGTTGGATTGGTCAAGAACCCAAGTAATAAAAGCAGCTGCTTGAAATTTCAAATTTGTTAAGAGCCCTTTTGAAGTTCGTTATATTATCAATTTGCATCCACCAGAAATAACAACCTATATTATATGATATTGTCAAAGAACCATCTATCCCAAAAGGTTAAGCTAATAGGTAAAGGCCCAGAATTGGTTTTATACTCTAACATGCCCCCTCACGCAAATGCCCGTTTGGGCTTGAAGCGTGGACAATGCACAGGCCCACCTCATATCTTGTGCTTAATTATTTTAATATTGAAAGTGGGGGCTATTGATATTCGAACTCTTGACCTCTTGGTTATCAAGACTCTGATACTATGTCAAGGAACCATCTCACCCAAAAGCTTAAGCTGATAGGTAAAGGCCCAGGATTGGTTTTATACTTTAACAGATATATTACAAATGTGGACGTAGCTGAGTGATAGTGAACTCCGGTTGCCAACGGGATGGCCTCGGTTTGAATCCCACAAAACTCATAATGTGGGGCCTCTTTATGAGGAGTTTATAGGGTTTATCCCCTCCCCCCTCCCCCGTCCTTGTCAGCGTAAAAAAAAATAATAATGATGATATATTACAAATATATATTAGCTCGTATTATAATATAAAATTAATTATTTGATGTGTGTTTAAAGGGGAGGGACATTTCAGTTACTGAAAAGGTCCACTGATCAAACTTGCTTGAACCCTCTGAAATATCGACTTCAACTTTAGGTTTGGCCTATGGGATACTGAAATTTCTCATGGGAAAATTGGAACTATCGATATTCTCTGCTTCCTTCACGAAAAGTTTGCCCATAGATAAATTTTTTTTTAGATTGATAAGGATCGTAACAGGAAATAAGGGTCATCAGTTTTAAACTCGAAGGCTTCGAACCTAAAGGTAAGTAGCTTTATTATTACACCAGCTTCGACAACTCTTGCCCTAGACAGATAGCATAACTCAAACACTGCTTATTTCTATCTCTATTTTCAAAGGGAATTTATCAAGCTTAACTTGATCTAATGGTGAAAGAGTGCCGAAATCTAAAGATGCCACCCGAAATCAAATCCCGAGACTAGCAAAATACCCAACCCCCTCCTTACCAATCTAAAGAAAAGTCAAAGGGAATTGAGATCTAACTGACAAACAAGAATAACTTTTTTTTTTTGTTGGGTTCAAAACTGACAAGCAAGATATATGGGCACAATGTTTAAATTTTATTAGGCCTTGGCCCAATCAAAGGTTAATATGATATGTATAACCCATGTGAGGTCTTGTTTGAATATTATTACCTCAAAATTATTCTGATGTGCGATATACACTAACAGTTCTAATGTCACAAGGGCTTCTGCCAAAGCAGAATTTGGGGATGAGATGTACGCAGTCTTACCCATTCAGGGTATTACCCTAAAAAGATGTTGTGTCCGAGTGCCTCCCATGCACTGGCAATAATACCACGGGGATCCATGGCAAGTCCAATTTTGTTTAACTAGGGAACGGAACTGTGTTTAAAGAACTAGGGTGTAACCTTTACGAGAGGATGAGAGGATAAAATAATAACCATTAGATTTAATCAAAGAAAATCTAAGTTTTAAAATCTTAACCCTTGATTTAAATCCAATAGTCATTATTTTCTCGTCTTATTTCTCACCCTCTTATAAGAGTCATGCCCTCAAAAATCGAACCTCTAAGTGTTTGCTTGTGGATTTTTTATATTTATCAACTCCTTCTTTAAGGAGGTCAAATGGTTTCAAAACTCGAAAATCGTATCACCCGAGTCACATCCATTATAGATGCCCCGTATGCACCTTATAAAAAGAAAAGCTCGCAAGCATAGGAGTACTAACTTACTTGCTTACGAGCTAAATATAATAACTGACTTAAGCCTTGAATGATCTTACGAGCTAAATATAATTACTGACTTAAGCCTTGAATGATCTTGTAAGGACAACCGATAAGAATGTTACTATTTTCAATCTTACGTTTTAGGTTTAGGTTCGAGATTTGCAAAAAGAAGAATGTAGTACTATTTTCTGTTTGTAATTTTTGGGATTTCTAGAGACTAACAACTATAATTTAGAAATGATTTTTTCTTCTTTTTTTTTTTGGATTTTTTTATATTTTGGGTGAAAATTGAAATAAAAAACAAAAATACGCGAGAAACTCATTTTCAAAACCCAACTTTTAGGTTTTAAAAATCCAAACAATGCAAATAAATAATGATACCAAGCTAAATATAGTGCTAGTTCATAAGCCCACAGGCTTACATATTTGCTATTATTGCTTGTTACTTGCATGCGTTATTATTGCTCTATTGTTGCTTTGTTATTTTATTCTTTCGTTTTTGTGGACAAAACCTCCTTTTAGGACAGCACCCATAAAGGGCAACGTGGAGTTTATCTTACCTCTCCCCAAAAGACCCTCCTTTGACGAGAGCCCTTGTGGCACTGTTGCTGTCGTAGATAATGATATCAAACATACACCAGACCTATCTGTTTTGGGGGCTCTGTTCATGTTGCTATGAGCCCTTAATACTAGGATGAGGATTTGGTAATCTCCAGCACATTTTTTTTCCCCATCACGACATCAATAACAAACTCAGTACCACAAGAGCTCTTACAAATGCAACGTCTGGGGGGTGAAATGTCAAATGTCAATAAGCCTGACAAGGTTATAGAGTGTAAATAAGTTAAACTGATTCATTCTAAAGCTCAAAAGGATACATGCTGCTTTCAGACTCGAGCTAAGACGAGTCAGCTCGTCTAGATCTAATATAACTCGAGCTCAAACGCGAGGCGAGCATCAAAATGTGTCATAAATGTGAGAATGTAAATGGCAAGAAAAAGAGTAATGGTAAGGTACAAAACACCATAATTATTATATACATGATGAAGCTGCAAGAAATTAACTCTTTCCTCAATGCATTACACATCATTCTCTCACATAATTGATTGCATTTTGGACCACTCCATATCACCTGGTCTTTTTAGCCTTATCCCAAGGAAGACGAGCAGTTTCATGTCTGATGGTAACTTCCGAGACGAGCAAACGGTTAGTGGGACTTGCGGGGACTAACCCCGATAACATCGGCAGACGTAAAGTTGCTTGCCTTCCTGCCAAAATCTGTCAAAAGATCATTGGAAAAGTATCTGATTTGAATATCGAATTATGTCAGGGAAACCACAGAACCTCATAATCGCGACTCTGATGGAACCACCACAACATTGGAGTTTGAGCCCTTGACACAACAGGTCCGGTTCCATATTCGTCGTAGCTCTGCCACCACCTCCTTTGCATCCGGCCGGTCATCCTTATCCACTGCCACGCACTGGAAAGCAAGCTCCGCCACTGCAGCAACGCTCTCCGCTTCCCCCTCCATTGCCACCACAGGGTCCACCACCTGGTGGAGCAACCCCATTTGGATCTTCGCCACCGCCATGTCCACCAATGCCACATCTCTCTTCTCTCGTCGCCTATCCACAGCTCTCATCCCCGTCACGAGCTCCAACAACACTACCCCGAAACTGTAAATATCACTCTTCTCTGTTAACCGGAATGACGTGTGGTAATCCGGGTCAAGGTAACCCGGTGTCCCCTGTGGGCCGGTCCAAACGCAACCCGACCCAGACCCAGATAACTCCCCGCTCGAATTCGGATCCGGGCACACCAACAGTCTCGACATCCCGAAATCCCCTACCCGAACCCGCATATTCTGATCCATGAATATATTCGAACTCGTGACATCTCGGTGAACAATCGGGGGATGAACCGAAAAATGCAAATACTCAATTGCCATCGCGATTTGAACCGCAATGTCAACCCTAATTTGCCAATTTAACGATCCCTTCTTCAATCCGTGCAAATGATCAGCCAATGTACCATTTGGGATATAATCATAAACCAAGATTAGCCCTCTAGGATCACTACAATACCCATGAAGCTTAACCAAATTTGGATGCTCAATTGAAGAAAGAATCAAAATTTCATTACAAAACGACTTCGAAGTAATCGTCCCGCCGCCCATCACGGCTGGTTGCTGGTGGTGGTGGCGGTGGCGGTGGAGGTGCTTTACAGCGACTATCCGACCGTCGTAAAGCTGACCCAGATACACAGATCCAAACCCACCATCACCAATCTTCCTTTTTGGGTCGAACCGGTTCGTCGCAACCTCGAGCTCCTCGTAGGCGAACACCGGCGGTAGGCGGGAGGCGGCACGGTGGCGGTGGAGGAACACGGCGGTTGGATCTTCCAAACTAACTGAATCTACTAATCTCTTGTTCTTGAACACAAAGAAAACAACAAAAACCAAACAAAACAAGCAAATCAACACAAAAACAACACTAACTACAGTAATCCTACCCATTTTCCTACGCTGAATCCAACTCTCTGGCACTGAAATCTCCTCTTCAAAACACACAAACCCCTTATTCAAATCCGTTGAATTGAACCCACACACCCCATTTCTAATCTGACAACCCCTACACTTCATAAAGTACTCATCTTTATCCTCTCCCCATTCAATCTCAAGCCCTTGAACACCCAAAAATCGATCCAAAAACCCCAAAACATCATCTTCACACCCTTGATCCGATATGGGTCTCGCTCTAACTTCACAACCTTGAACCAATCTAGCCGGGTTCTTATACAAAGTACACAACCAAGGGGACTCACTACAGCTCGGTAGCGCCCGCGGCGCGCATGGCTTAAGGAGAGAGAGACGCTCACATGTAGAATCCGACACTCTAAACGGAGACCCAGAAAGATCAATGGAACGCTCAGGTATAGAAGGGTACGTAGCGGTGGAGGTGGCGGCGACGGGAGAGAGGAGGAGAGAGAGGGAGGTGACGTCATAACGGAGGAGAGAGAAAGTGAGGTTGTTAATGGAGATTAAGGAGTGATTAGCGGAGCATTTGAGAAGGAAAGAGGGGTGGCCGCAACCAGAGGTGAATGAGAAGGGGAAGGAGAGAGAAGAGGAGTTGAAAGGAGGGCATGGCGATGTGGGATGTTGAGTGCATGGGTGGGGGGTTGTGAGAGGGGGGAGAAGAGAGAGAAAGAGGAGAGAGAGACGGAGGAAATGCATGGGGGAGAGAGAAAGTTGCAGAGGTCATCAATGGCGGATGAAGAAGGAGAAGAAGAAGAGTTGTATTGGAGAGAGAGAGTGAGAGTCACGTGAAGAGACGACAAAGAATTGGAGGGGCAGGGGAGGGGACAGTGCTATAGAGATCTTAGCCCTCCATTTTGAATCTCCATAATTCTTTTAGTAATTAATACTTTCGTTAATATCAAAGATTCGTATACTTTATTAACCAAAGACGTACCAACATATTTTTATCGAATTTTATTAAAATATTAAAGTTAAGCGTACTAGAATGAAAACACTGGGAAGTCCTCATCCTCATGTTGGGGGCAAAGTTATTACAACTGAGATTCTACTTAGAATCAATAGGGGCTTTTAGAATCGAATAGAATCAAGAATTATACGATTCTACTAAATATATATTATAACTAATTTTTTTAAATTTATATCGGGTGTATAATTCAAAAAATTATTAACAAGACTTTTACTTATATGGATATATATAAGAAATACAATCTAATATGATAGAAATATTTTCGTGTAATATATATGTGTCCTTTTATGTTATAATAATCATAAAAGTTTTTAAGACAGATGATGCTAATTATACTTTATATCGAGTTTTAAACCATAAAATTAAACTTAATTTAAGTTTCTTAAAAGTATATAACGTTTAATTAACTTTCTTTTACTTCAAATTAATTAAGTAAATTTGTTTATTATATATGCTTGATTTTCTTATATTTTAACTTTTTATTTGTATAAGTTGGTATAATCGAGGTCGAATTGATAAAATTGTAAAATTGTATTACGATTCTATCCATTAGTTTCATGTAATATCAATGAATCATAAGATTCTACAAAATTAGGATTTTACTTACGATTTAGATCGGTTGGCACTTGTGGAATCATATAATCGTAAGATTCTAAGATTCAAATCGGGATTTTAATAACCATGGTTGGAGGTACTCGGAAACAACCTCTTTTTAGGGGTTATACCCTGAAGGGGGAAGGCTGCGTATATCCGTCCCCCAGAGGTTACTTAGGCGGAAGCCTTTGGGGCACTGGGTATGTTGTTGCATATACTCTATCAATTATATTAATTTAGTTTTTATATTTTTAATTGCGTGAATTTAGTATTTGTATAATTTATGCTGTCTGAATTTAGTTCTATAATAAAATTTATATTAAGTTTTTAATAAAATTTTTAATAATTCGGCCATGGATTGTGTTAAGTTAAAACAATGGGTGGATTTGTAGTGGGTTACTTGCATCTAGCGTAATTATCCTGTTAAAAATTATGTCAATAATTTAAGTTAAATTTAATTAAAGAACTAAATTGACACAATATAAATTATAGAAGGATTAAATTGACACAATGAAAAAAAGTATAAGAACATTTGGTATAAATAACCCATTGTTATTATTGAAATAAGAAAAGAATTATTATTAAGATACTTGATGTTTGAGCATTTATAATAAGGTATCATAAGGTTTAAATATTTTATTATATAGATACTTTATATTAAAATTTAATAAATTTTTATAAGAATCTGATTAATTTTATAAAAAAAATATTAATATAAAATATGATTATGATAATATATGTAAGTCAGGAATGTTTATGATTATGACCAATGTTTTCATAGAAGTTCAATGAATTATGACAAAATATTTATCAAATATTGATGTAAACTATGTAAATATTGCCAAAATTATGTGTTATATTAACATTTTTGTAATCATTAAACCCTTAATGGAGATATTGATATATTGTCAAATTCATGTTCAATTGTAGTACTTTTCAATAAAAATCTATTGAATTTCGATAAAGGGTATCTTATCAGTAAAATTTAAAAAGTTTAGGGTAACTAAGTGATAAAATCTTTAAACCTCAAGATACCCTCATTGTATATGTTAAATTGTTAGTTTATCGAGGCGATAAATGATCAAACCTTAAAATACTTAAGTGATAATTTTCCTAAATAAACCGCATTTTATCTATAACTCTCGAAGGGAACTATGTGTTTTAGGGTCATTTTGTGTTTTGCAACTAATACATTGGCCTTCTGGTTTAGCATTTTTTTAAAAATGGCTATAAATGGTTCTTAATAGCAAATTCTTGAGGCATTACAAGAATTCTCAATACAAAATTCTAACGTTTTCTCAGTTATTTTGTTGTATTTCGAGTTTCTACAATCTTGACATGTTTATATCGAGTTTTACGTTCGTGTTATACATCTAACCCAAAATTTGAGCTGCAAATTGCTCTAATAAGTGATCTTGTCACATTCTTGACCTTTTCTTTTAATTTCTAAAGTTTTATGTTATTAACAAAGAGAAAAATCATTTGGCTGTTGTTATAGTCGTTATAATAATCATGAAATTTTCTAACATGTGTCCATAAATTAAAATGCACCATATTTTAGCATTTAATTGGCTAATATAAAATTTATTATTGCTAATTGTATCTGACCAAAATAATAACAACAATAGTACCCAGTGCCTCAAGGGTTCCCACGTACGTAGAGTTCGAGAGGGATAGGATGTACGCAGTCTTACCCCTTTAGGACGGGGCCCTAATGAGAGGCTATTTTTAAGGATCCCCAAGTTGATAGAATGCACGCGACACGTTAAAAAGACCCAATAATTATTATAATCAAAATAATAATAATAACTTAATAGAGAATAATAATCACAAAATTTTATAAAATATATTGACTTTAATAATTTTATCATAATAATAACATTATTGAGTCTTTTTTATTTATTATTTTTTTTTTTGGGGGGGGGAGGTGGGTTGGTGAACATAAAGGTGTTTAGTTCGTCAAAGATTTTCAATTGAACTCTTTCACTTTATTTTTTTCTTGTAAGGATTGGATTCACATTCTCCCACGATTTTTACACGTGTTTGGACTTTATGTCCAATTTAATTATCCAAGTTAAATTTTATGTTATTTATATTTTAGTATTTTAATATTTTTAAAAATAATAAAAATAATTCTAATTTTTTTATATTATTAAAAATGTCCGTAAGTTTTGTCGTATTAATAAAAGGCTCCTAAATTTTTGCTGCATTAATAAAAAGGCTTCTCTTTAATACGATGATGTCATTTTTAGTTGATAAAACTAATATGATAGCTGTACTTTTATTAATGCTATAGTAAAATGATAAAAATACCCTCTAATAACTATATTTTAAAATAAATTAAGCAAAAATAGATAGTTTCTACATAACATAACATCTCAAATTTTATATTTATAAAGGAATAATAAGGGAGTTGAAGTGTATTTTAGGTTATTTTAATGTATCATATATAAAAAGAAATTACCAAGTCAGCTCTGTAGATGGAAAATGACGTCATTATGCTTGAGAATGGCCTTTTTATTAATACGATAAAAATTTATGGGTCTTTTTAATAATTCAAAAAGGCCAGAGTCCTTTTTATTATTTTAAAAAATGTCGAGGTACTAAAATATAAATAATCCTAAATTTTATAATATTTAGTCAATTTATTTTTTTTATTGAAACGGTGGGCTTTATTATTTTAAATCACTCCAGTGATTAAAATGAGTTTTATTTGGTGTTAAGTGGTGAAATATTTCAAGTTTTTACTTGGATAATATAAGATTTGACAATAGCGATTGGTGGGACGAGGACGATGATAGTGGTGACTGTGGCAACTTTTGTAGTGGAGGAAGGGAAACAACTGAGTAGGGGTGTATTTGAGCCGGTCCGTGCTCGAGCCTGTCAGGCTTGAGGCTCGGCTTGTTAGCTTTAAACTCGG
Organism: Simmondsia chinensis; assembly: GCA_018398585.1. Lineage (NCBI taxonomy): Eukaryota > Viridiplantae > Streptophyta > Magnoliopsida > Caryophyllales > Simmondsiaceae > Simmondsia > Simmondsia chinensis. The sequence continues at coordinate 30,007,536 of JAGTTD010000016.1, read as the reverse complement.
CTCAGGCTCAGCTCCAAGCTTGCCGAGCTTTGAAAATTCGGGCTTGATCTAAGCTTGGTGAGTTTCAAATTAGGCTGCAGTATTTCAGCTCATTTAAGGTCAATATCGGCTCGTTTGAGCTCGTTTAAGCTCAGGCTCGGCTCATTTATACTTCAATATGGATTCATTGGATAATATTTAAGCAAATATATTATATTAAAAAACTCGCTTAGGCTCATTTAGGTTCGTGAGCCTACGAGCTCGAGCTTCAATTGGCTCCGGCTCGGCTCTGCTCAGCTCGAGCTCAAAGCGAGCTGAGCTTTTCAAGCTTGATGACGAGCCGACTCGTAAGGGGCTCGGCTCGGCTCGGCTCGGCTCATTTACACCCCTAGGAATGAGAGTATTTTGTGATTTAGTGCAAGGAATATCTTGATATTTCGATTGAATATATTATTTTTTAAACTATTTTTCCTACATTCATGTTAAAATATAAAAGATACAAAAGATACATGAAAACAATTATCGTATTTTAAAACATTTCTAAAATATTTTGATATATCTAAAAAATATATTACTAAATTTTAATTTTTATAAAAATTTAACAGATATCTAAAATTTGAAAAAGATATGATAGAATAAAGATAAATGAGTGAGGGGCCCCGTGAGCGGTACGCAATGTTAGACATGGGCGCGCACCCCCTGGACCCGCACTTGACCATGACCCACTTCTGTCCCGCTATCCGAGGCGGATGGGACAACTAGTCACTATTTATTTTAACAATTAATATAAAAATAATTTAATTATATCTTAATATCTTAAAAATAATTTAACTATATCTCTTAATTAAAAAATAATCTAAATATATATCCTAATTAAAAATTAATTTAACTTTAATTTTTTTATCAAAAGTAATCAGAGCGTCGTACCATGCGCCATACTCAACCACTAATTCAGTATTTTTTAAATTAAATTTTTAGTGTTTGATTGTTTTTAGTAGAAAAGTTAAAGTTGACTTATTTTTAGGTTAGAAAATAAAATTAGATTATTTTTTGATAAAAAAATTAGAGCTGAGATATTTTTTGATTAGGAGATATATTTGTGTTATTTTTATATTAATTGTTGCTATTTGTTTTGAAGAAAAAATCTAGGTAATAGTATTGTGTAAATTTATTATTATTTAAATAAAATTATTATTTTAAAATAATTTTATAACTTTTATTATTTATAAGTCATATTATTACTCTAATAACAATAAATTTTTTCATGTAATAATAACTCACAAGTCCAAACTTATGTATTAAATATTTAGGCTTGGTTTGGTACTCTTTTTATTTGGAAAAATTAGAATTTAATTTTTTCAAAAATAACCCTTTTTTGATTTTTTATTTTTAGTAAAAAAATAGAAAATTAAAATAAAAAATTTGTTTAAATCTAATTTCTATTTTTTAAAAATTAAAAATTATAAAATAAAAAACTAATGTCAAATAAATCCTAACAAATTAATTAATTTTATACTCTTAACAGACTTTTATTCTAAGTTTAACTCAACAAGATCACCTTTGCAAACAGGTTGAATCTTTGTTGGAACTTGACGAAAAATATATGAAATTCTACAAATGCACAACATCCAAGTCTCACTATTTTTCTCTCTTTTTTTTTGATAAATAAATTTAACATTTGACATCAGTATAACAGTTACAGATAAATCCACCCAAAACAAAAAAAAAAAAGGGAAAGAAATAAAACTTACATATGTTAAGAATTTTATGTACGAGTCTAGTAAGAATAACGTATTAGAATTGTTAAAAAGAGAAATACGTTTGCCTATACTCCACCTAAAGTCAACGGGATTTAGCTTAGTGGAACTCCATTTGGGCTTATAACAGACATCGTATATGCAAACTCTATAGGTCAGACTTAGGACTGAGTGAAATTTTTTACATGGTATCGAGCTTAATACCAATTGATTGTACGATTGAGTCACATTTAAACTTTATGCACAACGTTGAATATTTAAATAAAAACATATTCTTAATTATGATTTTAAAAATAATTTATGTCTTATAAATAGTTGAAATTTTTTTTTTTCCATATTAGAAATTATACCACCTTCATGTATTGCTAAAATATGAGGTTTTTCAAAAAGAAAAAAAAAGAAAAAAAAGGCCTTTTCGAAGTCAAACTTGTAACTCATTGCATGGAGATATTTTGTTGGTCCTAAATAATGCTTATAACTAGGTATCGCAATGGGGTGGGGTCGCTATGAGATATCTCTTTATATTCATATTTATAATATAAATGATAAATAATTTTTATAAATTAAATTTAAGTATATATTTTTTAATTTGAAAGTATTAGATTAAAAAAGTCAGGTATGTTGGGTATAAAGCAGAGCGGGCGGGTACAACACTATGTCTGTACTTACCCCATACCCGTGATGGGTACACCTACCCGCCTCACTTATACCATACCCGTCCCAAATGGAGGGATACTCGCGGGGTAATGAGTTTTACCTGCTCCATTACCATCCCTACTTGTAACAGGGGTTGAAAGCCTTTGGTTGTTATGCAGAATAAAATAAAATAAAATAAAAAAACACTAAGTTCCTTATGAAAATATGTTCTTATATTGGTTAAAAAATTGGTTATAATCCTTTTAGTTAAATAAGGTGTTATGGTGGCTGTAGCTTTCAAAGTTATGCAGGCCGAGAAAGCGTCAACTCTTAGTTGGACGTTATATCCTGGAGGTGGCATGTCGGTATCTGCTGCACCAGTCTTGATGCAATAGGGGGCGCAAAACCGTTCTAAAGAGAGCATAATTTATGCCTCGCTCAGCTATTACTTTATTGATATTTCATTACTATCATGCGTTCTAGGTGATATCTTTCTACTTATATGTCTTATATAATATTTTTCACATTTGGTTCCACCTCATAAATCTCGTATGTGCTAATTATGTGGATCGGACCCAAGGCCTGGTGAAATTTTCACAAGTTACAATCTAAATAAGGATGGTAATGGGGCAGGGCGAGTATGGGGGATGCCTCCTCCATACCCATACGCCACCCAAATCCATATCCATATCCGCCCAATTATCTGCCACTAGTATGAGATGGATACCCATACTCGGCTCGGCAGGTGCGAACCTATATTCATACCCACCCCATTACCCACGAGTATCCAACACCCGTTGCATAGCTGCTCTAATGTGGGTACAAAACGATTATCCATGCCCGCACGTATTAGTTATTTAATACTATTTTTAAAAATTCATTAATATTTTTAATAACATTTAAATTTAAACATGTATTTTTTAATTTTTAAAGTTAATTAGATATAAAATGGAATTGATATGGTAGATATAAGGTGGAAATCAGGCGGGTACAATGCTATACCTTACCGGTCCCATACCCATGGATGGCACGGGACGGATACACCCCACCCCATACCCGTACCTGCTATCTACTTCACTTATATTCATATCCATCCTAAACGGGGCGAGTAACTACAGATAATAGATTTTACCCGTGTCATTGCCATCCCGATATCCAAATCAAGGTGTCTGGTGAAAAGTCTAGCACGCCAATCTTATCATGAAGCAAGAAATTGTGATTAGCAAATTATAGACGTCTCACGTTTAGATTAAAGTTTCAACAAGAAAGCACTAATTAATGCCTTTTCGTCTGTGTGTACACTAAAAAGCACAATTATTTAAGTAATTATTCTCAACTTTTGACTAATTACCCAATAATTAAACTCGAGATCGATACGATCTAGTCTAAGAGACCCCAGTGTACGGAGCGAGAAAATGTGAAATGATCACGTCCACCATCGTCCACTATCAAGTATGTTACTTTTATGTATTTGGTTGAATAATTCGTGTCTTTAGCTTGAAAATTTGATGATATAGAACTAGAGTTTCTAATTTTGATTTTGTTACCTATTTGCTTTGCAGAGAGGGATTTCGACGGGTGGGGCCAAACGTGTTAGTGGTTTGGTTGTCGTTGACTCGTGTGAATTTATTAGTCTTTTGACTTGGGAAGATTTGAAAGAGTGAAGACTCTCGATTTCTCCTTTCTCTCTTGTTTTTCTAACATTCGTTTTTCTGTTTTTCTTAGCTCGAGGCATTTGGGGATTATAAAAAAAAATATGTTAAATATTGGGTTTGAAATTCAAAAATGGGTAACTATGTTAAATTTAGGTGGTGAGAGGTGTCGTCGTGTTTTCTAATGCTTGTTGTTTTTCCTTTTTTGTACTCTTTTTGTTTCGGATTTTGTTTTTGCTAAATGTCGAGTTTTGTATGACGATCTTTCGCATTTATCAAAAAAGATGTCAAATTTACTTGTTTTTATAATCTTGAAGAATTTATATAAGCTGCATCTTTTTGGTATTACAGTTGATGTTTCGTAGTTGAATTATCAAATAAATTAGAATTATGAAATTTATACTAATTGTTGTGCATTTGGATTGTCAAAATGTTTGTGTTATTATATAGGGTTAACTTTGCCAAAATTTTCTACAAATGGTTACATTTTATTATAAAAATTAAATTAAAAAATTGAAAGCTAAGATATTTGTTAATTTACACTCAAGTGACAGACTTGCTTGCTAAATGAAGTGGATGGGTTTGTGGTTAAGGCTTCAGTTCTGCTCCTATTTCTCGAGTTGTTCGTCTGGTTTTTCTACATTTGGGATCCATGTCTGAGCTTGTCATGTGCGTCTTGTATGGCCTGTTCGTGGTGTCTATTGTGTTTTGTTTAGGAGTTTTGCTTTTGGTGCCTGTTTGTTCCCTGTCTGATCTGGTTTCTATTTGTACCCACTTCCATTTTCGGGGTGGCTTAGGCCTCGTCTTTTCGAGTTGCCTATTTGTATTACGGCTATGCCGATATTTATAAAAAAAAAAATTCAAATTTAATATAGTTAAAAACTTATTTATTAATGATTACTTTTTAAAAATAATACGCTAAATAAGCTGAAAGAAAAATTTATTAATAAGATAAGGCTAATGGATGAAAATTCATAAGTAGTTTTATACTCTAACATGCCCTCTCACGCGTATGCCAATTAAGCTTGAAGCATAGATAGTGTACATGTGCACCTCATATCTTGTGCTTAAATTATTTTAATATCGAAAGTGGGGGCTACTGAGATTCAAATTCGTGACGTCTTGGTCAATAAGGCTCTAATACCATATTAAAGAATCAGCTTTTCTAAAAGTTTAACGTAATGGATAAAAGCCAAAAAATGACTTTATACTCTAACAATAATAATTACCTCAGCTCTGATGTAACTTGGGTGGGGGTTTTTGCCGTTGAATTTTTGAGGTTGTACTGTATTCGAGTTTCCATTTGAGTAATATATTAGCTATTGCCGTTTGGTAAAAAAATAGTAACTACCTCATTAACTGTTACACCATTAAAAATCTCCTTTTTTGATGCAAAACCAAAAATGATTTAATTCGATACAAACCTACAAGAACTCTTTATAGATTCTCATGGCCCAGTTTTCTAGGCCCATGGGCCTATATGTTTTGCTTTTGGGCCATTGCTTGAAACAAGGGTCACAAATGTAATAAAATCTATTTAAATATCCATTCAACTTGAGATACTTATTATAAGTTTGAATGTGAGAAATTAATTTTATGTTAATTTAAATTGTGATATTCATAAATAAAATATGGGTCAGGTTGAAGTCAAATCCGACCCATGACCCGGCCCAGACTTGACAAACTTGACCCGATTGAATATGTTTAACGGTTTTTATTTTTCATTCAACTGATAAGCATATAATTTTATTTAATAAAATGGTTATACGTGTTACAAATATGTATTTTGTTTCCTTTTATTAGTTACTTTGGAACGAATTCATATGTTACCAAAATCTATGGCATCCTTTTCTTGTAAAATATCATTGGATTTCAAAAAAAAAATATATATATATATATATATATAATATTAATGTCAGAGTAACTTTATAAAAATTTTCTGCCATGACACACCCTACTTATGTATTAATATATATGTACATCAAAAAATTAACTGTCCCAAAAATCTAAGCTAATAGATGAAGGCTCACAAATGATTTTATATCCTAACACGCTTTCTCACATGAATGCCCGCTGGACTTGAAGCATGAATATTGTATATGTTCACTTCATAAATTATACTTAAATTATGTTAATATTGAAGGACCTGCTTCTTAGGTTGGGAATCCTCGAAAATAGCCTCTCTTCAGGGTAACCCCCTGAAGGGGGAAGGCTGCTTACATCTACCCCCCAGACCCTGCTTAGGCGGGAGCCCTTGGAGGCGCTGGGTTTGTTGTATGTTAATATTGAAAGTAGGTAGTATTGGGATTTGGACCCCATATCCTTTGGTCTACAAGGATTTGACATCATGTTAAACAATAACTTTTTTAAAAGCTTAAACTGATGGATGAAGGCTCACGAATGATTTTTATGCTAATATTGATACATACCACATCTATGGAATAAAGCAACAAAAGCCACTATATATGCCCAGGGAATTACTTCTTTAATTGTCAATTAGTTTTGGGATGGAGCCTTCTTAATCTGTAAAAAGCAAAAGCAACATACCCAGTACTCTAAGGGCTCCCACCTATGTATGCAGCCTTCCCCCTTCAGGGTATTACCCCCGAAGAGAAGCTGTTTCCGAGTGCCCCAACCTGAGGATGAGGGCTTCCCAGAAGGTAACCCATTCTGGTACTACTCTTGCCCAAGCACGCTTAACTTTAGAGTTCTAATAAGATTCGACAACAGCGTGTTGGTACCTCCTTTAATCCGTATCAGATATATACGTAATCCAAATTGGCACTTGTTAGCAAGTGAAGTTGAAAAGGAGTCCACTAAGTAAGATGAAGAAAATTCAAATATGATACTATTTTTAGTCAATAATAAATTGCTTATCACAACGTACTTTTCGTAGAATTTGAAGAAAATTCTACAATTACTTGTGTTCGTTGAACCATTATATGACAAACACACACTTGGCGCTTTATGACCAGGACCGACCCTGACAGTTTCGGGTCTCTAAGTGAACGTTATAACTGAAAGTCCTTCATATACGTTAACTGATGCAGTGCATAAGTGAAATTTAATGGAAACGAAAAGTTCACTAGTCTTCCTTTAAATTTTTATTATGAAAATAATAAAAATAAAGGAAAAAAAGTACTCAAATTCTCACATTCCAGAAAGAGAGAGAACTCTAGAAAATAATTATGAAAATTTAAAAATTAATGGATGTTAAATTAATCCTAGTCTTCCTCTTGTTTAAATAGAAGAGTAGGCTCACCTAATCTAAAAGATTTCAAAGATAAAAGATAAATAAAAGATTTAAAGATAAGTACAAATAAATATTAATAATTATCTATAACTTACTAGCTAAATATCTTAAAAGATGACAAACTACTCCAGCCATATCTCTAACCGCATATCTCTAGCCTCATTTATTCATAGCTCGCCTCACCCGGGATCACCCCAAGCTAACAACCGGCCAAGCCCCATCCGCCAATTATAGGGCTGCATCATGGGTGAGCTTGGCGAGCTGGAGCATGGCAGGAGGGAGAAAAGGCGTGAGGGGACATAGCTTGGTGGAAATAATCTGTATGATCCGTCAACAAATTCGAGGACGAATTCTCTCCAACCTGGAGAGAATGATGCAGCCTCGCCTTCGTATTTGGCGGATAGCTTGGCGGCAGGGTCTTGGCGAGCTGGCTAAGATGGCGAGAAGGAGTACGCGCAGCAAAAGGCTGAGGAGTTAAGAGTTTAACATTAATTAGGATAGCTTAGATTAGTTATTTATCTTTGTATATTTTAGTCTTTTATGTTAGTAAGATCACACGGATTATTAGATGAAGCACACATATTGCAATCTTTACAATTGATCTCAATTAGAGATTTAATTTAAAATTTGTATTAGTTTGAGTCTAGTTAGGAAAGTTCCTCTATTTAAAGAGGGGATATAGTTAAGGTTTTATTCATTCAATTTTCAGATTTTTTTCTCAAAGTTTCTAGAATTTTCTCTCTTTCTTGGATTGTGAGAAATTGAGTAGCTTTTTCACCCTTGTTCTTACTATTTTCGTAATAAAAAATTAAGGGAAGGCAGTTGAACCTATCCGTTCCCCAATTTTTCACTTACGCGCTGTATGATTAATATTTCTCTTAATAATACAATATTAGTATTAATAATTGAGACTTTAAAAATTAAAATATCAAAATATGGAGCCTGTAAAATTTTGGGCTCCAAGCGGTTGTTCGGGTTATGTTGGGTTACGTCTGGCCTTGTTTATAACCCCACATATTTTTCCCTCAGCCAACCATAGTTACTATTAACTTTTTTTTTCTTTTGAGGGTGTTTATCCTTTTATTCCGGTGTTGCGCATTATCTCATTTGGGTTTGTCCATTATCTTCGTTCTTTTTGTGATGGGTGTTTGTCGTTATGTTTTGGTTGTCACGTTTTTGTAAGTTGTTTTGTTGTCCCATTGAGGACTGCATGTTAATTGGTCTCTCTTGGTCTTTCGGGTTTGTCGTTGGATAGCTTTTTACATTTTGATTCGGTTTATTTGTCTTGTTTCTTCTTGTAGTCTATTGCATTTTTTGGAATTATATGAAAAAACTGAAAAAAAACATTGAGTTTTTTTTTCTTAAAAAGGTTAACAAAAAAAAAAAAAAATTGAGTTGGCTCTAAAACTCAGTGAAATTTTATAAATAAAGCATATTAAATTATTTTTCTAGTCATGTATATGGTAGATATATATATATTTCCAATTCTCACTCTATTCAAGCTTTTAAGAATGCATTTGGTCCAACTTATTTCAACTTATCTATTTTAATAAGATCTGTCTATTTAGGATATAATGTTCTGATACAGGTTTAAAAAAAATCTTATCTATTATAATACAAAAATAACTTCATAATATAAATCAGTTAATAATTGTATGTAAGAGAGACTCATGTAATAGTTTTTTTTTTTTATACAATGGTAAAGACAAATCAAAAAGAGCCGCTCCCACGTAAAACAGGGCGACCGGAAGCTTCCACATTAGAAATGCGCAGAAGGGCGGTGGAAGGATCACACACATCGCAATTGAAACTGATGCTTCCTAAGCCCTTGTCTGCCATGAAATCAGCGGATTGATTGGCTTCGCGGTAAACATGAGAGAAGTGAATTTGGGACAACCTTTTACCAAGAGTTACGATCTCATCCTTAATGAAGTGGATTTCGCTGGGACAGTCGAACGACCCATTGAAGGAGTTTATGACAACTTTATTGTCCCCTTCCAGAATGTTCTTCGAATATCCTAGGGAGGTCGCTGTATAGAGCCCGTCCGTAGCTGCAATTGCTTCAGCAACAATGACAGACGCATTTCCTAGCCTTCTGCTCCCTGTTTTGATGACCTCACCGTTAGAGTTACGAATTACAAAGCCAGAGGCTGCTTGAGTACCTCTTTTGGTGCTATCAAAATTTACTTTCACCCAGTCTGATCTTGGGGGGGGACCAGGAAATCCAGAGGTTCTTACTTCTTTTGCTCAAATTCCTAGGATTGTTCGATGAATCCTCCTCAATAGTGTTTCTGCATACCCATTCCCAGTGCGTCCTCTTGGCCCGGATGACCAGACGGTAGCGTTTCTATTCTTCCATAAATGCCAACAAACCATTATAAACGTACCAATTCCTTCCTTGTCTTTCCGATTGCGGAGTTCCTCCCCTAAATCCTCTTTTGTTGGGGGGGCGGTGATCCAATTTTGGGTATTTGCTGCATGCCAAATCTCTTTGGCTCGTGGGCAGTTGAGAAGAATATGGGATACTGTCTCTCTACTCTGAGCACACCAGGTACAATTAGGGTTCCAATCTTGAATTCGTTTTTGCATCTGATCCCCAGTTGTTAAGAAGCCATTGAGTGCTTGCCATAAAAAAAATTTTACCTTGGGGAGGATATCCAAGTTCCAAATTCACTTGAACTCCCACTTGTTTCTGTCATCCCACTCAAGATTGTGAGCAAGCCAAGTGGCAGACTTGACACTGAATTTTTCGGTACTTGTGAATCCCCAGCATAACTGGTCTTCCCTAGGCAAAAGGGGAATAGGGACGCCCATAATGGAGTTGACCATGTCTTGGGGGACAATTCGTTCAAGCGCTTCCTTGTTCCATTCCCCTTCGGTAATAGTTAATCATGGTAATAGAGACTCATGTAATAGTTAATCATGGTAATAGAGAGTGAAAAGGATAATGAACATGGGCGTAAAAACGGGGGTGGTAGGTAAAAGTGGTGTTAACAAGTAAAAGTAAGTCATGGTGCTGAAGATTTAATGTTGATATAGTCTTTTAAACACTATTTTTGAAATAAGCTGTAAAAAAAGATCCAGTTTTGCATTTTTTTCTGCTTAGTTATAAAATAACTTTTTTATCTTTCTATTTAAGATTGTGAAGCAATGCAATTGATGATAATGTAAAATGAAGAGTACATGCTCTATATATAGAGCTACAAGACATGACAAAATACTAGAGTGCCATTACCTCCTTACATATGGGGGGAGGGTAAGGGAGTCAATGTACTAAACCCTAGAAGTACTATACTCTAATAGGCCCCCTCAATCTGAAGGGGGAGCAGCCACGTGAAGATTGGATTTGTGGTAGTGGAACAGGGTTGGACCGAGACCTTTGGTGAAGATGTCCGCAACTTGACGAGAGGTGGGGGTGTAACGAACTTGGAGATCACCCTTGACGACCTTTTCCCGGACGTAGTGAAAATTAACATCCACATGTTTGGATCTATCATTTGAGATAGGATTGGCAGCCAAGTATGATGCAGAGACATTATCGCAGTAGATGATAACGGGGCCGGTGTGCCGGAGACCTAAGTCACGCATGAGGTAGCGAACCCAGTTTGCTTTAGCAGCTACCTGTGAGATGGCCTGATATTCGGATTCAGTGGAAGATTTGGAGACCGTGGCTTGTTTCTTAGCGCGCCAGGAGATCAGGCTGGGGCCAAGGAATAAGGCATAACCAGTGGTGGAACGACGCGTGTCAGGACAGCCACCCCAATCAGCGTCAGCATAGACAGCAACAGAGGTGCAGGTACCCGGAAGGATGGTGAGCCCATGATAGTGGGTTCTTTTGAGGTACCGAAGGATCCGCTTAACAACCTGACAGTGACTAGTTCTGGAAGCATGCATAACTGAGAAACAAGATTAACAGCATAACAAATATCAGGACGGGTCATGGTGAGATATTGGAGAGCGCCGACGACACTTCTGTATTCTGTGGGGTCAGAGAGGAGGTCACCATCGGTTAGGGAAAGATGGGTGCGAGGGAGTAAGGGGGTTTTGATGGGTTTTGCATCTTGCATATTGAGTTTGGTGAGAAGATCAATGGTGTAACGATGTTGAGATAGAAAGAGGGAAGACGGAGTTCGGCACGCCTCAATACTGAGGAAATAGTGTAGGGGACCAAGGTCTTTCATAGCAAATTGAGAGAAGAGAGTGTCGACAAGAGTGTCGAGGGACTGGGTGTTAGAGCCGGTTAAGATGATGTCATCAACATATAGTAGTAAGCAAGTGATGTTGTTGGGGGTGCGAAGTAAAAAAAGAGAGGGATCAGCACGACAGCAAGTGAATCCTAAGGTAGAGAAAGGTACTGAAGCATTGGAACCAAGCTCGGGGAGCTTGTTTGAGGCCATAGAGGGCTTTGCGTAGGCGACATACATAGTTGGGAAATTTGGGGTGAATAAAACCTTGTGGTTGCTTCTTGTATACTTCTTCCTTTAGGTGGCCATGTAAAAAGGCATTTTTAACATCAAGTTGCTTGATGGACCACTTGTGAGTGATAGCAAGTGTAAGGATGAAGCGGATGGTAGGAGGTTTGACAACCGGACTAAAGGTTTCCTTGAAGTCAATGCCTTCACGTTGGTGAAAACCTTGAGCCACAAGGCGAGCCTTGAATCGATCAACGGAGCCATCCGCTTTATACTTAACTCGATATTTTCAAGTGCTACCGACAATGTTGTTAGTTGGGTGCGGGGGGACGAGGTCCCATGTATGATTATGAAGTAAGGCGTTAAATTCATCAGCCATGGCTGCTTGCCATTGTGGATTTTTGACTACCTGAGAGTAACAAGTGGGTTCCTGTATGACTATTATGGAAGAGAGAGACAAGGGATATTTTGTCTTTCGAATACCATCCTTGAGACGAGTTCGCATGGGGTGCACGTTGGTTGGCAGATTTATGGGGCTAGGGTCGGTGGGAGACTCGACCCGGTCGTGGGGGGAGGGAGGTGCAGCAGCCGAAGCTGCAGGTGGTGGGGGAGAGGTGGGCTGGTCAGTGGGGGGTCGGGCAAGGTCTTCATGAGAGACCGTGGGTGTGATGGTGGGGCTGGGTGGACTCCAAGGGGAGGGGATAGGGGTGGAGCCCACCGCAGGTGGGGCAGGGGTGGAGGAGGGCTCGAGGGGGGCAGGGACCGGTAGTGGCGGAGCTCCGGGAGTGATAGCGATTATGAGAGGAAGGTCGACTATACTCGCGGTTGAGCCCGGTGGGGTGATATGTGTAGGGTTGACTAGTTCTGGATAGGGGAAGCTAGTTTCATTGAACGTGACGTGCCTGTTTATGTAGATTTTACCCGTTTGAGGATCTAAGCACCTATAGCCTTTATGGCGGGCAGCATAGCCTATAAAAATGCATGGTATAGAGCGAGGTGCAAGTTTGTGTGGTGCACAAGGTGTGAGATTTGGAAAGCATGCACAATCGAATATGCGAAAACCGGAGTAGTTAGGTTGTTGTTTAAACAGTTTTTCAAACGGGGATAAGTTATTAAGCACAGGGGTAGGAAGGCAATTAATAATAAAGCATGCGGTACAGGCAGCGTCATCCCAATGTGAGTAAGGGAACCGGACACCCGACGTTCGACCGAAGCACCGGCATAGGGAGAGCCGGGTTCGGCCGGAGTAGGGGCGGCCGACGCTGGCTGGGGAACCGTGTTTGGGGGGGGGGGGGGGGGGGGGGGGGGCTGCCATAGATATGGGGTAAAGGAAGAGAGAAGAAAATTAAGTAAAAATTGAAGAGAGAAAAAATTAATTCGAAAAAAAAATAATTAAATAAAAAAATAATAACCAATTGAGAACTAGTACTTTAGACAGAAAAAGAAAATTAAAAAGAAGAGAGAAAAGGAGAGGCTCTGATACCATGTGAAGCAATGCAATTGATAATAATATAAAATGAAGAGTACATGCTCCATATATAGAGCTACAAGACATAACAAAGTAATAGAGTGTCCTTACCTCCTTACATATGGGGGGAGGGTAAGGGAGTCAATGTACTAAACCCTAGAAGTACTATACTCTAATAAAGATGATAAAAAGATGTCAAAAGATCTTTTCTGTCAACCAAATGCAAGCCATACAGTCAAATCGATTTTTTTCACGGCTCTAAGGTTCAGCTTTTGAACAGTTTAAAGCTTGAAAAAGCTCTTTTTTACTGCAGGACTTGCGTTTGGTTGGTAGAAAAGATCTTTTTATATCTTTTTTACAACTTAAATAGAAAGATGAAAAAAATGTTTATAACTAAGCAGAAAAAGATACAAAACTGGATTTTTTTCACAGCTTATTTAAGAGAAATGCTCTTAAAAATATTACATTAATATTAAATTTTACCGCCATAACCTACTTTTACTTGTTATCAACACTCCCACCGACCATCACACTTTCTATGGCCGTGGGTCGCTACACTCACTACTTTCCACTATTATGACCAACTATTATTATGATTCTCTCTTATCTACTATAATTAGGTAATGCATATTATTAAGTCATTTTTATAATCATAGTGGGTAAATTACTTTTTTAACTTATATTGAAATTCTTTATTTTGTAAAAAAGATATTGAAATTCTTTATTTTGAAAAAAAGATCTTTTTGTACTGTACAATCAAACACTTCACTATAAAATGTTACAGGTCATTAAAACAGATAAGCTGAAAAAAGATAAGCTAAACTAAGCTGAACTAAATACACTCCAAGTTGTTAAAAAGTTGAACCGAATGCAACCTAAGGCTGCTCGCAACAGTGCCCCATTTTTGAAGCCCCATTTTTGAAAAATGGGGCTTCTCCTCCTCAATCTTGCCACATTTTTTAGATATTTTAATAATTAATATCATTTATACTATTTTAATTAATTCAAAGTAAAAGATGGAAATGCATCAAAGAGAAATGTAATTAAAAAATAATTAATTATATTAAGAGAATGAATTGAAATTATGAAAATTAAGATTCATATTGATAAAACATAATGTAATATAAATAATTAAATTAAAAAAATTTAATCAAATTTAAGATATAAAAATTTATTAATATTTAAAATATATTTTTTAATAAAATTTAATAAATTTTATTAATTAAAAACAAATAAAAATAAAAAATATTAAAAAATGAAAATGGGGCTCCCCTTAAAGCCCCAATTTTTGAAAAGTTTTTAGTGACGCAAGATTTTAGGGCGCCGTTGCAACTCGCCTAAGATGATTTTTCTTGTGTTATCATTATCCTTATAAAGACTAATTCAACATAGCAAATTAACCACTTTTAATGACAATTACGGTTGGTTGTCAAATTATGTCCCATCATGCCGAAAATTAATCATCTCGAACCAATAAAAGGAACATACCCAGTGCCTTAAGGGCTCCCGCCTATGCAGGGTCTGGGGGGGTGGATGTACGCAGCCTTCCCCCTTTACAGTGTTAACCTGAAGAGAGGCTGTTTTCCAGTGCCCCGAACCTGAAGGTGAGGACTTCCCAGGAGGTCACCCAGCCTGGTACTACTCTCGCCCAAGCACGCTTAACTTCGGAGTTCTAACGGGATCCGGTGACGGCGTGTTGGTGCCCTCTTTGGTAATCATCTCGAACCAATAATTACATTAATTAAAGTATTAAAAACCTGAGCAAATCTAGACATTAAGTCAAAACACGAGTCATGGAGAGTCAAATCTGAATCATTGATATTCCTTACGGGTGTTTATGGTTCGGTTAATCGTAAGCAACATAATCAGTACCTCAAGGGCTCCCGCCTAAGCAAGGTCTGGGGGGCGGATATGCGCAGCCTTCTCCCTTCAGGGTATTACCCCTGAAGAGAGGCTGTTTCCGAGTGCCCCCAACCTGAGGGTGAGGACTTCTCAGGAGGTCATCCATCCTGATATATTGCTCTCACTCAAGCATGCTTAACTTCGGAGTTCTAATGGGATCCGATGACGGCATGTTAATGCCGTCTTTGGTACCCGAACATATGAAAATATATATATATGATATATATTGTTTCAGTAAATCGGTTAATCGAAATTGACAAAATCACTAATCGTTACCGTCCTGAAATACTTCAAATTTTTTTGATTCGATTAACCGGACTAAAAATTCGGTATGATTAATTGCATTTTCAGGATCGATATTTTGAAATTTCGGTTACGAATTTTTTTAAACACCCCTAATATTTGTTATCGTATACGAATGGAACAAAAGTGTCGTATTAAACTTGATCCACGTAATTTTCCAGACTGTGAAAGAAAGATATTGTATATTTTCATAAATAGTCTTTAAATTTTTTTTTTTTTGGGGAAATTATTAGACTTTTGGAATTACTCAAATGTCAAGTTGAGTTATGGGAAATCTGAGAGTACAACAATTTTACCAAAATAACACAGTATTAAAAATATTTATTAAATTGACATATTTTACTGTAGCAGTATCAACGTATGCCGTTTAAAACGGCGTACGTTGATAAATTTTTTTTTTTTTCAAATGGGGGGACGCCGTTTCAATCTTTTTTTTTTTTTTTTAATATTATTAATATTTTTTATTTTTTAAAAATGGGCTAGATATGGGTACTCAAAATTTTTTTAGGTACTCTTACTTCTTTATAATGTGTATCAACACATAAATTATATATATCGACACAAACTTAATGTACTCAAAATTACTACTTAAGTACTCAAAATTCTTTTAGGTACTCTTACTTCTTTATGGTGTGTGTCGACACATAAATTATGTGTGTCGACACACACTTAACGTACTCAAAATTACCACAAATACTCAAAATCACTACCCAACTACTCAAGTTTTTTTTTTTGTTACTCTTATTTTCTTTATAGTGTGTGTCGACATATAAATTATGTGTGTTGACATACATTTTACGTACTCAAATTTACCACCAATGTACTTAAAATCACTACCTAAATACTTAAAATTCTTTTAGGTATTCATATGTCTTTATGGTGTGTGTCGGCACATATTTAACGTACTCAAATTCACCACCAATGTACTTAAAATCACTACCTAAGTACTCAAAATTCGTTTAGGTACTCTTATATTGGTGGTGAATTTGAGTACGTTAAATGTGTGTCAACACATATTATAAAAAAGTAAGAGTACATAAAAGAATTTTGAGTACTTAAATATTAATTTTAAATATCCTTATTTAACCGATCTAAAAAAATAAATAATATTAAAATTTAAAAAAAAATTGGATGGGGGGACGCC
The DNA here is from genome assembly GCA_018398585.1 of Simmondsia chinensis. Taxonomy (NCBI): domain Eukaryota; kingdom Viridiplantae; phylum Streptophyta; class Magnoliopsida; order Caryophyllales; family Simmondsiaceae; genus Simmondsia; species Simmondsia chinensis. The sequence continues at coordinate 29,991,030 of JAGTTD010000016.1, read as the reverse complement.
GTTTGAAATGGCGTCCCCCCATTTGAAAAAAAAAAAAATTTTTTTTTATCAATGTACGCCATTTTAAACGGCGTATGTTGATACTGCTACAGTAAAGTGTGTCAATTTGGTAAATATTTTTAAAACTGTGCTATTTTGGTAAATTTTTTTCAAAAGTGTGCCAGTTTGGTAATTTATTCACAATAATTGAGGGGGGAAAAAATGGACAACTTAACATCACCTGCAAACATGGAGCACTAGAGGCAAGGCTCGGGTTTGGGTCAGATTATGTTTAGATAAAACCATGTTTTTTGGTTCGAAACTTAATCCCCTCTTCTCAATTGTTGATGACCTTTCTTAGGGTAACAGTGTACCTTCTTTAATAAAAAGGTGATACCGGTTTGGTAAATGTACTTTTGTGTTTTTTGGGGCTCGTATTCGAATTATTGAACAAATGCTGGTTTGATAACGTGGGTGTTTGAAATGGGTTCTGTAGTAAGGAGCATGTAACATTGTAATCTATTTACGACATTATTCGATGTCTATTTAGGTATGCTTTCCTTGCTAGTGTACGAGCTTTTAGTCTTCTACACGGTACTAGAAGCGAGCCAATGACTTATATTCAAGTGAAAGAGTACAAAAGGAGCCTCTATTTATAGAGCTCATTAGCAAGGCCAAAAGACATCGTTAACCTTAGACTTAAAACGGATGTAGGGGTAGCTATGTTATTTGCATCATGATACTAATTAAAAATGAGAACGACGTGGACGAAGCATAGACGAATTCAAGGGCGAATTCTCTCCGGGCTGAAGAAAATGATGCAGCTCGTATCTTGACGGTTGGAGAGCAGGACCCATATCTTCGCGGGTTGGCGAGCGGGCAAGTAGGAGGCGTGCCCATGCAAGGAGTTTACCTTTTAAAAGGAGAGCTTGATACATATTAGATTAGATTCACCTTAAAGATAAGAAAATTAATGTACCAAATCTTAAGGTACTAATATGTACAACAACAACAACAACAGATCCAGTGCCTCAAGAGCTCCCGCATAAGCAGGGTCTAGGAGGGGTAGATGTACGCAGCCTTACCCTTCAGGGTGTAACCTTGTCGAGAGGCTGTTTTCGAGGACCCCCAACCTTATAGGGTTGGCAACACTAGGACTTCCCAAGAGGTCATCCATCTTCGTACGACTCTCTCCCAAGCACGCTTCATTTTGGAATTCTAATAGAATTCAATGCCTTAATGCTCGATAAATGAACTCTTTTATGGTACTAATATGTAATTCATCTAAAGAAAATTAATGATTGTATGTGATTTGTTTGCCTTTGAGATTGTGATTGCTCGACACATGAAATCTTCTCCACCTCAAGCTCCATACTTTTTCATTGGCCCTTGTCATAAAAATATCTTCCTATTTCGCAGGGTCGATCCCGATATTTTGAGGTTTCAAGCAAAAATTTAGAAAATGCCCTTTTATATACAATAAATTATAATAATCTTGACCATAAAATTTATAAATATTAAGAACTGATACTTTAAAAACCATAAACCAGCATTTTAGGAGCCCCTAAAATTCAAGTGCTCGAGTAGTGTTGTCTGGGTTGCTTAGAGCTATGTTTGGCCATGCTATCTCGATTCTTAGTATATATATAAACATTAAATTATTCAATTATGAGAGAGAATAGATACATGATTAAAATACAAATTTAGTTTGTATTTAAATTGTATATTTATTTTTACAAGGTAAGAAGGCTCAACACTACCGTAACTCTACTACTGCACTAAATGAAATAGCTCTGATATTTAAATTCTATAGTTATTTACACCAAATTTCCTTATATTTTGTCCACTATGTCGATAATTTAATCCTTTTTTTGAAATAATTTAATCCTTATATTTTTAGTTCAGCCAATTTTAGGAAACAACATCCCTTTAGAGTAGCACCCTGAAGGAGAAGACTGTGTATATCCACCCCTTAGACCCTACTTAGGCGGGAGCCTTTGGGGTACCGAAAATGGTGCTTACTTTTAGTTGTGTCAATTTAATCTTTATACAATTTACATCTTGTTAATTTAGTTCAATGGTAAAATTATAGTTAAGTTTATAATGTAATTTTTAGCAGCAGAATCATATTAAATAAACTACGGACGCAATAGTTGGCACAATTTAATTGCTAAATTTTAATTAGAGGCCAAATTAACATAATATAACTTGTAAAGAAACTAAATTAATACAATTCAAAGTATGAGGTTAAAGTTGACATATTGAGTGAAATGCCAGAAATTTTGGTATAAATAACTCTACGGCTATGTTTGGCTGTATCTGTTAACTGTTAGCGTTTAGCGTTTAGCTGTTTTGAGTTTGGGGAGGCTATGTAAGTTACTTCATGTGTTTTGAAGGAATTGAAAACTGCAAAGCAATTTTTACTTTTTGTATTCTACCAACTTCCTGCCAACTAAACAAGAGTTCAAATCTGTAGTTCTTATGAATTTCTAGTTCTTGCGTTTACTTCTTACATATCAAACGAGGCCTTAGTCTAGAAGTACAAAGTTTTGAGTTCAAAGTTTATGTTTCCTTTTATTGGCGATCCTTTTTAAGATAATATATTGTATATTTCTTATGAACTCCGAAGTTAAGCGTGGTTGGGCGAGAGTAGTACAAGGATGGGTGACCTCCTGGGAAGTCCTCACCCTTAGGTTGGGGGCACGGGAAAACAACCTCTCTTCAGGTTAACACCCTGAAGGGGGAAGGCTGCGTACATCCGTCCCCCCAAGACCCTGCGTAGGTGGGAACCCTTAAGACACTGTGTATGTTCCTTTTTATCTAAAAAAGTATAATATGATTTTTAAAATTTCATTTATGTCTATTATTATATATTAATTTTAGGGTGATTTACATATTAGTACCTCGACATTTTGAAAATAATAAAAAGAACCTTGACTTTTTTGAATTATTAAAAAGACCCCTATGTTTTTTTTATATTAATAAAAAGGCCTCTAAGTTTTATCGATTTAATAAAGATAACTAGTTTTTTTTTATTAATGTTACAATAAAATGACAAAAATAACCTTTAATAATCATATTTTAAAACAAATTAAGTAAAAATAAATAGTCTCTACACAATATAACATCTCAAATTTTATGCTTATAAAATAATTGCAAGAGTAATAAAAGATACTTTTATCATTTTACAGTAGTATTACTAAAAAAGCAATTGTAACATCAACTCTGTTGACAGAAAATAATGTTATCACGCTAGAGAGGGGCCTTTTTATTAATACGAGAAACATATAAGGACCTTTTTAATAATTTAAAAATATCATAATCCTTTTAGTATTTAAAAAAATATCAAAATACTAAAATATAAATAATTTTTAATTTTATTCTCTTTCGGATTCATTTTTATAAATTTATAGAAATGCGAAAATTCTCCCATATGAAATTAGAAGAGAATTGACCTTTCAACACTAGTAAGGATGTAAGACTTGAACTACAATATTTGGGAAATTAGTAAAATATTTCATTTAAATAGGAATAGGAATATACTCAGTGCCTCAAGGGCTCCCGCCTACGCAGGGTCGGGGGGGGGGGGGGGGGGGGGCGTCTAGGCAGCCTTGTCCCTTCAGGGTGTTAACCTGAAGAGATTCTATTTTTCATTGCCCCCAACCTGAGGGTGAGGACTTCCCAGGAGGTCACCCATCTTGGTACTACTTTCGGCCAAGCACGCTTAACTTCGGAGTTTCAATGGGATCCGGTGACTGCGTGTTGGTGCCCTCTTTGGTAAAATATTTCATTTAAATATTTTATTTATATTATTATTGAATAATTATTTTTTTTTATAATATATATTAATAGTTTGTCCTAGAAAGATTTTTGTTGAATAAGATCTTTGTACATTTTTGCCCCTTGGTAAAATTATTTTTTATGAATCCTCACATGTCTAAAACAAAAATTAGATTAAAAAAAATTCACATCTGTTTTAATAGAAAATATTTTTTATTACGATAAAAAGGAATATACCCAGTGCCTCAAGAGCTTCGGGCTACGTAGGGTCTGGGGGGAGGATGTATGCAGCCTTCCCCCTTCAGGGTGTTAACCTGAAGAAAGACTGTTTCCTAGTGCCTCCAACTTGAGGGTGAGAAACCGAAATATTTTTTTTCAATAAAAGCAAATTGACTTTTCCTCAATGCAAAGGGACGACGTAAGATCTCAGACTGCACCTCCCTTACCAATGGAAGGAATAGACTTAGATCGGGGCCCTGTACTATTCACATTTTTGCTACCAATGCTCCAGTATAGTAATTGGCTGTACAGTGTTCTCAAGTCAATCACTGTTACTAGGAGAGAAACCGGTGAGCGAATTTGAGTCATGGAGGGTGCGACATGTGTGGAATTGTCATCGGATGGAGTCCGCTCTTTTGACATTCATGTTGATGCTTTAGGCCTCCTTGTGCGCGGAAGTCCTAGGCAGTCTATCTTTACTTTTCTAAAAGGATTGTGTATAGTGAAACCTTTTTGACAGAAATATAATATATATGGAAAGGTAAAAGGGTTATTTACATTTCAGTACCTCGATTTTTTTTGAAATAATAAAAAGGACCCTGACCATTTTGAATTCATAAAAGGCCCTTAAGTTTTTGTCATATTAATAAAAATGCATCTCTTAAGCGTGATGACATCATTTTCTATTGATAAGGCTGATATGACGATTGATTTTCACTAATGTTACAATAATATGACACAAAGTACGCTTCAATACCTTTATTCTTATTTTATAATCATGAAATTTGAGATGTTGGTATTTTTGTTATTTTACTATAACATTAATAAAACGCAACTTCCACGTATGCTCTGTGAACTAAAAATGATGTAATCACATCCACGAGAGACCTTTTTATTGATGCAATAAAAACTTAGGGATCTTTTCATTAATTCAAAAAGATTAGGTCATTTTTTATTATTTACAAAAATATCGGGTATTAAAATATAAATGTAATATAAGATAAAAGCCAAATGCAAACAAGTGACATTAAGGGCATTTTAACAAAGACTACTAGTCGTTTCCCGTACTATGCGCGGATACTATTCATATTTTGAAGCCATATTTTACAACTCTGAAACAAAAGATAATATAGTTGCCAATAGAATTATACTGTATAGTTAAAATTTGTGTCACATGCATATAATTTTTGATAATGTCACGTGGCAGATTTGTTTAAATTTTGCTTACTTAACTTATACATTTGATAAAATGGGTTGAGTTTGGGACGGCCGTTGTTCTAGAATGATCTTGTATGACATTAACGTGACATTATATGACATATGTAAAGCACAAATAGTTACAGGTATTTGTTACTTATTTTGTGAGTAAATATTAAATTATAGTTTATTAATGCCATACTATTAATTAAACTATGCCGAGAGCACATTTTATTACGTTCTTTAATATTGTTTATAGAACTTTTTCCATTTTTGAGTCTTGTTAAGAGAAGAAAGATTTACTTATATATACATTTAGATTTCTTCAATTATTTTCGAAATAATTTCCATCTAAATTATTTTGTTTTTATTTTTTTTATGTTTTTTTTATAGTCAAGAATCCATCTTTATCAACTTTTAAGGAAATTATTTTTCAAAAATATATTTTTAATCATTTTTAATTTTTCCATTTATGTACATTTTTTGGTTCAATTTGGAAGGCTTGTTACAAAGAATGTAAGGCTTGTTAAAAATGTGTAAGAGTTGCAATGCTCAATTGTGTTGAATAATGAAAGAAAAGAAATACATAACCTATATATAAAGCTAATTCTATATGGTAAGAGAGTAAATCAAGAAATAAATCAAGGGATTATGATTGTACAATAATTTGAATAAATCCTAGAGATAATATACTCTAATAGGCCCTCTCAATCTGAAGGTGGAGCAGCGACATGAAGATTGTTTTTGTGATAGTGAAACAAGGTAGCACCGAGTCCTTTGTTGAAGATGTCGGCTATCTGTTGAGTTGTGGGAGTATAGCGAACTTGAAGATCTCCTTTGAGAACTTTCTCACGAACGCAGTGAAAATCAACGTCAACATGTTTAGTTCGGTCATTGGAGATAGGGTTGGCTGCAATATATGAAGCAGAGACATTGTCACAGTAGATGATGATAGGGCCGGAGTGTGTGAGACCGATGTCGCGCATGAGGTAGCGAACCCAGTCTGCTTCAGCAGCGGCTTGGGCGACAGCACGATATTCGGATTCAGTGGATGACTTTGAGACAGTAGCTTGTTTCCTGGCTCGCCAGGAGATGAGGGTGGACCCAAGGAAGACGGCATAACCAGTGGTGGAACGACGAGTATCGGGGCATCCTCCCCAATCAACATCAGCGTAGACAACGACAGATGTGCAGGCACCAGGAAGGATCGTTAGGCCGTGATCTGGGGTGCTTTTGAGGTATCGAAGGATTCGCTTCACAACCTGCCAATGACTAGCCCTGGGAGCATGCATAAACTGGGAAACAAGATTAACAGCATAACATATATCGGGACGAGTCATGGTGAGATATTGCAGAGCCCCAACCGCACTGCGGTACTCAGTAGGGTCTGGCAATACGTCACCCTCAGTCAGGGATAGATGGGCCCGAGCCGGGAGGGGGGTTTTAATGGGTTTGGCATCCCCCATCTTATGTTTGCGGAGGAGGTCAATAGTGTAGCGATGCTGGGAGAGAAACGTGCCAGTGTTTGTCTTTTGGGCCTCAATCCCTAGGAAGTAGTGAAGGGGACCGAGGTCTTTCATGGCAAATTGAGTGGAAAGGGTGCGAATGAGGGTGTCAAGGGAGTGGGGGTTTGATCCTGTAAGAATTATGTCATCAACATAGAGTAACAGGCATATGATATCATTCGTAGAGCGAAAAAGGAAGAGAGAGGTATCAGCTCTACAACAGGTGAAGCCGAGGCTGTAGAGGAAGGTACTAAAGCGGTGAAACCAGGCCCGGGGGGCTTGTTTGAGACCATATAGGGCCTTATGAAGGCGACATACATGATCGGGGAATTGGGGGTGTATGAAACCCTTAGGTTGCTTCATGTAGACTTCTTCCTTAAGATGGCCATGAAGAAAAGCATTTTTAACATCGAGTTGTTTAATTTTCCATTTATTAGTGATCGCAAGTGTGAGGACAAAGCGTATGGTAGAGGGCTTGACGACTGGACTAAAGGTCTCCTTGAAGTCAATACCTTCACGTTGGTGAAAGCCTTGGGCAACAAGGCGAGCTTTAAACCGGTCGACGGAGCCATCCGCTTTGTATTTGACCCGATATTTCCAAGTGCTTCCTACAATGTTATGTTTGGGATTAGGGGGGACAAGTTCCCAAGTGTTATTTAGAATTAGGGCGTTAAATTCATCTGCCATAGCCTCTTGCCATTTGGGATTTTTAATGGCTTGGGAGCAACACGTAGGTCCTTGGATGACGGTAATGGATTATAGGGATAGGGGATATCGAGTTTTTTGAATACCATCCTTGAGTCGAGTTCGCATGGGGTGGACATTAAGGTTGTTGTTGGGGTCGGGTGCGGCCGAGTGTGAGGGCTCGGGTGGGGAGGGGATAGGGACCGAGGGGGAGGGGATAGGAGGGTCCGGTGGAGGAGGCCCCGACGGTTCTGCCGAGGCAGGAACCGAGATGGGAGTACAGGTGGGTTCGGGGAGAATCGCAGCCTCAGTTTCGACAATAGGGATGTCGGGGTGAGGGCTAGGGTCTTGGTTATGAGTGGAGGGACCAAGGGCCATAGGGCTGGGGAGAGGAGGGCTAGGGGGAGTAGTAGTCATCCGGAGAGGGAGGTGTTCAGTTGGCGGACTTGGAAAGGTGGTGCCTGTAGCCGTGGTTACTACGAGCGGGAGAGGGAGATCAACGACAGTGGCTGTACTACCAGGTTCGGAAGCGTGAGTTGGGTTAACTAGTTCAGGGTAGGGGAAGCTAGATTCGTTGAACTTAACATGTCGATTGGTATAAATTTTGCCTATTGTGGGGTCAAGACATCGGTAGCCTTTATGCCGCATATCCTATGAAGATACATGGTAAAGAACGTGGAGCTAATTTATGAGGGGCACGAGGTGTGATGTTAGGATAACATGCGCACCCAAAAACGCGAAAACTAGTATAATCCGGAAACCGTTTGAAGCGTTTTTCAAAAGGAGATGAGTTTTTAAGAACAGGGGTAGGGAGACGGTTTATAATGAAGCATGCAGTACACGCAGCATCATCCCAGAAGGTGTACGGTAGGCGAGATTGGATAAGAAGCGTTCGTGTCATTTCAATAATATGTTTGTGCTTTCTTTCCGCCACTCCATTTTGTTGTGGACAAGTGTTTTAAAAGTTTCAAAAATGTCAAAGACCTCAGATTTCTGTTTCATAGGGTAAAGCCATGTGAAGCGAGTGAAATCGTCAATGAAGTTAACATAGTATTTATAATAAGAGTTTGATGCTACAGGAGATTGCCATGCATCGGAATGAATTAAATGCAAGGGAGAAGTAGCGAAATGCGAAACACATTGAAAAGGTAGTCTATGTGATTTACCCAAATTACAATCTTGACAAAAAACAGTAAATCGTGAGCTAGGGATGAGTTTGCGGGAGCAGAGAATGTCTAACATGGGACGGCCTAGGTGCCCTAAGCGACAATGCCATAAGTGTCCGGATAGTGTTTGTGCCATAAGTCCGAGTGAGTGAGGCGAGAAGCTGTAGAGTGCACCGTTACTGCGAACTCGAAGTAGAGGGGTCCCCGTAGCCTTGTCCTTAACACAAAAAAAATTTGAGTCAAATTCAACTGTGCATAGGTTGTCATGGCATAAGTGTTTTATAGATAAGAGATTATGAGTTAGGTTGGGAACTAACATAACATTAAGAAGTTGTAATTGGCGAGTTTTAGTGTTTAAAGTTGAAGAGCCCACGTGGGTGACGGGAAGAAGCGCCCCATTCCCAACTAAAACACGTTTTTGGCCACGATAAGGAAGAAGAGAGCGAAGCATACCTACGTTTGGTGTCATATGATTGGTAGCTCCCGAGTCGGGATACCAATTGTAGTCTTGTGAGTCAGCGATAGACATGGCAGCAAGAGAGTGGGAAGGATCAGGGTAGGAGGAATGATCAAAGCGGTACGGACATGAGACAGCATTATGACCAAGTTGATTGCAGATTTGGCATAATTTGGGCCCGGGTCCAACAATACCGTGAGAGATGGGTGAAGCATTACCAGGTGGGCGAGGTTGAGGCAGTTGGGGGTGCGAGTTATGATGTCCCGATTGATGTTGTTGGTGTGTTGATATTGTCCCCCGTTTTGGCCCCCTCGGTTACCGCGGCGGCCTGAGTTGCGTCCTTTACCTTGACCGCGGCCCCCACGACCGGAGTTGGATCCTTGAGTACCTGCATTTGAAGCGACTAAAGCATGGTGCTGATCAGAGGTGGGGCGACCCTGATAACGATTCTGGGCGCTTTCCTCATTAAGAAGATCAGTCTTGACCTTTTCAAAAGGAGGTGTGGGAGAAGTATTGCGAGTTAGAGTTGCAAATGCGGCATATTCGATTGGAAGCCCATAAAGGGCATAGTGTACTAGTTCTCGATTGGCTATGGGTGAGTCTATGGCAGCAAGGTCATCAGCAATAGATTTTAACTCAGAGAGGTATTTGTCCATTGTTTTGCCATCCTTTTTAAGATTAATTATTTGAGATCTCAGGTCAAACTCTTTGGCCAGTGAATGATCTCGGAATCGTTTGACAAGGGCATCCCACATGGCTTTTGATGTGGGTTGACGAACGATGTCGTTAAGGAGGAATCGGGATAAAGTAGCGGCGATACAAGATCTTAAACTTTGGTCAGTTCGGACCCAATTTATATAGTCGGGGTTAGGGAGAGAGGGACCATTGTTGGTTTTTATATAAGTGGGAGGACAGCGAAAGGTACCGTCGATGTAACCCATAAGTTGATGCGAAATTAAAAGCATAAAAAATTGTTCTCGCCAAGCAGTATAGTCAGTAGCATTTTTCAATTTTATTGTAATTATGTTGGAAATACTTGAAAGAGGAAGTAATAAAGGGGTACTTGTGGTATGATGTAAATTAGGGTTTATATTAGGGAAAGTAAGGAAAGGGAACCCAGCCCCCGCCCCTGCTGCTACGCCACCAGCGAGATCGGCCCCTAGTGCACCACCAGCGTTGCTAGTGTGCAGGCTGCTGGTGGTGACTGGTGCAGCACCGAGGGGAGGGATAGTGAGGTAGGGGTGGGAAGGGTCGAAGGGGAGGGAGGTGCGGTAGCCACCAACAGAGGTGGTGGTACCGGCCGCCGCCAGTGGGGGTAGGGAGGAGAGAAGGGTAGGGATGCCCGAGCCAAAAGATTGAGAAAATTGTGGCCTCGTGGTTGCTAACGGGCTAACGGGGATGGCGACACCGGTACTCGTTAGACCATTGAGGGTTAGACCCGAGGATATGGAGCCGATATGGGGAAAATCGGACACAGCCATGGGTCCCACCACCCGGAAATCGATTGGGGAGCCGGCATTAGGGTGGCCGGTCCCGACAGTGACGAGGGTGGTGGTCGGCCGACTGGTGGCCGTGGGTGGGGGGGTAGTATTGTTGTTGTTAGCTGCCATAGATTTGAAGTAAAGCAAAAAAAAAATAAAGTGTTACTTGTAAAAAAAGAAACAAGAAAGATAAGAAGAGGGAGAAGTTAGCCAATCGAAATACTAGTAAAGTAGAGAAAGAAAAGAATTAACGAACAAGAGAAAGGAATTAGAAGAGAGTCTTCTTTGGAGGCTCTGATACCATGTGGAAGAGTTGCAATGCTCAATTGTGTTGAATGATGAAAGAAGAGAAATACATAACCTATATATAGAGCTAATTCTATATGGTAAGAGTTTAAATCAAGGGATTATGATTGTACAATAATTTGAATAAATCCTAGAGATAATATACTCTAATAAAAAAGAAACCGAGAGAATAAATTTGGTATTTGACGCCAATCGTCTAAAGTTAATATAATAAATAAAGTATAATAACTCTAAGTAACTTGACAATACAGCACAATAAAAAAATAAATAAGATAGACGAAACAAAAACTTACTATAATATCTTGATGCGAAGGGTGGTTAGTATCTTTAAATTAAAAATAATAGATAGATTTGGCTACTTGCATATAACCCCCCCCCCCCCCCCCCCCCCAAACTTCCTTTACTTCACATGATGTCATCTCCACAAATGCTATATTACACAACAATAACAACAACAGTCGCAGTGCCTCACGGCTCCCGCAATAAGCAGGGTCTGGGAGGGGTGGATGTACGCAGTCTTATCCCTTCCGAGTGGAAAGGAGGCTGTTTCCGAGGACCCCCAACCTGAAGTGTGTGTAAACCTGCAAGTACAGAAATCAATTTATCACCAATGGATTTAGTAAAAATAAGGTACCACCTGAAGTGTGTGTATAATGCTATATTACGTAATATATATATATATATATAGTTAGACATTTTAATAAAAATAATTTTTTAAAAGTAATTTATGTCTTTTAAATTGTTGATAAATTTCTATCAATACTAACAACCATATGACCTTTATGTATTAATAAAATTTAAGTTTATTCTTCAATTATATGGTGACCGTTTATTTTCAAATACTAATGGTTTACTAACCACAATTAAACCGGGAGTTACAAAATATGGATTAATTGCCTCTAAATGCAATAGTAATGTTAATACCAAAAATTGTAAAGCGTTGCATACTTGTTTTCTATAAAAATACTATGTTTGTTTCTTGGTATAGAAGAGCATCGCTCCCGACATGGTTTGTTTCTTTCACAACATAAATACGCCCTTGACCTTGTAGGCAAACATGACATGCTTGAGGCTAAACCTGTTCAGACTCCTATTCCTGCTGGGTTCAACCTTCCGCGAGTGACGGGGTGCTACCTGAGGATCATGTTTCATAGTGCTGTTGGTGCCCTCCAGTATCTTACTATGACTTGACTCGGCATATGTTATGCGATTAACCGTGTGTCCCAGTTTATGCATGCTCCAACGACTTTCCATTGGCAAATGGTGAAACGCATCTTGTGATATCTTAAGCTCACTCCTGATCATGGTCTTACAATTAAGCCTGGTTCCTGTACTACAGTCACTGCCTATGCTGATGCTGACTGCGGTGGGTGTCTTGACACTCGCCGCTCTACCACTGGGTTTGCTTTCTTCCTTAGGCCCAATCTCATTTCCTGGCGTGCCAAAAGCAACCCACAATTGCTAAGTCCACTACTGAGTCCAAGCGCAGGCCAAGCTTGTAGCTGAGTGTGACTGGATCCGCTATCTCATGCGCGACCTTGGGTTACGCCATTCTGGTCCCATCCTTGTTTACCGTAACAATGTGTCTGCCAGATACCTGGCTGCCAATCCTATTTTCAATGATCGCAGTGAACATGTCGACGTTGATTTTCACTATGTGCGTGAAAAGGTGGTCAAGGGTGATATCCAGGTTCGATACACGCCTTCCGCTGCACAGGTTGCCGATATCTTCACAAAAGGATTGGCCACTGATCGCTTCCGCTACCACAAAGCCAATCTGCACGTTGGTCCCCCGTTCAGATTAAGGGGGCGTATTTATATTATTATATATATCCCTGATCTGTATTTATTCATATATTCTGTATTTATATTATTATATATACGTGGCTCAATAACCCTATTGAGTACGCCTCCCTAAACTATTCTCTCACATGGTGCTTGATGTTTCTGCATGGAAAAAAAGATGAAGTTTGATGCTTATTTCCCTTTAAAAGAAAAACATTATAGTATATTATTTTATTTTCTTTTTAAGGTTTGTTTTTTAGTACTTTGGCTAAGTAATGTGTGGTGGAGGCTTTGACTTTTAAGGTTGTGTAGACTTCGAAAGTGTCAACTGTAGTTGGCCGTTGTATCCTGGAGGCGGTGCGTCGGAACCTGCTGCACCGACTTAGATCCGAGAGGGGCGCGAAACCGCCATAAAGAGAATGTGATCCGCGTCTCGCTCAACTGTTACATTATCAATATTTTTGCCACTTCTACGCGCCCCAATATCTTTCTACTCTATATACTTTGTATAATATTTTATTTATGACTATTTGCCTTCAGGTAGTGCGCTGTACTAACGTGTATTTTTCGGCATTTACTACAACATATAGCGTGAGAGGGGCGAATCTTGGCTGTCCATTGCAATGGACGGCTTAGATTGGTCCCTTTTTTTAATGGTTCGACCGTGAGTTAGGTTAAATTAAGTAAATGGATTTTTTTCTATATTATCGGCGTAGCCGTACTACATACAGGTAATTCGACTAGGCGAGCCCTTTGCCACCCCGTAAATGGTAGTGGGCAAAAAAAAGGGACTAGAACAAATGGGAAAAATAAGCAACAACACCGGGAAAAAAACACAAACACAGGAAGAGACTAGAACAAGTAGGGCAATGGATGAAGCCGAAGCAGATACACACCCAGAAATACCACACAAGAGACAAAACGACGACCTCGGAGAGGGAGGAGGACGGGAGGGGATAATCTCTTCCTCTTTCGCGGTGCAAGCAAGACACCGAGCAGGAGCAGATGGGAGGGGTACCGAGCCCACAACACAGGAAAGGGGAAAGAGAATCCAAAAATGCGGGTGAGAGACGATGGATCGCCTGAAGGCCTATGGAGGAATTACATCATCTGGAAGAGTCAATTATTGGTGGGTCAGGTGGTTCACATCAACAAAATAACAATCGGACCCAGCTAGATCGAAATTGCGGGAAAAGTGGGCACTGACACAGGAGTGGTGCTATCACAGGAGGGTTTGTCCGGTCCGGGACAAATGGGTTCATTAAGAGGAACCCATTGATGCAAGAGAAAACAAAAAAATAAAAAAGAAAAAAGAACAAAGAAAAATGGACCATTATCCGGGGGGAAAGGAGGCCGGCGGGTCGGTGTGGAGGTCAGGAACAACTCGGCGGCAGGGAGAACTGGAACAACTTAGCGGCGGAGAGACGGTGGTGGGGCAGGAGAAACGAAGCGAACGGCGGTGGAGACTAGACGGTGGCCGAAGCGGTGGGGACAAGGGGAAGACGAAGAGCCCCCCCCCCCAACAAAGACCGGAACTAGAGTGGGACCCAGATATGGAGGTGGAGGACGGAGATGGAGGTGAACGGAGGCAGAGGACAGAGATGGAGGTGGAGGATGGGGATGGAGGACGGATATGGTGGTGGGCAGAGAGGGAGGTTAACAGAGATGGAGGGGGACGGAGGTGAGGGAGGACGGGGACGGCTTGGCGCGGTGGATGGCGGTGGGGGGAGGGGAAGACGACGGTCCCCCTTGGGAGGCGTTCACGTGTGTTGTTTCTAGAGAAGGAAAAAGCTAGAGAGAGGCGAGAGAAAAAGCTAGCCTCCAATTAAGTAACTTGATAAATTTATAATAAGTTATTACTTGCATGTAATATAATTTTTCCATTCAAGATTACATCATTAAATTAACTTAAATTCGACCAACGAACCAAATTAATACATTTTGAATTGTACATGAATTAAATTGACACAATTAGAAGTATAATAACGAAATTTGACACAATTAGAAGTATAATAACGAAATTGACATAATAAGCAAAATACAGGGAAAAGAAAAATTGACATAATAAGCAAAATTGACACGCTCAGATACCGCATCTTGAGAATATAACTCGTGACTCCGCAAGTGAAGATGATTCTGTGTAATCAGGACCGGAATTTCCCCTAGGTTTTGAGCCATTTACCATGAACATGTCAGAGTCTTGTATGGAGAGATCCAGTGAAGATGGGATGGGAAAAGGAAAAGATTTACTGACAAAAAGGAACAGAAAGGCGCTGAAGCAAAAGAAAAAGGAGAGTGAAAAGCGGGAGCTGCAGAAATTTCTTGAGGACATGTCGCCTAGGAAAAGTACGTCGGAAAAGAACAAGGAATCAGGCAAACGAAAAAAGGGGAAGCAGGTCGGATGGGGGAAATCATCAAAGGCACCTCGGAGGAAGAAGAAACGAAATAGGGAGAATAGATACGATTTGATCTCGGAAGCAAAGTATGATGAGATGATCCTTCAAGCGGAGCGGGTAATTGACATGGGGAGAAGTATTGGATTTAATTTTGATGGATTCTACCCTCCCATGGTGGCAGATCTGCTGGCTAAATAAGGCAAATGTTTTTGTCGTTGAGGTTTGGTCTTGCTGTGGTCTCCTGCGTGAGTGGATTGGTTCTTCTTCTTTTGGTTTCCCGGTTTTTGTTTGGTTTGTGCGTGTTTTGGATTGCGTGTGCTCGCTGTCTGTCCTTTGGGGTTTTGGGTGTTTTGGCTTTGTTTTTTGTTGCCTTCTTGTTCCTCCCTCCGTTTTCGGAGCGGCCTTGGCCTCGTCTTTTCGAGGGCCGTCTGTTCATCGGCTTTGCCGATAATTATCAAAAAAAAAAGCAAAATACATGGACCTTTAGCGTAAATAACCCTTTATTCTAATTAGGAAAATGCCCTTTATCTATAATTTAAATGTCTATACTTGTGTTTGTCCAATGTGTTTATTTAACCTCGTTCTCAATTCATTTATGCTGATTCTATGTCTAGTAATCGGTAGAATGTGAAACGAATCCTATGCTACCTCAAAATAGCACCCCCGACCATGGTTTATTTGTTATCATAAGGCGTGCCATGCTCCTTGGCTACTACATTTTGCGATCTATTTAAAATGTCTCAAATGTTGTCGGGAGGTATTTTCGTCGATATACTTTGTTGGTTAGTTTAAAGTAACTTGTCATATCAGCTTTCTCCTGGAATATGACGTCATCTCACTAGGGAGGGTCCTATTTATTACTACAAACAAAACTTAAGGTACTAAAAACATATATCAAAAAGCTCAGGGATTTTTTATTATTTTCACAAAATACAGCTACTAAAATGTAAATAACCCTATTTTTAGAATTACTATTTTCCTTGGTAGCAGTAAACTTATTCCCCTTAATCGTACACTTCAAAATTAATTTCTATATAAATACTCATAGAGGTGGCCAGTGGGCTGGGCCTACCTGGAACTCGGCCCGGCCCGGCCATTTTTGGGGGTAGAAACCCCCAAAATAATGGTGAAAATGTTTAGAGGGTGGGAGGATTCAAACATCAAACCTCCAACGTGTTAGGCAAAGCCTCTATCATATGAGTTACAACCTTTTTATGATATATTAGGGTAAAAAAATATTAAATTATATATGTTTCAAAAAAGAAAAGAATGACCATCCGGACCTTACATAATTTGTTTACAAAAAATATTTTGAGATATATATGTATATAAAATATTAAATTAAATACAGTGGCAGCTATATTGGGTATGGTATGGGTATGCCTTATATAGTTTGTTTATCTAATAAAATCAAAAAAATTGGAGCTCACATGGTAATCGGTAAGGCTTACATGTTAGAGGTATGGAGTTAGAATCCCACTCGTGTCATTTTTATGTCAAATTTTCATGATATTAAAAAAAAATTACTAAGAGGTGGGTAGAGCCCGGCCAGCCCGAGCCCGACCCGACCCGACCCGAACCGGCCCGTGGCCACCTCTAAATACTCAATACTTTTCATTTACCATTAAAGAGTTAAATACTAAAAAAAAAAAAAATTTAAAGTATAGTTCAATACCATTTAACTTTTTTTCCTCTATATTTTTATCATATAATTCGATACATAAATTAACTACCAGATAATTTAGCATATTCTAATAAAAAAGAATCTTTATTTTTCCTATAAATAGTTTATGCAAGCACCCTTATCAATATCACAAAAAACATCCTCTTTCCCTCCCACTCTCTCTTAACTCAAGTTATAGCCAAAACCCGAGCTGTTGTAGTTGTTATAGTAATAAAATTACCCACTTTAAATTAGATATCTTCGATTTTCAAAACCCATCTCCGAATTTTTTGATTGTAATCCTTATTTATATTGAAAAAAGATTGAAATTAAAACCCGTTTAATTTCCAGAGAGAAATGGGAAGTTACTCGAATCCCGAGAAAACAAAAAGTACACAACCTCACATACTATGCTTACCATTCCCAGCGCAAGGACATGTGAACCCAGTGATGCAACTAGCCAAACTTCTTCACTCCAAAGGCTTCTTCATCACCTTTGTCAACAACCCCTTCAACCACAGCCGCTTCGTTAAATCGAAGGGTCCCGAGTTCGTTGCTGGCTCACCCAGGTACTGTTAATCAGTGAGCCTATTTTTCGGTTTACTTTTGTTAGTTTGGTGTTATTAGATATCACTGTTTATTTAGTGAATACGTGCTCCATTGATAGAGGGGGAATCCTCTTCTCCGAGAAATATTTTCCTTTAAAAATGATTTTGTAAGGAATATCAAAATCGACACGAGATGTTTTATTGTTTGTTTTAAAGCAGACATGCTCTCATATAGGATATTCTCTTGTTTTATTTAAAAAAATATATATTTTCAATAATTAACAACAAAGTCACGATACAGCAGGCACCTCGTATAAATTGAGACTTGATTCAACCTGTAGCAAAATGGGGAATAAAACAAGGATGAGGAAAAAAAAAGAACAACCAACTAGGGAGACAGGATTACAGGACAAGAAATAGAAAATTAAATTTAACTATCCGAACTACATGTGTTCATCAAAAAAAATACAAAATTGGACTAATTAGTCATTCTTTTCGTTCTTCATCTAATATTATGACCTTTGACCATCTACGTTTCATTTTGGTTCATTTCTTTTTGATCCAAGTTCGAATTCAATGACAACCAAAGCTTTTTAGGCTTCTTAGAATTACGACTTCCCCTATTTACCAAGGAAATCATTTAATGTGCGTCAAATAAGAAAAAAGTGAAAAACCAATTCCTAATTACAACTTTTCCCTCCTACCAACGGAGTCTTAGTTAAACAATCTTTTGAAACATAAAACTTTGTGACATGATAATATTGCGAGAATTTACTACTTAGTTATATTTAAGTTATTTGGGTTAATACAGGTTCCGGTTCGAGGCCATAGACGATGGGATGCCCCCATCGAACCCGGATGCGACCCAGAGCGTAACTGGACTCTTTATCAATACAAAAAAGTACGGTCCTGGGGCCTTAAAGGACCTAATTTTGAGGATCAATGCGACGGACGAGGTGCCTCCCGTGAGCTGTATAATATCGGATGGGATAATGTGTTTCGCTATAAAAGTGGCTAAGGAACTCGGCATCCCCGAGATGCAGTTTTGGACTGCATCCGCTTGCGGGTTTCTTGGGTATGCCCAGTTCGCCGAGCTCTTTAAGAGAGGCATCGTTCCCTTCAAAGGTACATATAATAAATAAACCATTAAAAAAAAAACATATAATAAATAAATCTATATCTATATATATATATACACTTTAAGGTTATATTAATTTGTATATAATTTATATATTTTAAAAAATATATATAATACTTAAAATAATTATTTAATTTTATTGCTTATATCTAATTTTTTTTCCCTTATCACATGACACAGAATAATATGTCGCGTCCCATAGTCAATTATTGATGCTGGTCCCCAAGATTTAGCGGCTCAAAATCGACCCGTCCACTGAAACGGAGCTCAAAAAATCCAGCAGAAGCATGAGAAAAATTAAATAAAATAATTGACTTCAAAGTCTTTAAATGCATATGAACACACCAACCACTAAAGTACAATAGCATATTTCAAAATATCAAGACATCTATATCCCCATCAGCCCCTAAAATATAGAGAGCTAAATGAAACACATCTGTATCAACTTCTAAATATGTTTAGATTTTCTCTGGTGTATGTTGAATGATTTACTTTATATTATAATATTAGTCAATATCGAGTTATTATAAGACAATATGTGACAAGTAATGAATAATAACCACAAGATTTTATTAAATTTCGCTCTCAATAACAGTTATGCCTTGTTTGGTTAACATAATAATCAAAATTCCTATCGAAAGTTGTATTTCTCCTGAATCTCAAGAAATAGGTACAACGTATTTTATTGTCAACAAGACCAAACAGTACCCCAAGCACCCGTTTGGGACTCCTGAATTTTAGGTACCCCAAATTTTAGAGGTCATCGTTTTTAAAGTAACAACTATTAATATTAATAAATTTTAAGAGAAACGAGTAAGCCCCAACAACCAATTATATTATAATATTTTCTCTAGTGTAAATGAACTCATCTATGTGGAAGCCTAGGTAACTTTTGCGTCTTAAAGGAAATACAAATTTCTAAGAATTTGCACTTCCTATACTTAACCAATTTCCCGACAACTAATCAAAAGGCCCGATGTCCACTTCTCGTGAATTTCAATTTCCTATGTTTACTTCCTAGCAACGAGATCTTATTATATGAACAGATGAGAATCAGCTGAAAGATGGCCGCATGGAATCCCCATTAGAGTGGATTCAAGGAATGGGCGAGATGCGAATCAAGGATCTCCCTAGCTTCATCCGTACAACCGACAAAGATGACGTGGCGTTCAACTTTTTTCTAGAAGAACTACAAGACAACCTCGGCGGCGCCGACTCTGTCCTCTTCAACACTTTCCATGAGTTCGAGCACGTGGCACTCCGTACAATCTCCGACACCCACAACTCCGCCGCCAAACGCAGCCGCTGCCGCCATTACTCAGTCGGGCCGCTCTCCCTCCTCTGTCGGAATCTTCTCCCTCCCGAGACGTCTTCTCGGGGGAGCCTATGGGCAGAGAACATCGAGTGCCTTCAATGGCTTGATAAACAAGCTCCCAACTCCGTCGTCTATGTCAACTTCGGTAAGCCTGGATATATTTTTCGATGAAAACTCGTGATATAAAAACTGCCGGCCTCAAGAGAAGACCAAAAAAGCGCACACATAACACGGGGAAAAGGAAAATAACTCCGATAAGCCTAAATATTTATAATAAAAAATAAAAAATTATATATATCTATATATATAAAAATTTTATGACTCCATTGACTTAAAATTTTAAAATTGTACAAATCAAGCATGTTTGCGAAAATGTGTTAGATTTTGATTAGAAAATTTTGAATCTTTCTCCTTGATCGACAATGAGAGAACTCTAAGTACAGGACTAGAGAGAACTCATCAAAGCGAGAAAGATGCCAAACAACAGAAAAAGAAATACATCTGATAGAAAGCTAAGTGTCCTAGTCCTCTTAAAAACAACGACCTCAACCCAACCTATCCTGATGCATTCAATGTTTCTTTCTATATCATCTAATAAATAAGTGATTAAGTCATATCGAGCCTTTATCCAAAAACTCTCTCATTCCATTGCCCTTGCCGCTCATCGATTGGCTTGCAATTTTGAATCTAGACATGGTTCCAATGGTATATAATTATTCTTTAACACAATAGGATGATTTTTTTTGCCAAAAATTACTGACGTGAAAAATTATTTATGTAATATATACGTATTTTTAATTAAAATTCGATTAGTTTTTCCTGTAATATGCTAAACTTTTTCTAAAAGCACTTTTTTAGCTCATATAACATGTGCTATAAGACCATTTTCTAATAAAATTTGTCGAATTCGAACAAAAACTTATCACTAGAATTCGAAACTTGACTGATATATTGTTTAAATCTTATGGTATTTCGATACTCATATCTTATATAACCCGTCTGGTAATATTCCTTTTCTATATTCAATAAATTCTAACCAAAATTTTTATATATAAAATCAAATAATACACGTATATATAAAATAGTATTTAATGTCCATATATATATACATGTTATTTTACAATAATACTCACATGTACAGTCATTAACAGGTAGCATAACTGTGATGTCCGAGAAAACCCAAACAGAGTTCGCATGGGGGTTAGCAAATTCGGGTCACCCATTTCTCTGGATAATCCGATCCGACGTCGTAATGGGCGGCACCGGCACTCTCCCTCCAAACTTCTTGGAACAGACAAAAGACAGGGCCATGATGGTCCCATGGTGTCCACAAGACAAGGTATCGTTTTTGTAAAGAGAGCGTTATTCGCACCTCGCTAGGTCTACTTCATTGGAAATTCTTCATTTCCACGCTATTTGTTGAGGAACCAATTATTTCAAAAGCTTAAGTTAATGGGTGAAGGTCCAAGCTCTGCGATTGCGTTGTTGCTTGTCATGTAATGCACTTCGGTGCTACTTATCGAAAAAAAATTGGTGAAGGTTCATAATTAGTTTTATACACTAACATGTCCCCTCACGCAAATACTTATTGCACAGGCCCGTCTCATACCTTGTGCTTAAATTATATTAATATTGAAATGAGAGAGTCACCTAAGGGTACCAATATGCAAGCACCAGATCCCATTAGAACTTCGAAGTGAAACGTATTTGAGCGAGAGTAGTATCAAGATAGGTGACCTCCTGAGAAGTCCTCATGTTGCACACCCCTCAAGTTGAGGGTTCTCGAAAACAGCCTCGCTTCAGGATAGCACCTTGAAGGGGGAAGGCTGCGTACATATACTCCCTAGACCTTGCTTAGGCGGGAGCCCTCGGGACACTGAAAATGTCGCTTTATTGAAATGAGAGAGTCGTTAAGATCCGAACTCGTGACCTTGTGGTCAATAAAACTCTGATACCATGTCAATAATCCAAT
Source organism: Simmondsia chinensis (assembly GCA_018398585.1). Taxonomy (NCBI): domain Eukaryota; kingdom Viridiplantae; phylum Streptophyta; class Magnoliopsida; order Caryophyllales; family Simmondsiaceae; genus Simmondsia; species Simmondsia chinensis. The sequence goes on along the minus strand of JAGTTD010000016.1, from coordinate 29,969,439 downwards.
GATCTCAAAATTTTAAGCTGAGATCTAGGATTAATTTATACACCAGCAATATCGAGGCCAATTGCATGATTGTACTCTTAGGACATCTTTTCCCGACTATTTATACATTCTTTTTCTCCTGCAACAACAACAACCAACATAGTGGCTCAAGGGATCCCGCATATATAAGGTCTAGGGGGGGAGGGATGTATGCAGTCTTACCCTTTCAAGGCGTTATCCTAAAGGGAGATTGTGTTTGAAAACTCCCAACTTGAGAAGCATAAAAGCATAAAAACATAAAAGTATAAGAGCAAAGCGGCTGCACGAAGTTCTTTTTCTCCTAATATTATTTATTTTCCCTCCCATACAACGCTATTGAGGTAATATTTTTCTATTTATTTTCCGACAGGTGTTAACCCACGTGGCAGTGGCGGCGTTCATAACCCACAGCGGCTGGAACTCCACCCTGGAAGCCGTATGCGGCGGCAAGCCGATGCTGTCGTGGCCTTTTTTCGCGGAGCAGCCAGTGAACTGCCGCCACGTGTGCACCACGTGGGGGATGGGTGTGGAGATAGAGAGTGAGGTGACAAGACAGCACGTGGCGACGCTCTTAAGGGAGGTGGTTGGGGAGAGTGTTGCCGGAAAGAGGATGAGAGAGAAGGCTGCCCAGTGGCGGCGCTTGGCGGAGGAAGCGGCAGCCGAAGGTGGGTCGTCCTACGTGGATTTTGAACGGTTTGTTGAGGACTTGTTGGACATGATTTCTTCTAATGGCAAATAATGGTAAAGCATACTTTTTTTCCCATAATTAGCGAGAAGAGCTCGTGGTACAAAACCGGCATCTCATAAAGAGACCATCTATTTAGTCGTCAATATATTCAAGTCACTTTCAATCACTGTTTCCGATAAACATATAAACTAACAGACTAGCTATAGTGAATTTCAGTTCTAAGGAGTTTGGATATTTTGCATAATAGCGTTTGCCATACATATAGCCATTTGGGATTCCCAGCCCATTGTTGACAGTCCTAAGGTTGTATGTCCTTACCTTCATAAAAAATACCGAGGAAATTTGTGACGATGTTTTTTTTTTTTTTTTTTTTTTGTATGGAGATTAGAAAGTATGAAAAAGCAAGGGTAATATTATTTTTAGGGTAAAAAATTTAGTGATGGAGCAATTTTATATAGATATTGGCTATTATTTATTACATGTCACATTATTACTCTGATAAAAATATTTTTTATCCTGATAAAAATAATATCGGAAAAGAAGAACATAAAAATCATTTTATGCTTTTGTATATTATGTTGAATGTTTATATGATTGGGTTGTATTTTATGTGGTCGATTCTACTGAAATTAGAATATTATTGTAAAAATTCATTTAATGTGATTGTGAAAGTATTACGATGTTGCGTATAACATCCAATTAGTGCTTGAAATCATGTAATGATCCTCAGTTTTTTTTTGTTATCGAGGGTACATGACCAATCTGGTGGCGTATTCTGGAATATCAACGAGTTCCTAAATTCCCAAATATTGCATTAATGATGGTAAAATAGCTCAGGATTAATCTGTACTACTCTATCTAACGCCAAATGATTTTAAAATGAATAATTCCACTGGTTAAGCCGACCACTGGGGATTAGCTTAAATAAATCGAATCAATGAGTGCAAGTAACTTCCAAATCGAATCAACGAGAGAAAGCTATGCACCAAGATATGGGCTTTGTCAAATGGAATGCTCACGATAACCACTATCTTCTCTTTAACCAAATTGATATCCACCCTTCTAAAGCAATCAACCCGAGTTTAGTGAAGCTTTCTCTCGTTGCACATAAGAAGTCGAGTTATGAATAAGCAGGTTCAAACACTCTCGATTTAAGAGAAAAAGAGAACTACTCCAGCCTCATCATAATCTGGGTCTCAAGTCGAGCTATAGGCTATTTTGAACACCCAGTTTTAGGGGGGAAAAAAATAGACATCCCTGCATTCTAAGCTAGGTTTCAATTCATGCTGGGTAAGCTGGTTTGAACACTTGGTTAAAGAAAAAAGAGACAATCCCCTTTATCATAATTTGGGTCTCAAGTTGAACTGTGGTTGAGCTAGAATACAATCATCGACTTGGGGGAAAAAAAAGGACATTCTCACTTGTCATAAGCTATGTCTCAAGTTTTGTTGTGGAAAAGCTGGTTCGGAGACTCAATTCAAGGAAGAAAGTGACATCCCGCTCGTTATAATGTGTGTCTAGAGTCAAACGATGGATATGCTGGTTTAACTACCCAATTTTATGGGGGGAAAAAAAAGCAAAGAGATATTCTTCCTCATCATAGTCAAAGTCTCAAGTCCAGTTACAACCGCGATTTGGGAAAAAGAAGCTAACGTTTTCAGTTGAGTTATGAACGAGCAGCTTCACACATCTAGTTTAAGGAAAAAAGTGACATCCTCCGTTATCATAATCTGGGTCTCAACTCGAGTTGCAGATAATTGATTTGAACACCCAAATCAAGGAAAAAAGAGACATTCCCTTCTTCATAATCTGGTCTCAAATCAAGTTACAGATAAACTGCTTCAAACACCGGAGTTACAAAAAAAGAGACATTCTCCGTCATCATAATCCGGGTCTCAAATGGACCCAAACACCATGACTAGGCACTCCACCATTAACCACAAACGCCATATAATACCCAGGTGGTGCCACATTCACATTCCTTGGCGCCCTCACCGTAACCTTATATACAACCGCACTCACCTGCACAGTTAGTAAATACGTGACGAGAATTAAATGAAATTTAATATGTTCGTATATTACTTGACTTTATATGTAAAATTTTGGTTACAAGTTTGTTGATTTATAAAAAGTTATGTATGATTACATTAAAAGTCTGTAATAACTCTTTATAATAAGTTTAAAGTTCATTGACTTTAGACTGTCTATGTGCTACTGCTGTTGTTTTGCTTTTCAGGTTTGGGGTTCTCGGACATAGCTTCCCTTTAAGGTAATATTCAACAGAGTTAAGGTTGCATACATCTTACCCCCTGCCCCCGACCATGCATTTGGCGGGAGCCCTTGAGGTACTAGGTTTGATGTTGTTGGTGTTACTGTAATAGCAGTAGTAAAAAGTAATGTATAATTAATAGTTCAAGGAGTCGAAATGGCAAATTTAGCAAGATATAGAATGCGAATTACTCAATTTGGGTATAAATATAATTATATTTTCAACTTTTCATTTGCTTTTTATTTCGGAAAAACATGGATTGATGTTATAAAACGTGTTTCATATACCGTAAGTGTCACCTTTTAAACGGAAAAACATGGATACATGTTTAATGCAGAGTTATTTATACCGTTGGTCTCTCATGTTTCTAGTTTTGTTCGAATTGGTTCCTCATATTTTATTTTGTTCAAATTGGTCCCTCATTTTTTTTAAAAAAATTTGTTGAAATTAGTCCCTCATCTTTTTTTTGGTTCAAAGTAGTCTCGCATGCTTTTTTTATTATGAAGTTGGTCCCTCATCTTTTTAATTTTTACCTAATTTTGGTCACTATATAGGGGATAAATTTTGTCATAAAATAAAATATAAGAGACCATTTTGGAAAAAAAAAAGAAAAGATGAGGGACTAATTTCAATAAATTTAAAAATTTGAGTGACCAATTTGAATAAAAAAAAATAAAAATAAAGGACTAAAAACAACAACAGACCTAGTGCCTCAAGGGCTCTAAGGGAGATGGATGTACGCAGCCTTACCCTTTCAGGGTGTAACCCCGCCGAGAGGCTGTTTTCGAGGACCCCTAACCTTATAGGGTTGGCAACACGAGAACTTCCCAGGAGGTCACCCATCCTGGTACTACTCTCGCCCGAGCACGCTTAACTTCGGAGTTCTAATGGGATCCGGTGCATTAGTGCCTGGTAAATGAACCCTAAAGCAACATACATGCCCAGTACCTCAAAGGCTCCCGCCTAACCAAGGTCTAGAGGGCGGATGTACGCAGTATTTTCCCTTCAGAGTATTACCCCTGAAGAGAGGTTGTTTCCGAGTGCCCCCAAATTGAGGGTAAGGACTTCCCAGGGGGTCATCTATCCTGGTACTACTCTCACACAAACACGCTTAACTTCGAAGTTCTAATAAATTCTAAAAAAGATAAAAGACTAATTTAAACAAATTTAGAAAAATAAGGGACCAATTGTATAAATAACTCATTTAATGCGTCAATTACATGCGTATTTTATGCTGACCTGATCCTCCCTCTCCACGTGCAGCACCACAACCCTCTGATTCATCCCATACGAGTGTGTCTGAAACGGCGGCATCAACATCGTTACCCTGAGGGTCCCACTTTCGCCACGTGGCACTTCCTCCACCGTAAACATGATCGAGAATTCCTGGCCGTAGGATAACACCCTGTTGTCCCCTGATTCAACGGCCAGGATTTCGGGTCGCAGTGGACCGTACTCCGGTTCAAGATAATGGGGTGAAAATGCCTCTAGGCTTAGCTGGGTCGGGTACCGGACCCCTGTGAAATTGTAATACGGGTTCGGGTTTGACCCACCCACTAAGATTCTCCCATCGGGTACTAAAACCGCAGACGAATGGTACATTCTCGGGATCTGGGTCGGGTTTAAGATCTCGAATCTTTGAGTCGGGTCAGGCTCATAGGTTTTGTATAAAACCGGGTGGAGAACCGGGTTGTCAGCGTTGTCCCAGCCCGCGGTACCTAGGATAGAGAAAAAGGTGAATCAGCAGCAAAAATTAGGTGCATTTGTTATATAATCGTGAATTTATATATATGATTTAAGAGTTAAGTAATATGGTAAATATATATTAAATTTGTTAAAAATAAATCTATCAATCCTGACTATTAATGTATCATATGATATGTGTCTACTTAAATGAAAATTAATAGGTACATTATGAGAAACTATGGAGCTCAGGATAAATTTTTTTCCTATAACTAACGAGGCAACTCGCAATACAAAAATTGGCATCTCATAAAAAGAGACCTGAGAGGTAGGAAAAGAAAAACATAACATAGAAAACCCGAAAGACAACTCTATACAAGAAATCTAGAAGCAGAAGCATCACACCCGATATAAAATTAAAGACTTTTATTATTTTCTTACCGTTAGAGGCGCCGTTAATGAGGATGACGTCACCCGTAGGTAACAAGACCATATCCGACATGACACGTGGCATCGGCATCTCCTCCATATACCACTGTGGTTGCGGGTCCGTGACCCTCATGCGCCCGCACGTATTAGCAGCCGCCACGTACACCTTCTCAGTTTCAGCTAGGAAAAAACTCTCGGGCGCCGCACCACCGCAAATCAACACCTCCACCGACATATCGCCCACATCGGTCATCCGCAACGGGAGGAGAACCGATGACCCTGTCGACGGGTAGTTCCTTTTAGCCCCACCGGGCATAACGGGAAACTGCTTCAATATGGTATCGTTTTTGTAATTAAATTCAATCGACCGATTATTCGCAAAAATAAAAAGGTTACCGTTCGGTAAAAGGTGCAAGAAAGGGTAAAGATTATTCTCAGTATCTCGACCGTCCCGGGTTTCGGCTAAAAACCGGAAATAAACCGGGTCCGAACCGGGTTTACTTTTTGGAAAAAATTCGTAGCTGTGGGACGCACGTCCCCCGACAATGATGACGTGCCCGGAGGGAAGAATCTGATTAGACGCGTACCATCTACGCGCGGATAAAAAGCTTGAGTTTAACTCCCTCCAGTCACAAAGGTTCTCGGAATTTGCCACGCGGAGGGTGGTGGGACCACAAGGAGAGAACGTGCGGATCACGCGCTCTCCGAGGCCATAGCCGCCGGTTTGAATCAACCTGCCGTCGGGGACCACAGAGCCAGAAGAGCACCACGTGTCGGTTAACACAAAAAGTGGCCGGTAAGTGTCGGAAACGACGTCGTAGAGGAGAGAGTGGGCTGTACAGTCAAGACCGAAGGTGGAGTCCACGCGACAAGGGTGGCGGGTGGGGAGGGAAAGATTCGAAAGGCCGAAGTTGGTGCGGTCAAAGATGACGACAGTGTCGTCGTGGAGGAGTTGCATGTGCATGGCGGAGATTCCGATGCTGCCGTGGAGCAGGGCCCACTGCCCACGTGAAACGGCGCCGTTTTGGGAAATGGCGGTGCAGGTGACGGCGAGGAAGGAGAATATCAGGTGGTAAAGGTGAATCTTGGTCGTGACCGCCGCCATTTTGCGGTGGTTTTGGAGGCGGAGGGGTTTTGTCGGTTTCTTGGGTTTAAAGAGGAGCAAGAAGAGATTTTTGCTGAGAGTTTTTTATTTTATTTATTTTATTGGAAAAGAAAAGGGTTTTATTGGGTGAAATAAATAAGAAAACTATTATATAAATTATAAATAATAAATTATAAATATTAAATTATTATATTATATTGGATAGTTAATTTATAAGAGTACGTTCGGGAGAGGTAGATTTGTTGTTTTACCGTTATGCATGCATGGGTATATATTATACCCTTTTCCTTTTTTTATTTTTTTAAAAAAATAAAATAATCAAAATATCCTTATTTAGGTGACAATGACATGCTGACTGGGTGTACTATTTTAATAATTTTTAATTTTTCTGTGTTATTTTAGTAATTTTAAATTTTCGTGTGCTATTTTTAATTAAAAATATCAAAATGTGCTATTTTAAAAAATTATCCGAATTTGTGAACTCGAAGTTAGAGTAAAGGTTAAATTTTATTGTATAAATTGTGTCAAATTTGTAAATAAAAATTGCTTTCCTTTTTCTTAAAAGAATGCCATTTTCTCTTTTGTAACCGAAAAAATTTTCACTAGCTTTATCATTGGTAATGAATAACAAATACTTCTGTTGAAATGATCGGAGCTTAAGTCTATAAATTGGGTAGTACTTATAGCAATACTCTGTGTATATATATTTTAATTGAAGATTTTTCTTTTTTTTTTTTTTTACAATGGTACAGCCAGGGGAGTGGGGGGAGAGGAGGGGATATACCCCTCAAGTCCTCAAAGAGAACTACCACATTTGCCCACGGTGGAATTTGATCCCGGGATGCCTAGTTTGACAATCGACGATCCAACCACCATGCCATGTCCCTAAGGGACAATTGAGGATATTATTGTTAACTTAATAAAAGAAAATACAAAGAAAATATATTTTTATTGTAAATTTTTTTTTTTTGAACAAATATTGGAATATATTTCACAATAAATGTTTTCTTTAAAACCATATATCCTCCTTTCCCTAGGAAAGAGCTCAAAATTAATGTTTACCCTGTAATAGTAAGAAACTCTCGTTAAAGTAGGGTTTAAAGAGCGTAAAATATACACAATCTTACCTCTATAAAGTACAACCCTGTCAAAAAGTTTGTTTCAGAAGAACCCTAACAATAGTCACTTTATATATTTAATTATCTTTTATAGTTAGTGGCTTTATATTTTATTATATGATTAAATATTTTAAAATTACCTTTTTTTTAAAAAGCAATATTACTATCGTGACAAAATTATCATTATTAGAATAAGATCATAATTTTTAAAATAATTTAGTGATCTTTATTACTTGTAAGTCATATTACTGCTCTAACATTAATAATTCTAATGTCAACAACTCCCTTTTTACAGTGTTAAGGAGTATAATACAATTTCTAAATAGGATCACAAATAAATACAGATAAGGAAAAATAAACTCGAACCTAAAAGCTTACATTTGTATTAGAAAGCCTTTAACTGATACATCAACCAATCTTGCCTCTAGATGAATCGAACCGAAATTGAGAAAATTAAACAAAGAAGTTTGACTGTTGAGCTTCAATGGCCAATTCAGTTACAGAATCAAAGTTAAACAGTATAGTTAACAGATAATAAACACTCCCAATTATGGATACACATGCTATTACAGCAGCCATTCAACACTCCTGAAACTTTAACTCAAATTGTTGACATCTACCATTTCAACTTTCCATCCAACAAACAACAACAATAGACACAGTGCCTCAAGGGCTCTCGCATAAGCGGGGTCTGGGAGGGATGAATGTACGCAACCTTGCCCCTTCAAAGTGTAACCCTGTCGAGAGATTGTTTTCAAGGACCCCCTAATCTTATAGGGTTGGCAACACGAAGACTTTCCAAGAGGTCACCCATCCTGGCACTACTCTCGCCCAAGCACACTTAACTTTGAAGTTCTAATGGGATCCGATACCTTGGTACCTGATAAATGAACCCTTCAACTTTCCATCCATCAAAAACAATGAAGGAATTTACTATACATGCATTCCACACCAATAATAAATTCTCACTCAAGGCCCCCTCCGTAGCTAATGGCTTAATAGTAACTCGAATAGCTAATGTTAAAAAAAAAAACCTTGTATAACTCAGGTCAGCACATAGCTCGACTATATATCAAGCTCAACTTGGTTATATGCTCGATTTGGCTCCATAACGAGCTCGAATCGACGCCATTAGGTTAACAACCCGAGTTGAGCCAAGTATCGAAAATATTAAAAGCTTATCAATCTGAGCTCAACAAAGGTTTGAAAGCTTGATAAAAGATCTGCTCGAACTCTAATTTGATAAGCCTTATCACACTTGAATTCAAACAAGAGAGTGCTCAACTCGACTCATTTAACTCATAGCAAAAGGACATTAGTATTTATTTCATCCTTTATTCTTTACACAATTGGAGAATGACATAGCAAACATTATAATATAACAATTATGTTCTCCTAAAGCTAACAATTATTAACAGATAAAAGAAGAAGGATAAGATAAGATTACAAATGAAGTCCGTTTGCTGATATCATCTGGAGGCACCAGGGAGCCCCATTGTCAGACTCCTTACCGCAACCTTCACTGCTCCGACAGCTCCCAGCTGTCTCTGCTCGGGTTTTGGATCTTCGCCCTTGCGGTCGTCTTCCATGTAGACCTCGACGAAGTACGCTATCTGCAGGTATTATGAACAAAATGGGATGGAAGTGTTGAGGGGATGTTAACACAAGAACTGTTGAGAATTTCACATGTGAATACAGTTAAAAATGTTCTACATTAGTGTTGTTTAAGAAAAGTGATCAACATATAAGCTTAGTGAGATACTCCATCGAATGTCAACGGGTTTTGAGATGGAACTCCATTGGGTTTCTGTGTGGACCTTATACATACCAACTCTACAGATTGAGTCTCAAGAACTAATGAAATGTCAAGACAACGGCATCCCACCAAAACTCAAAAGTTGCAGGGAGCTCGAGTGTAGATGACCTTCTAAAGTACTCACAGTGTACCCTTTTCAAAGGGGGAAAAAAAGGTTAGTATATATGGATGTGCAAGGGACGAAGCGAGTCTGATATTTGACCTAGAACCTCTTATCCTAGTCTCTCAACTTAGTGTTCTACAGGAGACAAAGGCCTCACCGCTAGCCATGGCAATCAACAAAGATAAGGATTTGCTTAACACTGCAAAAATGAAAAGACTCCGAAAAAAGGAAAGAAATTGGAATGCCAAGTCATGAGGCAGAATAGGACCTTTCCCGAAGCATTTCGCACAGGCGATACATGAAGTAGATTCCAAAAGGAACTCTTGTCCTTCCTGGAAATGTAGTAGCCAAGGATATACAGTATTAGTGTATCAATTCAAATACGAACGAGTAATAAAGCCACTAAAGTAAATTGGGAAGTGAGGGTCTTAACCTGTAATTTATGATACGTACTGTACATGGCTGACCATTTTGAATACTTTCATTTACCTGCATAACAATATGGGAGATAAGTTTCTAATTCCCACCCCACAAAAAAATATATACATATGAATGACAGATGGGCAAGAACAATTATAATGGAATTCGTTTATTGCAGCATCCTGGTTGGCAAATAAAAAGTAGGTCTCACGAATTCAAAATCGTAGTTCATGGTCGTAGTAACTGGTGTCATGGGGCTTTTTAGGGTTCAAGGCGCTTCGGAAACAGCCTCCTCATAGGGTAGCACCCTATAGTGGTAAAGTTGCGTATGTCTCACCCTTCCTAGACCCTGCCTTGGCGAAAGCCTCTTTGAGAGACTATGTTTGTTTTCATTTGTTGTTGTTGTATCACTTTTTGGATGAATAGCCATAAAATCAATGATCTTTATATCTTTTTGATAGTGTTTAAACATGCAAATGAATTTAATAGTATGTTCTAGTACATAAGATCCGATATGTATGTATCAAGGAGGCAATTACAATAGTATAAGCACGTAATAGCCAGCTAAAAATGCACTATAAGACGGCCTTTATTAAATTCCATGGTAGGTCCTAAAAGAAACTACCTGCAGTAAGCTTGCAGCGTCTGTGTCCGAGCCACTCAGAAAACTCCAACTGCGCCCCAAAACTTCATATCTGGCATATCCTACAGAGACAATAAGAATCATATTATCAAGAACTCATTCTTCTTAGCAAAACAATTAAATGAAAAACAATAATCAAGAAATGGCTTCCTGGGGCTGAGGTGATTCGCGAAGGGAAAGTAGTGAAAAAGGGAAAAATTGCAAACCCAGAGTTGTAGCTTGGGACATAACGACGAGAAAAATGCTATATGTACCGAAAATAAATACCTAATATACACGGTGAGAGATCATTAGATTACAAAAAGTTGACTAAATTTTATATCATTTCTCACAATCCAACAATTTTTGTCACATCATAGGATGCGCAGATTGGGTGCCTAAATTGGGTATATTCAGCATCGCCCTGGTGAGAATCGGTGAATGTTCCTTAAGAGTTTTGAAAACTTTGTCAGTCGCTCAAGGGTACAATACAAGACACAAGGAAAATTACAACCAATGTGACGATACATTTATTTTATTGATCATGAATTCAAGTCGGAGTTCCTAGTTGCAATGTCATGAAAGTGAAAAGTCATGGACATTAATAGATTACAGTGATCATATATATTGTCTTTTAAGGAACATAAGTTTCCATCAGACCATATGTTTCCAAAAATGTAAATGAAAAATCACACAATCAATCATTAATTTTATTATGCCTTTGCTTGTTTTAACATAGCTATGCTTTCGTAAATACAACACATATGTATCATAAAGGTGATAATAAAAGCACCATGGTGCGAAGAGATAGCTCAATATAAGTATGAAACAAAAGCAGAGGGGAAAAGGGAAAGCAATAACTAGTTCGATCCTGATTCATCCACTTATTTACCCCCAACACTTTCACATGGAAACACATACAGAAAGAGGGTAGAAATTCAACCCACCAGTCAGTTTTAAGAAAGTGTTGCTGACATAAACAACGGGCATGCTCGGCAAGTAAGGATCGATTCTGCGAGCAAAATAACACCCGTTTGCCACGGATTAGCGATCTCCAATGTCCATTAGGACAAACATTAGTTTAAAGAATGAAATATGAAATATAACTCACAGTACAAAGCTTTGTTTGATTCTACCGAGTGATGTTATGAGGGCAGAATTAAGGAGGCCGCGTCTCTGGACAGTGCATCGTTTGCTCGATACGGATCTGCCCCGTAACACAGCGTAGTGAGTTAACACAGACAAAACACTGTCAATAGCAGTTGAGGCTCTTTGCTTTTCTATGTCACTTGCCTCACATGATTCCTCAAATCCTATTTCTGTAAAATGCAAGAAACTGCACTTGAGAAGCACAGCGAATGGTAAAACGATAATCATGTAATTGACTAAAGTTCTTTTGAGTAAAGAATTAAAGCAACTCGTATGCTACAGGAAAGCAGTTACAAAAATAGTTTCTAAGCCTTTTTAAAACTAAAAACAGGGAATGAAAATAAAGGGAAAAAAAATCATTTCAAAAACTTGATCTTCAGTTTCTCAAAAGCCAAAAACTTAAAACAAAAGATAGTATAAAACAAGCCCTCAGCCTTTTCTCGAGAGGTGAACCGGCTACATGAATTGAAGTGTATCACTGCAGTCGTTGCACTCTATCATAAACCAAATCTTCATTAATCTCCAAATGGGTATTCAAAGTTGCAAATTCATTTCATGCAAATTAATGCGTTAGAACTTATTCTAAGGAAACACATACCAGAAAAACCAAAAGAGTAACATGAGCAAAGAACAAGCGCATTAAGCATTGAAACAACAAAGTTCAAGTTATATAGAAACACCAGTCAACCAAGTTCAACTGCATTTTGCGAGTAAAAGATTCAAGCAAGTGTACCTTCATCTGTATCCCATACTGGATTAAAGTCCAATCCGTGGCTTGATCCTTTTATGTAGTCTGAGCGCACCTCCCTTCTACAACACCCGAGCACAATCTTGCATGGCTTACAGCACCCCTCAGCCGAATCAAAACAGTTTCTTTCAAGTTCACACTCTGAACGCGTGACTTTCCTCGAAATTGGCACTTGAACTGCAACAAAATGAATTACCCTCCCATCCTCCTCACTAAAAACCGGACTCATATGAAACAACATCCAAAAGGCTGTTCCATCTTTACGGTAATTCAACAAACTCATTTGAACCGGTCTCTCCTCCCTAATCGCCTCTCGAATTCGCATTATGGACTGTCTATCCGTCAAAGGACCCTGGAACATCCTCCCATTTCTCCCAACAACCTCTTCTTTGGAATAGCCACACATTTTCAAGAATCCTCGGCTTGCAAACACAATGGGGTGACCCGAAATGCAAGGATCAGTGATTGTAATATTATAAGGCAATTCATCTAATGCTTCAAAAACCCAGTTGGAGTAATGAACATCAATTGATTGTTGAATTAGACCCAGTTCTGATTCCATACTCCTCTTCTTCTGCTCTTATTTTCAAGTAACAATCCAATCCCATGAAGCAAGTTAACCATACGAGCTAGATTCTGTCACAATACACCTCAATACATCAAACAAACATCATGATACAGATAGAATCAGAAACAAATAAATCATAAATCGAACTTCTGTAACTGAACTGGCATAACTCAGAATCCAATATAAATGTGAAAATGGACTTAAAATAGACATCTGGGAGTGCAAATGAGTGAAAACTGAAAGTAAGGCATTAAGAGATCCTGTTTGAGATAGAAGCAAAAACATATAAATCATGAATTGAACTACATAACTAATTGGCATAACTCAGAATCAAATACAAATGTGAAAATGGAACGAAATTAGCTGTCTGAGTTTACAAATGATCAAAAACGGAAATGGAGTTTTATGTGATCCTGTTTGAGATAGAATCAGAAACATACATATCATGAATTGAATTCACAAAACATGATTGGCATAACTCAGAATTAAATACAAATGTGAAAATGGATCGAAAATAGTTGTTTGAGATTACAAATAAGCGAAAATAGAAACTAGGGTTTCACGCGATCCCGTTTGAGATAGAATCAGAAAAATATATATCATTAATTGAACTCACATATAGCTTAATTCGCATTACCCAGAATCAAATACAAACGTGCAAAAACCTAATTAAAAAAACAGAATCCAGATGCGAAAACGGAAGTAAATTAGCAGCTGGGAATCACAAATAAGTGAAAACAGAAATTAGGGTTTTACATGATCCTGTTAGAGATAGAATCAAAAACATAAAATCGAAAATTTAAATTCACATAGCTTAATTGACACAACTCATAATTGAACACAAACTTGGAAATACTTAATCAAAAAAAAAAAAAAAAAGAATACAAATCAAATCAAATCGAAAATGGAATGAAACTAGCAGTTTGGAATCACAAATCAGCAAAAACAGAAATTAGGGTTTCACTCTATCCTGCTCGAGATAGAATCAGAAACATAAAAATCATTAATTGAACTCATATTGCTTAATTCGTACAACTCATAATCCAATACGAATCCGAATATGGAAAGGAATTAGCCTTTTCTTTTTTACCATCAACGAAATTAACAGATTGAGATTAGCAATAAGTGAAAAAAAAAATTAGGGTTTTACTCGATCCTGTTCAAGATAGAAGCATAAACATAAAAATCTGTAATTTGAACTCATACAGCTTAATTGATACAACTCATAATTGAATACAAATGCGAAAACGGAACGAAATTAGAAGATTGAGCTTAGAAATAAGCGAAACAAAAATTAGGGTTTTACTCAATCCTGTTCAAGATAGAATCAGAAACAAAAAAATCTAAAATTTGAACTCACATAGCTTAATTGGGATAACTCATAATCCAATACAAAAGTGAAAATGAAATGAAATTAGACGATTGAGAATAAAACGGAATGAAAAATTAAAACTAGGGTTTTACTGGATCTTGTTCAAGATAGAATCAGAAACATAAAAATCCAAAATTTGAACTCACACAAGCTCAATTCGCACAACTCATAATAATCGAATAAAAATGCGAAAATGGAATAGAAATTAGAAGATTGAATGAGAGCCAAAAAGGAAATTAGTGTTTTACTTGATGCAGCGCGATGGAGAAGAAGCACATGGAATTGTGGCACGTAGGGATTGAAAAATCCGAATGAATTTGTGAATTAGAATTGATGGTGAAGAAAGACAAACAATCATAAATTCAAATTCGGTTCCCGTTCATCAATTGAGAGAGAGAAAAAATTACCGAGGGGCACCAACACGCCGTCACCGGATTCTATTAGAATTTTGAAGTTAGGCGTGCTTGGGCGAGAATAGTACCAAGATGGTGACCTCCTGGGAAGTCCTCACCCTCAGGTTGGGGGCACTGGGAAACAGCCTCTCTTCAGGTTAACACTCTGAAGGGAGAAGGCTGCGTATATCCGTCCCCCGGACCCTACGTAGGTGAGAGCCCTTGAGTCATTAGATATGTTCTTTTTGTTTTTTTTTTAGAGAGAGAGAGAATTGAAAGGGGAATTAAAGAATTTGGAGTTGTTGTTGTGGAGGTAAAAATGGGAGTTATTTATATTTTAGTACTTTAAATTAATTTTTTTTAAATAATAAAAATAAATATAATTTTTTTAAATTAATAAAAGTATTTATATATTTTTGTTGTATTGATAAAAAAAAATTTTAATATATGCTTTTATGACACATGTTAATTAATATTTATTACATTAAATTCTTGTATTTTATTGGTTCATACAAAATAATAATATTTTTTTAATATTGAATGATTTAGTAAAAATTTAATAAATATAATTGCAATAAATGGGCACATGTTAGAAAATTCGTTAATAAAAAGACTCCTAATTTTTTATCGTATTAATAAAAGGTTCACCCTCCAGCGTGATAACACCATTTTTTATTGATAAAGCTATAGTGACAACTACTTTTTTTATTAATGCTACAATAAAATGGTAAAATTTCCTTCAATAATTAGACTTTTAAATAAATTAAGTAAAAATAGATAGTTTCTATATAATACAACATATCAAATTTTGTGCTTATAAAGTAAAAATAAGAGTAATAAAGTGTACTTTTATCATTTTACTACAAATTTAATAAAAAATAGTTGCTCCATCAGCTATATCGATGGAAAATAATGTCATCGCACTGGAGAAAGACCTCTCTATTAATATGACAAAAACTTAGAGGTATTTTTATAATTTAAAAAGATCAGGATCCTTTTTATTATTTCTAAAAATATCGGGATACTAAAATATAAATAACTCTAAAAATTATTATGGTTAAACCAATAATGTGATTTATAAATAATAGAACCTATAAATTGTGTAAAAAATAATAATTTTATTTTAATAATAACATTATCTTTAAAAAAAAGAAAAATTGTCATTTAGGTATTATTAGGTTTGACCATTTATTACCTAGGTATTTGAGGTTTTAACATTGTATTACTTAGGTACTTTATGTTAAAATTTGATAATTTTTTACTAGAATCAAACCATATTTATATAAAAATGCTAGTGTAGTGCATAATTACAATAATATATAGAAGGTATAAGATATGTCAATATTTTCAACAAAAATACAACGAATTAGGATAAAAAGTTTACTAAATTTGAACATAAATCATGTGACATATTAGAATTTTTTATAAAAAATATTAAATTTTAATAAATATACTTATATACTATCGAAATTATGTTTCACTTTATCGTTTTTCAACGAAAATTTGTTGAATTTTAAAAGAATAATACTTGATTAATAAAATTTTAAAACTTCAAGATACTTAAGTGACAAAATTTTAAAATTTTTAAGTATTCTATTATATATTTTAAAATATTAAGATACCAACTTAAAGCGGCAAGATGAACAAACATCAAACAAAATAGCCCACATGTTGGCTTGGATTTTTAACTTTTTATGAAAATGGCTTCATTTTATTTATTTGTTCCAGGGCCGGACATAACCCCAAGCAATTCAAGCACTCGCTTGGGGTCCCCGAATTTTAAGGGCCCCAGATTTTTGAAGTTGTAGTCTTTAAGGTATCAATTCTTAGTATTAGTAAATTTTATATTCACCTGCTGCCAGATCACATGCTCTATGCTGCGGACCAGCTTCTCAGGTTGGAGGTCCTCGGAAACAACGTCGCTTCAGGGTAGCCCCCTAAAGGGGAAAGGCTGTGTACATCTACCCCCCAAACCCTGCTTTTGCAGGACCCTTGCAAGCACTGGGTTTGTTGTTGTTATAGTAAATTTTATAGTCAAAATTATTATAATTTATTGTATATAAAGGGCCCCCTTGGATAATTTCGTTTGAGGCTCCGAAAATGTCAGGATCGGTCCTGCATTGTTCATGATGATTATTATCGTAATAAATATTATAATATTTAAATATTTATGACTTAGATAAACGAATATTTAATTATATACAATACAATATTTTAAAGTTTTAACATATAATAAGTTAGGTATTATAAACTTTTAAAATTTGTCACTCATGTATTCTTTTGTCGAAACTCGATATATTTTCATATCGATATTGTGGAAGAGTAAACTGACACAATAAGTTGATACAACAACAACAACAACAACAACAAAAATAATAGTCCTAGTGCCTTGCGGCTCCCGCATAACGCAGGATCTGGGGGGGGTGATGTACGCAGCCTTACCCCTTCCGGCAGGAAAGGAGACTGTTTCCGGGGACCCCCAACCTGAAGTGGTTGAGTTTCTGCAGATAAACCATCAATTAATAACCGTGCATTAAAAAAAAATATTAGAAGGAGAAGAAGAGGAAGATGAGGAAGAAGAAGAAGGAGGATGGGCAAAGTCATGGGCTAAGCTAGCCTAAAAGTGCCACACTACAGGTTATGCTCGCCTACGGAACTTAGGCTACCAGCCACTCCCCGCCCTACTCTACTCTGCCATCTCCGCTACTCTAATACAAGCCCTCCATCGTGTCCTATCTAAGGTCATCTCCTCTCTTAGGTTTAGGTGGGTTAGGTCTTGACGAAAAGTCTCCGGCCAGCTCTTCTTTAGTCTGCCCCTCCCTCTTCTGCTTATCGCTGTGTTGAGTTGTTCACACCTCCTGACTGGGGCTGAAGTCGGTCTTCTGCTGACATGTCCAAACCATCTTAGGCGTTGCTCCCTCAATTTATCCTCTATCGAGACTACACCCAGCTTACCGTGTATCACATCATTCATAATCCTATCCTTTCTTGTGTGGCCACACATCCAACGTAGCATCCTCATCTCTGCCACCTTCATCCTCTGTGTTTGATTTTGTTTCATTGGTCGACACTCTGCCCCATACAGCATAGCCGGTCTTACTACCGTCCTATAGTATTTTCCCTTTGTTTCATTGTGTCAGACGAATCGTCTGACACAATAAGTTGATGAAAATAGAAATTTTTTGTCACGTGTGCGTGTAATCCTCCTCATTCATTTATTGACTAATTGACATTCTTAATACGGTAGTAAGTTAGCGTAATAACCTACCAGGCATTGCTTCAGTGATATGATACAAGTGAGGGGATAGAGTGTTGCTTTAAACTAAAAAGTTTGTAGTTCGATTCTTTCCTTAAACGTCTTCCTGAGAAATTCCTAACTTAATTTGCTTTTGTGATAAATGTGTTGTTACATGGGTCGAAATTTACTCGGTAACCTCCCATTTTAGTAAATAAATTTGACATTCCTACCTAAAGAGCCATATTTTGGTCATATTTAAGGGTCATATATGTCGTTGTACAAATATTTTTTTTATTTTTTAAGAAAGTAAAAGAAACACGATATCGGAAAATAAATTTACTTATAAGTCAATAAGAAATCTAAAAATAAGTAAGCTTTATATGAACACATTAATTTCAACAATTGCTATCTAGTATTTTAAAGAGGCTCCCGTCAAGAAAAAAATACATTAATTTCTTATGAAGAAAAAAAGGAAAAAAGAAAAAAATTACCTAATTGTTGTAAATATTGGATATTTTTTGGGTACAATTTTAGGTTCGAGTTTGGATATTATTAAATATCGTAAAAAAATAGAAATTATGTAAAAAAAAAAAAACCTTTATATACATAGATATATACATAAGATATATATATATATATAACTGTTTTCTTCATGGGTAAGGAAATTCCCACAGCCTCACCACTACTAAAGTTATCTGTATAAATAAAGGAGAATAGCGAGAATTGAATCAGAAAAAAAGAAGTGAGAGAAATGAAGGAAGAATTGGTGAATAATTTATAATATTGAGAGAATTATTTGCATAAAAGAAAATTTTCTCTTGTTTCCTAGTTCTTATACAAAATACTTGTCATTTTTTTTCAAGCTTATTCGGGTTCATCTTTTTATTCTCTTTCTATAGATTATAATATCTCTATAATTTTATAACGCCAACAAAATAAAAACTAAAATGTGGGCCTTGGAAAAGGACGGCCCACTAAGCCTTATCCACGTCATCTTCTGTCTTTTCTTCAGCCTATCAATTTTACATAATTTTATCGGTTAAAAAAAAGCTAAATTATGCATTAATATCTCAAGATTTAATATATTAATTTTTTAATCCATAAATTTTACAAAATAATTTTTTAATACAAAAATTTATGTATATTTATAAAATAATCCAAATATGTACGGATGTAAAATAGGCCCCGCTTTCAATTTTTCATATCGTTGTTAAATATACGTCAAATTATTTCACAAAATTTTTAGACTAAAAAATTAATATACTACATCTCAAAATATTAATTTGTAATTTACACAAAAAAATTTACAGAATTTTGATTTATTTATCAATTACTAATGTGTTATCGTGCGATACACTATTTTGATATACATTAATTTGTAGAGTAATTATTTAATCATGAAAGTGAGTACATTAATTTACGTGAAGATCTAATGTAGATTGCCATTTTATTTTAAGAGTTTTTTACATCATAAATCGTTTATGCACTGCTTGTATCTATTAATATAGGTCTTTTGTATCAGATATCTGTGTTATAAATAAATGAAAGTTATTATTACCGTTGATTTATATTACTGTGTGTGAATGTAATTTTATTATATTTTTCTAACGATCTATTGATGTTTATTTTTTCTACTTATTTGAATATAGATTTAATATTCAAAATAAGTCTTTTTCATAGTCGCCAAACAGCCAATGACGTTACGAGCCGCAGCTTGTACGATGTTGTGACGCCAAATACCAATCACTCAGTAATTTTAAAAAGAAAATACTTTTATACATTATCGAGCAAATTATGAAATAATTAGATTTTCAAAAAAAAAAAAAGAAACTTAATTTAATATTATGACTATCAAATGATTGTTTAACTGTATCATTATTTATACAACAACAACAAGAGTCCCAGTGCATCAAGGGCTCCTGCATACGTAGGTTCTAAGGAGAGTGGATGTACGGAGCATTCCCCCTTTATGATGCTATCCTGAAGGAAGGCTGTTTTCGAGAACCCCATAAACGTATCAATATTTTTCAGACACATAAATTATATTTAAAACTTTGAATGTCAAACACATGATGAAAGAGTGTTCACTTACAGGAACATTATATCAACGAATATCCTAACATATAATCACATTTTAATTTTAATATATATTAGTAACTTAAATAATAAGCTGCCAATCTCAAAAACTTAAAATAATGTATAAATATGGGAACATTTTGATCTTGTAACATGTCCTCTCGTATGCATGCTTACTGGACTCAAAAGCGTAAATAATACACAAATTCATTTTATATCTTTTACTGAAATTATATTAATATTAAGAAGTAGTTGAGATTCAAACTCACAAACACCCTCAAAATAAATTGATGGAGTTTGCTACTGTGGCCATGCATTGTCAGCCACAAATTCAGGAAATTTGTTTTTTTTTTTTTTCCTGAAATGATTGTGTTGGCAAACACAGCTGATTGAGTAATGAGAAATCACAAGAAGCTTTGCTTGTTTAGGCTCGATATTGGCTTATTTGAACTTAATTAGGCTTAGAACTCGACTTAGTTAGGATTGAAGTAGACTCGTTCAGAGAAACTTAGGCTCACAGTATAATTCAGGTTAGCTTGTTTGTATTAGCTCGGCTCAACTCGTCATTGGCACAGGGCTCATTATGGCTCCGTTGAGCTCTAACCCAACTCAGCCAGCTCTAAAACAAGCTTGCCTTTTAGGCTCAAGCAGGACTCATTAGGCTCGAGTTGGACTCATTCATACTCAAACTTGACTCGATTTGGCACATTTGGGCTCAACCTCGGGCACATTTCACTGATGCATGTCTCACTTTATTACAATTTTGAAGTCATATTTACAGGTATAATAGTACATGTTGTGGCTGCTGCAAATGGTACTGAGAATCATTTTATCAGATTATATGCAGTAAAGATAATTTAACCCAATTTTTTGATCATTTCTAAGCTCTTCTGCTAACTTGTAGTTTGGAGGTGCTCTCGAAGATCTTGTCCGCATTTCCCACCTCAAATCCATCTCTTCGATGAAACTCCTTCACCTGCGTTATACGAGAATGTAAAATTGTTAGGCAAAGTACCTAAGAACTGAGTTTGATTTAGCTGTCAAAATTAGATTTGAACGAAATTGAGAAGAGAAGATATAAAAGAGAAACAATGATACAAAGATTTACGTGGAGAACTCTCAAACGCGGGAAAAAGCATTGGTGGAGGTAGAAGCCTTTCACTAGAATCTGAATGAAGGATACAGGCTTTTCACTCTTAGAAACCCTATAATGTGTATATGTATATGTATATGTGTGTGTGTGTGTGTGTGTATATATATATATATATATATATATATATATATATATATAGCACAAGACAAGCTCTAACCAAAAACGGCACCAACACGCTATTACCGGATCCCATGAGAGCTCCGAAGTTAAGCGTGCTTGAACGAGAGTAGTACCAGATAGGTGACCTCCTGGGAAGTCCTCACCCTCAGGCTATGAGGCACTGGGAAATAGCCTCTCTTCAGGTTAACACCCTGAAGGGGGAAGGCTGCATACATCTGCCCCCCGAGACCCTACGTAGGCGGCCCTTGAGGCACTGGATATGTTCCTTTTTACAAGACAAGCTCTAGCCACCAAAGGGTATAGACTGGGCTGACTCGAAATATAGGTCCTTATGCAGGGGGCGAAGGGCCCTATCGCTCCGCTTCGAAATCAAGTCTCAAATTCGAGACACAGCACAACAAAAACCAAAAACCAATAAGCTATAGCTCTCTTCTTATGTAGAAGTCAAAGCGTTTCAAATACGGGTGAAGAATGAAAACCCGAATTGGACTGAGTTATTTGGTCTAAAGATTAAACAAGCTGCCATTCTTTTTTATCCTCGGCATGAAATCAAATAAAGGTGGTTATGTTATGTAAAAAGAAATTGTGTTATGCTCTACAATCGTCTACTATAAGCAACATCTTGTTTCCATGACACTGCTATGGTAACGCGACAACAAACCACAACTATATACACAACCACATGGGAAAATGCGAAAGCTATTGGATGAGGTCTTGAGTTCGAAGCTCATCTCTCCCCTCCCAAATGTTGGTGGCTTTATTTAGGGCAAGATTGTACCTCCATACAATATGGGCATATCAGAAAACGACAATTGGATCCATACCTGGTCCTTCGGCAAGCTTTCGAATTCAGGGAGTACGAGACGTTCAGCAAACTCAATATATGAACAAGGAACCGACTCGGTTACGCCATCAGAGAAACAGAAAGGGATTGAATCTGCAACTGTTGAACTCTGCAGCAGTAGACCGTCCGGGCTAACTGTCAAATACACAGCCACCCAGTTTAGCAAAAAATATGCCTATGATCAAGAAATGTTACATCTGTTTCTAAACTTGAGTTAGTTACAGAGTTACCGAAAAAAAGAAAAGAAAACCCAAGTTTTACAGACCAAAAGACTAAACAAGGCTGTGCATCTACGATAGCAAATGTCCGATACGTGAACAATACTCATAATCCAGAACCCTTATAACTGTTTGGTATCGTTTTTTATTTGCAGCTTTTGGTTTTGAGAAACTAAAAGTTAAGTTTTGAAACGAATTTTTCTTATTTTTGGTTTTTCGTTTTGATTTTAATCTCAAAACAAAAAACTAAAACCTAGTTATTTATTAGCTTATGAAAAACCAAAAACTGCAAATAAAAACCATATCAACCAGGTCCTTCACGAAGGTGCAAACCTGTTTCACTGACATTCAAACGAGGGGAAACTTGAAAGAAAAAAAGAGAATGTTCCGGAAATAACTTGTGAAAGAAACCATACCCTTTAGAGTCCCGCCTTCAGAGTTCAATTTGAATCCGTTCTCTTCGATAAATTGATTGAAGCTGTTGATACTTCTCAAGTGATCCAATCTCAGACGATGAGTAGAAATAGTGACATGATTCAGTGCATATCCATTTACAAGCGTCCATGCAGCATACTCACTTTCCCTGTACCCCAAAAACACGAGTTCAACAGTGCAGGATGAGAAAATTTGGTTCAAATGCAATGGCGGATAAAAGGGATGCTAGTAAAAATACAAAGTTATTTACACTGTTAGTCCATCTTTATAATTTTGTTCAAATTGATCTCTCGCATCTTGTTTTGTTCTAATTGGTCCCATTTGTTTCACTTCTTAACAAAAAGCAACAATAGTGAATTATTTACTCCATTGGGCCCTAGAGTTAGTAAATTTGTTCAAATGGGTCTATCATCTTTTTTCTCTTTATTCAAGATAATCCCTTATGTTTTACTTTATAACAAAATCAGTTCCCAATCCGATTACCACACTGGATAATCCCAAAGAAATCAGTCTTAATCTCCGTTTGCCTTGGGGTCATGCATGAGATAAAAACTAAATTTTATTCAATTTGTTAAAAAATAAAACATAAGGAACCAATTTGAACAAACAAAAGAAATGAGGGACCAATTTTAAACAAAATTATAAGGATTTGGGAGCAACTGCGTATATAGCTCTAAAAGAACGTGTACCTGGCTAATTGTTGGAATTCGGAATACAAGGGCCTTTCCCATGTTAGAGATCCAAGTCCACTGGCAATAGCTGCATACTTGCTTCCATCACCCGACATTTCAGTGTATTTTCTGATTATTTCCTGCAGTTTTAAGTACGATAAACCGGGATTCATCAAGCAGAAATACCAATAAACAGACAAATATAAGTAACAAAGCATTTGAATATGTAATGGCATGAGTTTAGAGATGGATATACGGAGAGAAATTAGTGAGAAAGGGAAAGAAATAAATATTAAACAGAGAAAAAGGTAGACTATCAACAAGAGCAGTGAGCCATGGTTCATGTTGTGTCTCAAAAGTATGTCTTGATCTGGAAATGGAGAGTTTGTGATGGTGGCGGATATGGACATTTATGCGCCTCAACCCAGTAGATCCACGAGCGTTTCAGCATTGTGTCTATATATATGTACAATTGTGCAACAGCCACAGTTGTATTGTTTCTTTAGATTATTAGTGGATAGTGGATTGCTTTCTCATTCACCCGCGGTTTTTCCCTCAATTTAAGGGATTTTTACGTAAAACTGTGTTATTGTTCTGTCTTTCTCCCCACTCTTCTCAACTTTCTTTACATATGTTCTTTGCATATAAAACAAACCCAGTTTTTTTGCCATTTCTCTCACAATTTGAACCACAGTTGCAGTTGCATTGACTCAGAATCACAGTTGCAAAAGCATGGTGTTGTGACATAATTAGCGACAGTTGTAATGCAACGGTCATTATTGGACTCCAGACACATATAGTAAGTCAACACTACCACTCAGCTCGAGTCATGAAAGTAGGGGCACGGACCGCACCTGAGCTTCGATGCTCATCTGATCTACGAGCAACTCTGATATAAACACCCTTGGCAAGGGCCCGTTGATACCACTGCCTTCCTCAGAAGCTGTAGGAGGTGAGAACCAAAAGGCCCTTAGTTTCTTTGCGGGAAACCTCAGCTCGTCTTTTTGCATATAGCCAAAATCAAGAAAGATTTTGGCCATCGAATCAATGCCATGACCACTTACCTGCAATTTTGATGAACAAATGAGCAAAATGCTGCGTGGAAAACCAAGAGTCACAACTTTTGTCAATTGGCCGTGTAGTGATAGATGTCAACAGAGTACAAGCAGAAAAGTCCTATGTGCAAGCGCAACTACAATTCAGTCAAGTTTGAGCCTAAATACGCCAAGCTTGATCCTAGACGAGCCCAAATGAGTCTAAATCGAGCTTAAATGAACCAAAATTATGCAAGCTTCGTTGAGAGCTCACCAAGTTGGGGTCAAGCTCAATCGAGCCGAGCCCGAGCTCAAGGTGGAAGCTTCCAAACTCGGTGAGCTTCAAACCAAGCCAAAGCTGAGCCAATTGCGAACGAGCTGAGCCTCGATCTTGATGAGCTCAAACTTGGCTCGGTTTACAAACATAGTATCACAGATGTGCATTGAACCATTTGATTCAATTTAGCCAACAAAAATGCATATTGCAAAAACAGAATAATCACACTAAATTGGCAATTAATAATATTGAAATGGTCGCCTATAACCAAATCTCTACTCTTTTAGTGTACAATTGTTGCCAGCCGACACTGCTTAGAAGAGAAGCATCAACCTAGTACTAAAGCAAGCCAACATATACTAGAATTCAGGTTTTTAAACTTCGATATATTATAGAGAGGCAATTTGTTTAACTTTAGATGTTAAAAATACTATTCTAAGATACAAAATTACATACATTATTACTTGGTATACATATGTGAAGTAATAAGATACGAAATACTATTATTACTTAAACCCAAAAAAATGTACATGTTTGTACCTTACAATTTTACAATCCAATATGATTCATGATTTAACATATGGCCTATTCAATTCACAATAAGATTTACCATTTAAAGACCATGATAAGAAAAACGTCCAAAATCAAAGATAGGCATACCCCAAAAGTACGGAAGGCAAAATGGTCATAACGGATTTTATCATTTCCAGAAGAGTGAACCAGCTCCAAGATAGCTTTCGCGGTTGGGTTCCTATTTAGATACACAGTCTCCATGCTCCCCAGTACACTTCTCAAAAATGATTCTGACCCCTATCAATAACACAAAAACATTCCATCAGAGCCTAAGGCAAAGCAATACAAGCACAGTAGAAACAACTGGAGCTAAATTTTGACATGATTCAGAAAATGTAAGTAGATTAAGAGTTACGTTCTCGAACAAAAACCTTGATCTCATCTACGGGTGTAAACAAGTCAAGTCCAACTAAGCACCCCTTGTTCGAACTCGAGCTTAATAAGGCTTATCAAGCTAGAGTTCAAGTCAAACTTTTATCAAGCTTTAGGACCTTCCTTTGAACTTAGTTTGATAAGATATTAGTGTCTTGACTCGTCTCATTACCTTAATCAAGCAAAGTTGAGTCCTTATGAAATTGTCAGTGAATGTTCACAAGTCGAGCACCCCGTATTCGAACTTAACTTGTCAAGCTTACCATGTCCTTTGAGATAGTTGGTTTACTGACAGTCTCTTTATCTTTCATTTTGATCAATCCCAATTGAAAAAGAATGTATCCCCCAACTTCTTTTACATCAGAACAATTGAAAACGGAGTTATTCACACTGTTGGTCCTTAATGTTTTTAAGGTTGGTCAAATTGGTTCAACATCTTTTTTTTGTTCGAAATGGTCCTAATATTGCTAAATTCATCCAAATTAGTCATTCGTCTTTTCTTTTATTCAAAAAAGTCTCTAATATTTTATTTTACGACAAAAGTTACCAAAATTTGTTCACCAGATGAGGAACTAATTTTTATCGTAAAACAAAACATGCAAGAGGAAGAATGAGGACCAATTTAAACAACTTTAAAACAACAGGGATCATTTTGGAGAGAAAAAAAGTGAGGAACTCATCTAAACAAATTTAAAATATTGGGAACTAATGGGGTAAATAACTCATTGAAAACACAATTCAAATTCCAAAACTAATCAAAGAAACAATCAACGAATCAGAACAAAAAATCACCTTTACACCACCCGAGAAAGACCCATCAACCCCATTTTCCCCAAGAGCCCTAGAAGCCACGCAAAACCCTCGCTTGATCCCATACTTAACCAAATTTCCCCCAAACTCCCCTTTCCGAGAAACGAAACTCCGCGAATTGGGTATGAAAGCAGACGAATT
Source organism: Simmondsia chinensis (assembly GCA_018398585.1). Taxonomy (NCBI): domain Eukaryota; kingdom Viridiplantae; phylum Streptophyta; class Magnoliopsida; order Caryophyllales; family Simmondsiaceae; genus Simmondsia; species Simmondsia chinensis. The sequence continues at coordinate 29,942,977 of JAGTTD010000016.1, read as the reverse complement.
AGAAGAAGAAAAAGAAGAAGGAAGAGAGGACGAGAGAGAAATTGAGGATCTGATGATCATAGTGGAAACCCTAAAGTTGGAAGCTTGAAATTGGATCATAATTTGGGATAGTTTTGAAATTGAGATCATAAATGAGATGAATTCAAGAGAGTAAGAGAGAGAATCATGGAATGGATGATTACAAACAGAAGGCTGAGCTGAGAATGCGTCATCAACCATACTTGTCAATTGCGTTGCGTAGCAAAACAGTAAAACCTCCATAAATTACGAGAAAAAAGTCACTAAAATGTTACGAGAAAAAAAGGGTGTTCAGGAAAAAATTTGTCGTTAATGACCAACTGTATCCTATTTAGAATATTTTTATACGCCCCCTTATTGTTACTTGTAGCAATGCTTAACAAAACACACTCCACCTGCCTGCCCTTTTTGTGTTTTAGTTTTATAACTAGTAAAATCTCACACGAAACGATAATACAATACGAACACGCTACGAAAATTGTTAAATTTCACCGAGCCTTTAGGTCCGACCTACGGAGTTAGCATATATGAGATCTATATATAAGGCCAAGTGAGATTCTATAATAAAATCAATTGACGTTATATGGAGTAATCAAATAGACTTATAAATTAATATTTTTACTCTCAGAACTCAGATGTAGGATTTTAATTACTAAGCTCACATGTGGAGTCTCAACAAAAATAGCGGGATGGAGTTGGGGTTTTTAAAGTTGGGTTAAATTTGGGATGACTTGTTTTACCCGTTTAGACGGCTTGAATTGGAGTTTGACCCGTTTAACCCGTTTTTACGCTTGACCCGTATATATAGTTATGTTAGGCCTTTAAATGATACTACTATTATTTTATACAAATTTTTTGGACAAAGTTATAGGACTTTTTTTTCAAAATAACCTAAATTTAAAAAAAATTTAAAAAAGTTACCCACTTACAAAAATATTTAGCAATCTAACCTGATTTGTCAGAAAAAGGTAGAAGGCGCCGTTCCAAACAGCTCCTTCACTTAATGGAGCCGTTTGAAACGGCTCTTTCACTTAATGGAGCCATTTGAAACGGCGCCAATAAACAGTGTGACCAAATGACGCCGTTTCACAAAGAAGTGAATGGAGCCGTTTGAAACGGCGCCATTCACTTTCCCAACCCCCTACCCCTTCCCCTACCATTCTCCCCTACCCCCTGCCAGATTCTCCCCTACCCACCAAATTCACCCGTGACTCCCTTCTCCATCTCCACCTCCACCTCCATCTCTTTCTCTATATAAATCATACTACTACATTCAAAAATTTCACATATCTCAGTCATTCAATATATTTTCATTCATCTTACTTCTCTATTTCACCTTCACTCTCAAGTAAGTTAATAACGTAACTTTATAGTTTTATTTCTTTTTATATATTGTAATATAATATTATTTTGCATTGTCAGTTTGTTATATTGCTTTTGTTAAATTTGTTTTATTCATATAGTATTTAGTATATAGAATATTAATACTCCTACATTCAAAATATTATATTGTTGTATAACAGCCAATAATTTTTAATTGTTTTATATGTACTTTGATGAATATTTTTTTATTTGATTATTTATAGTGATACTTCTTTGTGATTGACGACGCCATTTGGTCACACTATTAATGGAGCCGTTTGAAACTGCGCCATTTGGTCACACTATTGATTGGCCCCGTTTCAAACGGCTCCATTAAGTGAAGGAGCTGTTTGAAACGGCGCCTTCTACTTTTTCTGACACACCAGGTTAGATTGTTAAATATTTTTATAAGTGGGTTACTTTTTCAAATTTTTTTTAAATTTAGGTTATTTTGAAAAAAAAGTCAAGTTATAGTGAATAATAGATTTAAAATTTTATTAACTTATTTAGAATTATTAATTTTATTCTAATAATGACGCTATTCTCATTAAAATCATAGTATCAAAATTTTACATTATTGAGAGTGTTTTTTGTTGGAACTAAGAGAGTTTATTATTTAGATATTTATAGTTTGATCTATTTTTATTTAGTTACTTTGAAGTATAGAAAATGTTGGTGTCAACATGATCTATATAATATGTAAGTATGTTGTATTAGATTTCATGTAAAATTTTATCGTACTTTAATAAGTTTTCTTTATAAGTATAGATATAACTCATATATGTTATCATAATTATATGTCATATTAATATTTTATGGTAAATTTGTTGGGTTTTAAAAAAAATTAACCGAGTTTCGATATAAGATAGTTTCAAGTTATTTTAGTGATAAATCCTCGATGTTTTAATATTCACAAATAATTTAATAAAAACTTGATAAGAGATCGCTAAAAAGATCACTAAAAAGAGCCCATTAGTAGTAGATATGAACTCAAAAATAGTTCGATAATGGCACAATATTAACTATAAATAGCTTATTTAGTTCGAGAGTGAACTTGACCCAATAGGAAGTTCAACCTGGTTATGAGCTCGGCTAGGCTCGGCTCAATAATTAGCCTAAGTCGGTTCGATCATAACGAGTTGAGCCAATTAACAAACACATAAAATTTCATTGAATCAAGCTCAAACACAGGTTCAAAAGCTTCATTGTCATCCCTTCTTAAGCATAGTATACGAATAAGTCAAAATAGCAAAGAGAAACATACAAAATCACCTAACCGATCTTTTTTTACATATGATAAAGGATCCACAGGAGCTGGCACAAGGGAGAGGCCCTCCCCAATACCCCTTTTAACCCCTCTCGTCATGATGAAGGTGAAATTCGATCCCAGGTCTCAGTCACCAACTTCCAGAGACATTAACAGTTGTCCTAGCTAGCATCTTCAACAACCTCTCATCATATAAATCTATCATTTTTAACCAAAAAAGAAAAAAGAAAAAAGCAACCTCAATTCTAAAGAAGTTGACTCCACCATTAACATAGGCATTAACAATGAATCATCAAATTATTTTTCACAGCATATGATCACCAAATTGAACCACTTTCAACAAAAACTCAAGAGTAACTAATAGAGTTATAATTTTCACTTACCTTGTTTATTTTCCCCTTGAAAAGATAAAATTTAAAGGGCGTCTGAATTTAAGACTTCAAAGCCAGAGCCAAGCCGAGTTTAGCACTCTTCTCGATTGCACGAGTGTCGACCTCACCCGAGATGGTGAAGAGCGAGTTCGGACGCCATTGATGCTGGATGAGGGCGCTTGCCTTCCCAGAGTTGTTGACTCGAGCCTTGACCAAAGTCAATGGGTCCAACGCGTGTTGAGTGCCGATTGTGAGCGTGTTCTCGTTGCTTGAGAAACTGTGAATCAACTCAGCGCCAACTGCTGTATTGGCCAGTGGGCTCACAGTATGGTAGTATGACGCACTCAAGGCGTCACCCTTGTTATTCCTGCAACATTCAAGTATTACAACGGTCCAAAAGTTCCCAATAAACGTTAAAGAAGGCCTAGAAATAAGTTGCATGTAGAAATACTTGAATACAAAAAATATTTTCCATTTCAATTGTTTATAGCCATTTAATCATTAAATACATAATAAATTCATTTCAAATCAGATACAATATAATTACCCCTTTAGGATAACACCCTCAGGTCGGGGGTCCCCAGAAAGAGCCTCTCTTGGGTATGGCTGCGTACATACCCCCCCCCCCCCCCCCCCACCCCGACCCTACTCAGGCGGAAGCCCTTGAAGCACTGGATTTGTTGTTTTGTTGTCGTCGCTATTGTAGTCATGGTATCATGGAAGCACGGTGTGATAGGCAGTACTTAACAAGTCATAGCAGCCACCAATCATCTTCGTTTTTTTAAGGGAACACAAGTTGCTTTGAGCTTTATACAACAACAACAGCAGTCCAGTGTCTCAAAGAGACTCCCATTGTAGTAGGATTTGGGAGGATAAGATGTATGCAGCTTTAACCTTATAGGGTGCTAGTCTGTAAAGAGTTTCTGAAGGACCCCCACCCCCAAAAATATCATACTGAAGTCAGAGGAAAACAGGCATATCTAATGCAAATAGACAAATAGACACTACTCAAATCAAATGAAGCAGCAACAATAATAGACATACAAGCTTAGGAGCATAGTGGACTAACAACTTCTGAGCTTTATAATTGTGAAATTTTAAATAAATAGCCATTTTCTATTCGATGCATGCACCAGAGCAAGAAAGAAGCAACTCACAATGCCAAAGATGCAATCAAATCAGAATTGTTGAAGCTAAGTCCAGCATTGCACTTGGTGAAATTCCCAGTAGCAGTGTCAAATGAAAGGTCAGTCCCTAAAGCAAGGGTATTGTTTCCAACGACACCCGAAAAGCTGACAATAGGAGTCGCAGTCAAGCCAATGCCTGTGCTGATTCCAGCATTCTCATGCAAGTACTGAAGTTCAATCTGTTCATAGAAGAACTCTTTTAGACCACAGTGACTGTAAAAATAGTAAGAACAACTATTTTAAAAGTTTAAGCTGCTAAATGACGGTCCAAGCATGGTTTTATACTCTAACATGCCAGCCTCGCGTGATTATCTGTCGTGGTTCAAGCTTGAAATCAAATTACAGTTCTTGGTCATGGTGTCACTAAAGCAATCAACTATATTAATATTGAGAGCAGTGGTTGTGAGATTCGATGTCCTGACCCTTTAGTTAATGAAGCTCTGATACTATATTAAAGAATCAACTATCCCAAAGGTCTAAATTGTAAGGTAAAGACCCAAGCATTGTTTTATACTCTAACAATCCAACATGAGAAAACACAAACTATTTTTGTTTAGTAGGCAAGCAAAATAGAGATTTGAATCTAAGACCTTTTGTCCTAGAGTCTCAACCTTAGTAGTGGTTTAATACTAGACCAAGGCCTCACTAGAAGAAAACATCGGCCATATGCAGTACTGAATTAAATTACAAATCTTGGTCGCCGTGTCACTGAAGCAATGTGTCATGGAAATGGCATGATTGATTGTGGATACCGTGTTGGCTTTTTTTAATGGAAAGTAGTTGTTTTTACACTTATATTTACAAAAATTTGAATGAATAACCATAAAATCATAAATCTTGTTACTTTGTTGACAATTTTGAACATATAAATAAAATATAATATACATCATTATAGAGGTACTTGCTTACTAGTGTGTAAATACTAATCATGTAATTGAAAACTCAAATCCTTAACAAAACGTCTTTTAATCGATTTTATGACTCCCACTAACCATGTCAATCTCAATTCAACAAATAAGCACAGGATAAGCTAGTTTTATTACCTTGCCTGATCTCTGATAGGGCACAATAAAGCTAAAAATAGCCTTCATCCCCGGGGCAAGTTCATCAACTGTAATTGTAGTGAAGACCTAGAAAACCATGAAGTGTTGACAAAAAAGTATTAGTTTAAATCAATAAAATCCTTAAAAAAATGTCATAGTACACCCAAAATCAGGACAAAAAATGTTATTGTCGGGACCATTTTGTGGCTGTCATTTCGGTAAGGCACCTCATTACCCTGACAGTAACAATACCCAACAACTATTGTCTTTAAACTGCAAAACTTGCTCATTAACTTACATTGGAGCTTGTGTCTACTTTCACATCAGTAGTGATGTTATTGTTTTTCAACTTAGTGCTCACATCTGCCAAAAATAATTCACCCTTCTTGGTCCCTGAAGAAGTGATAGCCTGTGAAACGCATCAAAAGAATAAGTCGAACAGTTTTGATGAAGCGCAAAATAAAACAAACAAACGTACAAGATCTTAATGAAATCGATAATTATAGGGGAAAAAAAGGATCCTAATGAAATTTCATTCCAACATCACAAATGAACCATGTTGATCGTTCAGCGTTCAAATCAATAAGCACTCAAATTGAGAGGTTTTAGATTTTGGATTGAGAAGGTGTACTTAAGTACTAAAGGGTTGAACAATATCAGAACTAGGGCCAGTCAAGACCCGAAGCAACACAAAGCGACTGTTTGATGCTCCCAACATCTAGGAGGCCCTAAATTGTAAGCCCCTTATTTAAACATAGGCCTAACTTTCTACTTTATGATTTATTTGATTAATATTATGTTACTAAAGAAAAATTTAATATATATGATGGGCCTTGTTTTAAATGTTTACTTTAGGCCTTCGACCTCTCAGAACTAGCCCTGATTAAAACCATGCACATTCCCAACAGGTCACTTTGAAAAGGAGAGGGGATTCGAAGAACCAATTATATCAGAAGCTAAAGTTAATGTGTATACTATAACACACCACCTTACCTAAGTGTCCATTCTTTTTTAGGGCAGACTTGCACAATGTGAGGGCTATTAGAATTTCTACTCAAAACCCCTCAATCAAAGAAGTTCCAAAGTCATGTCAAGGATCCGTTTATTTAAAAAATTTAAGTTGTTAACAGAATGCCCATGAATAACTTTATATGCCATTTGCAAAATTTCCCCAAGCCTTAGGTACGACTCATAGAGTTCACATATATAAGATCCGCATATAATCGCAAGTGAAATTCCATACTAAAACCAACCGAAATTAATTTAAATAACTCATTAGACTTATATGTTAACTTCTTTTCTCTCCAATGTGATATTTCAACTATACCCAATTCAAGTTCTCAATGCCATTCACTGGCCCTAGACCTAATCCAAGTTGACATACATAAGGTCTACATATTAGCCCAAGTGAGGTTATATCTTAAAACCAATTAGCATTAAGTGGAGTAACCTATTAGACTTATATATTGTTCTATTCTCTCTCACAATTCCGACGTGAAATTCTTACTAGACTCACATGTAGAGTCTTAACAGAATACAACAAGTCACAGTGAATTAAAAGTAACAATACACAATTAAATGAAATGAGGCCAAACACACGCACACACACAAACAGAGAGAGAAAGAAAGTGAGATCTTACGACTCCAGTGTAAGTGAAAGTGGTAAGCGTGAATTTGTGGTCGTTCTGGTAATCTTTGTACAAAAGATCTGAATTACATTCACGAAAAACAATATATTAACGAAAATTGATCAAGATAACTACTCCTCCAAAGAAAATCAATCAAAATTGCGATCGAAACACACGAAATTAATCAAATTGCAAAGGAAATACATGAACTAATAGAAATGAAATTGCATTCACGAAAAAGAACTGATTAGCGAAAACTGATCAAGATAACTACTCGTCCAAAGAATTCAATCAAAATTGCGATTGAAACACACGAAATTAATCAAACTGCGAAGGAAATGCATGAAATTAATAGAAATGAAATTGCATTCAAGAAAAACAACATATTACCGAAAATTGATCAAGATAACTACTCCTCTAAAGAATTCAATCAAAATTGCGATTGAAACACATGAAATTAATCAAATTATGAAAAAAATACAACAAATTAATGGAAAAGGAAGAGATTACCTCTGGCTTTTTTGCCGATGTCGGAGTAGAGACCTGGACCTTTCACCATCTCCTCTCCTTCTTTCTTTGCTGTAGAGAGAGAAAATCAAGAGAACGATGAGAGAGAGAGAGAGAGAGAGAGAGAGAACCGACGGTTACTGAACGATGAACTGTTGGGACTCGATGCGCAGAGAGGAGATGAGACTGAGAATCAGTGTAAATGCAAGGGGTAGGTCGTTGGTACTAATTAACAAAATGGTAATTCACACTCAAATAATTGTCAGAAAAAATTATATTCCCGTTTAGTACGTAGTAAGTAAATATAAAAAATAAAAATTACGTATTTTATCTCTTATTTGATTGATAGAAAATAGAAAAAAAGCGAGAAGTGAAATTACAATTTTCTTCAAAACGCATAAAATAACTTACCTAAATTCAGTCCATCATGAGGGCATCTCAATTGGGGGCATCTCCTATCCATGCAGCCATCGTTCAAGGGTTAGGAGTTCGATTCTTATTGAAGATATATTTATGAGTTACTTGCTCGTGGGGATTGTAGGCCTTCTCATGGGACGGGGTTAGCCGGAACAACTCAATCCCTTATTACCAAAAAAAAAAAAAAACCTTACCTAAACCCCTTAGGTAAACTATAATTCCTTTTATTTTTAATTAGCCTCTGGAAGAAAATTTACCAGAAATATTTTACCTACTTCCTGAGAAGTTGACACAGGAATTAAATTCTCGAGAAATATAACTTTCCACTGAAATTTAATTTATTTGGTAATCAAATCAGGCCCATATATTAGTATCATAATATTATTTTTTAAATATATTTTTTTCAGTATTATTATGCTACTAATTTTCAGTAGGTTAAAATTTTAATTTATGAATTATTACTGAAAAAATATAAAATAGGCTCCAAAAAAAGAAAAATACGTCGGAATATACTTTTTATTCCACCGGATGCCAAGTTCCATCTCATCTTGACTAATTACTATGTTTTTAATTTACAGTTTTTAATTTTTAAAAATTAAAAAATAATTTTATAAATGGTTCTTTTATTTTATAATATTATTTTTTCAATTTTTTTCTAAGAAATTATTTTTAGAACATTTTTAAAGTTTTAAAAAATTAAGAATCATAAATAAAATATAAATATCAATTAATTCTATTGATTATTATGTTTGAAATACGTGGGGCCGATACAATGGTTAGAAGATTCAAGCATAGCGATGCTAGTCTACAGTACCCCTAGGTATATGCATGTTTGTTATTGTTGTTATTTTTATTATTTGATATTGCTTTGTTTGATCTTTTTAAAATATGTTTTCTTCTTCTTCTCCCTCTTTTCGTTTTCCTTTTTTTTTTGGCAGGTCCCCTCACAAACAATCTCTCATCGGGGTAGCACCGTATAAGGTAAAGTTGCATAAATTTTACTTTCTTAAACTTTATTGTGCGGAAGCCTTTATAAAACACTGAGCTGTTATCAGGGATGTTCAAAAAAATCCGTAACCGAAATACCGAATCGAAATCCCGAAATATCGACCTGAAAATGCGGTTAACCATACCGAATTTTCGGTTTGGTCAACCGAACTGAAAAAACTTGAGGTATTTGGGACGGTAACAGTTAGTGATTTTGTCCATTTCGGTTAACCGATTTACCGAAATAATATATATCATATATGTATTTCCACACGTTCATAATATTATATTGTTTACCAAGTATGTTTTTCTACGATATAAATGACTCTCCTATAATACATGATTAACTTTATCTTTTTTTCTAGTTCATCTCCTATCATGGAGTATTTGTGCTCATCATTATATCTTAAATACTAATTAAGCACTAAGTTGCTACAATTTAGTGCTACTCACTCGCTCACATATTGGTTAAAGTAAGATATTATACGTTTGATTTTTTTAGAATTGTACTATAAGCTCATAATTTGTTGAATATTCTCACGTTTAATGTATTTTTTGGACATTTATAAACAATTAAGGAGATAGATCGTATAACATAAAAGAGGCGTTGTATTACTTTTTTGATTATAACCGAACCGAATTACCGATTTACCGAAAGTCGGTTAACCGGTTTTTCAGTTACGGTAACGGTTAGAGATTTTTGAGTATTTTGGTTATAATTAACTGAACCAAAATACTTTTTAGTATGATTAACCGAACCATGAACACCCCTAATTGTTATTGCTATTGTTTGAAATGAGGAAGTCAATGAAAATGTTTTATATATCTAATATTATGGGTTTTACTAATTATTTTTCTAAATTTAATATTTAAAAGTATAATATATGCTTATGTAGATTAGTAAAGTTATTTACTTTCAAAATTCAATATAAACAATTAATTATTTTTTTTGAATTATCCTAATGCAATAACATTTATCTTTTACAATAACATATGTTTCTTTTGGACAACTTTGCTAGCCACTTTAAAAAGCAAAATGTTCATACATTTATATTTAGATTATATTTAGGGTCCGATTTCTTTGGGCCATTTTGAAATAGCCTCTCTACAAGATAGTACCATGTAGTTGTAAGATCATCTACAGCTTACCATTTTTAGACCTTGCCACGATATGTTACACCGAATCGGTATAACGAGCCTAGGGTTAGGGTTTAGGGGAGTTAGAGTTAGGTGAGAGAAAGAAATAGAAGAAGGGGATGAGAAGTAGAGATAAGATGAGAAGGATTTAATTATTGATATTGATGCTAATCAAGATGACTTACACTACTATTTATACTAATCTCAACCTTACACTAATACACTCTAATACATGTATCACGACAGGAGCTGTTTTTGAAGTACTGGGTTATTACTGTTGTCTTATTGTTTGTTAGGGTGTGGTGTGATACGAGTCAGAATAGGATTAGGTGTATAGAAGGACGTCATCTCATTAGTCCCCACCCACCTGGCCTGCTACCTACCTGACCTTCACCCGCCAACCACACCTCAGGCTGATATTGATATGACGGCTCCCATACTTTTGATCCTCGAGGATGAGGATCGTTTCAAGGGGGCAGTATTGATACATACCGAGTATCTCCTACCCGCCATCCTGGATCCATACCTGCATACCCGAGAGGCTCCCTTTATCACCTCAGCCCTAAAGTAGCCTCGTCCATCTATAAGTAAGTCACCCTCACCTAGTGTTTAGTATGCCAAATAAATATGTGTGTTTTCTCTATTTCTCCCCCTTTCTTTCTATGTCTTCTCCCTTTTCTTATATGTAAATCCTCCATTTTGGAGGTAATCTATCAAAATATATAATATTAGTTGTGATTTCCAGTTGATTCAAGCTAGATAAATTCAGGTTCGTATCATGATGCGTATCGCTCTTATTTGCAGATTTAAGATTTGATAATCTCAAAACTAAGATTTTGACTTATACAAACTGAAAATAAGGAAAAAAAAAATTTAAACGTAACTTTTTTTATTAAAACTCAGACAACTACAAATAAAAAACGATATTAAACAAAATAATAGTCTTGACAAAATGGACACATATTTGTTTTTTGGAGTTAACAAAATGTACCCCAAATAAAAAAAAAAAATTAAAAAAAAAACTTATTTTTGGTGTGTGCTATAATTAACAACCAATTAAATTGGTGATCCTCCTTCATTCATGGAACTTATTTTCCAAACATCTTCTTCAATCCAATTGCTTTTTTTAGCTTTTTAAATTTGTACTTAAAGAACTCGTTCTTTCGTCATAATTCAACCTTCCCTCCCCAAAGCGAACCATCGTGGTGATTCGCTTGTGGGTAAATCTTCTCTTTCTATCTCCACTTTCACTTATTGTTGAAAAAGGTCAAGGTCAAGCATATCGTATCCTTCTGCTAAGACATTGGCCAAAAACAACAGCGAAACAAAGAATCTGGAAAAAAGCTAAACAAACACAAAACCTAGAAATCGGGAAAGAAAAAATTAGTGATTTTGTTGAGAAATGGGAGGCATTAAGGCATGCGGGGGCTTTCTGTTAGTTTGTGTGTTGTGTTTGATCGTTGGTTTGGAGGCAAACATAGGGGAGTTTGATGAGTATTGGCAAAAGAGATCACAAGAAGCCAGTGGATACTTTGAGGCTGCTTATAATCCGTATCCTCACAATGTCACCAACCACTTCAATCATCATGTTCACCTGTGAGTTTGTTTGATTTGTTGATCTGTAAACTTACATTTAGTAATGCTATATGTATAAATTCAAGCGCATAAGTTTATCTGAAATACAAATGACAACGTTTCCATATAATGTTTCCTGGTATAAATGATAAATCGTGTATTGCCTTGTTGTGATGTAAATGAAGCCTAGAATTGAGAATGATAATCATAATATTGTCATAATAATAACATTGTCCTGTTGTATATTTATTGACAGTATTTTTATTTGCTTTCCCTTTTTACCCTTGTATCATATTTTTAGGGCCTTGAAGAGATATAATAGCACAAGGAGGAGCATGCTAGGGAAGAAGAAGTACATGGGACCATGCATGGCATCAAACCCTATTGATGCATGTTGGAGATGCCAACCCGATTGGGCCGAAAATCGAGAACACCTAGCCAATTGTGCTCTAGGGTTCGGTCATGGCACCACAGGGGGCAAAGGCGGTCGAATCTACGTGGTCACTGACTCGTCCGACAATGACATGCTGAATCCTAAACCTGGTACTCTGCGTCATGCAGTAATCCAAGAAGAGCCCTTATGGATCATTTTTGCTCACAACATGGTCATTAAGCTGAACCAGGAGCTGATCATGACTAGCTACAAAACCATTGATGCTAGGGGTGCAAATGTGCACATAGCCGGCGGTGCAGGGATCACAATCCAGTTCGTTAAGAACATCATCATTCATGGGTTACACATACATGATACTGTGGCTGGAACTGGTGGGCTGATAAGGGATTCAATTAACCATTATGGCCATAGGACGAGGAGTGATGGAGATGCAATATCCATATTCGGGTCAAGCAATATCTGGATTGATCATGTATCTATGGCTAGATGTGCGGATGGGCTTGTTGATGTCATTGAAGGATCAACGGCCATTACCATCTCCAACTGTCATATGACTGACCACAATGACGTAATGAGATGAGCCTTCTTCATACTTGCATATACAAAGAATGCATGCATGCACTAAGGGGTTGTCTAAATATGTTCACGATCGAGAATTAGTATTGAACTAGGTTATTTTGTGTAGGTTTGGACCAGATCAACAGTTGTTAGATATAATTTTTGGTTTATTAGGAACACTTATGGTCTCTAGAGTTCAATCCAAACTTAGAGTTACGAAAAAATTGAAAATGTTCCATCACAATTTCCAGCTAGAATATGTCATTTAGTCAAATAGTTAATCAATTAAGTCTACTATAAATTTAGACCGATAACTAGTAGTAGCACATAAAGTGTTGCTATAACATTGGCTCTAGCTAAGCAATTCAAGATACCAATAATCTACATTTATTAGGGTTGATACGCTAGCCTTTACCACTCTAACAGCTACCGGTGGACTGTTATTGTAGTGTTTCTTCTCTCAAATATGTTTAGTTTCCTCGATATATGGCCTTCAACTATTCTTCTTCCTTGATAGGTGTTTTTATTTGGGGCAAGAGATAGCTACACAGAAGACAAGAAAATGCAAGTGACAGTAGCCTTCAACCACTTCGGGAGGGGGTTGATACAAAGGATGCCAAGGTGCAGGTACGGGTTCTTCCATGTGGTCAACAACGACTACACGCACTGGCTCATGTACGCCATCGGTGGTAGCAAGCAACCCACTATCATTAGCCAAGGCAACCGCTTTGTCGCCCCTCCTAATGCCTTCGCTAAAGAGGTGACCAAGCGAGACGCGCCAGAGAGTGTGTGGAAGTCATGGACATGGAGATCAGAGAATGACATGTTTTTAAATGGAGCTTACTTTCGTGAGTCTGGTAGTCCTCTTATAACGAACCCATTTGCCAAGAGCATGATTCATGCTGCTCCAGGGACATTGGTGGCACAACTAACCTTACATGCTGGGTCCCTTAAATGTATCTCTGGACAACCTTGTTAATCACTCGATTCTGTTATAAATATTTTTTTTTCAAAAGAACGCTACATTTAAGAAAGAAATAAGAAAAATATATGCAAGAAGGGTAATACAATTTTAAAATAAATAAAAACAACAATATGAGTCTTGGAAGCATATTTCTTTCTTAAACACGTCGCTTTCTATGTATACAATAACTATTATATTTTACTTTTTTTTTCCTCAAATATAATGTTCTTTAAATTAAAGGAAAAAAAGAGGGAAATTATTTGTGTGACTATGAAATTTAGGAATTTTTATTTTGTTTTTAATTTTGAAATTTTTGTTGTAATAAATTGTGATTTAAAAAAAATTCATTGATTGGAGTAATGAAATTTGACATTGTTGTTGGACAACAGATGTTTTATTGATGTGATTTACTATAATAAAATTTGTCAATCATTGTTGACTACTTTTAATAAATAAAATATGAACACGAAATTTAAGTTATATAAATAAATATTTCAATTACAAAATAACCAATCGCTTACAGGGAAAAAAAAAATTAAAGGGTTCGATAATGTTTTGAAATCGATTCCCTCCCTTCAATAGATGTGATAAATTGAAAACCAAACCGAATGCGATATTTCTGGGAATGCTAGTGTCGAGTCCAACAAAGGAAAAGTCCTGATGTCAACTACCAAAAAATATATATAACGACAGTAGTACAACACTCAACTACCTGACATAATTACATAAATGAGTTAAACGGTTGAAAATGTGTTGACCCAACTTGAACCCAAATTAAATCTAATCAACTAAACGAGTTAAATGTGTTAACCAAAATTCAATTTATCTCCGAAAACTCTAACATAAACACATTATCTTGGTATCATATTTGTGTCGTGTTATTGTGTCTTTGGTACCGTGTAATATTTTACCAGTTATATCTTAGATGGGGATGGTAATGGGGCGGCGGTTCCGAGAATGCCTCCTCTATACCTTACCCACCACGGGCATAAAGTGGATACCCATACCCATTGCAACTGGTACAGACGTATATCATATCCCTAGGTATCCAACGGGTTTTTAATATGTGCCCCGTACCTGCCCTAATATGGGTATGAAACAATTATCTATAACTGTCCGTATTAATTAGGCCAAATTATGAAAAGACTTTCTGAACTTTATAATTAAACACAATACACCCCCTGCACTTTCAAGTTCATAAAATAGCCCCCGAATTTAACAATTAGACACAACACACCACCTTCACTTTCAGTTTTATAGAATAACTCCTGAACTTTATAATTAAATATAATACACCCGCTACATTTTCCTTTTAACCCTTAAACTTTATTATTATACAATTAAAAAATTATTTTGTGTAAAATTTATAGTTTATTAAAAATTATTCTTTTTCAATTTTTAAATTTATTAATCTCATTTTTTCCCAAGTTAAGAAATGCTATTATATTTTTTCAAACTTTTTCCAAATTTTTTTCATAATTTGTTTAAAATTATTTTAATTTCAAATGTATTAATATCCAAGTGGTGAGTTGCATTTATTAACAAAGTTCGAGCACCCCTTTGCGTTTATTACCGACTTTCTGTAATTCGGTTCGGTTGTACTGGTTAATCGGTAACCGAAAAAATAATACAATGCATCTTTCAAGGTATATGATTTATCTCCCTAAAGATTTGTAAATATCTTAAAATATGGAAATATTTAACAAATTATAAGCTTATAATCAAATTCTAGAAAATTCGACATATATTATCTCATTTTAATCAAAATATGGGCAAACGAATAGCATTGGATTGTAAATAGTACTTAATTAATATTTGGGATATAACAATGGAGTACGAGTACTTGATACTAGGAGATAAATTAGGTAAAAAGATAAAAATTATCATACATTATGAAATACTCACCTATATATATGCTAGAAACTTACTTGACAATATATTATTATGAACATGTAAAAATATATACATGATATACACTATTTCGATAAATTGGTTAATCAAAATTACCAAAATCACTAACTGTTACCTCCCCGAAATACCACAAATTTTTTGATTTGCAAAACTAACCTAAAAATTCAGTATGATTAACCATATTTTTATATCGGTATTTCAAAAATACCATTCGATATTCCGATTAGGGAATTTTTTTTAACACCCCTAAATTGTCCACCTCTAAACATCCCTTTGCCGAATGCACAAAGACAAATACACTCAAACCGAGGGAGCAGCAGCTCAACCGCTCAACAATGGCGCACCTTCTATCTTCACCTTCAACCCCTCTGCAAAACCCTATGTAATTCAGATCAATTTTGATTGATTTTCTTTGGAGGAGTAGTTATCTTGATCAATTTTCGCTAATATATTGTTGTTCGTGAATGTAATTTAGATCTTTGGTATAAAGATTACCAGAACGACCACAAATTCACGCTTACCACTTTCACTTCCACTGGAGTCGTAAGATCTCACTTTTTCTCTCTCTGTTTGTGTGTGCGCGTGTGTTTGGCCTCATTTCATTTAATTGTGTATTGTTACTTCTAATTCACTGTGACTTGTTGTATTATGTTAAGACTTTACATGTGAGTCTAGTAGAATCTCACATCGGAATTGTGAGAGAGAATAGAGCAATATATAAGTCTAATAGGTTACTCCACTTAATGCTAATTGGTTTTAAGATATAACCTCACTTGGGCTAATATGTAGACCTTATGTATGTCAACTTGGACTAGGTCTAGGGCCAGTGAAAGGCGTTGAGAACTTGAATTGGGTATAGTTGAAATATCACACTGGAGAGAAAAGAAATTAACATATAAGTCTAATGAGCTATTTAAATTAATTTCGGTTGGTTTTAGTATGGAATTTCACTTGCAATTATATGCGGATATTATATATGCGAACTCTATGAGTCGGACCTAAGGCCTGGTGAAATTTTGCAAATGGCATATAAAGTTATTCACGGGCATTCTATTAACAACTTAAGCTTTTTAGATAAACGGATCCTTGACATGGCATTGGAACTTCTTTGACTGAGGGGTTTTGAGTAGAAATTCTAATAGCCCTCGCATTGTGCAAGTCTACGCTAAAAAATAATGGACACTTAGGTGAGGTGGCGTGTTATAGTGTACACATTAACTTGAGCTTCTGATATAATTGGTTCTTCGAGTCCCCTCTCCTTTTCAAAGTGACCTGTTGGGAGTGTGAATGGTTTTAATCAGGGCGAGTTCTGAGAGGTTGAAGGCCTTAAGTAAACATTTAAAACAAGGCCCATCATATATATTAAAATTTTCTTTAGTAACATGATATTAATCAAATAAATCATAAAGTAGAAATTTAGGCCTATGTTTAAATAAGGGGCTTACAATTTAGGGCCTCCTAGATTTTGGGAGCATCAAATAGTCGCTTTGTGTTGCTTGGGGTCTTGACCGGCCCTAGTTCTGATATTGTTCAACCCTTTAGTACTTGAGTACACCTTCTCAATCCAAAATCTGAAACCTCTCAATTTGAGTGCTTATTGATTTGAATGTTGAACGATCACCATGGTTCATTTGTGATGTTGGAATGAAATTTCATTAAGATCCTTTTTTTTTCCCTATAATTATCGATTTCATTAAGATCTTGTGCACCAAAGAGGGCACTAACACGCCGTCACCGGATCCCATTAGAACTCCGAAGTTAAGCGTGCTTGGACAAGAGTAGTATCAGGATAGGTGACCTCCTAGGAAGTCCTCACCCTCAGGTTGGGGGCACTGGGAAACAACCTCTCTTCAGGTTAACACCCTCAAGGGAGAAGACTGCGTACATCCGCCCCCCCCAGATCCTGCGTAGCCGGGAGCCCTTGAGGCACTGGGTATGTTCCTTCATTAAGATCTTGTACGTTTGTTTCTTTTATTTTGCGCTTCATCTAAACCGTTCGACTTATTTTTGGCAGATGTGAGCACTAAGTTGAAAAACAATAACATCCCTACTGATGTGAAAGTAGACACGAGCTCCAATGTAAGTTAATGAGCAAGTTTTGCAGTTTAAAGACAATAGTTGTTGGGTATTGTTATTGTCAGGGTAATGAGGTGCCTTACCAAAATGGCCCCGACAATAACATTTTTTGTCCTGATTTTGGGTGTACTGTGACATTTTTTTAAAGTATTTTATTGATTTAAACTATTACTTTTTTGTCAACACTTCATGGTTTTCTAAGTCTTCGCTACAATTGCAGTTGATGAACCTGCCCCGGGGATGAAGGCTATTTTTAGCTTTATTGTGCCCGATCGGAGATCAGGCAAGGTAATAAAACTAGCTTATCCTGTGCTTATTTGTTGAATTGAGATTGACATGGTTAGCTGGAGTCATAAAATCGATTAATAAACGTTTTGTTAAGGATTTTGAGTTTTCAATTACATGTTTAGTTGTTACACACTAGTAAGCAAGTACCTCTATAATGATGTATATTATATTTTATTTATATGTTCAAAATTGTCAACAAAGTAAAAAAGATTTTTGATTTTATAGTTATTCATTCAAATTTTCGCAAATATAAGTGTAAAAACAACTACTTCCCATTAAAAAAAGCCAACACGGTATCCACAATCAATCATGCAATTTCCATGACACATTGCTTCTGTGACACAGCGACCAAGATTTGTAATTTAATTCAGTACTGCATATGGCCGATGTTTTCTTCTAGTGAGGCCTTGGTCTAGTATTGAACCATTACCAAGGTTGAGACTCTAGGACAAAAGGTCTTAGATTCAAATCTCTATCTTGCTTACCTACTGAACAAAAATAGTTTGTGTATTCTCATGTTGGACTGTTAGAGTGTAAAACAATGCTTGGGTCTTTACCTTACAATTTAGACTTTTGGGATAGTTAGTTCTTTAATAGAGTATCAGAGCTTCATTAACTAAAGGGTCAGGACATCGAATCTCACAACCGCTTCTCTCAATATTAATATAGTTGATTGCTTTAGTGACACCATGACCAAGAACTGTAATTTGATTTCAAGCTTGAACCACGACAGATAATCACGCGAGGCTGGCATGTTAGAGTATAAAACCATACTTGGACCTTTATTTAGCAGTTTAAACTTTTAGAATAGTTGGTTCTTACTGTTTTTACAGTCATTGTGGTCTAAAAGAGTTCTTCTATGAACAGATTGAACTTCAGTACTTGCATGAGAATGCTGGAATCAGCACAAGCATTGGCTTGACTGCGACTCCTATTGTCAGGTTTTCGGGTGTCGTTGGAAACAATACCCTTGCTTTAGGGACTGACCTTTCATTTGACACTGCTACTGGGAATTTCACCAAGTGCAATGCTGGACTCAGCGTCAACAATTCTGATTTGATTGCATCTTTGGCATTGTGAGTTGCTTCTTTCTTTCTCTGGTGCATGCATTGAATAGAAAATGGCTATTTATTTAAATTTTCACAATTATAAAGCTCAGAAGCTGTTAGTCCACTGTGCTCCTAAGCTTGCATGTCTGTTATTGGTGCTGCTTTATTTGACTTGAGTAGTGTCTATTTGCCTATTTGTATTTGATTTGAGTAGTGGCTATTTGCCTATTGTTGCTGCTTCTTTCTTGCGATGCATGTCGATGACCTGGTCATGTGATCCAGATTGGCATCTGTTTGAACACCAACATCTCTAAAAATAATATATAAAGCAGATCATTCCAGAGAAAAAGAACACCTATCTACGATGCGTTGATCTAGTGGCTAAAATACTATCAAGATCGAGATCCCAATACAAAATATCTTAAATTCATATTATCACCTCCAACAAAAGTACCTCGAAAAGAGAGTATTATGCCAAAGAGTTTTACTATTAACAAATAGCTCTATCTAGTGAGTTAGTATACCTAATTCTCTCTAATTCCCTAAATGATATCTTAACCATTTGATTAGGATCCTAAAGACCTCGATCAGTCGATGCTACTAAATTTGCATCCTGGTTACCCTCTCTGAAGACATGTGACATATAAACTACGTTAAACTCAGTGAGCTTCTTGTGGCAAGCCTCGTTTGTATCCAATTATCAAAAATACAAAAAATTACCACTACTTTAATGGCATTATTGACCAAGTTGTGTTGACTTAAGATAATTTTTTGGTACAACTAGTACAAATACTTAAAAAATAAATATGACATAATGTTAATATCTTGCACCAACCAAAGTCTTAAATTCATTATTATATATGATATTAAAAGTTTATTTAATATCGTATTTTATAAATAAATTTTTTATATGCAACTCGTGATCCATATCAAAGAACATGTTCTTCTATCATTGTAGTCATGAAACTAATTATCCTGAAATGTTTAAGTTATTAGGAAAGGTTAATTCAAAAATAATTTTACATGACTCTCGCAAATCTTCTTGCACAAATACTTAGCAGACTTGAAGCCTCGTGAATAGCGTATTGATTTACCTTATACCCTATGCTTCAGTTGTACTGATATTCAAAACAGATACGATGAAAGCAACTATTTTAAAAGCTTAAATTATATATATAAGGACCATTCTTTTACACTGGTTGAAGTTGTTACCTATGTGAGACTGAAAAATTAAAGAATGTAAAGGACTTGTTCTCCTAACGAGGAACCTAGTTACCAGGTAAACCTAAGCACATGTGGGAACCCACATAGTACATGAGCCAGTTGAGTCAAGAATCCCTCGGGAGAGGTTCAAGGGAGAAATCGAACTCCTTGTTCAATATTATGTTAAGTTTATAATTTTATATCTTTTTTCAGATTGTATGGATAAGTCAAACAGTTATCTTATCTGTTGAGTTAATAACAAGTTTGTATCACTCTAAATCGGGAATTCCAGTTAAACGAGAACTACTACTTTGTGTCTATAAATTGAACCCGTAATTGATTATCCAAAATTCAAATTCTCCCTAAAGTCACCATCTCCGACTCTAATAGTCTTATCAATTAGTCTACACCGTTTATCGAGGCAATACACCAAAGATTGTAAGACAAATTCAAAATTCAATTCTATAACCGATGTATATCTGCGCTGTGTCTATATTACAAATACATAATAAAAGAAAAAAAATGATTTTCAAAAACAAATATGGTTCTATATACTTGTACTATAGGATTCATTATTAAAACATTAATTCAAATACAAGTAATCTGAAAAATAGTTTCTAAATACTGAAAATATATAGTTAAAAGAAATAGAAACAAATTTTTATTATTTATAATTATAAAACTCATGCTCCAAAACAAACCCTAAGTTCTTACACATAGAAAACTAGATTTTACAAACGATTTTTTTTTTTTTTTCCCTGATGTTGGGTTTTTTATTTTTAATTTACTAAAAATAAAAAATAGAAAGTAAGAAAATTGTTTTAAAATCTCATTTTAAATTTCTCAAGGAAATAATGACAAAATGTGATCCGACCCTAACCCGAAAAATTTTAAATTTGTTGGGACCCGAACCCAAAAGTGAACCAATCCAAATTTGACTCAACCTGAACTTGACCCGACCCGACCCGAGCTGACTCGGAACTCAAAATTACCCGACCTAGATTAGATCCGACCCAAGTTTACCCGACCCCTGATGACCCAAGATCTGAACCAAACATGTCCTGGAGCCCAAAATGATCCAAATAGAAGTTCAACTTATCTTAGAAATAAAATAATAGGCTAGTTATAGTCATTTATATCATCATTTTAGTTATAATTTTCAAGGTCGAATAAATGCATTATCAAAACATCTAGATGAATCAAACTGAAATCCTATCTGACCCAAAGGATGACCCACCCGAGGTTAACACAACCTAACATCGACCCAACCTAATACTAACCCGAACCCGAGGATAACCCAACCCATCATTACCAAAAAAAAAAAAAAAAAATTTACCTAAATCCCTTAGGTAAATTATAATTTCTTTTTTTTTTAATTAGCCTCCGGAAGAAATTTTGCCAAAAACGTTTAATCTACTTCCTGGGAAGTTAACATAGGAATTAAATTCCAGAGAAATATAACTTTTCACGGAAATTTAATTTATTTGGTAATCAAATCAGGCCTATATATTAGTATCATAATATTATTTTTTAAATATATTTTTTCAGTATTATTATGTTACTAATTGTCAGTAGGGAAAATTTTTAATTTATGAATTATTACTGAAAAAATATAAAATAGGCTCCAAGAAAAAGAAAAATACGTCGGAATATACTACGTTTTTAATTAACAGTTTTTAATTTTTAAAAATTAAAAATTAATTTTATAAATGGTTCTTTTATTTTATAATATTATTTTTTCAATTTTTTTTCTAAGATATTATTTTTAGAACATTTTTAAATTTTTAAAAAAATTAAGAATCATAAATAAAAAATAAATATCAATTAATTCAATTGATTATTATGTTTGAAATATGTGGGGCCGACACAGCTGTTAGAAGATTGAAGCATAGCGATGCTAGCCTACAGTACCTCTAGCTATACATGTTTGTTATTGTTGTTATTTTATTATTTTTATTAAAACTCAGACAACTGCAAATAAAAAATAATATCAAACAAAACAATAGTCTTGACAAAATGGACACACGTTTGCTTTTTGGAGTTAACAAAATGCACCCCAAATAAAAAAAAAAAAAAACTTATTTTTGGTGTGTGCTATAATTAACTACCAATTAAATTGGTGATCCTCCTTCATTCGTGGAACTTATTCTCCAAACATCTTCTTCAATCCAATTCCTTTTTTTAGCTTTTTAAATTTGTACTTAAAGAACTCGTTCTTTCGTCATAATTCAATCTTCCCTCCCCAAAGCGAACCATCGTGGTGATTCGCTTGTGGGTAAATCTTCTCTTTCTATCTCCATTTTCACTTATTGTTGAAAAAGGTCAAGTTCAAGCATATCATATCCTTCTGCTAAGACATTGGCCAAAACCAACAGCGAAACAAAGAATCTGGAAAAAAGCTAGACAAACCCAAAACCTAGAAATCGGGAAAGAAAAAATTAGTGATTTTGTTGAGAAATGGGAGGCATTAAGGCATGCGGGGGCTTTTTGTTAGTTTGTGTGTTGTGTTTGATCGTTGGTTTGGAGGCAAACATAGGGGAGTTTGATGAGTATTGGCAAAAGAGATCACAAGAAGCCAGTGGATACTTTGAGGCTGCTTATAATCCGTATCCTCATAATGTCACCAACCACTTCAATCATCATGTTCACCTGTGAGTTTGTTTGATTTGTTGATCTGTAAACTTACATTTAGTAATGCTATATGTATAAATTCAAGCGCATAAATTTATCTGAAATACAAATGACAACGTTTCCATATAATGTTTCCTGTTATAAATGATAAATCGTGTATTGCCTTGTTGTGATGTAAATGAAGCCTAGAATTGAGAATGATAATCACAATATTGTCATAATAATAACATTGTCCTGTTGTATATTTATTGACAGTATTTTTATTTGCTTTCCCTTTTTACCCTTGTATCATATTTTTAGGGCCTTAAAGAGATATAATAGCACAAGGAGGAGCATGCTAGGGAAGAACAAGTACATGGGACCATGCATGGCATCAAACCCTATTGATGCATGTTGGAGATGCCAACCCGATTGGGCCGAAAATCGAGAACACCTAGCCAATTGTGCTCTAGGGTTCGGTCATGGCACCACAGGGGGCAAAGGCGGTCGAATCTACGTGGTCACTGACTCGTCCGACAATGACATGCTGAATCCTAAACCTGGTACTCTGCGTCATGCAGTGATCCAAGAAGAGCCCTTATGGATCATTTTTGCTCACAACATGGTCATAAAGCTGAACCAGGAGCTAATCATGACTAGCTACAAAACCATTGATGCTAGGGGTGCCAATGTGCACATAGCCGGTGGTGCAGGGATCACAATCCAGTTCGTTAAGAACATCATCATTCATGGGTTACACATACATGATACTGTGGCTGGAACTGGTGGGCTGATAAGGGATTCAATTAACCATTATGGCCATAGGACGAGGAGTGATGGAGATGCAATATCCATATTCGGGTCAAGCAATATCTGGATTGATCATGTATCTATGGCTAGATGTGCGGATGGGCTCGTTGATGTCATTGAAGGATCAACGGCCATTACCATCTCCAACTGTCATATGACTGACCACAATGACGTAATGAGATGAGCCTTCTTCATACTTGCATATACAAAGAATGCATGCATGCACTAAGGGGTTGTCTAAACATGTTCACGATCGAGAATTAGTATTGAACTAGGTTATTTTGTGTAGGTTTGGACCAGATCAACAGTTGTTAGATATAGTTTTTGGTTTATTAGGAACACTTATGGTCTCTAGAGTTCAATCCAAACTTGGAGTTACGAAAAAATTGAAAATGTTCCATCACAATTTCCAGCTAGAATATGTCATTTAGTCAAATAGTTAATCAATTAAGTCTACTATAAATTTAGACCGATAACTAGTAGTAGCACATAAAGTGTTGCTATAACATTGGCTCTAGCTAAGCAATTCAAGATACCAATAATCTACAATTATTAGGGTTGATACGCTAGCCTTTACCACTCTAACAGCTACCGGTGGACTGTTATTGTAGTGTTTCTTCTCTCAAATATGTTTAGTTTCCTCGATATATGGCTTTCAACTATTCTTCTTCCTTGATAGGTGTTTTTATTTGGGGCAAGAGATAGCTACACAGAAGACAAGAAAATGCAAGTGACAGTAGCCTTCAACCACTTCGGGAGGGGGTTGATACAAAGGATGCCAAGGTGCAGGTACGGGTTCTTCCATGTGGTCAACAACGACTACACGCACTGGCTCATGTACGCCATCGGTGGTAGCAAGCAACCCACTATCATTAGCCAAGGCAACCGCTTTGTCGCCCCTCCTAATGCCTTCGCTAAAGAGGTGACCAAGCGAGACGCGCCAGAGAGTGTGTGGAAGTCATGGACATGGAGATCAGAGAATGACATGTTTTTAAATGGAGCTTACTTTCGTGAGTCTGGTAGTCCTCTTAAAACGAACCCATTTGCCAAGAGCATGATTCATGCTGCTCCAGGGACATTGGTGGCACAACTGACCTTCCATGCTGGGTCCCTTAAATGTATCGCTGGACAACCTTGTTAATCACTCGATTCTGTTATAAATATTTTTTTTTCAAAAGAACGCTACATTTAAGAAGGAAATAAGAAAAATATATGCAAGAAGGGTAATACAATTTTAAAATAAATAAAAACAACAATATGAGTCTTGGAAGCATATTTCTTTCTTAAACACGTCGCTTTCTATGTATACAATAACTATTATATTTTACTTTTTTTTTTCTCAAATATAATGTTCTTTAAATTAAAGGAAAAAAAGAGGGAAATTGTTTGTGTGACTATGAAATTTAGGAATTTTTATTTTGTTTTTACTTTTGGAATTTTTGTTGTAATAAATTGTGATTTAAAAAAAATTCATTGATTGGAGTAATGAAATTTGACATTGTTGTTGGACAAGAGATGTTTTATTGATGTGATTTACTGTAATAAAATTTGTCAATCATTGTTGACTACTTTTAATAAATAAAATATGAACACGAAATTTAAGTTATATAAATAAATATTTCAATTATAGAATAACCAGTCGCTTACAGGGAAAAAAAAATTAAAGGGTTCGATAATGTTTTGACATCGATTCCCTCCCTTCAATAGATGCGATAAATTGAAAACCAAACCGAATGCGATATTTCTAAGAATGCTAGTGTCGAGTCCAACAAAGGAAAAGTCCTGATGTCAACTACCAAAAAATATATATAACGACAGTAGTACAACACTCAACTACCTGACATAATTACATAAATGAGTTAAACGGTTGAAAACGTGTTGACCCAACTTGAACCCAAATTAAATCTAATCAACTAAACGACTTAAATGTGTTAACCAAAATTCAATTTATCTCCGAAAGCTGTTAAACACATTATCTTGGTATCATATTTGTATCATGTTATTGTGTCTTTGGTATCGTGTAATATTTTACCAGTTATATCTTAGCTGGGGATGGTAATGGGGCGGCTGTTCCAAGGATGCCTCCTCTATACTGTACCCATCACGGGTATAAAGTGGGTACCCATACCCATTGCAACTGGTACAGACATATACCATATCCCTAGGTATCCAACGGGTTTTTAATATGTGCCCTGTATTTGTCCTAATTTAGGTATGAAACAATTATCTATAACTGTCCGTGTTAATTAGGCCAAATTATGAAAAGACCCTCTGAACTTTATAATTAAACACAATACACTCCCTATACATTTAAGTTTATAAAATAGCCTCCTGAATTTAACAAATAGACACAACACACCATCTTCACTTTCAATTTCATGGAATAACCCCTGAATTTTATAATTAAACATAATCCACTCCCTACATTTTGAGTTTAACACTTGAACTTTGTTATTATGCCATTAAAAAATTATTTTGTGTAAAATTTATAGTTTATTAAAAAATTATTCTTTTTCAATTTTTAAATTTATTAATCTAATTTTTTCCCAAGTTAAGAAATATTATTATATTTTTTTCAAACTTTTTCCAAATTTTTTTCATAATTTGTTTTAAATTTTTTTAATTTCAAATTTATTAATATTCAAGTGGTGAGTTGTGTTTATTAAAAAAGTTCGAGCACCCCTTTGCGTTTATTACTGACTTTCGGTAATTCGGTTCGGTTATGCTGGTTAACCGGTAACCGAATAATAATATAATGCATCTTTCAAGTTATATAATTTATCTCCTTAAAGATTTATAAATATCTAAAAACATGAGAATATTCAACAAATTATAAGCTTATAATCAAATTCTAGAAAATTAGACATATATTATCTCATTTTAATCAAAATATGGGCAAACGAATAGCACTGGATTGTAAATAGTACTTAGTTAATATTTGGGATATAAAAACGGAGTACAAGTACTTGATACTAGGAGATTTTTTTCCGATAAATATCGGCAAAGCCGAACATCAGACATGCAGCTCGAAAAGACGAATCCTAGGCCACTCCGTAAAAGGAGGGGGGAACAAAAAGGGAAACAAAAAAGCATCAAAACCAAAACACCCAAACCCGACAATAAATTAGGAAAAAAGATAAAAATTATCATACATTATGAAATACTCACCTATATGCTAGAAACTTAATTGACAATATATTATTATGAACTCTCCAGGGCAAATACAAGTATCCTGGCGATATCTAGCTAATCGTGAATGAAATCAAGGCTCTGTGTGATCGTCTTTGCCAAATCAAGTTTTCTCATGTTTTCATGGAGGCAAATAAAGCAGCAGACGGTGAGGCTAGCGAAGGTTACTCGAGGTGAGGCTTCCACGTAGATCTGCTGGAACCCTCGGAGACTCTTCTTCTCATCTCTCGTGCGGAGGCTTTAGGCTACCCCTCTCTTAGAAGAGGAAGCTAAAGTCTGGTGTTGTGTCTTTACCATCTTAAAAAAAAAATTATGAGCATGTAAAAATATATACATGATATATACTATTTCGATAAATCGATTAATCGAAATTAACAAAATCACTAACCGTTACCTCCCCGAAGTACCTCAAATTTTTTCAATTTGCAAAACTGACCTAAAAATTCAGTATGATTAACCATATTTTTTTATCGATATTTCAAAAATATGGTTCGATATTTCAAACGATTTTTTTTTTTTTTTTTTCCTGATGTTGGGTTTTTTATTTTTAATTTACTAAAAATAAAAAATAGAAAGTAAGAAAATTGTTTTAAAATCTCATTTTAAATTTCTCAAGGAAATAATGACAAAATGTGATCCGACCCTAACCCGAAAAATTTTAAATTTGTTGGGACCCGAACCCAAAAGTGAACCAATCCAAATTTGACTCAACTTGAACTTGACCCGACCCGAGTTGACCCGGAACTCAAAATTACCCGACCTAGATTAGATCCGACCCAAGTTTACCCGACCCCTGATGACCCAAGATCTGAACCAAACATGTCCTGGAGCCCAAAATGATCCAAATAGAAGTTCAACTTATCTTAGAAATAAAATAATAGGCTAGTTATAGTCATTTATATCATCATTTTAGTTATAATTTTCAAGGTCGAATAAATGCATTATCAAAACATCTAGATGAATCAAACTGAAATCCTATCTGACCCAAAGGATGACCCACCCGAGGTTAACACAACCTAACATCGACCCAACCTAATACTAACCCGAACCCGAGGATAACCCAACCCATCATTACCAAAAAAAAAAAAAAAAAATTTACCTAAATCCCTTAGGTAAATTATAATTTCTTTTTTTTTTAATTAGCCTCCGGAAGAAATTTTGCCAAAAACGTTTAATCTACTTCCTGGGAAGTTAACATAGGAATTAAATTCCAGAGAAATATAACTTTTCACGGAAATTTAATTTATTTGGTAATCAAATCAGGCCTATATATTAGTATCATAATATTATTTTTTAAATATATTTTTTCAGTATTATTATGTTACTAATTGTCAGTAGGGAAAATTTTTAATTTATGAATTATTACTGAAAAAATATAAAATAGGCTCCAAGAAAAAGAAAAATACGTCGGAATATACTACGTTTTTAATTAACAGTTTTTAATTTTTAAAAATTAAAAATTAATTTTATAAATGGTTCTTTTATTTTATAATATTATTTTTTCAATTTTTTTTCTAAGATATTATTTTTAGAACATTTTTAAATTTTTAAAAAAATTAAGAATCATAAATAAAAAATAAATATCAATTAATTCAATTGATTATTATGTTTGAAATATGTGGGGCCGACACAGCTGTTAGAAGATTGAAGCATAGCGATGCTAGCCTACAGTACCTCTAGCTATACATGTTTGTTATTGTTGTTATTTTATTATTTTTATTAAAACTCAGACAACTGCAAATAAAAAATAATATCAAACAAAACAATAGTCTTGACAAAATGGACACACGTTTGCTTTTTGGAGTTAACAAAATGCACCCCAAATAAAAAAAAAAAAAAACTTATTTTTGGTGTGTGCTATAATTAACTACCAATTAAATTGGTGATCCTCCTTCATTCGTGGAACTTATTCTCCAAACATCTTCTTCAATCCAATTCCTTTTTTTAGCTTTTTAAATTTGTACTTAAAGAACTCGTTCTTTCGTCATAATTCAATCTTCCCTCCCCAAAGCGAACCATCGTGGTGATTCGCTTGTGGGTAAATCTTCTCTTTCTATCTCCATTTTCACTTATTGTTGAAAAAGGTCAAGTTCAAGCATATCATATCCTTCTGCTAAGACATTGGCCAAAACCAACAGCGAAACAAAGAATCTGGAAAAAAGCTAGACAAACCCAAAACCTAGAAATCGGGAAAGAAAAAATTAGTGATTTTGTTGAGAAATGGGAGGCATTAAGGCATGCGGGGGCTTTTTGTTAGTTTGTGTGTTGTGTTTGATCGTTGGTTTGGAGGCAAACATAGGGGAGTTTGATGAGTATTGGCAAAAGAGATCACAAGAAGCCAGTGGATACTTTGAGGCTGCTTATAATCCGTATCCTCATAATGTCACCAACCACTTCAATCATCATGTTCACCTGTGAGTTTGTTTGATTTGTTGATCTGTAAACTTACATTTAGTAATGCTATATGTATAAATTCAAGCGCATAAATTTATCTGAAATACAAATGACAACGTTTCCATATAATGTTTCCTGTTATAAATGATAAATCGTGTATTGCCTTGTTGTGATGTAAATGAAGCCTAGAATTGAGAATGATAATCACAATATTGTCATAATAATAACATTGTCCTGTTGTATATTTATTGACAGTATTTTTATTTGCTTTCCCTTTTTACCCTTGTATCATATTTTTAGGGCCTTAAAGAGATATAATAGCACAAGGAGGAGCATGCTAGGGAAGAACAAGTACATGGGACCATGCATGGCATCAAACCCTATTGATGCATGTTGGAGATGCCAACCCGATTGGGCCGAAAATCGAGAACACCTAGCCAATTGTGCTCTAGGGTTCGGTCATGGCACCACAGGGGGCAAAGGCGGTCGAATCTACGTGGTCACTGACTCGTCCGACAATGACATGCTGAATCCTAAACCTGGTACTCTGCGTCATGCAGTGATCCAAGAAGAGCCCTTATGGATCATTTTTGCTCACAACATGGTCATAAAGCTGAACCAGGAGCTAATCATGACTAGCTACAAAACCATTGATGCTAGGGGTGCCAATGTGCACATAGCCGGTGGTGCAGGGATCACAATCCAGTTCGTTAAGAACATCATCATTCATGGGTTACACATACATGATACTGTGGCTGGAACTGGTGGGCTGATAAGGGATTCAATTAACCATTATGGCCATAGGACGAGGAGTGATGGAGATGCAATATCCATATTCGGGTCAAGCAATATCTGGATTGATCATGTATCTATGGCTAGATGTGCGGATGGGCTCGTTGATGTCATTGAAGGATCAACGGCCATTACCATCTCCAACTGTCATATGACTGACCACAATGACGTAATGAGATGAGCCTTCTTCATACTTGCATATACAAAGAATGCATGCATGCACTAAGGGGTTGTCTAAACATGTTCACGATCGAGAATTAGTATTGAACTAGGTTATTTTGTGTAGGTTTGGACCAGATCAACAGTTGTTAGATATAGTTTTTGGTTTATTAGGAACACTTATGGTCTCTAGAGTTCAATCCAAACTTGGAGTTACGAAAAAATTGAAAATGTTCCATCACAATTTCCAGCTAGAATATGTCATTTAGTCAAATAGTTAATCAATTAAGTCTACTATAAATTTAGACCGATAACTAGTAGTAGCACATAAAGTGTTGCTATAACATTGGCTCTAGCTAAGCAATTCAAGATACCAATAATCTACAATTATTAGGGTTGATACGCTAGCCTTTACCACTCTAACAGCTACCGGTGGACTGTTATTGTAGTGTTTCTTCTCTCAAATATGTTTAGTTTCCTCGATATATGGCTTTCAACTATTCTTCTTCCTTGATAGGTGTTTTTATTTGGGGCAAGAGATAGCTACACAGAAGACAAGAAAATGCAAGTGACAGTAGCCTTCAACCACTTCGGGAGGGGGTTGATACAAAGGATGCCAAGGTGCAGGTACGGGTTCTTCCATGTGGTCAACAACGACTACACGCACTGGCTCATGTACGCCATCGGTGGTAGCAAGCAACCCACTATCATTAGCCAAGGCAACCGCTTTGTCGCCCCTCCTAATGCCTTCGCTAAAGAGGTGACCAAGCGAGACGCGCCAGAGAGTGTGTGGAAGTCATGGACATGGAGATCAGAGAATGACATGTTTTTAAATGGAGCTTACTTTCGTGAGTCTGGTAGTCCTCTTAAAACGAACCCATTTGCCAAGAG
This sequence comes from Simmondsia chinensis, assembly GCA_018398585.1. Lineage (NCBI taxonomy): Eukaryota > Viridiplantae > Streptophyta > Magnoliopsida > Caryophyllales > Simmondsiaceae > Simmondsia > Simmondsia chinensis. Next base: position 29,912,190 of record JAGTTD010000016.1, on the reverse strand, counting down.
CATGATTCATGCTGCTCCAGGGACATTGGTGGCACAACTGACCTTCCATGCTGGGTCCCTTAAATGTATCGCTGGACAACCTTGTTAATCACTCGATTCTGTTATAAATATTTTTTTTTCAAAAGAACGCTACATTTAAGAAGGAAATAAGAAAAATATATGCAAGAAGGGTAATACAATTTTAAAATAAATAAAAACAACAATATGAGTCTTGGAAGCATATTTCTTTCTTAAACACGTCGCTTTCTATGTATACAATAACTATTATATTTTACTTTTTTTTTTCTCAAATATAATGTTCTTTAAATTAAAGGAAAAAAAGAGGGAAATTGTTTGTGTGACTATGAAATTTAGGAATTTTTATTTTGTTTTTACTTTTGGAATTTTTGTTGTAATAAATTGTGATTTAAAAAAAATTCATTGATTGGAGTAATGAAATTTGACATTGTTGTTGGACAAGAGATGTTTTATTGATGTGATTTACTGTAATAAAATTTGTCAATCATTGTTGACTACTTTTAATAAATAAAATATGAACACGAAATTTAAGTTATATAAATAAATATTTCAATTATAGAATAACCAGTCGCTTACAGGGAAAAAAAAATTAAAGGGTTCGATAATGTTTTGACATCGATTCCCTCCCTTCAATAGATGCGATAAATTGAAAACCAAACCGAATGCGATATTTCTAGGAATGCTAGTGTCGAGTCCAACAAAGGAAAAGTCCTGATGTCAACTACCAAAAAATATATATAACGACAGTAGTACAACACTCAACTACCTGACATAATTACATAAATGAGTTAAACGGTTGAAAACGTGTTGACCCAACTTGAACCCAAATTAAATCTAATCAACTAAACGACTTAAATGTGTTAACCAAAATTCAATTTATCTCCGAAAGCTGTTAAACACATTATCTTGGTATCATATTTGTATCATGTTATTGTGTCTTTGGTATCGTGTAATATTTTACCAGTTATATCTTAGCTGGGGATGGTAATGGGGCGGCGGTTCCAAGGATGCCTCCTCTATACTGTACCCATCACGGGTATAAAGTGGGTACCCATACCCATTGCAACTGGTACAGACATATACCATATCCCTAGGTATCCAACGGGTTTTTAATATGTGCCCCGTATTTGTCCTAATTTAGGTATGAAACAATTATCTATAATTGTCCGTGTTAATTAGGCCAAATTATGAAAAGACCCTCTGAACTTTATAATTAAACACAATACACTCCCTATACATTTAAGTTTATAAAATAGCCTCCTGAATTTAACAAATAGACACAACACACCATCTTCACTTTCAATTTCATGGAATAACCCCTGAATTTTATAATTAAACATAATCCACCCCCTACATTTTGAGTTTAACACTTGAACTTTGTTATTATGCCATTAAAAAATTATTTTGTGTAAAATTTATAGTTTATTAAAAAATTATTCTTTTTCAATTTTTAAATTTATTAATCTAATTTTTTCCCAAGTTAAGAAATATTATTATATTTTTTTCAAACTTTTTCCAAATTTTTTTCATAATTTGTTTTAAATTTTTTTAATTTCAAATTTATTAATATTCAAGTGGTGAGTTGTGTTTATTAAAAAAGTTCGAGCACCCCTTTGCGTTTATTACTGACTTTCGGTAATTCGGTTCGGTTATGCTGGTTAACCGGTAACCGAATAATAATATAATGCATCTTTCAAGTTATATAATTTATCTCCTTAAAGATTTATAAATATCTAAAAACATGAGAATATTCAACAAATTATAAGCTTATAATCAAATTCTAGAAAATTAGACATATATTATCTCATTTTAATCAAAATATGGGCAAACGAATAGCACTGGATTGTAAATAGTACTTAGTTAATATTTGGGATATAAAAACGGAGTACAAGTACTTGATACTAGGAGATTTTTTTCCGATAAATATCGGCAAAGCCGAACATCAGACATGCAGCTCGAAAAGACGAATCCTAGGCCACTCCGTAAAAGGAGGGGGGAACAAAAAGGGAAACAAAAAAGCATCAAAACCAAAACACCCAAACCCGACAATAAATTAGGAAAAAAGATAAAAATTATCATACATTATGAAATACTCACCTATATGCTAGAAACTTAATTGACAATATATTATTATGAACTCTCCAGGGCAAATACAAGTATCCTGGCGATATCTAGCTAATCGTGAATGAAATCAAGGCTCTGTGTGATCGTCTTTGCCAAATCAAGTTTTCTCATGTTTTCATGGAGGCAAATAAAGCAGCAGACGGTGAGGCTAGCGAAGGTTACTCGAGGTGAGGCTTCCACGTAGATCTGCTGGAACCCTCGGAGACTCTTCTTCTCATCTCTCGTGCGGAGGCTTTAGGCTACCCCTCTCTTAGAAGAGGAAGCTAAAGTCTGGTGTTGTGTCTTTACCATCTTAAAAAAAAAATTATGAGCATGTAAAAATATATACATGATATATACTATTTCGATAAATCGATTAATCGAAATTAACAAAATCACTAACCGTTACCTCCCCGAAGTACCTCAAATTTTTTCAATTTGCAAAACTGACCTAAAAATTCAGTATGATTAACCATATTTTTTTATCGATATTTCAAAAATATGGTTCGATATTTCGATTACGGAATCTTTTCTAACACCCCTAATTTGTCCATCTCTGAACACCCCAATGCACAAAGACAAATACAATCAAACCGAGCGAGCAGCAGCTCAACGGCTCAACAATGGCACACCTTCTATCTTCACCTTCAACCCCTCTGCAAAACCCTAGATTCTCTCTCCTCTCCTCAATTTTCTCCATTACTACTACCGCTTCTGCTAGCTTCACCCTCTGCAATGGCGTCTCCTCTCCTCTTCGCGCTTCTCACAAGCATCGCTCTCTCAAGTGTCGCCAGTCCGGCTACTACGAGCCTCCGCCGCGGTTCTCATCGCCGTCACAAGATGATTCTTCTTTCTCTTCGCAATCCCGGTCTTCTGTTTCAGGTGATTCTCGATTTGCTGTCTGTGTAGTGTACTAGCAGTTTTGTTGTGAGTGATTTTGTCTGTGCTTAGGTTGCTGCGATTGTTCTTGCGAGAATTTGGAGGTTTTAGGTGATTAGGTCAAGGATTTCGTTCCTTTAAGCCAAGGAAAATCGGAACTTTAGTGGAAATAATAGATAAGTGCGTAAATTGCGGTGGTTTGTTTCTTTAGCGGCCTAAATTTCTTGATGGATGAACTGAAGGTGAAGGGAACGTATCATATTCCAGTTTACTGTGAATGTAATGATGGGCTCTGCCCACCCACGGAATACCAAAACCTAAATTGAAATAGCAATCATAAAACGGAAGGGAATTGTGGAGTAAAATTAAGAGCATTTGAATTTACATGGTTCGGCTGAAAGGCTATATTCACAGAGGGGAGCACAATGAATCAACTACATCATTGAAAGTTTATGTGAGATGTTTCAATTCTCAGCCTTTCGCAACCTTGAGCTTCACTCATCGGTCTAAGCGTTTAGGGAGAGACAGAGAGGAGGATAAAGTACTGGTGATTTTATGAAAAAAGTTTCATTGGATTTTCTTCTTATGGTGTGGGATTGTTAGAGTATAAAATCATTCATGAGCCTTCACTTATCAGTTCGAACTTGTGGATTTAGTTGGTTAACATGATATTAGAGTCTTATTAATTGAGAGCTTGCGAGTTCAATTCCTAACACCCTGACTGTTGATATTAATATATTTCAAGTATAAGGTGTGAGATGGACCTATTGAATATTTGCGCCTTAATCCTAATGTGAATCTGCATTTGGGAGTATATTACAGTATAGAACCATTCTTGAACCTTTACCCATCAACTTAAGCTTTTGGGGTTATTGGTTCATTGACAAAGGACCAACTAGGTTGCAATCAGGGGATGATTCCATGCTTGTTTGATTTATTTTATTTTATTTTATTTTTTGAGCACAACACTTGGTTGAATCATATATTCACATTAGCTTATCTTAGCGTATAAAAGTTTCAGGATTACATTTCCATTCACATTAGCTAATTTCCTAAATTCCTTCTAATTTGTTTGGTAAGGTGACTGAGAGATTCAATTATTCTAACTCATATTTTGAAGGAAGATACCTGTGTTTGCTAGCATGAAGCAATCACTCTAATGCGATCTCACTCTCCAGTGTGATTCGCTGAGCAAAACAGACCGTTCTGTATTTGTTTCTTTTTATTTATACTAATAAGCTTTTGGCTATGGTTTCGCTGAGCGAAACAGAAGGTTATGTATTTGTTTCTTTTTATTTATGCTAATAAGCTTTTGGCTATGGTTGTAGGTGTTCCTCCAAGGGTCTATGTTGGCCATTCTATATATAAAGGGAAAGCAGCTCTTACTGTCGAGCCACGACCACCCGATTTTACACCATTAGATGTATGTGAATTTGATCTTTAGGCTCCGGTTCGATGGATAGCAATTTCCTTACAAAGAATTTTTCTTCAGAAAATATTTTAAATTAGAAATATTTTTTTCTTAATTTTTTGTCTTTATTTGCTAAAGAAAATAGTTTCATTTTATAAATCTATATGGGTTTCAAGCTTAGCTAAGTTGAGGCTGAAGTGAAGCATATGATATGAGATTACAACAGAAAATATTTTCCTTCCGTGAAGGAAAATGTTTGCTCATTTTGTTGAGGAAAAGTTGAAGATTACATTTTTTATATTTGTGGTTATTGTTATGAAGTTATACGAAGAAACAATAGGTTTGATAGGGAAAATGTTTTCGGTTAAAATAAACGGAGCCCCTGGTTATGTTCTTTCTAAGGATAGGGAGACCTTCATTGTGACATGCAGTTAGCAGTTCAAACATGGTTTGCGTTAGTATTTGTGTGATAAATTTTCTATTTTCAGTCAGGTGCATTCAAATTATCGAGAGAGGGTTATATACTGCTTCAGTTTGCTCCGGCAGCTGGTGTTCGTCAATATGATTGGAGCAGGAAGCAGGTAGCCTCATTTTAACCTCATTTCTGTTATTGCCTTGATGCATGAGTAATAAAAATGATCTGAAGGTAAAGCTCTTAGTCCATACGGGAGTCAAGGAAAACAAAGTCATTTTCTTTCATATCACTCCTCTCGAACCCCCAGCACACCTCATATTATTCCCGTTTTAGCTCAACCTCAAATATGCTAAACCTAGCCCAATGCAATGTTTTGTGTCGGAATTGAGTTCCTTATCTGAAAAAAGAGAAATTTTTGAGGGAAAAATAGTTTTTAGTGAAAAACATTTTACCAATAAAAATTTTCTTAGAAGGTAAATGTCTTCCCTTCAGCCTGATGGAGCTTTCTGTTTTAATAGGTTTTGGTAGTTGTGAAGTTGAAAACTGATAGATTTTGCAGCACCACCCTGTCCTGCGGGTCAAATGGATGTTTTTCTACAGGGCAGCTCGGTTGATGTGATTTCTTACAATCGTACAACTGCCATTCTTTGAAGCTTTAAGGGATGGTTCATGCGAGTTAGATGTTTGATAATTGCTCTACGCCGCCATGAGATGTCTAATACTATAGCTGTGTTATTGTCTTGAATGCTAACTGTGTTCCATATCCCTTTGTTTAAAGCTTTCCCCCCACACGAGCCCAGCCGCCGGGGTGGGGGGGAAACGACTTGGAAAATTTTGATACTTTCTGAGTGTCCGGATCAGCTTTTGGCACACTTCAAGTAACCCCTATTTGAATGTACCCTCCTCCTATCCCCCCGGCAGTTTCCCCATGTGTACCACGTTAAGTTAGGGCCTATATTTAGTGGGGCCCAAGGAGTTGTTTGCAGTGAGTGGGAACTCCAACCCTAATGCTTAATTAGCTGCTATATCAGCACATGAGCTGAACCAAGTTGAAAAATGTTAATACTTAAACTGATCAAATATGTTACCGAACTTTGTCTAACGTGAATCATATGTTGAGTGTATTGTATTTTGTACTTGACCTCACTTTCTGGGCGTCCAGGTGTTTTCTCTTTCTGTGCCTGAAATTGGATCTTTGATCAGCCTTGGTGCAAGGGAATCTTGTGAATTTTTTCATGACCCAAACAAAGGAAGAAGGTATTGTAATCTGTAATTTCCAATTTTTTCTTATTTGTAAATGTGCTATTTTTGATTGGGACTACGAATCAAATAGAGGGGAAAACACATTAAGTGAATATCTATATCTATATCTATATATATATATATATTTTTTTTTTTTTCCCTTGGGTTTGCTTTCATTGAAATATAACTTGCCCTTGTTGGACTTGCCAAAAGAAAAATCGTGCTTGTTATAGTATATTTTGGCACTTCTTTAATGAGTACGTCCCTCATTTGACCATTCAATCTTCTACTAGAATATGTGAGGAATTCTCCAAAGTGGGAAATTTGTTCTGTTATGTAGTTTGAGATTTTTTAGGCACAGCCTCGATATACATCGTAGAGTGGTGAGTAAATGGACTTACCCCAAAAAAAAAAAAAAAAAAAAACCAAAAAATGTGGTGAGTAAAAGGTCTGTTTTCCTACCAGTTAGACCGATTTGCCCAACTCAGTTGAGCTAAAATCCAATCTAACAAGCTCCAAGCTAAACTTGTCTTATTTACGCTCCATTTCTGCTCATTGGGGCTCGTTTAGACTTAGGCTCTACTCGTTTAGGCTCAAACTTGGCTCGATTGAGCATATTTATGCTAATAAATTGCATTAGGATATGTTCATTTGAGCTCACAAGCTTACGAGCTTGAGCATCAGTACACTTAAGCTTGGCTCATTAAGCTAAATAAGCTGAGCCTTTCGAACTTTATAATAAGCTGGCTCGGTTCATTTACACCCTTATATGTGCTTGCAGGTGCTTGCGTGTGCATGTCCTTGCGTTAATATGTGTAATTGTGTTCAGTCCTTTAAGTTAGAGTCGCTGCTGCAATTTGTGCTCTTAAGCTTCACTTTGGACTCTCGATCTCACTTCCCGGCCTGCATAGTAACTTCAATCGACTATTCTCTCCCCATTTTTTTTTTACCCAAGACAATATTTCCAACTTTTCTGCAGTGATGAAGGTAAGGTGAGGAAGGTGTTGAAGATAGAGCCCCTTCCAGATGGTTCTGGCCACTTTTTCAATCTTAGTAATTTTCTCCTCCTCAACCCCTTTTACACTATTCTGAAGTACGTGTGCTCTACATGAATTGCATTTCAACGTTCATGTTTTAAGATTGGCTTATACTGTAAACACACCTTTTCAAGCATCAAGCCTTTCATGAGAGCCTGAGCTAAACTAAATGCAAATGAGCCAAGTCTCGAATCAGATGAGCTTGAGCTCTTCTTGGCTCATGTACACTTCCATGCAAAACTAAAGCGGCAGATTGCTATGCTCTTACAAACGAAAGAATTTGCAATAGTGAGTTCATCTGATGGCTTTATTTTTTCTCTATTCTTGTATGGAATTATTATAGGTGTGCAGAACAGGCTTTTAAACGTGGACGAGAGCATCTACATACCCATTTCAAAAGCAGAGCTTGCAGTTCTTGTCTCCGCTTTCAATGTAAGATTTTTCCTTATCTCTGCTTGTCTTGCATGATGTTTGAGATGGTTTGGACTTGTGAAATGCAGGCCTATAGTCGTCCACGTCAGAACGGTTTGCGTTGATATGAATTAGTCACGTTAAATGGGGGATAAAACAGGACCAAAAACGAAATTGATTAAATTGCCTTTAAAAGATCTTCTTTCATTGAAGCTTTTGACCAGGTCAAGTGTGTATGGGCGGGCTGAACTTTCAGACTTGGTCGTACAGTGGGTTGAACCGGGTTGAGTTTGGAAGAAAAATTCATTGACCTGGTTCGACCCAATGACAATGTGTCCTGGGCGGGTTCAAATCCACCTGGGTGAAACCCGGTTAGGACGACCGGTTTGCTGGTGGGTCAAAAATGGGTTTTGATCCGGGATAAACCAAATTTAGAGGCTTTTTTTGTTATCAGATATATTATTTTAACAAAAAGATATAAACAGATAATATTTTAATTTATTAATAATTTATAAAATCTGAAATATAAAGTATATATATAATATACACTCTGATATCAAAAGAAGAATTATGATTACTTGTATACCGTAATTTAATTTTTTTCAATTGAAATGGTGTTTGATACGACAGCGGTAGACCTGCTTTTTTTGTTTTCAAACATATTGGGTTGGGCATAAGCTACCTTTTCTTTTTTATGGAAAAGGGTGAGATCTGTGACTCATGACACGGGTGTGACATGTTTCCGATCCGTAATGAGTTCGACACCGATCAGACTCGTAACGGACATGTGTCTTACATGGGTCAAAACGGGTCGTGAGTCTACTAGCAGGTTGAGCTGAACTAGCTCAAAAATGGAACTTTTTTTGACCCATGACGTGGCTCGCTATAGTAAAGGGGTTAACCCACAAGTGTGGCTTGTGGGGTTGTGTCAAAGTCCCGGGTCAACCCGACCCTTCCTCTTAGCCACTTCTATTTCTAAGCACCTGGGCAGTGTGATGTGAATCTGGTGCTCGTAAATTTGCAGTTTATACTGCCATACCTTCTAGGGTGGCATGCATTTGCTAATACCATAAAGCCAGATGACAACTCTCGTTTGAATAACAATAGCACAAGCCCAAGAGCTACTGTAGACTATGAATGGAGCAGATAGTCCTTTCTTTCCCAGATCCTGTGGATTCCCGGCGCCGAACCGGTATTACCTTCAATCTCTGTTGGTAAAAAACGCGTCTAATATATATTTTAGACATGTCTCCGTACTTTCCCGTTTAAAAAGGGCGTTTACTTATAATTGCTAATAATATGGTAAAATGCGCGTTTGTTAATGTTATCCGTGTAATACACGTAATGTAGCATGTATCTATATTTTCCTCATTTAAAAAATAAATAACAATTAAAAACGATCAATACCTACACCTCAATGTGTTAGGCAAAATATCCTGAGAACTAGGTTCGTTTTAGATACCAAAAGTGGATCTGAACTTCAAATAAGAACATTAGACCTGAGGAGAAATAAGGACACCGAGATTTACGTCAAATCCCTCAATTATGGGAAAAGCCATGTACGTAGACTAGAACTTCACTAGATATGAAAATTGAGGTTTATAAGGAGCCTCAACTACACACTCACTTTTTCATACTCTGGGCAAATGCCCTACAACAATATATAGGGAGGAATACAGTGAAAGCCTAGAATATTAGGTATATCGGCCGGACCTGAAACCCTGGTCCTTCCGCTCCACCATTGGCCTCCACTTCGAAATCTGAACTAAGAAATTCGTTACACAAGACACCAGGATCTAATATGGATATTATAAAATTTGTCATGTTAACTCTCAAATTATTGATTATACTCTTATCACTTACTATGTATTATGCTTTTATTACCTACTTTCATAAGTCCATGAGAAATTTTTTTCATGTATGAAAGCCAAAGAATATACATACATATTAGACTCCGTTTAATTCTTATACTTTATTTCACTAACAGGGCCTTCAATCGCTTCTATCGTTCTTGAAGACAATCATCTTCAACATCCTCACCCTTATGCTCGTTTTTCTGATTGTCTTCTAGAGAGAGATGGGTTTATCCTGGTTCGGGCTGCTCGTATTTTTTTCGCTATGCTAGTAGTAGAAAGTATCGATGTAAAAACCATTTTTGAGCCTTCACTGTAGAGTTCTAAACTATCGAAATAGTTGAGATTTTGGCGTGCTCACGTTCCCAAGTTGATCACCAAATGTAAGGATTATTTATGCCAAACAATTCTATACTTTACCTAGTGTATTATTTTAATTTGTATACTTCTAATTTCATAGCGGTCAAAAAAGATGGCGTTTTGTTTTTTTTTTTTTTTTTTTTTTTTTTTTTTTTTGAGGAACTAAAAAAATTGGTTTTTAATATTTTTTAGTTTGATTTTTTTTTTTTATATAAAAATTTGACATAACATATAAAATACTAGAATTAATAGTGTAAAGAACATACAACAACAATAACAACAACAGGTCCAGCGTCACAAGGGTTTCCGTGTGAGCATTGTCTGGGAGGGGTAGGATGTATGCAGTCTTACCCCATCAGGGGATACCTTAATGAGAGGATGTTTTCGAGGACCTTTAGCCTGAAAAGCGAGGACATGAAAAAGTGTAAAGAACATAAAATATACTTATTGTGTATTCTACAAATCAGATAAACCTAACTAAAATATGACTTTTCACTCTCTTGACAGTCACTTTGGACTCAGCTCCAATTACGTTACATATTTTGACATTATCATAAATGGCTTACATCTTTGAAAATAAATCCTCAACCCTAAACAATTAAAAAAAAAAAAAATCAATGTACTCATCGATAGGGCTCGTTAAGATCCCAAGTAATCAAGACCAGTTGCTCGGCACCCCACCAGTTTGTTTCTAGTGCATATTACCATCTCTACTTAGAGATAGAGATCTATCTATAATTTATTTTAACCGAACTATTGTTCGGCTTTTTAGAGACGCTTCTTACAGAAGTACTATTGCAGAAAGAGCTTTTCGTAGGGCAATTTTGTCAGAAAAATGTTTAGTTTTTATTTTTACTTCTACTTTAATATAGATATACTATTTTGCAGTTTCTACTTAGAGCATAAAACAAGTTCTATTTTTACGTAAACACACTTTTCTTTGTAGACCAAACACCGTTAAATTTTTTTAAGAAAAAAAGAGAAGTTAAGATTGGACTTAGTTTTCAAGATGTTTGAAGTTTATAAATTAATGGAAATATAAACATCATCATTGGTGATGAAACAAGTGGGAAAAATTGACTACAAAATCTTTCTATTATATTATAGTAAAACTGTCCTTTTTTAAAATTTACCAAAATCTTAATACTTAATTTTTAGGCCATCACATGAAATTTCTTTGAATAAAAAATTAAAAATGGTTATTTCTCTTAATAAACAGACATATGCCTTGATAAAAGATCACGTCCTTTAATAAAAAATGCATGTCTCTTTGATGTGTTTATAAGTAAAGAGATATGTCTTTTAATGAATAGACATATCTATTAATATAGAGACATGTCTATTAATGAATACACGCGTCTACTAATGAAAGGACACGACCAATGATGTTTTGATGGAAGACAACCATTTCTCCTATATAAATAAGAGTCTGGCCCTCTCTCTATCATCGGTCCAGAACATACAAACACATGAACATGAAAGATAATTATAAGTTCAATACTTCATCTTACATCGTACACTAAAGAGAATGGTTAAGAGGGAGAAATTATATTTTTTAGGTGTCCATACTTAACGGTCAATCAAGGATTGCTATTAATTAAAGTATTTTCTTAATCTTAATGTGTGAAAATTTTAAAATCCAAGATATATGAGAATTATTACTTTATGCCCTAATGTTTATGTATATAATTTAAGTTTTAAATATTTATGGTATAATATAAAACTTATAAAATAAATATCATTGACAAAATAAAAAAAGAAGAAAAAGGAATACTCAATATAATTACGACATCATAATAAAGAAAATTAAAAAAATATGACACCTCCGTACATCACACGGGATAATACTCGTATAAATATAAATATAAATCACTTATTATTAGAGAGTCTAATGATGGCATAAGCAGTATCAATTTTCTTCTTTGTCTCTATCTTTTACAACATCTACTTTGTCACTTCCTATATTACATATCTGTTTAGTATCGTTTTTTACTTGTAGTTTTTCATCTTTTAGAAATTTAAAAACTATTTTTTGAATATGAGTTCTTCTAGTTTTTGTTTCTTATTTTTAACTTTTTACTGATTTGAGTGAAACTCAAAGACAAAACGTCAAGAATTAGGAGGAAAAAAAAAATGTTTTAAAAATCGAATTTTAGTTTCTCCGAAACCCAAAAATATAAATAAAAAATTATATAAAACAAGCTCTAAATTATTTGTGAAGTTCGAAATTGTGATTGAAACATCATTAACTTATACCTTGTTCGGTATCGTGTTCTAAAAATAATTTATTCCCAATTTAAGTGTAAAGCCATAAATTGAGAGCTAGAAAAAGATTAGTTTTAAAATTTTGATTTTTTAAAAATTAAAAATTACAAATAAAAATTAATTTCAAACAAGCGGTAAATTATTTATCATGTTTATAAGTATGATTGAAATATAATTAAATTTTGACCCAAAAAAAAAAAAAAAAAAAAAAAAATATATATATATATATATATAATTAAATTATACAATGTTTTAGATATTGCAAGAAAAAAAATGTTTTAATTTATTTATCGTTAGGTTTACTTGTCCTAATATTATTTTTTATAATTTAATCACTTCAACTATATATTGTCCAGACCCTGCTTCTCATGACGACTCGATCTTCAGAATAGGGGTCCTCAGAAACAGCCTCTCTTCCACCCGGAAGGGAGAAAGCTGCGTATATCCACCCCCAGACCCTACTTCATGCGGGAGCCCCTGTGGCACTGGGACTATTGTTATTGTTGTTGTGAACTATATATTATCCAGTGAGTTAGTTATATACTAATTAAATATTCAATTAAAGTATTTTAAAGAACAAAATATTTACTAAATAAATAAGAAGAAAAATACGTCTTAGAAAAATAAAGGCAATATAGAAATAACATTACGGGTTATTTATGTCGTTAGTCCTTCTGTCTGTTTGGTTTTTGAGTTTTGTTTATGTCATGTTTTCCTATTTCGTCTTGACTTTTCTTGCATTTGCTCTTTGATCCTTGCTTTTATGCGGGTTGATTGTGGCCTCATCTGTACGAGTTGCCGTTGTGTAATGCGACTATGTTGCTAATTATCGAAAAAAATGTCGTTAGTCCTTTTAATTTGCTTACTGTGTCAATTAATTGGTTCTTTTATTTTCTATTGTATGAATTTAGCCTCTATACAAATACAACAATTTCAATCAAATCCAATATTTAATTTAATGTTAATTTCAGGCTGACACGATAACAACACATTCAATCGCCCCTCTGTAACACATAAAATTGTTAATTAACATTATAATTTCTATTATAAATTAACATTAGTTTTAATATTAGATTTGATTGAAATAATCTCAATTATATAGCAGACTCACCAACAACAACAACTACAGTCCAAGTGCCACAGGGGCTCCCGCACGAAGCAAGGTCTAGGGGGGTGGATGTACGCAGCCTTCCCCCTTCCGGGTGGAAGAGAGGCTGTTTCCGAGGACTCCCATCTTGAAGATCGAGTCGTCATGAGAACATGGTAACCTGGAAACCATGGAAGCCACAAAGCATCAGTTTAGGACACCGTGTTAAGCTAGCAGTATACAATAACCCCATAGAAGACAACTACAAGGCACTTCAATTATATAACAGACTCAATTAATAAAAATAAAAGTGCAATGGCTAAAATAACATAATAAACATAATACACTGGCTAATAACGTAGATAACCCTAACATTAGTTTATATTAAAATAAATGACATTTCCTATCATTCATATATATGATAATTTAATTAATTGAATTATTAAAAATTTAAAGATATTTATAAAAGTGAATGAGACAGACTAACATTTATATTTTCAAATTAGACCGAGTAAAGCTTGTTCTAATGGTGATGTCACCCCATAGTTACTGTCACAAACTCAAGTCCGTGACTTGGATAGATTTTGAGAAAGAAAGAACGAGAGAGAGAAAAGTAGAGAATTAGAAGAGATAAGTTAGACGAAGAAAAGAGAATTTTAGTAGAAGTGAGAAGTAGAGAATTAAGAAGGGGAGAGGTTAGAGAAGGAGAAGATAAATTTAGAGTTATAAAAAGGGGGAGAGGGGGGGACGGTTAGAGCAAGAGGGAGAGAGGAAGACAATTCAAATTTTTGGTTTGATTAGTTGATGTCAAAATTACAAGTCATAAAGGGGTATAAATAGAATTGGAGGGAAGCCCCCCCATAGGCCTACAATCCTACTCCCTAGCCCATATTAATTAATACAAAATACATCATTACAAATTTAAACAAACCCCTTATCTCCAATTCTCTTCCCTCCAACCGGTCTCCCTTCTAACTAATTCAAATTCAAAATATTTAAACTAATTATTTTTACAATATTTTTCATTACATACATAACCGATACAAAATAACAAAAGCAAAAAAACATCCGTTCGGTTCTTTGGCTTGTCAGAGTCACGGCTAGAATCGTGACAGTTACTCGGAATCGAATTTTATAAGTAGCGGAAATACTCTCATCCCTTCCTTGTCAGTGTAAAAAGACAAAATTTTCAAATTTTTAAACAATAAGAGCCACAAAATTACCTTAAAATAATAATTTTACTTCAATAACAATAATTTTACTCCGATAATAATATTATATTTAATATTCAAAATAATTGTTAAAAGTCAAAGGTCGTCTATCTTCCTCAGTAGTAAAATTTATCCGCTATGCAACAAAGCGGCAGGCCAATGGACGTCTGCCACGTCATAAGAGAATGATATAAGCAGTCAACTGCTGACGTGGAGGCATGCCATTGGTTAGGACCCAAAGGGACTACGTTAAGCGAAAACAAAAATAAATTTTTTAAATCTTTTTGAAATTATTTTAAAAAAATTTAAATTTTAAAAAGATTAATCAAAAGCTTTTTTTTTTTTTTTTCAATTGAAAATTTGGAAAACAATTATATATGAAGCCATATGTATGAATTGCAAATAATACACCAAATGAAGAATTTTTGAATTATAATTTAATGTGATGCAGAATATAAACGTAAAGTTCGATTTTAGCATATCAAATTCACGGAATAAATTCAGAATCTACAGAAAGAGAAGACAAATTAAAGTTTCGTTGTATTAAATAATTGTTGAAAGTCAAAAGAACCAACCAACACGACTATTTATTGGCAAAACTAAACAAATCCTTGAAAATGCAAGAATTACGAAATTGCCACTATATTATTCACAGGGCATAAAAGTGGCTCAAGAACATATTTAGAGGTTGACTTTGTGGAAAACAAGAGGAGCCAACAACAAAGTGGTTGAAGTTACATAGTTCGGTTCGAGAGCTTCGATTTGATAGGTAATATGCCCCATATAACTTCTTCTGAATCAAAAATTATAGCCGTTTGAAGGTACTTATGCAAATTAGTAGTTCTGGCCCACCCGTTTGGCTTTTTGACTCTTCAATTGCTCCATTTTCTCTTCGGATACTCGTTCTTCATCATAAAGTCTGATATAATTTGTTTAAGGGTAGCGTTCTTATAAGAGGGTAAGTGCATGAGAGGAGCGAATCCTAGCCCTCCATTGTAATGGACGGCCAAAATTTGTTGGACATTAAAAATAACAATTTACGGCCAAGATTTGTTAAGTATTAAGAATAAAATAATTTCCCTCCCTTACCCCTTCTTTCTTTCTGCCTCGTAAATTTTTTTTTTTTTATATTCAACAAATCTTGGCTGTCCATTATAATGGAGATCAGAATTCACCCCTTTTACGCTCTTACCCTTTCATAAGAACGTGACCCATTTGTTTAATTAATATATATTTGCAAACAAATATATAATATATAAAATAGACATTAAAATGAAAAATGTGGACGGTGGATGACATGCACATAATTGACATTTTCTCTACATTTTATGTAATCTAGCTGATAATTAAACAGCAATAAAATATTTAATATTTTTATAAAAGTCAAAATTAAACTCTTTTTCTTCTCTCACACATATATATATATATATATGTATATATAAATAAGTCTAGCTCAAACTTCAATGCTTTACAAATTAATTTTCAAAATTAAAAAAAAAAAATGGAGATGAAGAGCATAAAATCTCATTCTAATGAAGATATAGACCACAAGATTATTACTGCTGCATCCAAGGTTTGTTTTTTTCAAAAATAGTATGATTTTTTTGTACAGGTTCGCGTCGGGTTAATATCTGGTCGGGTCTATCTCAGATCGGGTCAAAATCGGGTTGGGTTAGGCTTGGGTTGGGTTATCCTCGGGTTCGGGTTAGTATTAGGTTGGGTCGATGTTAGGTTGGGTTAACCTCGGGTGGGTCATCCTTTGGGTCGGATAGGATTTCAGTTTGATTCATCTAGATGTTTTGATAATGCATTTATTCGACCTTGAAAATTATAACTAAAATGATGATATAAATGACTATAACTAGCCTATTATTTTGTTTCTATGATAAGTTGAACTTCTATTTGGATCATTTTGGGCTCTAAGACATGTTTGGTTCAGATCTTGGGTCATCAAGGGTCGGGTAAACTTGGGTCGGATCTAATCTAGCTCGGGTCATTTCGAGTTTCGAGTCAGCTCGAGTCGGGTCAAGTTTAGGTTGAGTCAAATTCGGGTTGGTTCATTTTTGGGTTAGGGTCCCAATAAATTTTAAATTTTTTGGGTTAGATTAGGGTCGGGTTGGGTAGTGGGTCAAATGGTTCGGGTCACATTTTGATAACTTTAATTTTTTGTTTATATTTATTATTTCCTTGAGAAATTTAAAATGAGATTTTAAAACAATTTTCTTACTATTTTATTTTTAGTAAATTAAAAATAAAAGACCCAACATCAGGAAAAAAAAAAAAAAAAAAAAAAACATTTCTAAAATCCAGTTTTCTATGTGCAAGAGCGTAGGCTATTTATGGATCTCACGAAGATGTACGCTGCTACTTGTCTACTTATCCTTATCTTCCTCTCTATCTATCCCTACCCTTACCCCTATCTCCTTCCCTTTCTCTTCCCTTCTATCTTTCTCTCTATTTCTATCCTCTTTCCTTATCATATATTTATCTTCATCTTATATGTTGATTTGCGCTTGATGTGGCATGCTTTGAGCTTGTTGCTTTACTTGTAATGTGTCTGCCGTGAGTTTGCTATACTTATGCACTTGATGCTTCTTCTGTTTTTGACAGGTCTTTGGTTCTTTGTTGCGAACCAGTTTCTCAGGCTGGGGGTCCTCGGAAACAGCCTCTCTTCAGGGTAGCCCCCTGGAGGAGGAAGGCTGCATACATATACCCCCCCCAGACCCTACTTTTGCAGGAGCCCTTGGAGGCACTGGGTTTTTTGTTGTTGTTGTATATATTTTCAGTATTTAGAAACTATTTTTCAGATTATTTGTATTTGAATTTATGTTTTAATAATGAGTCCTATAGTACAAGTATACAGAACCATATTTGTTTTTGGATTTTTTTTTTCTTTTATTATGTATTTGTAATATAAACACAGTGCAGATATATATCAGTTATAGAATTAAATTTTCAATTTTCCTGTAGATCGCCTCGATAAATGGTGTAGAATAATTGAGAAGATTATTAGAGCCGGTGATGGTGACTTTAAGGAGAATTTGAATTTTGGATAATCAATTACGGGTTCTATTTATAGACACAAAGTAGTAGTTCTCGTTTAACTCGAATTCCTTATTTAGAGCGATACAAACTTGTTATTAACTCAACAGATAAGATAACAGTCTGACTTATCCATACAATCTGAAAAAGATATACAATTATAAACTTAACATAATATTGAACAAGGAGTTCGATTCCCCCCTTGAACCTCTCCCAAGGAATCCTTGACTTAACTGGCTTATGTACTATGCGGGTTCCCACATGTGCTTAGGTTTACCTAGTAACTAGGTTCCTCGTTAGGAGAAAAAGTCCTTCACATTCTTTAAGTATTCAGTCTCACATAGGCAACAACTTCAACCAGTATAAAAGAATGGTCCTTATATATATAATTTAAGCTTTTAAAATAGTTGGTTTCATCGTATCTGTTTTGAATATCAGTACAATTGAAGCACAGGGTATAAGGTAAATCAACACGTTATTCACGAGGCTTCAAGTTTGTTAAGTATTTGCGCAAGAAGATATGCTAGAGTTGTGTAAAATTATTTTTGAATTAACCTTTCTTAATAACTTAAACATTTCAGGATAATTAGTTTCTTGACTGCAACAATAGAAGAACATGTTCTTTGATATGGATTACGAGTTACATATAAAAAATTTATTTATAAAATATGATATTAAATACACATAATAAACTTTTAATATCATATATAATAATGAATTTAAGACTTTGGTTAGTGCAAGATATTAACATTATGTCATATTTATTTTTTAAGTATTTGTACTAGTTGTACCAAAAAAATATCTTAAGTCAACACAACTTGGTCAATAATGCCATCAAAGCAGTGGTGATTTTTTTTTCTTTTTTTGATAATTGGATACAAACGAGGCTCGCCACAAGAAGCTAACTGAGTTTAACGTATTTTATATGTCACATGTCTTTAGAGAGGGTAACCAGGATGCATATTTGGTAGCATCGACTGATAGAGGTCTTTAGGATCCTAATCAAATGGTTAAGTTATCATTTAGGGAATTTGAGAGAATTAGGTATACTGACTCACTAGACATAACTGTTTATTAATAGTAAAACTCTTTGACATAATACTCTCTTTTGGGGTAAGTTTTTTGGGCTGAGAATATGAATTTACGATATTTTGTATTGGGATCTCGCTCTTGATAGTATTTTAGCCACTAGATCAACGCATCGTAGATAGGTGTTCTTTTTCTCTGGAACGATCTGCTTTATATATTCTTTCTAGAGATGTTGGTGTTCAAACAGATGCCAATCTGGATCACATGACCAGGTCATCGACGTGCACCATAGTGGGTTCGTTTGTATTTTCTATGTTTCAAGTTCAATGGATATTCAGGTGACATTTTAGAGAGTATAAAATCATACATGTATATTACCTACTGTACTGAACTTTTGAAATAGTTAGCTTTTGAACAGACTTAATTATATAGAATGCAAAAGATTATTTCTTAGTTGTTGATCTTTGTTTGACCCAGGAAGAACCTTTGCGATTAGCCAAAACAAAGATGAGTAAAGTTCGAGAGGAGAACAAAAGATTGAGGATGCTACTTTCCCAAATCACGAAAGACTATGAGTCTTTGAAAAAACACGTATTTGATAATCTGGCTAAACAAGAAGATCGTAAGAGATTTAAAGAGATGAATTCAAATAATGTTGATCATAGGGAAGACAAGGCTCAAGCTAATGACTTTCTACTGCTTACGCTTGGGATGAACGATGTAAGTGCGTTAGATACTAAGAAAAAGGAAAAAGTTTCGAGAAATATTATTAGGGAGAAAAAGAGCGATGGGCTTGAGCTTGGTTTGAATTGTCGATTTAAGACTGTAACTAGTGATTTTATGAAGAACTCTATTTGGAACGATGGACACTATGAAGAGCGAAAGGAAGAGAAAACAATCGAGGGATGTCTAACAAGTGAAAGTCATAGAGGTACCACGAGAAGTAGGGAAGACAAAGACGATCTATTGCAGATGCAATTGAAGAAGACTAGAGTTTGTGTTCGAGCAAGATGTGATACGTCCACGGTTAGTGCCAAACTCTACTTGACCTTGTCGAATTGGGATGAAATGAAAAGATGAAACCCTAAATCATTATTGGATAATCAGGAAAGGGGTCATCGGAAACAGTCTCTCGTTAGGGTCTCATCTTGAGGGGGTAAGGCTGCGTACATCCTACCCCTCCCAGGACCTGCGTACACGGGAGCCCGTGAGGCCCTGGGACTGTTGTTGTTGTTGTCGTTGTTGTGTTTTTGAGCATCTCTGGGTCAAAATTTTGGAGAGTTGAGTAAATTTAAACTTCTGTTTGATTAAATTCTTCATAGAAAACTAACTCTTTTTTTTATTGAGAATAAGAAACTGTTTGGTTGTTCTTTTTACACAACAATAACCGGCCCAGTACCTCGTGAGCTCCTGCATATGCAAGGTCTGGGAAAGCAAAGTGCTTTAAATAGAAGTAGAAAAAGGTTTTTTTTTTTTTTTTTGCTTTTACGTAAAAGTAAAAAAAATAACGCTTTTTCTTTAAAGTAGAAACATAAGTTGAACTAAAGATAAGGTTTTTTTTTTTTTTTTTTTTAATTTACAAAAGTGCTTTTAAAAAATAATTTTTTCACGGCTTACATTTATAATGTAAAAATGCAGATGAATGATGGTTGTCAATGGAGGAAGTACGGACAGAAAATTTCAAAGGGAAACCCTTGCCCTCGTGCTTATTATCGATGCACCATTTCTTCATCATGTCCCGTTAGAAAACAGGTATATCATCTTTTTTTATTGTCCAGAAAATAAATATTGTATTTGTATTATTGAAGTTCAAATGAATAAGTTTAATTATAAATAGAAAGTATATTGCATTACTTTAAATTTTAAAATTAGTTTTTTATAAAATTTAAGGTGCAAAGTATATCTATAAATAAATAAAGTGTTGATTTTTTTGCTAAATTTTGTTAATTATAAGGAAATGCTAATTAGGCTCAATTTGGTAGTTAATTTATATGTATTTAATGAGTTGGCCCTAAAATTATAAGATTATAGACAGTAACATTAAAAATAATTATTTTTTATAAGTTAAATGATATAATATCGTGTGTATTTGATATATAATTAAATATGTTTTTAGCAATGTCTAATTTAAAAAAAAATATATATAAAATAGCAATGTTATGAGTAACCAAAATTCGATGAGTGCACACGGCAAAATGTCGTTAACTTATAAAAGCCAATTATTTAGTATTATTTTAATAACTCATTGATTAAACCTTAATAGATTAGATATATTTTTTGCTATTTTGTATAAAATGGATGCTTGTTTTCTTGAATTGATCTCAACATTTACTCTCCGATTTTCAGGTACAACGATGCGCAGAGGACATGTCTATACTAATCACCACCTACGAGGGCACCCACAACCACCCCCTCCCGCTAGCGGCCACCGCCATCGCCTCTGCCACGTCTGCTGCCGCGTCCATGCTCAATGCACCTCCCCTTTCTACCGCCACCGCCACTGCCACTGCCACTGCCACTGCCACCACCTCAAACCTCGCCTTTTTTAACAATAATTTCTCAACCAGTTGTCATAATTCGCACCCTACTGTCACCCTCGACCTTACCAACCCGAATAGAAACCCTAATAATTTCTCCCATTTATTTAATTTCTTTTCTTCATCCCCAAGTAACTTGAATTTCCCCTTTACTTCTAGGGCAAGTAATCCAAATCAGACCTACAGGTACGCGCTACCGGACTATATGAACACAACCGTAAACCCTAATGCTCATAATATGAATCAACGACAGCCGTTGGATGAGACGACATCTACGACAACTAGGGCTATCACGGAAAACCCTCATTTTAAATCGGTGTTAGCAGCTGCTATCTCGTCATATGTCGGGAACTACAGTGACTGCGGTGGCGGAGAGCGTGGTTTTGGTTGGAGCTTGAAATATGGGGAGAAATTCAAGGTGGATTATGCTAACAATGCTAATAAATAGAGAATAAAGAGTTAGGCTTGCATATAATGTTTGAACTCCAAAGTTAATCATGTTTAGCCGAGAGTAGTACCAAGATGGGTGACCTCATGGGAAGTCCTCGTGTTGCACCCCTCAGGTTGGAAGTTCTCAGAAATAGCCTACTCTGACGGGGGAAGGCTGCGTACATCCACTTCTCAGACCCTGCTTAAGAGAGAGCCCTTGGGGCGCTAGGAATATTGCTTCGATTGCGTATAGTATTAGCTTTCGTAAAATGGAATAGTACTACTGTACATACATTGTGTATTATTACTTAAAATCAAAGCAAATGTATGAATTTTTAACTGTATCACATGTATCCAAGACGTCAATTCGTAGAAACGAGGCTCCTCTATGGCCATTTGCTAAAAATGCGCAGGTCAGTCTGTCACTTAAGCATTCTTGCACTGGGGTAAAACTCGTTACCCGTGGGTAGGGATGGTAATGGGGCGGGGCGGGTACGGGGGGTGCCTCCTCCATACCCGTACCCGCCACACAAATTCTATACCCGTACTCGCCCCATTACCCGCCACGGGTATGAAGTGGGTACCCGTACCCGCCCCGGCGGGTGCAAACCCATACCCATTACCTGCCCTGTACCCGCTCCTCGTACCCACCTTGTTACCTATCCATTGTCCAACTTATTACACATAAAATTCTTTTCTTTTTTCCTTCAATAATAACCATGACTTCATAATTATAAATTGCCTGAGAAATTTATTTTATATAAAATAACACAACGGAGATGTGCGGGTACGGGAAAGAGCGGGGCGGATACATGTGGGTACGAGGAGGGTCGGGGCAGGGCAGGTACAATCCTATACCCGTACCCGCCCCATACCCGTGACGGGTATTGAAATGTGTACCCTACCCGTACCCGTTACCCCGCATCATCTATACCCATACCATCCCCAAACGGGGCGGATACCCACGGGTAACGGGTTTTACCCGCCTCATTGCCATCCCTCCCTACCCATGGGTACCCGCCTTGTTTGGAGCGGGTACGGGTTTGGTGTGTTGTACCTGCTCCGCCTTGCTTCATAGCCGCCCTGCCAGCTTTATACTCACCTTGCCCACTTTATTTTGTATTTATTTAACTTTTAAATTAAAAAAATACGTGTTTAAATTTTAATTATTATTTATCAATAATTATTATTTATCAATAATATAGAAAATATATAATTGAATTTTTTTAAAAATATTAAATAATTAATATGGGCGGGTATGAATAATCGTTTTGTACCCACATTAGGACGGGTATGGGGCGGGTAATAGATACCCGTAGGTAATGTGACGGTTATGGGTATGAGTTTGTACCTGCCGAGGCGGATATGGATATCCACTCCATACTCATGGTGGATAATGGAGCGGGTATGAGTATAAACTTGAGTAACAGGCACGAATATATAGGAGGACCCGCCCTAACCCATTGCCATCCCTAACAACCGTCCAGTCGCCCGTGACAACCCAGCTTCAATGACCACCTTGCCATGGTCGGCATTTCACCCTCTCCTCGATCGCATCTAAGGGCTTTGAAACGGTAAAAGCTCTAATGACTTGTCTGCACGCTGATTTGATACTTTCCCTTCTCGTGTAAAGAGTACAAGCAGAAAGCTGAATTTTAATAATCTAATTATAGCTTAGATTATTTACACTGAAAATCTATTTACTTTATCTATTGTATCAACTTAATTCCTATATAATTAATATTATATTAATTTGATTATTAGAGTAAAATTTATGCTAAGTTGTTGACAAAATTCTTAATAGTTTGGCTATAGGTTGGGTTAATTTGAATCAACCGATGAATTTGTAGTGTGGTACTTACTTCTAATTTAATTATGTCGTTAAAAATTACATCAAAAATTTAATCAAATGATTAAATTGAAAGTAATACACTTTAATTTGTATAGTGTTCCCTCCCTCTTTTTTACCCCATAAGCTTTTCCTTTTTTTTTTTTTTTTGGGTGTTGGTTATGATAATGTCTGCGTCCTCCACCTTCCTTCAACCATTCTGACTTCAAATTCTATAAACAAATCTCTGTCAATCCCTTCTTCCCCCCATACTACACCAACACAATAATATCTGTTTTACTTTCTTTGTTAATTTTGATTTTCACTCAAACTCGAAAAAACCAATACAAAAGAATTGAAAACCAGAAAGATCGTAAACTTTTAGTTTCTCGAAATGTTAAATTTGCGAACAAAAAACCATACCAAACAAGCCGTTAATTTTTGTTGGAGACTGAGAGATAGGGGATGAAGCCAAGTTGCAGTCAGAGACTAATGGATTTTTCATTTCACTGTAAGTGCAACTTCTCCATCCTTTACTTCCTGTAGAATATTCACACACCAAGATTTCTCATTATGTTTTTTTTGGAAAAATTAATCCCTTGTTTTTTTTTTTTTTTAATAAATGTATTGAACAAAACCCAAGTTTTCAAATTTTCTATAAAAAAAAAGGTCTGTGTTAGTTTGGTTGTTAGGAAATAAACAGAATACGAGAAATAAAAATTACTTAGCAATTTTCACTTCTTTCAAAATGCAAGAAGTTTTTTAACTAGTCTTCCCAAGGAAGTTTTATTTTCCATCATGGTGACCAAAAACTTTGTACCTGCTACCTAAGAAGTTGACACATGAATTGAGTTATTAAAAAAATACTACTTCTTGTAAGAATTTAATTCATGTGGCAATGAAACGAGGTCCAAAAATCAGAAACAGATAGAAACACACTATCATTGACATATAGTGGGTCAATGTCAATGCGGCAGTTGTAATGCAAGTATTGCTTGCATTATGTAATGGTCATTATTTGATTTCATAGTTCTCCTAATCGATTTCAATGTGAAATAGTAATGGGAATGTCTCATAAGCCAAAAAAAAGAAAAAAGAAGAAGCATGTTCACACAAAACTCATACAACTTTTTTCATTTCAACCATCACAAAAGTCTACATATTACATTCAGTGAGAAAATTGAAACCCTTATGAGACTCTTATTCTATGCTATCTGCACACCAAATAAATAAAACTAAATAAACTAAAAGCCCATTTGGTATTGTTTTTTATTTGCACTTTTTGATTTTTTAGAAACTCAAAAACCATATTTTGGAAAAGATTTCTCTAGTTTTTATTTTCTTGTTTTCAGCCTTTTTTTTTAATTTGGATGAAAACTGAAAATAGATAACCGAAAAAGAGAGAAAAGTTGTTTTCAGAACTTCATTACTAGTTTCCTAAAAGCCAAAACTGCAATAAGAAAACGATATCAAACAGGCCTTAGAAAATCAAATAGGACACCCAATTCCACTGGGTAATCCTCTAACACTCTTTTCTAATTTTAACACTTACTATTTTGGACATGTCTATGTCCATGTATATATATTACTAAATTAATCTCTAGATAAAAAACGACTAACAAACGTCTTCTGATCTAGGTTATGTACAAAAAACGATAGACATTATAGAGAACTCGGAATTAGAACACCCAGTTCAAATCCCGTAAAAAGAACGAAAGAATAACACACACGCACATACAAGCGCACTGACATTCATTCAGCGCAAGTCGAATGTCATTACATATGACATTCTAGACTGTGTTTTTTGGGATGCAGATCTTAAAAGCCTCTCAATAAAACTTCAGGCCGATTTGGCTGCAATTTTTAAAAAAATTTAAAAAAAGGCACAAATTTTTTTTAATATGATGCTAAGTTTAAGGGGGAGAGATGAAGGATGAGAATTTTATCTGTCAGAGATTTTGTAGAAGGGCCTTTCTACAAGGTGGTGGGTTTGAAGTGTCGATGTGAGAGGTTGGCATTGGTGATTCAATTCCAAGTGTTTTCATCAGAAAGTTCCTCTCCTGAAACACAAAATAAAAATTAGTTAGTCTGGTTGCATAGTTTTTTAATGAAAATGTATTAATAAGGCTATGTTTGATCACGATTCTCTTGTAGAATCCAAGTAGCTGACTCAACCTATTCTGTTTTACTTTCATCTAACATTCATCAAATCGACCTAAAATTGGTTAAAAATTCTTCAAAAAGTTCAAATTCATAAAATTAACATCAAATGCATGAAATGGCCTCAAAATCTGAAATTTTGATTTTTGATGCTTCCTCCTTTTTTTTTTTTTTTTGGATGTAAAGGGGGAAAAAAAGCAACATTTCCAGTGCCCCAAGGGCTCCTGCCTAAGCAGGGTCTGGGGGGTAGACATACACAACCTCCCCCCTTGAGGGTTGCAACACAAAGACTTCCCGGGAGGTCACTCATCTTGGTACTACTCCTGCCCAAGCACGCTTAACTTCGGAGTTCTAATGGGATCCAGTGCTTGCGTGTTGGTACCTCTTAGGTTTTTCTTTTGGATGTAAGAATCTATATAAAACTCAGGGAATGATCTATTGAAAACACCAACTGAATGATTAATGAAATATACTTTAATTGATTGCTTCTTCCCTATTGCTCTCTTCTCCCTCACTTCCACTATTCTTCTGCATTTTCTCCCTCTTTTTGTTCTGAATCCTCCCCCTCATCTCGCTCTTCTTCCCCCTTTCACCCTTTCCTTCTTCACTTGATGAGTGAGTGGCCCAGGAATTGTACTGGGTCATTATAAATTCCGAAAACATGAAATTTACTGGAGCGATTGAAACTAAGATTTGCTTGCAATTTGGCTCAAGAGTAGGATTACCCTAGAAAGGCAAATTTAGTATGAACTTTGGGTGATGTTAGAGCTATGATTCTTGTTTCATGCTCATAGTTAATGAAAATCCTAAAATGCAAACATTTCATGCTTAGAAGCGCCATTCAACATTTTAGAGTCAGATTCGCATTTTAAATGGGTGTTAACAAAATTAAGTGATCTTTGAATCATATTGATAAGAATATATTTATCAGATGATTTTTTGGCTAGTTATACCACCCGATCCAAAGAACAAACGAATCGTGTGGACATATGGAAGTCAATTTTCTTGGTCTTATTTATTGGATTACTGATTTTCTTGGTTATTGTTTAATAACTTTATTTTGATATTTTATGCTTCAACGGGTTCAATTATTGACATTTCATTAGCGTAGAAGAAAGAATGAATAATGATATCTTACACTTTCTGAGAACTGTGGGCTTGGAATTGTGGACGCTAAAGATCTGAATAATGGAGTTACTTGAAGTGGAGAAGTGAATTCTGAAGTTGACATTGCTGAAAAAGCTCCATTATTTTCTGTTCATCATTAAAAACTAATATCAGCATAGACCATAAGGAATACTATGTTGTTCACCGGCATATCTCATGAAACTTGGGGTGTAAACAAACCAAGTGTTCTATCAACTACTCGTGTTTGAAATTGATTAAGAATTAGAAAAGGGGGTGGTCGATTGTTTAATGTTCGCGAATAATTTGACAAGAGCTTATGAAGAGCTTATTAACGGCTCATAAGCAGTCATTATTGGCTCAAAAAGGTTTCAGGAATGATTCAACAACTCATAGCTCGGTTAATTAACGAGCTTAGCTCGATAGCCAGCTCGCTCGATTATGAGCTTGACCCAGCTTGATAACGAGCTCGAATCGGCTCGGTTAGATTATCGAGCCGAGTTGAACCGTGTATCAAACATGTTAATACCTATCGATCTGGGTTCGAATAACGGTTTGAAAACTCAATAAAAGCTCAAATTGAGTTAAAAAAAGGGGGCGTTCGACTTGTCTCAATTCTTTTACATCCCTAATTAAATTAATCACCTTGATCCAAGGTTACACCGGGAAGGAGCTTGTTTTCGGACACGGTAGGGCCATTTCCATCTCCTATATGAACTGACTGTAACTCTGTACCACTATCTTCATATGGAGTGCATATCTCAGCTTGATTTTGATCTGCTTGTTCATTTGCTGTATTTGAGAAAATGGTTGATCCAGTACTGTACTCAGAGCTGCTTGAAGAATCACACAGATCTTGGTTCCTGTCAAATATTTAAACCTTGTTAAGTTAATATTGCTGATATTGATCAAGCTTTAACTTAGGCCCAATTAATTTTGAGGGAAAATATTTTCTGTTTGTTTCTTCACATAACTTTATATTGACGACCATAAATATGAGAAATGTTTCCCTACTTTGAAGGGAAATTGACTTCCCTTCAATGAAAGGAAAAACTTTGTATAATCTCACGTCATGTGCTTCACTTCAACCACAACTTAGCTAAACATAAACTTCGTACAAACTTACAGAATAAAAAGCATTTTCTTTAGCTAATAAGAGGAGATCTTTAACAAAATATATTTTATGTAGCCAAGTTTTCGCTAATAAGAGAGGAGATCTTTAAGAACAAAATATATTGTGTGTAGCCAAGTTTTCGGTAGGGAAAGTGTTTTCTGTTGAATTAAACGGAGCCTTAAAGTGCAAACAAGTCGAGTTCATTTTGTCACCTCTGAGATGGATGAGTACCACTACTGCAGCTTCTCAAGTCCTCCACCAATTCTTTGATATCATCTAGTCGCAAATCTTCATCAGAAAATCTGTCTTTAAGCTCTTCATTTTCTTTGCTCTTGTTAAAGAAATTCCGAAGAACCTGGATAATACCTTTTTAATCAGTTGTTTGTGATATATCTCATCTTGATGTTATAGATTAGCAGAACATCGAGAAATTGAGATAGAATTGAAGTTAGAACTGGACGACACTAACCAAATACGAATCACTACACATGAAGGACAGAAGATTTGCACAAGCAGGAGAACCTTTGTTCCAACAGGATGTTATATGTTATAAGGATTCCGCATGTGAGTTTAGTAAGAAATCCCACATCGGAGTTGTGAAACAAAGAAGATCAACATATAAGCTTAGTGGATTACTCCATCTAATGCTAATTAGTTTTAGAATGAAACCTCACTTGGGCTTGTACATGGACCTCATATACGCCAACTCCGAAGGTTGGACCTGGCTTGATGAAATTTAACGTTATACTGTGTAGTCTGGCTATGAACTTTATTTTGTAAGGAAATATAGTTGAAAATAAGGGGATCTAACGTAGGGCC
Organism: Simmondsia chinensis; assembly: GCA_018398585.1. NCBI lineage: Eukaryota > Viridiplantae > Streptophyta > Magnoliopsida > Caryophyllales > Simmondsiaceae > Simmondsia > Simmondsia chinensis. Next base: position 29,883,815 of record JAGTTD010000016.1, on the reverse strand, counting down.
TCAACCTTGTTAGTGACATTAGCCTGGTTATTCTACTCAATTGGTTTCCACTTGGGTGATGAATATACGAAAATTAAAGCGGTTTGGTGATGATGAACATCACTCTTTACGAATGTAGGCATTCTATTCCCAAATAAGTTGACAAAATATGAAAGAATATGACTACAGGAAGACTTTCTACCTTCCAAGCATTCTCCCGACTCTGCTCTGTGTTGTCCACATTTACTTTCAATGCAAGAGAGCTCAGCAATTCAGCTTGCTGCATCAGTGCAGCTATCTTCGGATCATCCCTCTTAAGAAATGTTCCTTCACTTTTGTTGTTACCTGCTATTGAAACACAGCCGATTGATTTTAAGGATGTATCCAAATGTTTGAAGATTTATCACTAAAGTAATTTGACATTTAAATATTTACAACGAGGTACCTTATAGTTTAAAAATCTTATTACCTAGGTACTTTTTGTTGGAATCTGAGTAATTTTTGGTTAATAAATGTTGACTTCGCAATGATTCTAACAATATATGAGTATCCTTTGCTGCAATCCTATGTTTTTTAGTCCGGAAATGCTAACATGGAACATATGACTTCGACAATATATAGGTATCCTTTGCTTTATTCCGATGACTTTTTGTGGGAATTTAGCAATTGTTTCCCGAAAAATACTAACACGGCACATATATATTACGGTAATCATGTCCCACCATAGCAATTTTCATCTAAAATTCACCAAATTAAGGCAAAAATTCAACTAATCAAGTTGAAAGGTACCTAGAAAATAAAAAATTGAAACCACAGGGTACTTGATTACAAATATTTAAATGTTTTTTTTTGGTAAGTAATATTTAAATGTGAAAGTACCTAGGTGATAAATCCTCGAACTTTAAGGCATCTAAGTAATAAATTTTCTGAATTTTATTGCATTGACAAAATATAAGAGTATTAGCTGATATTTCAACATATTATTCTGATGTTGTCTTGAATGCGAGAATGCAGATTCCCACCATAGTTCTAGTAAATGTAGTTTTTTAGAGTGATTAGTGAGTACCATCAATTGGTCCCTCCTTGGTGCCAGTGACTTGATGCCGAGGCTGCAAATTGTCAACGTTGCAGGCATTTTGAGCCAATACCGCAAATGGGGGTCTCAACTGCTGCTTTGATACTCCATAATCCTTGTATGACATATCACCATACTTGTAATTTTCCATGAGATTAGATATGTGGGTCCTGAATTAACAAATATCATATAGTTAGGTGTAAAGCTCTTGAATATTATATGAGCTGAGCCAAGTTCGAGTCCATTAGACTTGAGGCTCGGCTTTTCTGAATTTAGCTTAGCTCAGCTCGGCTCGGCTCGAAGCTTGTCGTACTTGGAAATGTCAATCTTAACTTTGGCTTGTCATAGGCTCGGGCTTGGCTCGGTTGAGCTTGAGCCAAGCTTTATGAGCCAATCTATGCTTGCCTTATTTAGGCTCATTTAAACTCGATACAGGCTCTTATATGCTTGAGCTTGGTTCAATTAGGCACAAATTTGACACAATTAGGCATCTTTAAGCTCACAAACGGTGTTAAGATATGCTTGATTCGGCTCATTTACACCGCTACATTTGCATATAAATTTTTCTTTACATTTACCTTAACTTCTTAAGCGGGGCTGCAATGTCCAATGTTCCATGTGACTGAATCCCACTTTCAATGAGGATCCTTTTGTTGTTTGGGTTGATGAAAGTGGTGTTGTTCTCCTTGGCCAAAGCTTCACGTCTAGCTCTCTTCTTGCACAATGTGGAGAATCGGTTTTTCACAGCGTTATCCGTTCTGCGACAAACATTGCAGAAATAGCTATAAGCTACTTAAATTTTCCAAGTGACAAAGCAAAGTATCAGGCCAGTCCCAAGATATTAGGAGCCCAAATTAAGGTCTGATTGACAAATCCTTTTTCTAATAATAGAGGCGTTCACGTCAACTCAAGCACATATAAAATAATCCACATTATATTACACTAATAGTTAATGTTTGGGTATACATATATACATATATGTCTATAATGTATTATATTTAAATTGTTGTTTCACTAATTATAAATAGTAATATGTGGTAGAAGTCAATTCATGATATAATTAATTTTTAAATGCAAATTGAGGGCCGCAAGCGACTACTTCGATTGTTTGGAATTTTGACTGGTTTTGCAGAGTATTAAAGGGAAACACAAATAGGATGATCATACCTTCCTGATACCACCTTTGCTATTTCAGTCCATCGGTTACCGAATATCTTTTGGGCCTGCATACCAACTGATGTTACTAAAGCCATGTTTGGCAGTGAAGGTTAAAAGATATATAACTGAGGTTCCCTTTGTTTTGATAGAGAGTATTTTGCGCCTCAATTTAATTGTTCCATAAAGTGTGTTCCTTCATTGAGACACAATTGACTTCCCCGCAACAAAAGTAGAGAACATTTTCCTTTATACGGGGAAAATTTTTTGTCATTGTAATTTCACATTAGATACTTCACTTGGACTTGAATTTGGCTAAGGGTGAATTCCATACAAATATATAGAATGAAATCATTGTTTTAAGTCAAAAAGGCAAATTTTTTTGAGAAAAAAATTTTTTTAATTGAAAATATTTTATGAAGAAAAAGTTTCCCAAAAAAAACATGTTTCCATTGAATCAAATAGGGCCTAACAACGCATTCTATTATATCTGTTCCAGGAGAAATTTGAGTCTTCCACAGAGAAGGCTAGAAAATTTTCCTCAAACTAAATGTTGAAGGATCTACTTAAGGACAATATTATACCTCTCTACTATTGTATAAAAAAAATTACCTCACATAACAGCATGTCTTCCTCCGGCGACCAACCCCCTTTTTTGAAGTCGGAATTTAAATATGTGTACCACCTTCAACCAGATAATTTCACAAAAGATTGTATGAGCATAATATTAAGAATTTTAATCAAGTACTACACAGTAAGAAGAGTAGATGACCAGCTATAACCAAAAAAACTTCCAGCCAACTAACCTCCTTCTGCATTGTCTTGTTGTTTTATCCTTAAACTTCGATGCTATAATCGTCCAGCTGCACAGAATGACACTCTTAGTGCCACATTTTCTACAACCCAGAAAAGAAAAATACAAGCACCCATTTATCACGACAATAAGTGTTATTGTCAGAATAATAATGTGATTTAAAGAGTAATAGTCACAAGGTTCATGACAATAACACTCTTGCCCTGAAACAATATTAAAAGTCAAGTAAAGGAAGCTCTACTTTTCAGTTCCATGGATGCTTATTTGCTCCCGAAGTATATCATCTTCCTGCAAATTCAGACCAATTATCGTCAGATACCAAAAACATAAACCTTTTTGCATAGGATCATGGAGATCAATCTTCACTACAGCACTGTGCAGATTTGATATAATGAAGCCTACGTCTACTGGTAAAATACTTCCACGGTGAGGTCTTAGGATAAAAGGTCGCAAGTTCAAATTTCCTCATTCCCTAATCTTGCTTACTTATCAAAAAAGAAAAAAAAAATATGTGGATTTGATGTTCACAAATCTGCACAATGCCAAATCTCGATGTAGAAATCCATGATTCTCAAATAAAGGAACTTGTTCCATTAATTTACAAGCAAGACTAGGGTTGTGTATGAGTCAAGCCGAGCCTGAGCTCTAGCTCATTAGGCTCAATGCTCTGCTCTTCAATATTGAGCTTGGCTCAAAAGATCACTAAGTTTGGAAACTTAAAAATGGAGCTCAGCTCGACATAGGATCGAGCTTCGGCTCGAAGCTCATTGAGCTTAAAAAGTTCAAGTTTGAGCTCAACTTTTATGAGGCTCAGGCTTGGCTTAAAACTTGCCGAATTTAGAAAATTTAAACTTGAGCTTAGCTTGGCTCAGTTGAGTCAGAACCCAACTTGGCGGGCTTCAAGCTGAGCTCGCCTCAATTAAGCTCATTTAAGCTCGACCCAAACTCATTTGGGCTCATTTCAACTCGATCCAAACTCGACTCGTTTAGGCTAATTAGAGTAAAGACCTCTTGTGTCCAAGTGACAATACGCCGCTCTTTCTGCTGCTTGAGAGGCGCAGCAACCTCATTGTCATGCTGCTGGTTCTTCTGCATACTCATTCTTCTCTCTCCTTCCTCCTTTATTGCTCTCACTTTGCATGCTAAGCCCCAACCTTTCTTTGTATATAAAGTCTCCCGTTTCCTCCTCTTTTTCCCCTTCTCTTTACAATCCACTGTTCAATTAAAAACACCACTGTAAAACAATATATTTGATTGAATAATAAAAAAGTTACACTGACCTTGATATATAAGACAGTTTTATATATTTCTGGATAATATTATTATAAGTACAAAAAGACAAAATAATAAATGCCAAATTAATTTGAAAAATCTTGTGACTATTATTCACAGCGAGTCACATAATTGATTTAATAATAATAATTATGGCCCGGACAATAACAATAGTCCGTACAAAACAAATCATAAACACGCTAATAATTTAATACGACTCTCAATTGAGCTATCTTGTCCTCCAATAACTATAGGGTAATGTTATTATCATGATAAAATTATAATTGCTAAAGCAATATGGTTATTTACAAGACAATTTTGTGACTATTACATTTTGTAAGTCACATTATTTCTCCTACAATAATATTTTTTGTTCCGGTAATAAAAACTTCCTAATTATAAACTCAGAAAAAAAAAAAAATCAGTTCCTTTTTCACCAGTTCAATTCAACCCTAATCGGACAGAATCGCTTTGGATTCGAACCTTTTCACTAATCGGTAAAATCGAATCCAATAATCCGAATTCGAGGAGCAAAAGCGAACAATTAGAGAACAAAAAAGGCGAATAAATCAACTCAAATAACAATACTTATCAAATGCGGAAGTTAATATCAATTGAAAACGAGGAACTAATAATGAAAGTGCGCTATCAATTGATCGATCAATTCATGTACGCTCCAAAGGAGTTAGCAATTCATCGCATCGATTTCCGTGAAAGCGCCTTTTCGAATCATGATTCATCAATAGTACGAATCTATTAATATGTATTATGATTTAGAAATTAAAGAAAATAAAAAACAATAAAGTAAATCGAATATAATTAACGAAAATCGAAAAAGAACACAGTAAATAATATATAAATTAAAGAATACATATATGATGATTCAGGAAATTAAGAAATTCGAAAACAAAACACTAAATCGGATAAACTCGGAGCTTACATGTATGAAACCAGATGAGATATAAGATGTAAGTAATTCAGAAATTAAAAGAAATTCAAAAACAACATAGTAAATCGGATATTAATCAAAGAAAATTAAAAAAGAATACACTACATCGTATGTTAATTAAACAATACATAAGTGATGATTCAGAAATTGAAGAAATGCAAAAGAATACACTAAATCGGATAAAATTGGAGCGTAAAATAAGATGAAAGAAGATGAAAAATAGAGACAAAAATGATTATAAATCGGATAAAATTGTAGCTTACATGTATTATAATTCAGAAATTAAAGAAATTCAAAACGAATACACTAGTTTGGATGAAATTGGAGCGGTTACACATACTATGAGTCACAAATTGAACAAATTCAAAAAGAAAACATGAAATCAGACAAAATCGAACCTTACATGTATGCATCCAGACGAAATACAAGACGAAACAATATCAAAAACGAAGAGAAAAATGATTGTAAGTTAGATAAAATTGAAGCTTACATGCATCACGATTCAGAAATCAAAGAAATTCAAAAAGAAAACACTAAATCAGACCTACATGTTATGAATCCAGATGAGGTATAAGACGAAACAAGATCAGAAACAGAGAGAAAAACGACTGTAAATTGGATAAAATCGAAGCTTACATGCATTACGATACAGAAATCGAAGAAATTCAACAAGAAAACACGAAATCAGATAAAATCAGACCTTAGATGAATGAATCCACATGAAATATAAGATGAAACAAGATCAAAATATGAACAGAAAAATGAAGAAGAACGACTGCAAATTGGATAAAATCGAAGCTTACATTCATTACGATACAGAAATCAAACAAAATCAACAAGAAAACACACAATCAGATAAAATCAGACCTTACATGAATGAATCCAGATGAAATATAAGATGAAACAAGATCAAAAAATGAACAGAAAAATGAAGAAAAACGACTGCAAATGGGATAAAATCGAAGCTTACATTCATTACGATACAGAAATGGAAGAAATTCAACAAGAAAACACGAAATCAGATAAAATCAGACCTGACATGAATGAATCCACATGAAATATAAGATGAAACAAGATCAAAAAATGAACAGAAAAATGACTGCAAATTGGATAAAATCGAAGCTTACATTCATTACGATACAGAAATCGAAGAAATTCAACAAGAAAACACGAAATCAGATAAAATCAGACCTCACATGAATGAATTCACAAGAAATATAAGACGAAACAAGATCAAAAAATGAAGAGAAAAATGACTGCAAATTGGATAAAATCGAAGCTTACATTCATTACGATACAGAAATCGAAGAAATTCAACAAGAAAACACGAAATCAGATAAAATCAGCCCTTACATGAATGAATCCAGATGAAATATAAGATGAAACAAGATCAAAAAATGAAGAGAAAAACGATTGAATCCGCTGTTTTGAGGTGTAGCGACTGAAAAGACTCTGCTTTTTTGTTGTTGTTGTTGTCAATGTAGTGAAATGGATGAGAGAGAGTGTCGGAGAAGAGTGAAGAAGGAGAAGAACTATAAATAACGGATACAGGAGAGAGAGAGAGAGAGAGAGAGAGAGAGAGAGGGGCGGGGAGAAGAGCAAGTTTGAATGCATCGCTGAAATCCATGCCAGTCAAAATACTCCTCCACATGCTCGCAAGACACTCATTTAATCTACTCTATTAATATTAAATATAGGGTAAATTAATCGCTTTCATATTACGAGATTTGATCATTTATTATTTAAGTATCTTGATATTTTAAAATATACAATTGAGTACTTTAAGGTTCTAAGGGTTCATTTACCAAATACTAAGGCACCGGATCCCATTAGAACTTCAAAATTAAGCGTGCTTGGGGCGAGAGTAGTAACAGGATAAGTGACCTTTTAGGAAGTCCTCGTGTTGCCAACCCCATAGGGTTGGGGGCCCTCGAAAACAACCTCTCGGCAGACTTACATCCTGAAGGGGTAAGGATGCGTGCATCCACCCCTCCCAGACCCTGCTTATGCGGGAGCCCTTGAGGCATTGGGTATGTTATTGTTGTTGTACCTTAAGGTTATAAAATTTTATGAATTAGGTTCCATTCTTCCAAAATTAGATTGATTTTTATTGGAAAATGCTACGTAAAAACATGATTATGAAACTAGACAAGTATCTCGTTGGAATTTGATGTTTTATGTCAAAAATGCGTATATGACATATGGTTTTTAGTAATCTATAGGTAATTTACATCGGAATCTAATGAATTTTTTTATTATAATTTGTTGAATTTTTACTGAAAAAGTTAACATAACTTATATATATATATGTTATTATAATCATATACTATTTTAATATCTTTTATATAAAATTGGTCTGATTCTAAAAAAGACTTCATCAAGTTTTGATCTAAAATATTTAAATAATAAAATATTAAAACCTCTATATATATTAAATTGTGGATTGGTGCTCTACTAGGTAACTCTATATTATTATTTCCTAAATCGGATGTTCAACAATGGATAATGATTATGTCTATATTCCAAATAAATTAAATTTCCAATTAAATAAAATAAAGTTAAATCTAACACTAACACATCCCATTATATTAAAATTGACAAAAAAAAATTAAGATTCTGCTTAAGATTCAAATCGGTTGGCACTTGTGGAATCATAGAACCGTAAGATTCTAAGATTCGAATCAAGATTTCAATAACCATGAATACAACTAAGGGTTCATTTACCAGGCATTAAAGCACCGAATCCCATCAAAACTCCGAAGTTAAGAGTGTTTAGGCGAGAGCAGTACCAGGATGGGTGTTGCCAACCCTATAAGATCGGGGGTCCTCGGAAACAGCCTCTCGGCAGGGTTACAACATGAAAGGGCAATGTTGTGTACATCCACCCTTCTCAGACCCCGCTTATGAGGGAGCCCTTAAAACATTGAGTCTGTTGTTATTGGTATTGTTGAATATAACTAGGCTTCACACATAACCCGACGCGCATATATAAGCATAAAATATTGAACAAATCAAAAATTTTCCCTCTCAAATCAAAGAATGAGAAAAGTTTGAAAATTTAGGGGGAGATGAAGAAATTGAGAAAAGCTTGATAATGTACGTGATCGAATATCCAATTTGTTGCAACTCACTTGAATGCAACTCTATGTTTGTGATATTTACTTTATTATATACATTTATATTTGTATATATTAATGTATGTATGTAACATTTAATGGATGCATCAAATCTTTTCATGCCATTTGGCTCCTCTCTCACGTTCACCTCTTCCTACTTGCGTGGGATGTGGTAAATGTTGATCCTGCCTGGTGCGTCTTGTTAAGAATTTTACATGTGAGTCTAGTAAAAATTTTATATTCGAGTTTTAATAGAGAAAGAAAAGATCTATATATAACACTAGTGGACTGCTCTATCTAATGTCAATTAGTTTAACATTTATGTTCCAACTTCATGGATCGATGAAATTTAACATTTATGATGATACATCTTGTTAGTAAGTCGGTTTTTTAGATGAAATTAAATCTAAAATCATTTGATATAGTATCTGTTAGAGTATAAAACCAATCCTGGACCTTCACCAATCTGCTTAAGCTTTTAGAATAGATGGTTCATTGACATGATATCAGAGCCTTGATGACCAAGAGGTCAGGAGTTCGAATCTCAACAGCCCCCATTTTCAATATTAAAACAATTAAGCACAAGGTAAGAGGTGGGCCTGTGCATTATCTACGCTTCAAGCTCAAATGGGCATTTTCGTGAGGGGGCATGTTAGAGTATAAAACCAATCCTGGACCTTCATCCATCAACTTAAGCTTTTAGGATAGATGGCTCCTTGACAGTATCAGTGTTATGCATAGTATATTTGGACACTGAATATTAGTGTTTTACGATGGTTAGGCATGGCCATGGACATACATGTTGCATTTTTTTTTTTTTTTTTTTTTTTGATCGGAGCATGAAAACTTACGATACAAAAAACGGCATCTCACAATAGAAGACCAAGATACACACATAGTGTGGAAGAGGAAAAAATGACATAAAGGATGCTCGTTAAAGCTATATGAGAAGCAAAAAGCTAAGTGCCAAACAAAGAAAACTAATTATGCATCCAATATCAAAAACAAGAAACACAGTCAAACACTACCGAATCTTGAATTAATTAGCAGTGCATTCTCAATATTGCGTATATGACGGTGATATCTTTCATCTAACCACAAGTATTGATATAGTTTATGTTATATACACTAGACGTTGACTATGAGTTAACATGTCAACCATTTATTATACCTGTTGAGATAATAACAGGAGAATCTCTCTATAATAGAGAAGTCGATTAAGATGAAGACTACGACTTTGTGCCTATAAATAAGTCCGATCAATTGGTGACTAAGACTGACAAAACTAAGACTCTCTCTTTCTCTCTCTGGTGACCATGTCTCACTTGTACCGGTTCTCAAGGTGATTTACCGAAAGCTATAAAAGTTAAATTTTAAACCCAATTAGAAAAATAAAATATATTTAAATTTTATGTTTAATATTTACTAGTATTTATAGAACAAATTATCAATTTTCATTACCCTTCTCGAAAGTATAAAAAAGAGTTATCTATATTTTAATACCCTGACGTTTTCGAAAATAATAAAAAGGATCCTAACTTTTTTGAATTATTAAAAAGGCTCTCTAAGTTTTGGTCGTTTTAATAAAAAAGGTCCCTTGAATCTTTATCGCATTAATAAAAAAAAACCCATCTCCGACATGATGATGTAATGTTTAGTCAACAGAGCTGACTTGACAGCTACCTTTTTATTACTATTACAGTAAAATGACAAAAATAATATTTAATAAACTTATTTTGAAACAAATTAAGCAAAAACAAATGGCTTTTATATAATACAAAATCGCAAATTTCATGCATAGAAAGCAAGAATAAGAATGTTGAAACTTACTTTAGGTCATTATTGTAGCATTAATAAAATACAGTTCTCATGTTAGCTCTGTCAATGAAAAATGACCACATCACGCTTGAGATGAGCCTTTTTATTAATATAAAAAAAATTTAGGAGTATTTTTAATAATTTAAAAAGATTAAAATCCTTTTTTTTTTTTTAACACCAAGAAGCCCGAAGGCAAATCACATAGTAGGACAATCCATCATAACAACAGAAACAAGAGAAGGGGGAACATTCTGCCACCAATCGTGCGTACAGTCAAAAGAAGAATGCCTCTCAGAAATAAAATGGGCAATTCTATTACAAGTCCTAGGACACCAGACAAAAGAGTGTGTACAGTTAAAAGAAGAATGCCTCTCAACAACAAAATGGACAATTCTATTACAAGTCCTAGGACACCGGTCAAAATCTTTTTTATTATTTTTAAAAGTATTGGGGGTATTAAAATGTAAATAATCCTACAAAACAAAGTAATAATAATGGACAAAAGTGCAAGATAAGTTCAAGAATGCAGAAAAGAAAAATTTTGTAGGTGAAAAAATATACTCCCAATCATCAATAATATACACAAAATTATAAAGTATATACTCAAAAATTACCCACCTTTAAGCGTCGATACACAACACATACAAAAATTTTTTACAGTAGAAACGCTCAAAGTGCAAAGTTTTAAGGAAACTATTGTTTTAACTAAGTTTTGGCCACCGAAAGGATAAGTTAATTTTTAAAAATTAGGCACTTAAATTCCTCGTATTCGCTTTCATAGGGTTTGCATAGGCTTATCATTGTATTCTGTTTTTAGCCTTCACTTATTGCATCTCCAATTTTTCAATACTTTTAATTAGAGGTGACGAATATGTGTCTTGTCATGTCATGTCGTATTTGTATTTGTGTTATATGAATGGTTTTAGAAATGGGGTCAACTTGAATCCAACCCATTGATTAAACAAGTTAGGACTTTCAACCCTTACACAACCCAATTATTAAATAGGTAACTCGTGGGTAATCCATTTAATTATGTTGGCGACATTAAATGCTAGTTTTTTAACTTACAAGCATGTTAATAATGCACTTCATGGTTAATACTACCAATAAATACTTGTTATATTTATAACTATTAAAATAAATTATTAAATTAATATTATTAAATATAGTTCGAATTATCTTAACTATAAAATATAGGAACATGCTCAGTGATTCAAGGGCTCCCACCTATGCAGGGTCGGGGGGGCCGGATGTACGCAACCTTCCCCCTTCAGGGTGTTAACCTGAAGAGAGGCTGTTTTCCAATGCCCCAAACCTGAGGGTAAGGACTTCCCAGGAGGTCACCCATCCTGGTACTACTCTCGCCCAAGCACGCTTAACTTCGGAGTTCTCATGGGATCCGATGACGGCGTGTTGGTGCATATATAATAACAATAATGTATCACTTAAATGCTTAACATAATTATATAAACGGCTCAATCGTGTGGAAAACAGGTTACACGGGTCAAACCCAAATTCAGCCCTGTTACCTAAACGAGTTAAACGGATCAACCCAAATTCAACCCGCCTTCGAAACTCCCAACCCAAACCTGCTATCTTCGTGTGGTGTGCATGTTGTGCTATCGTATCATGTCAGATTTTGCCAGCGCTACTTTTAATGCTACGAATCGACTATCCTGACCGTATCTGTGTTTCTGAGTTCTTACTTTGTACTGATGCTGAGTAATAACTACTGATAAACCAAAAGTAAGTAAAATTTTGAGTGGGGATTTCACTAAGTGATGATCCCTCAGATGCAATATGGTCATGTGTGTTACTTTGTTGCATTCGAGAAGGTCTTTTTCGAAAGGATTTGAAGTTGATTGATTGTGTTTCCTGTTCTGTGAATGCCAAAGAGTGTGAAAGGTCAAAATCATTGAGGAATTATGCACGCAATGGTGGTTTTAGTACCTGTTATTGAACTCGTGGTCGGAATTAAGATATGATCTTGAGCTTGGTGGTTTCGAGGATGCAAGATCACTCTGGAAGCTCATTCCTAGGTATTCTTGACATCTCTTATTAAATTGATGACTACAAAGAAAGCCGTGAGCTGTAAGTCGTGCTTCATTTATCTTTTTTTCTCAGTAGTTAGCGATAAGGTCGCGATACATAGCAGGCCACTCGACTCAGCGAGATCCAAGTCCATCCGTAGAAGAACTGGGGGCCACAAGAGACAACAAACAAAACGTGGGGAAACAAACAAAAATAGGCAAAACACAAGCCTTAAACACAACTACTCAAGACGTCGACCTACATGATCAATCAAACTACAGGAAACTGGACCAATGACGCGCTAAAACTATTGAAGCACGTGCTTCATTTATCTTATTCAAGCTTATTCTTTATGCTCAATATTCTTCTAGGTAATCCCTCCCAAATGGTCTTAAGACATGCTAGAACTCCGTTCTCTTCTCATAGTGTCGAACTGTCAGTTCTCAATCCTCATTCATCCCTCAAAGCAGGAGTTTACAAAAGAGAGATTTGTGTTCGGGTTATACTTACGTGGATACAATCAACCATAAAGATAGTCATTAGAGATCATAAACATTTGCATCATTACCACATTCAGACCTACCCCGTAGTGATGCACCAGTACATCTATTGTTGTAAAAAATTTTACGATACAGTCCATAGGATTCTTATTTCGAAGAAAGGGAGCCTATATTCAAGTTAATGCCTATTTGTAATCTATTTTTTTAAATATTTAGAGTGTATTAAGTTGAAAATGAAAAGATAGAAAAAATAGTGGATAGATGTTGAAATATTAGATTGGCATCTTGAGCTAAGAAAGATGGATGGGAATTTAACCCCACAAAAGAAAGAAGAGGACTCAGGAGCCATAAAATTTGGAACCCTATGCTATTTTAAAAACTCGGGTTATTTACGCTAAAAGTTTTTGTATTTTTTTTATTTTGATAAATTAGTTTATGTACTTTTAATTGTGTCAATTTGATCATGTACGAATGATATTGTGTTAATTTAGTCCTCAAAGTAAAATTATATGAGTTGTTGTGAAATTTTTGATGGTTTGGCCATGACTTGGTAAAATTGAGTAACCAGATGGATTTGTAGTGGGTTACTTGCATCTAATGTAATTGTATCATTAAAAATTACTCAGGAACTTAACTTCAATTTAGGGTTCATTAACCGGGCACTAAGGCACCAGATCCCATTATAACTCTGAAGTTACACGCGTTTAGACTAGAGTAGCATCAGGATGGGTGACCTCCAGGGACGTCCTCATGTTGCTGACTATATAAGATTGGGGGTTCTCGGAAACAGCCTCTCGGCAGAGTTCTATCCTGAAAGGGTAAGTCTGCATACATCTACCCCTTCTAGACCCCGCTTATGCGGGAGCTCTTGAGGCACTAGGTCTATGGTTGATGTTTGTTGAACTTAACTTCAATTTGATTGTAGGACTAAATTAATACAATTTAAAATTTAATGACTAAATTGACACAATAAGTAAAAGTACAGAAAAGTTTAGGGCCAATAAGCCTAAAGACCTATATTTGCTAGACTTAGTCCACACCCACCTTTTATCAAAAGTTGAAAAAATGAACCCAAAAAAAAGGTTATGAGGGTCATAATTTTCAAAAAGTATAAATTTTTCATCACCCTTTTTGTGTGTGTGTGTGTTTTTTTTTTGAAACATTAAACCCTTTTTATTAATTTTATTCTTATAAAAAAAGGAACATACCCAGTACCTCAAAGGCTCCCACCTACCCAGGATCTGGGGGCGAATGTACGCAATTTTCCCCCTTTACGGTGTTAACATGAAGAGAGACTATTTCCTAGCGCTCGTAACCTGAGGGAGATAGCCTCTCATTAGAACTGATACATTTTGTTCTTATACTATGCCTAAAATTTTGTCATTTCTTTGAGCTTTCTCATTAGAACTGATACATTTTTTTTATAATTATGAGAAAAGTATTGTCAGAAATAACAAAAGATAATCCTTAGAGATACAACGATTAAGAAAGAAAGAAAAGGTACACGTGAAGAGGGAAGGGGCAAAATGTGCAAAAAGGTCGAAACCTCTCATCATGGAGCACAACATCGTCAAAGCTGTTCCAAAACCAACCAACTTTGACATTACAATTGTCTTGTGTCAAATACGTGTTTTTCTTAAAATAAAAAAGTTAACTGTATACCGAGTGATTGATTTAATTTGCTTTGGAAATAATAGATCATGTTAAGAGGCTAATATCTAAAAAAAAATAACTTATTATATTAGTATCCTTATGATTTTTGGTCAAAAAGTTCGATTAAAACCTTAAATTATTTACGTTAAAATATGAAAGAAATACAACAATACAACAAAGATCAGAAACCATTTAGTATGGTTTGGCTGAAATAAACCTACATCCTCGAACCTCTGTCTTCAGAGAAGTTAATCTACTATTAAATTAAAATACAAAATTACAGCATATAGAGCGATGGATCTCCATTAATGCTCTCAATCCTAGGTTCAAGGAGCTATATAACAAGCTAGCAAGAACAATTCTTACTAATAAATGCTCCCTAACAAAAGAGCGACTAGGATTACAACATGACGCAAAAGAATATATCAGAAAGAGGTTATCGAATGCTAGACTCAAGAATCGAGAACATGAACCATTATTTTTCAACATGTTGTAAAAGGGTAAAAATCCCAAGGTATTTATAGCCGAAAATACAGAGAAAACACTCACTGAGAAAAGCGACGCTGATCAAAGAGGGAATTCACATCACTCCTCAAGGTCATTAAACGACAATTAGGGGTCTTTTTAACAAAACCTCTGTCTAGTTCTTATTCAAGGAACATAATTTTTCTTTCACGACTTTAAGCCAGTCAAAGTAATTCTTACTACCAATGAGGAGTCTAAAAGTTAAGGGCTTAGTTTCATCTAATTCACGAGTCATATTAAGAGCATAAGAAAATAACATCAGCATAACTGTATCAAGAGACTTTATGTTCCTACTTTCTCTATCGGTATTCAATTGGTATAAGAAGTGGTCAATCTGACGTTCTATTTGGTAAGTATCATCTATAGGTGTCTAAACAACCTCAAATTTTGAATAAAAATCAGGTTCGGTCTAACCTTCTTGTAAGATCATTTCAGGAGGGTTTGTCTCAAATTCAAACCGCTCAAAATCAAAGGACTTCTTCTGATTTTCAAAAGTCATAGATATACCTTCATTTTTCTCTCTGAGAATAAGGCACGTCCACAGTTTTGTCAAACCTAGTATCCCTGCCAATATTTTTTTTCAATTAATTTGAATATAAGGTCAAGAAAGCACAAAACTGTAAAGTATGGCCCGACATCGCTACAAACAATGATCTTAACTCTAGATCAACTTTGATAAGGAACATACCCAATGCCGCAAGGGCTCCCGCCTACGCAGGGTTTGGGGGGGGGGGGAGGGCGGATGTACGCAGCCTTCCTCCTTCAGGGTGTTAACCTGAAGAGAGACTGTTTCCGAGTGCCCCCAACCTGAGGGTGAAGACTTCCCAGGAGGTCACCCATCCTGGTACTACTCTCATCCAAGCACTCTTAACTTCAGAGTTCTAATAGGATCCGGTGATGGTATGTTGGTGCCATCTTTGACTCTAGATCAACTTTGATGCATAGTTCATATACTTAGCACCATCAGAATAACTCAAATATACACATGTCTGGGCAAAATTGTTATTACCAAAGCAAGATTGTTATTTTAAAGCAATTTATGACTTTTATTCTTTATAATTTGTATTATTACTGTGATAATAATAATTTTACAGATATAATTAACCCAAAAAAAAAAAAAAAAAATAGTGGAGCAGGTGAGGCCCAATTTCCCAAAGAGATTGATGGCCTTGTGAGCCTTTTGTTGGGGGCTTCCCATTTATATCCTCCCCTCCTCTCCCCCCCCCCCCCCCCCCCCCCCCCCCCCCCTCTCTCTCTCTCGCCCATCCGCCCAATCACCTTTTGCCACCTGTACTC
This sequence comes from Simmondsia chinensis, assembly GCA_018398585.1. NCBI lineage: Eukaryota > Viridiplantae > Streptophyta > Magnoliopsida > Caryophyllales > Simmondsiaceae > Simmondsia > Simmondsia chinensis. Next base: position 29,867,632 of record JAGTTD010000016.1, on the reverse strand, counting down.
TACTGTATTTTTTCTTATTTATATATTTATTTACCAATAAATCATCACTTAGTTACTTTAATGTTTGAGTATTTATCACTTAGATATTATAATATTTCAATATATATAATGAAGTATCCGAGCATTTATCCTATTTCAAAATTTGATGAATTTTATAAGAATTTGATCCATTTTCTATATATATATAAGTGAATGTCAATATTTTTATCAAAAATTCAACGCATTGTGATAAAATATTTATCGAATGTTGATGTATATCACCAAAAATTTATCACAATTATGTGTTATTTTTGCATTTTTGGTAGAAATCATCATGTTCTAATGAAGGTACTAATATATTGTTAAAGTTGTATTCAATTTTAGCATTTTTTAATGAAAATCTATCGAATTAAGTAATAAAATGTCTAAAACTTAAGGTACCTCATCGTATGTATTGAAATGTCATAATACCTAAGTAATAAATACTCAAACCTCAGAGCATCTTAGTGATAACTTCCCTTATTTATCTTATCAAATATCGTTGATAATAGGGAATGAGGTTATTTACGTCACTAGTCTTTATATTTTATTTTGCTTACTATCTCAATTTAATTTTAGTGTAATCAAATTTATTCTAATCGAGTTTAATATATTAAAATTAAGAGTTATTTATACCAAGGTTTCTGTACATTTTTTATTGTTTTAATTTAGTTATTATACTTCTAATTGATTCAATTTAGTCCCTTTATAATCTATATTGTGTCAATTTAATTCTTTAGTCCAATAGTTATGGTGTTGACATAATCAATATTGTATTCCTTATTTTGAGCTATTAATGCTGATTTGTTTAGGAAACTCCAATATCGGTACATTGATATTAGTCATATAAATCCGTCGATCTTGTTGCATATTGACATACCCGGGGACCAGAGAAGCCACCCGAGTTCGATCTCCATCGAGGATATTTGATCCCCATTTATGAAATCATCAGAAAAACACCTCAAAATCCCAAATTCTCAAATCTTTCTCATCTCTAAAACTTGCGTTCCACTTTCCTTACCAAAGAAACCATCATACAAGAAGTAAATACAGAAAGTAAAAATTCATGGAAAGTATAGATTTTGGCTCTTATTTGGTTGGCAGGATATTGGCAGAATGTGAGAAGTAAAAATTACTTCGCAATTTTTAATTCTTTCAAGACGTAGAAAATAACTTACCTAGGCTCCTTTGGTAAGTTCTTTTTCATTTGTTTTTAACTAGGCTTCCCAGGAAAGTTTTATTTTCCGTATGGCAATCAAATATCTTTTACTTATATCTTGAAAAGTTGATACAAGAATTAAATTTTCATAAAATATAACTTTTTATAGGAATTTAATTCATGTAGCAATCAAAAGAAATCTGGTTACTTTTGATTTGTCACAAATGGGAGGAAAGTAAAAAAAAAAAAAAAAGGCAGAACACGTGGGCCTTATTTTTATGGGCTTGTGAAAATTATCCGTTACAGTTAATTAATACTTAATTTATTAAAAAAGAAAATTATCTTATCTGATTATTCAACTGTTTGGACAGTGATTTTCACTATTTATCTAATCGGATTTTCACTATGATTTTAAGCGTACATGCTTAATTATGTATTTATTTATTTGTCTACTTGCTTACGTGTTTGCATGTATACTTGCTTAGGAGAGGTCTATATTATACGTTACATGCTCTTCATATAAGCTACTCATAACTATCAATATCAATATCAAATATTAGGTTAGGGGTCCTTGGAAATAGTCTCTCGTCAGGGTCTCACCCTGATGGGGTAAGGCTGCGTACATCCTACCCCCCAGACCCTGGGTAAGTAAGAGCCCTTGAGGCACTGGAACTGTTGTTTTGTTGTATCTAATCGGATTTTCTAACATTGCCCTTAGGGAATATTTATTGCACTTGTATTTATTAAATTTTTACTAAATTATCCAAATATTAAAAATAAAATATATTATTATTTTTGTATGGACCAATAAAATGCAAGAATTTCGTGCAATAAATGATTCTTAACATGGGCACATATTAGAAAAATCCTTATCTAATTTATTATTTGGGTTATTTATGTTTTAGTAGCTTAACATTTTTTAAAATAATAAAAAGGACCTTAACCTTTTTGAATTATTAAAAAGGCCTTAAGTTTTTGTCTTATTAACAAAAAGACTCATCTTAAGCGTGATGATGTCATTTTTCATCTGCAGAATTAATGTGGTAACTGCTTTTTATAATGCTACGATAAAATGACCTAAAGTATGGTTCAACACTTTTGCTTTTACTCTATAAGCACAAAATTTAAGATACCATATTATGTAAAACAATCTGTTTTCGCTTAATTTATTTTAAAATATAGTTATTAAATAGTACTTTTGTCATTTTACTGTAGTATTAATAAAAAATGAAGCTACCGCGTCAGCTCTGTAGACTAAATATGATATCAACACTTCAGAAATGAGCCTTTTTATTAATGCGACAAAAACTTATGAGCCTTTTTGTTAATACGACAAAAACTTAGGGGCCTTTTAAATAATTCAAAGAGATCATGGTCCTTTTTATTATTTTTAAAAATGTCAGGGTATTAAAATACAACTAACTCATATTATTTATACTAAAAACTATATTTTAATAAAAATAAAGTTTATTTTAGAATTATTTATTTTATTAGTTCTTCACTTTGTTTATTTTGTTAACTAAATATTTATACTTTTAATTGTATTAATTTAGTCTTTGTACAATTGAATTGTTTCAAATTGTTTGTTATTTTTGTACATTTTATCTAATGTAACTTTCATTCGCTCCCGTATAAGCGGTGTCTGGGAATGGTGGATGTACGCAGCCTTACTCCTTTATGGTCGTGTAACCCTGCCGAGAGGCTATTTTAGAGGACCCCCAACCTTATACGATTGGCAACACGAGGACTTCCCAGGAGGTAACCCATCTTGGTACTACTCTCGCCCAAGCACGCTTAACTTCGGAGTTCTAATGGGATCCGGTTACATTAGTTCCTGGTAAATGAACCCTAACAAAATGCTAATAACATTGATAAAATTAAGATGGTTGATTAAAAAATTTAGGTAATAATAATATTTTTCTAAAAAATATAAAAGTTCTAGTAATCGACTAAAAACAAATCACTTTTAAAAATAATCGGTTTGCAAGACTCAAATTACACCGACCTTTTTGTAATTTGGTTCACACTTGACTTATTATCCAGCTCCAAATATTAGCTAATTTAGCAAAATTTAATTATTGAATCTGACTCAATAGGGTTTATTTACTAGGCACTAACGCAACAGATCCCATTAGAACTTCAAAGTTAAGCATGCTTGGGCGAAAGCAGTACTAGGATGGGTGAGCTCCTGGAAAATCCTCGTGTTGTCAACCCTTTAAAGTTGGGGGCCCTCGGAAACAGCCTCTTGGCATGGTTACACCCTGATGGAGTAAGGCTGCGTACATCCACCCCTCCTAAACCCCGCTTATGCAGGAGCTCTTGAGGCATTGGGTCTGTTGTTGTTGTTGTAATCTGACTCAATAGCAGTAATATCCTGGATGTTACGACCTTCTTCAAGCCATTGGACCTAGAATTTCCCGGCTTTGATTTTGGAACACTACTATTTTCTCTTCTTTTTGTGTACGTTTTATTTTCTTTTGATCTGGTTATGTACTCTATTGGTGAAACATACTTGACTTACCGATTTTAAATTATCAAAAAAATTATTTTCCATATTTTCTTAAAAAGTAGTTTTTATTCTTATCTTTTTGCCTTTAACTTTTAAAAATAGTTTTTTTTAAAAAAAATCTTTTGCCTTTAACTTTCTAGTTTGGACATAAAGATATTACCCTTAATTTTTTATTTTTTTTATATGTGCATTTTTATTCCATCAAAAGGGACCCTCAAAAATAAAGGCTGATAAAAGTTAAATTAAAGAGAAAATAAAAGTTGAAAGAATAAAAATGGAATATAAATCACCGAGGAAATTAATCATCTAGAATAATCTTTTATATTAAAACACAGTTACAATAATTAGAGGCTCCCATATGTTATGGACCCTTTGAAAATCAATTATACTAGCAAAACTCCGTGCAATGTACGGCTGCTATATATATTTGTACTTGTTGGATGTATTAGACTGCTGATGAATATATATACTGTATGTGTAATCCCATGCAATAAATCCAAAATCTATTTGAAGCATATTTTTTGCATTTGACTTAATCCTTACTTCCATTCATCTACAGAATTCAAATTTAAGTAACTGAATTCTTGGATATTTGCCGTAATACATAAAAATTTTATTACCATGTATTGTAACTCATTAAATATTTGCCTTTTAGTTTAATTTTTATGAATTAAGTAACTATTATTTATTATTTGATATGAGAATAACTTTTATATATACTTATTATTATTATTATTATTATTATATGGCAAGAAGTAGCTTCTCTCGTTATCTAGATTTTTTATTAATAGGGTGCTCAAACCAGCTTGTATATACTTTGACTAGTTCTGAGATTGTACACACTGTATACTCGAGAGTTTTCCTAAATGCAACAGGGGTAAGTCGTGGCATATAGAGTTTTCCCGATGACATAATTTAAATCACGGAACTTAGCCTTTAACGAAATACAAGATCAAAGTGTCTCACTACTTGAACTACATCATTACAATTCTCTAGTTGTTGATGGGTGCTTCTCCTACAAGCTCAAAAACCGATTAACATATTGTATTACTCCATTATCACTGACTCTAAATCCAGATGGCTAGCTCTCACACTTCACGGTTGTCACAGCCTCCATCTTAGGTTGCATCTTCAGTTGCAGACCATAGTCAAATTAGCTGATCAACTTTAGATCGACTTTGACCATGTTGCTCTTCTAGACGAGGGGTTTCGATCATTTTGACCATTTTGTCCCCCCCGGCCTGGTCTTGTGTACCCTTTCTTTCTTTAGCGCTGGAACAGTATCTTTTATTATCCCTGAGGATGTCTTCCTTATAGTTACTTATTGTTAGAGTATAAAACCAATCTTGGGCCTTCACATATTAGCTTAAGCTGTTGAGACAATTGGTTCCTTGACATGGTATCAGAGCTTTGTCGACCAAGAAGTTACGAGTTCAAATTCCAACATTTCCCACCTCAATATTAATATAACTTAAAGCACAAGGCATGAGGTGAGCCTGTGTAATATCCACGCTTCAAGTCCAATTGGCATTTGTGTGAGGGGGCATGTTAGAGTATAAAACCAATATTGGGCCTTCACATATCAGCTTAAACTTTTGGGACAATTAGTTCCTTAACACTTCTGTCGTATCATTTGGTAAATAAATTTGGCATCCGAGTTTAATATATTTAACATTTTGCTTATATTTTTTAATAAAATATTAAACTTATAATGATTTAATTTCAGCTCCTGTGCACTTTGTAATCAAAATGTATGACAAGATATGTAGTAGGGAAAAGTTGGTTTGCAAAAGATGATGCCATTTTGCCCTACATTTAAAATAATATAAATAATATTTTATTAATCAAACTTTTATTTAATAATTTTTAGGATAAATCATTTTTCAATAATGCATACATAAGTGTCTATTTGGTATCGTTTTTAATTTATAGTTTTTAACTTTAAAAAAAAAAAAATCATCTTATTTTGTATTTCTATTTTCAGTGGTAACTCCAGTAGATTCAGACTGATGAATAATCCTACTTGAAGTTAGAATTTCTTTATTTAATATTGTGTCCTTATAACGTAGCTTAAAATATTTTCACGGTACAAATATTTAGCATCGAGAAAAGGGTTAGTTTTTCTATAATCAAAAGTTGATGCTCGTTAATCAAAAGTTGATGCTCGTTATTAAAACAAGGTGCAATCGATAGGTCAAATATCGATCATTTCAGATGTAAGTTTATGAGTTCAACAACAACAACAATAACAACAATCCCAGTGCCTTGCGGCTCCCGCAGAGCGCAGGGTCTGGGGGGGGTGATGTACGCAGCCTTACCCCTTCCGTCAGGAAAGGAGACTATTTCCGGGGACCCCCAACCTGAAGTAGTTGAGTGCCTGCAGATAAACCATCAATCAATAACATGCATATAGAGGAAAAAGTAGAAGAAGGAGAGAAAAAGGAGAAGGAGAAGAAGAAGAAGAAGAAATAGGAGAATAGGCATGATTAGGGACTGAGCTAGCCTAAAAGTGCTATACTAGAGGTTATGCTTGCCTAAGAATCTTAGACTACCAGCCACTCCCCTTACTACTCTGCTCTGTCATCTCCGCTACCCTAATGCTAGCCCTCCAACGTGTCCTATCTGAGGTCATCTCCTCTCTTAGGTTTAGGTGGGTTAGGTCTTGACGAATCGTCTCCAACCAACTCTTCTTTGGTCTGCCCCTCCTTCTTCTGCTTATCTCTGTGTTTAGCTGTTCACACCTCCTGACTGGGGCTGAGGTCAGTCTTCTGCTAACATGTCCAAACCATCTTAGGCGGTGCTTCCTCATGTAAGTTTATGAGTTCGACCATTGAAAAAAAAATTATTTCAAATTGAAAAACAATAAGCCAGAAAATGACTAGACAGGGCCTTCAAAAAGCTTAAAAATTATTGATATAATGTTTGTGTTCCTTTTTTTATTTATTTATTATTATTTGATAAGGCCTTAGAATTTTGTTGGTATCTGAATTATTCCCTTTCAACAACAAAAAAAAAAAAAGGAAAGAAAACAAAATCACTGGGGCCTTGTCTCAATAACAGGAGGCAAATGAGAGGATAAAGTATTGCTTTATGTCAAAAGATCTGGAGTTCTATTCCCTCCTTGAACCTCTCCTTGAGTAATCCCCGACTTAACTAACTCATGTGGTTTGTGGGTCGCTGCATGGACCGGGGTTTACCCGGTAACTGGGTTCATCATTAGCAAAAAAAGGAAAGAAACAAGACCCACCAAGGCTTTGCTTCAATGGTAGGAGGTAGAGGATAAAGTGTTGCTTTATGTCAGAAGGTTTGTAGTTCGATTCTCCCCTTGAACCTTTCCCTAAGTAATCCCCTACTTAACTGACTCATGTGGTTTTTGGGTCGCTGCATGGACCGGGGTTTACCGGATAACTGGGTTCTTCATTAGCAAAAAAAAAAGAAAGAAAAAAGACCCACAAAGGCTTTGCTTCAATGGTAGGAGGTAGAGGATAGAGTGTTGCTCTATGTCAAAAGGTCTGGAGTTCGATTCCCCCCTTGAACCTTTCCCTGAGTAATCCCCGACTTAACTGGCTCATGTGATTTGTGGGTCGCTGCATGGACCGGGGTTTACCGGGTAACCGGGTTCATCCTTAGCAAAAAAAGGAAAGAAACAAGACCCACCAAGGCATTGCTTCAATGGTAGGAGGCAGAGGATAGAGTATTGCTTTATGTCAAAAGATCTGGAGTTCGATTCCCTCCTTGAACCTATCCCTAAGGAATTTCTAACTTAATTGGCTTTTATAATACATGAATTGCTGCACGAGCCAGAGTTTATTGGATAATCGAATTTCTCGTTAGTTAAAAAAAAAAGGCCCATGTTTGGAACTGAAAAACACTAGAGATTTTTTTTTTCTTTTTTCGACAAAGTCACTAAACAAGCCGGCCCTCGCCAGGCGAGGCCTGAGTCAGCCAGCAAAAAAACGGGGACCAAAAAAAGCTAACACAAAGCAAGAAAATATGATCAAAACGCTCTCCACAAAACACGACACTAGAGATTGTTGTGTTGTTAAAGCACTCATCTAGTTATTCTTTTTATAATTATTATAATATAATTGTTACTTCTTATTATTCTCCAACTTTATGTTAAACTAGAGTTGCCGTGTTGTGTATGGTGTGTAATTAAATTGTAAATAATTATATTTATATGTTATAATTGATAAATTATATTATCAATATAAATAAGAATTAGGGGTTGTCTATTTAATGACTTATGTACATTTAATTTAAAAGAAGAGAGTTGATCTTATCATAAATTAAACCTTTTATATTTTTTTGGCAATTGAAAAGACCACTCTCAGTACAAACCGACGCACCCGTTGAAGTAGAGTTTGAGAAAGCAGGCAAGAACAGGAAAAAAGCAAAACAAAACCCAAAACCCCTAGACGCCTATGAACACGCCAATTATTAAAGTACAAGAGTGGCTTGGGGGCTTTTGTATCAACTCCAAACATGGTGTGGAACGGAAATGCAAACCTGGTGTTGTACATGTCAAAATTGAAGAAAATCGGAATCCATTGAAATCGAAAGAGAAAACGATAGGGTTTTGTATATGAGAATTCTAAAATGAATCAAAAACAGGTGTTAAGGACTATTTATTGCAAAATTAGCAATAAACTCTAAAATTGTAAAATTACAAAAATGTCACTATATTAGTCACAAGACACAAAAGTGGCTCAGAACGCTTCTTAGAGGCCAAATTTGAGAAAAGAAAACTCGCCACTAGAACTGCATAATTCGACCCGAGAAGTTTCGTTTTCTTTTTAATTTTAAGTAGGAATAGAAATATAGTCATTCACCTTCAAAACAAAAGCAAAAACTAAAACTAAGATTTTTTCGAATAAAAATATTTCTATTTATAAGCAAGTCTTTTCCCACCTTGATTCCCTTAGATACGTAGGCCTAGTTTGGTTGCCACATGAATCGAATTCCTAGTAGAAGTTGTATTTTCCAAGAATTCAATTTCTGTATCAAACTTCACAGAAAGTAGATACAAATCGTTTGGTTGCTAAGATAGGAAATCGAACTTCCTTGGAGATGTTAGTTAAAAATAAATGAATATAGGGTTACCTAAGGGGGCCAGATAAGTTACTTTTTGCATTTTGAAATAACTGAAAAATGTTAAGTAATTTCCACTTCCCGTATTATGCCAACTTCCAAGCAACCAAACAAGAGGTTTAATCGTGGTTGAGCAGATTGCAACGACAGACTAGGATTACGATCAATCTGAATTCCTATCAACCTCAACCCCAACTTTGGCATATTGGTCTCATTCCCATCTTTAGATCCTAGTTCCAATTTCTCTCTAGTAGCGGCTTAGTTGCTTTAACACCGGTTTGTTTCGCTCATAACTCTCTTGTAATATCATGATTTTTCAGTTTAGGATGTTTTCTTAATTTTGTGTCTATTTTATTCCTGTTTTTATACAGCTTGACTTAGGTCTCGCTTATTCGAATATTATATTACGACTTTTACTTCTTGCATTTACTTCCTGAATACCGAGCCATAATTTGAGTGTTACTCTTACTTAGCCAAAAAAAGCATTGGTCTTAAAAGGGTGAAAAAAGGGAGAGTTTAGAGAATCCAATGCTTGTTCCCTTAAGATTTGCATGTGCATTCTCGCCTTTTTCTTCGGTTCTCTTAGATTCCTACACATTTTTTTTCCTTTTTCGTTAACACTTTTAAAATCTTATTATACTGCTAGTACGGATGGCAAAAGCTGACACGATAGTATAACATCATACGAACACGACACGAAGAGAGCGGGTTTGGTTCAGGGGTTTTGAAGCCAGATTCAATTTGGGTTTAACCCGTGTAACATTTTTTGACACGATTGATCCCTTTATTTAGTTATATTAAGCATTTCAGTGGTATGTTATTGTTATCATATATATATATATATGGGCAACGTTCTTTTTATGAGAGGGTGAAAGTATGAGAGTGGCAAATCCTGGCCCTCTATTGTAATGAACGGGCAAGATTTGTTAGACATTAAAAAAAAATTAACAATTTACGGTCAAGATTTATTGAGTATTGAAAAAAAAATTTCCTCCCTTACTCGTTCTTTCTTTCTGCCCCATGAAGGAGTATGGGTCGTAAATTGTTATTTTTTTTAATGTTTAATAAATCTTGGCCGTTCATCACAATTGGGGGGGGGGGGGGGGGGGGGGGATTCACCTCTCTCATGCTCTCATCCTCTCATAAGAACGCCACCAAATATATATTTGGAAGTTAAGATAATTTGAACCATATTCAATAATATTAATTTGATATTCTATTTTAAATATTATAAATATGACAAAATATTTATTGCTAATAGCAACTATGAAACGAATTATTAACATGTCTATAGTTAAAAAATCAGCAATTTAATAAAAAAATTACCAATATAATTAAATAGGTAACCCACGAAGTACCCGTTTAATAAACAAGTCGGGTTCGGGTTGACCTCGTTTCTAAAAACACTCGCATAACATGAACATAAGCATGACACAACATGATACATTTGTCACCCCTATCTATTAGTATAGTAACTTCTAACATGTACACGAAAAATAATCTCAATATTAGATATTGACTATTAGTCAACAAATCAGACACTTATCTCTTATGTTAACATAAAAAGTCTACTTGTATGCCTAAATGAGATTCCATCTTAAAACTAATTGACAATAGGTAGAGTAGCTCACTAGACTTATAAATTAATCTCTTCTCTCTCACAACTCTAATGTGGGATTCTACTACATAGACTCACACGTGGAGTCCTCAACAATTACTCACTTTCTTCTAATATTGTAATTATGTTGATTAATTTGTTCAAAAAAAAAATTATGTCGATAAATGATTAAGTCTCCCAACTCGAACTCTATCTATCATCTCCGATTCCAGGTTCTAGTGATGTGGAAATGATGAACTTTGGTATTCCTCTCAGTTCTTCTACAACGTTATCAAGACGATCTAGTAAGATAAGTCTAGATCTAATTATATAATTAAGGCACTCCTAAAAATTATTTTTTTCCTGATAAGTGATACGAATCCATATCAATCAAAGCACAATCAACGAATAAATCAAGTATGTATATAATCTGATATAATCCGTGTACGATTTACATAGTAATAGAGAAAATAGGGGAGAAATCTAGATGAAAACGGGGAGATAAAGAGAAGATTTATGGAGGGAGAGAGAGCTACGTAAACATATTTCATCAAGTATGAATAACCTCTAATTAACCGCTCTTATTTATACTAATAATTCTAGATGAGATGTCATTAGGGCTGAGGTGGCGGGTGCTGTGGCAGTCGGGCCGGCTCGAGACTAATCTGGGCGTGACTCTCGGTAATTCTCAAGGAAATACATGAAGATTTCCAATGAAGAAGGCAAAAAGCCAAAGAAACAAAGAATCAACAATCTGATCCTGAAGCTGTTATATGCATTATGATCAAAGCCGAGCGTATATGTTGCCTAATTTTGATGATGGTTTGCAATAACGAGGGCTCGGAACTCGGAAAATAATTGAAATTTTTGTTGTAAGGAGGCACATTTTGAAATCATAATGTGAAGTTTCTTCAAAAACATTCATCATTTTGTGATGCGAGGCAGGATTCACCCATAATATGAGTTATCAATTGCTCGTGACACTCCTTTTTCTGTAATGTATATTAAAAAATAGGTTCTTCTACTGAAAACTACCTAAATTTTATATGAGCTATCACAAAATCACCTAACTTTTCTAATTTTTCAAAGTTACACTTAAACTTTTCAAAAAAAATTTAATATTACACCTAAGGTTGACACTGTTAACTTTCCGTTAAAATAAATATAAAATTACCAAACTATCCTCAATACCTGCTTTAGCGGGAGCCGCGAGGCACTAGGATTGTTGTTGTTGTTGTTGTACCAAACTACCCTCAATAAATCTTATTTTTTATCAATGAATTATAAATAAGTTTACAAATAAAAAATATTTTTAAATTTCTTTTGTGGCAAAAGCTTGTAGTAGCACGTCAAACCCTTGAAAATTTTACAAATTCAAGCGCGAAGGGTAATTTTGTCATTTACAAAATACATTACTTAATATAATTTAACTGAATTAAGTTAAACTTGGTATTTTTTATGCATTTATACCCCATAACGTGATGTTTCACCTGATAGAAAGTTAACGGTGTCAGCATTAAATGTCATATTGAAATTTTTTTTGAAAAGTTTAGGTGTAATTTTAAAAAATTAAAAAAATTAGATAATTTTCAGATACGTCACCTAAAAAATTTTGGTGGATATTGAGACCTTATATTATAAGCACTTAGAATACTATCGTGCAATTTATCCTATCATATACAGCCAACTGTCCAAAAGCAAGGCAACTACAATAGGGGTCGGACATGAACCCCGAGCGACCTAAGCAGCTATCTAAGACCTCTAAACTTTAGGGGCCTCGAAGCTTTCAGGATTTTAGACTTTAAAGTATCAATTATTAAGATTAATAAATTTTACGATTATAATTTTTATAATTTATTATATATAGAAGATCCATTTAAAAATTTTGTTTAAAGCTCCAAAAATGTCAAAATCGGCACTGACTACAGTATACAATGGAGTTTGAAAAAGCTCTGAGTGAAATGATTAACTGACATATGTTTGTCAGTTCATAATGTTATCTCCATTAACCTATCTTATCATGGAAACTGCAATTTTCTTCTTTTCTCCCCCAAAAAATTATTTAACTCTATTTTTTAACCTTTTTGGTCAACAATAACAACAACAGATCCAATGTCTTAAGAGTTCTCGTCTAAGCGGGGTCTAGGAGGGTATAGATGTACGCATCCTTATCTCTTCAGGATGTAACCTTACCGAGAGGCTGTTTTCGAGGACCCCCAACCTTATAGGGTTGGTAATACAAGGACTTTCCCGAAGGTTACCCTTCCTAATACTACTCTATCTCAAATACGCTTAACTTCGGAGTTCTAATAGGATCATGTGCATTAGTGCCTGGTAAATGAACCCTTTTTGGCATTAAAGTAAACTGCATGAATAAGATGTAAGTAGCAGATACAAGTTGGGTGTATGTGATAGTACTTGAAAATTTTATCTGGATCTTAGACACGATCTATGAGGTTGAAATATATGAGATTCGAGTACAGATTTAAAAGCAGAATTTTATTCTAAAACTAATTTGCATTAGGTGGATAGTTTATTACTTAGTATTTACTAGTCTCATGAAAAAGTGAGCGATGAGAAGAGAAAAATTAATGACCATTATATCTAAACAGTTGACTCTAATGAGACGTATAAAAGTAATTTTAAAATTTAGGCCTTTGATTTAGATCAAATGATTATTATTTTCTCCTCTCATTTAACAGTCATGCCATATATATAATGCAAATGTATAATGGATATACACGGTTGAGTATGGATAATCAACAATAATAACAACAGACCCAGTGCCTCAACGATCCCACATAAGCGGGGTCTGAGAGGGGTGGATGTATGCAGCCTTACCCCTTCAGGGTGTTACCCTACCGAGAGGCTATTTCCGAGGACCCCTAACCTTATAAGGTCAGCAACACGAGAACTTCTCTAAAGGTCACTTATTTTGATATTACTCTCATCTAGGTACACTTAACTTCGGAGTTCTAATTGCTCGATACCTCGGTATTAATTAATGGGGCAGATATGGGGCGGGTACCGGTAAATGAAAATGGGCTAAAACACATGAAAGCAGCCCACCATACTACTTGGGCCGTACGTGAGGGCCCAAAGTGTCACCATCAACACAAGCACTCTCAGGCTTTGTTTGGTTGACATATGAATTAAATTTCTACTGAAAGTTATATTTTTTGAAAACTTAATTTCTTTATTAACTTTTTAGAAAGTAGGTAAAATATGTTGGTTGTCAGGATAAAAATAGAACTTTATTCAAAAAATTAGTTAAAAATAAAAGAATTAGAACTTACCTAGGAGTTAGATAAGTAACTTCTTATATTTTGAAAAGCAGTTTCCACTTCCTATATTCTATGCATTTCTTGCTAATCAAACCAGAGTCAAAATCCGTACTTCTTATAAATTTTTACTTCTTGCATTTACTTCCTGCATACCAAATGAGGCCACACAGTTTGTATAGTTCATGTTGTGGCTTTTGGTTTTCTTAGAAATTAAAACTATATTTTAGGAATTTCCTAATGAAATTAAGTTTTTTATTTAATTTCTTCTTACTTTCAGTAAATCTGAAAAATGAGAAAAAATAAAATGGAAAAATTATTTTAAAGCTTGGTTTTTAGCTTTTGAAAACTAAAATTTACAGACAGAAAATGACATCAAACACGCCATTAGGTATCATGAGTTCAAGTATTTATCATATAAGTAACATGCATTTTAATATATATAATAAGGTATCATGAGGTTTGAAAATTTTATTACTTAAGAATTCTCTGTTGGAATATGGTAAACTTTTGCGTTTACCTATCTTTGAGACGATCTGTTTATGGCTTTTCTTCACTCTGGATTAAAGGGGTATATTAGTAAATATGACCTCTTCTAGGATGGGTGGCATTCTTATGAAAAGGTGAGAACATGAGAAGGGCGAATCCTGGTCCTTTTTTGTAATGGACAGCCAAAATTTGTTGGACATTAAAAAAAAATAATTCACGGCTAAGATTTGTCAAATATTGAAAAAAAAAAAAATTTCCTCCCTTGCCCCTTCTTTCTTTCTACCTCATGAATGGGTATGAGCCGTAAATTGTTTTTTTTTTTTTAATGTTCAAGAAATTTTGACCGTCCATTGCAATGAAGGGTTAGAATTCGCCCCTCTCATGCTCTGAACCTCTCATAAAAACACCACTCCCGTCTAGTATAGTTCTAGTCAAGGGTCATATTTGGATTTTATTTTATCCTATCTTATATTTAATGATGCAGCCCGTATCTTGGCGGATCGGGTTCTTGGCAAGATGGGTTACTTGGCTAGTTGATATAAGACGTGGCTGGATAAAGACTTGAGAAGTTTGACAACTATTAGGTTATTTAGTTATTAGACTATGAGATAATTACTAATTGTTTTAGATAATTATTAGTTGCTTTAGATAATCAAGAGTTATTTTTGCATTTATCTTTTAATTTTTAAATTTTTTAATTTAGATGAATTAGCTCCTCTATTTAAGCAAGAGGAAGACTTAGGATATATTTTAATTAGTTCAATTGATTTGTAGATTTTTATCATTGTTTATGTGTTCTTTCTCGTTCTCGGGCTGAGAATTTAGTTAGACTCTTTATTCTCTTTTGTTCTTAATTATTTTTGCAATAAGTGTTAAATTTTCATCGGGCCTTTAGGCCCAACCCACAGAGTTGGAACACAAGAGATTCACATATAAGCCCAAGTGGGGTTCCATCCTAAAACCAATTGGCAATAGGTGGAGTAACCCATTAGGCTTATAAGGTGATCTCTTCTCTCTCACAATTCCAATGTGGGATTCTAATTATTAGGCTCACATGTGAAGTCTCAACACTCCCCCTCACATGTGGGACTACGACAAACGCAACACTCGCCTTCTCCGATCCACTTGGATCCAACATTCACTGGAGAGGCCCTCGGTGCAACAAATTCAAATGCACCCCTCTTTACGAGGTCACGGTGCCACAAACAAGACATTGGGATCATCAACCCGCTCTGATACCATGTTAAATTTTCATCGGGCCTTTAGGCCCAACCCACAGAGTTGGAACACAAGAGATCCACATATAAGCCCAAGTGGGGTTCCATCCTAAAACCAATTGGCAATGGGTGAAGTAACCCACTAGGCTTATAAGGTGATCTCTTCTCTCTCACAATTCCAATATGGGATTCTAATTATTAGGCTCACATGTGGAGTCTCAACAATAAGAATTTAGAGGAAGGCTGTTAAATCTTCTGTTTCCTTTATTTTCCTGAGCAGGGTGTTGGGGGCGGATTACCCTTGAAGAGAGGCTGTTTCCGAGTGTCCCCAACCTGAGGGTGAGGACTTTCCAGGAGGTCACCCATTCTGGTACTACTTTCGCCCAAGCACGTTTAACTTCGAAGTTCTAATGGAATCCGGTGTGGGCTTTTTGGTACCAAGTATAGAATTCTATTCAAAAAACCAGTTGACTTCGCATAGAGTAACCCATGGCTTATAATTTTTTTTTCCAATAAATATCGGCAAAGCCGTAGTACAAACATGCAACTCAAAAAGACGAGGCGTAAGCCACTCCGTAAACGGTAGTGGGAACAAAAAAAGAACATACCAAACAGGCACCAAAACCAAAACACCCAAACCCGACACAACAGACACCGAGCACAGGCTCGACAAAACGCACAAAAAACAAGCTCATGCAAGGATCCCAAAAGAAAAAGAACCAGACAACCAGCACGGGAAACCAGAGCAGGACTGAACCTCAACCACAAAACCAACCACCTCATTTAGCCAGGGAAACCATCAAAATTAAAACTCACTATTCCCCCATGTCAATTGCCCGCTCCGCTTGCATGATTATCTCATCGTACTCCGCTCCCATGGCTTATACATATTTCGATATCTTTTCTCTCATAGCTCCAACATGAAATTTTTTACTAGACTTACATCTATAATCTTAACAACTTCAGTCAAAACTGAAAACAAAAACAAAAAACACAAGAAAAGCATCATAATTTTTCATTTCAGTTTCTCAAAAATCAGAAACTATAAATACAAAATGATACCGAACGACGCGATAATTAAGTGTTACATAAACAAACTCCTAATAAGAGCAGCCTGGGTAGTATCAATATTTGGTGAAGCCAAGAGTTGAGATAAACGATCACTAAGATCATCCACTTCCTTTTGCAAACTCCTTATGTAATTGCATGTCTCTTCCAATACTCTACTGCTTGATGTCACCTGCCCATCCAAAAATTATAGAAATAATATTTTAGACTAATAAAATTAGTTAAATTATATAAATAACTTAGGATAAATTTAACTGCAGTTTGAAGTCGGTTTTAAGGTTCTATTTTGCCAAGCAGTGAAAAAACTACTTTTCAGAAACTCTTTTGTTAAATATGTTTTCAATATATAGGGGTGTCTTTGAGGGTATCAACACGTAAGCACCGGATCCCATTAGAACTCGAAAGTTAAGTGTGCCTGGGCGAGAGTAGTACCAAGATGGGTGATCTCCTGGGAAGTCCTCGTGTTGCACCCCTCAGGTTGGAGGTTCTCGAAAACAACCTTTCTTCATGGTAGCACCCTGAAAGGGGAAGGTTGGGTACATCCATCCCCCCTCCCTTCGACCCTGCTTAGGCGGGAGCCTTTAGGGCACTGGGAATGTTTCTAGGGTGTCTTTGACTGAAAATTTCCTTGCTTTGCATCTGCTTCTACAAGAAACTTTTTTTTTTTTTTTTTTTGCTTGCTTATACTTCTATTAAAAAGTACTTTTCTTAGGGGTGTATTTGAGCCAAGCCGAGACCAAGCTCGAGCCTGCTAGGCTCGACTCGTTAGCTTTAAGCTCGGCTCAGGCTCAGCTCGTCAAAAGCCCGATCTAAGCTCGGTGAGCTTCAAATTAAGCTTGCAATATTTTGGCTCATTTAAGCTCAATGTATGCTCGTCTAAGCTCGAACTCGGCTCATTTAGGCTCTAATATGGCTTCATTAGGCAATATTTAAGCAAATATATTATATTAAAAAAAGCTCGCTTAGGCTCGTGAGTCTACGAGCTAAACAAGCCAGCATGGCTTAGCTTGAGCTCAAAACCAGATGAGCTTTTTTTGAGATTTATGACGAGCCGGCTCAGCTCATTTACACCCCTAACTTTTCTACTTGTCAGACACCCTCAAATCTTATAAAAAGTACTCTTTTTTTCTTAGAATTAGCATTTTTCTCTTTAAAATTTTTTTTAACCAAACAGACCCTAAATGGGTTTCGAATTTCAACTAGTACCAAAAGAAACCACTTCTCACATAACTCAGAAAATGGTCTAGTATCAATTTTAAACACGATCTTTTATGTATGTGTATGTGACGCTTTTTTATATGATAAAAAGATATAATAATGCTCTAATCAGGGTCACAAACATCCAGGCTGAAACAGATGAGTTTAGGACTAATGCTTTCGAGCAGATAACTTAACCACTTTACCAAACCGAGCAGCTCAATTCGCATGTAACACTTGCATATATAAAAGCATTACTATGACTCTTTTTGCCATATATAATTCAATGTTATTTTGACATATAAAATCCTAGCTAAGTATGCTACCTTGTTTGAGCTCCTTCGACGAATCTCGGGGACGAGACTCTGAAGTCTTGAGATGAGTTCAGCAATCTGATTCTCATCGATTCTGACCTCACTCGATGATTGCCTAGAGCGCGATCTTCTACTCGACATCTTTTTTTCAAATTTTTCTCTTTAAATAAGAGAAAAGAGGGAACAAATTTATAAATGTTGGATGAAGTTTGAAAAACAAATGTGAAGAGTAGAACTCTACTTGTCACATGACTCCTAAGAATGTTGTAGTATTTAAAGGAGAGAGGGATGAAACATAGATTGAGCAACAATTTCGTTGCGGATAACTCTTTTTTGTCTCGTCTTTATCATTTATTATACGAATGAGTAGCAAGAAGGACAGAAGTCAAGAATTTGGCTTCCTCTTCAGGAGACAGAAAGACGATTTACTATACAGGAAAATTTATTTTTCATATTAATTTTACATGATCTCATCATGAACTTTAGATATAGATTTCCTCAACTAAACGAAAGATGATATTTTGATGGATATCAAGCTTAACTCCATCTAGAAAACCGGCTACTAGGGAAGGGATACTCTTACCATATAATCTGATACATGCTAACATTACCAAGCAGCAGCAGCGGCAGCAGCAACAACAACAACAAACCCAGTGCCTCAAAGGCTCCCGCATAAGCGGGGTCTGGGAGGGATGGATGTACGCAGCCTTACCTCTTCAGAGTATAACCTTGCCGAGAGGCTATTTCCGAGAACCCTTAACCTTATAGGGTTGGCAACATGAGGACTTCCTAGGAGGTCACCCATCCTAGTACTACTCTCGCCCAAGCACATTTAACTTTGGAGTTTTAATGGGATCCAGTACCTTAGTACCTGGTAAAAGAACCCTTTAAAACACGGTTTTTGTTCTCTAAACAAACCAAAAGTTATAAATAGAAAACGATAACAAACAGGTCATAACATAATACTTTTAATTCAAAAAAATTTGAATGTTGAAAAGGGGACAAGTCATAGACAAAGGGATGAAGGAATAGGGGATGGAGAAGTGGGTTCAGCATGTCTTTTATTGATCATAGAGAGAGAGAATGTCTCTTGTCCCCTTGGCAAACTTTCCTATTCGGATCTAGTTGACATAATTCAAGTCAAGTTTTATACAGATAATTCTATTAGACTCGTATGTGTAGTTTTTAACTTTTCTACAGGCATAAATACAACAATAACAACAATCTCAGTGCCACAAGAGCTCCCGCATATACGAGGGCGGGCGGGGTGGATGTACGCAACCTTCCTCCTTTAGGGTGCTACCCTAAAGGAAAGTTGTTTCCAAGGACCCCCAACCTGAGCAGCGTATCATCATGGAAGCATCGAATCCTCGAAGCATGAGATCAACATAGAATTAGAGCAGTAAATAGCATAAGCCAAGTACTACAAAGCAAAGCTCAATGGAATGTAACTGCAGTCAAATTGTCACTAGTCAGCACGTACGTAAGTACTCAAGTGAATCTTCTTTAAAAATAGGATATTCAGTCATCCGTAATACAGTCCATGAAAGAACTTTTAGTTTGTTCAACTCAAGTGCATCCCTCTCCTCGAATAAACAACTGGATGTTCTAATTTCATGTTTAGTTTTATCAAGTCATGGCAATTGTTCTTCACTATGTTTAATTTTTTTGATACGAGGAAAATATATTATCAGACTCTAGATGGATGGCCAGACATCTCTATCATAACTAAAGAACTTTTGGTGTTTTTACTTTCTTTTATTAGAAACACTATATGTTCTACCTTACCTATGAGGATACCATCATGCAAGCACCGGATCTCATTAGAACTCCGAAGTTAAGTGTGTTTGGGCAAGAGTAGTACCAAGACAAGTGACCTCCTGGGAAGTCCTCGTGTTGCATTCCTCAGTTTGGGGTTCTTGGAAATAGTCTTCCTTCAGGGTACCCTAAAGGGGAAAGGATGCGTACATCCACCCCGCTTAAACCCTACTTAGGCGGGAGCCCTTGGGGCACTGGGAATATTGCTTTTACTGTATGTTCAACCTTGAGGATTCCATCATTCTCGTTACTTATCAAACAAAAGTTACACATCCTCATAAATAATCTGAATGAAATTAAAAAGAATCTAACACTGTTATGATACGTATCATACTAAAAAAAAAAAAGGCGATAAAACGGTCAAGTCTCGCAACACCTAAGTCTTGTACAATGGATATAGAGGTTAAGCAAGGGATAGAGTTCAAGAGGGTTAAGGGGGGGCCAATTGTATATATGTTCATGAGCATGCTACTTGGGCCCTTTTGTGTCAGTCTCACTATACAAACCCATGGTATAATTTTATGTTTTTTTTTTTTTTTTTTGATAAATTGCGATAAAATCGCTAAACAAGCTGACCACTCGCTAGGTAAAGCCAGAGTCCGACCGCAACAACACGGGGACCAAAAACATCCAACACAAAACAAGAAAAGCGGAACAGAAAGCGCTCGCTACAAAATACCACACAACAGACTGCGAGCAAAGGACCAAAAAAGACACGGAGACAAGAAACAAAAGCACGCGCAACCAACACAAATAGGGAACATAGCAAGAGAAGAAACAGAAGGCCAACACAAGAATCGAGAGTGGAGCTGAAGCCACAACCCAACACCCAAACCATATCATTGAGCAATAAGGTCTGCCATCATAGCTGGGTCCAAACCATCAAAGGTGAAGCCCACCTTTTGGTATAATTTTATGTATGTCAACTCTTTTTCTATCATTAAAATAATGTTTCGTGTCATTACAAACTGGGTGTAAGGGACATACAGACAGGTAATAAGCCCACCCACAAGAAGTTTATTGTCCCTTTGTCATTTTTTTTGGTCATCCTTTCACATAATGTTACGAGTACGGCTCATATAAGAGCACATGTTTAACACAGTGGCGCACCATAACTGAAACCCATGTTGTTGTTCCTATGTCTTCCCTGTTGCTTCTTCTTTTAGTTTTGCAGTACTCGTAGCTCGGTTTGATTTTGTTGTTCCAATCCCTCGCACAATGTTCTGCACATATTCTATACATTCAAATGTATACTTAAATTATATACGCGATCCGTTTTCCTTTGTCCAAACATATTGGAGGGTCAAGATCCATGGGGATTGTGCATACTTTATGAAGCAAGATGTAGATGAAGCCAAAAACCACGACCACCAAAACAGGAGAAGGAGATAAAAACAAAAAGACAGGACGACGGAAGACGCTGAAGCAAAGCTACTCAAAAGACCACCTGGCTGGAACTCAAGATCCATGTGGTTGTTCTGTTTTTGGTTTGGTTGCACCTGTTTCTTGTTGTTGTCTCCCTGTTTTTATATTTTGGGTCTATTCTGTAGGTCTCCCGGTTTCGGGATTTCCAGGGGCTCGTTTTGCCGAGTTCGCTATTTTGTTGCGCGGTTTTGCCGCTAATTATCAAAAAAAAAAAAAGATGTAGCCAAAAACATAACTTGTTTGAACTTGTCAGGGATTCACATGTCATGCTCTAAACCCTCTTTACACTCTCATTACCATTTATCCAACACATTTGTACCCACATGAGGTCTATACAGTTTATAACAAATAGAATTACAGATATATCCCATTAGAACTTCGAAATTAAGCTTGTTTGGATGAGAATAGTACCAGGATGGGTGACCTATTGGGAAATCCTCGTGTTGCCAGCCCTATAAAATTGGAGGTCCTCAGAAATAGTCTCTTGGCAAGGTTATATTCTGAAAGGGTAAGGCTGCGTACATCCACTCCCCCCTCCCCCGACCCCGCTTAGGCGGGAGCGCTTGAGGCACTGGGTCTGCTTGTTCTGTTGTTATTGTTGTAGAATTGCAGAAGTATCCATATTTAGATAACACAGATAAAGGTCCAGAGATTCATTGATTGGTTTTAAGCAATAATTGATTGCATTGATACTGTAGGAGTCGTGATACCACCTATTAAGATCACTCATAGAATATACAAACCACAAATCGAAGTATCAATCATAAACAAAAGGAACAGGGGAGAACACCGGAATTTACATGATTCAGTCGAAGTCTACATCCATGGAGGAGACCACGATAATTTCATTAATATCGTTGAAGTTTATATGAGACGTCTCAACTTTCAATCCTCTCAACTCAAACCCTTCTCAATCCTAATGGTAATATACACATCTCGTGTATATATATAGAGAGAGAGAGTCTCACACACTAAAACCTTAGTGTATTATGAGCCTTAATAGGATTAGCCCTATCCTGTGATCATAAACAAGATCCAATACAACCAGGCTTCATCATAACTTAATAGATACATCAACACACCATTGCAGTGAATACACAAGCAGATTGATTTCCAATTTCATCCCCAGACTGAGACCCAAATAAGCCGTAACACATGTCACTTAGGTTTTTGGTGCTCATTCTGATCATGTAGGATGGCCACAGCTAGCATCAGAATACTCACTCGTTATACTCCTCGGTTTTCTTCTTTGGTAGCCCCGATCGTGGGCCATGCAAAGTCAAGCGTTGCCCATGTTGCGCTCTCGTCTTTTGGCCCAATCGACATTGAATTCCCAACATTAAAATGCATGATCTACCCTTGATGCAAACATGTGGAACCCCATCATGCAACTAGTTACAAGAAGCATGTCTCTTCATTGTGTTGGAAAAACAAAGGCAAATTGGACCTTATTTTTAAAAAAAAATAAGGTTATTATCATACCTTGAAGTTCATCAATATCCTAAAGTCGTTTATGCTCGCACCGGTACATACGGGATCAAATGACACTCCATCCCTTAGGGTTAACACGACGCTTGCCACTATAGTGTACTCTAGAGTAGTGGGCTGGAATATGCCTCAGTCATGCTCAATTTTATGACAATAACATGGAATAAAGATAAAAGAAGAAGACCACACGAGAAGACAGAGATATCAGGTGTATACATTTTTTTGTACTTTCTGTAATCTAATTAATAATATTTTTGCAACATATTTGAATCGACAAATTAAGTACATAGATCAAGTATATTTTTTTCGTTTTTAAATATATTAAATAAAAAATGGGGCGAATAGTGTGGGGTGCATATGGGGCTGGTGTGGCAAGTATGGCACGGGGTGCAGGATAGGTACAACATTATACCCATACCCTGCCCCATATCCATGACAGGTATTTCAACATCTACCTTATCCGGACCCATATCCGTTAAATGTCTCACGAGCACTCATACCCACCCCAAAACGTACTACTTAGAAAGTCGATAGTTTAACCTTCGCACCAACTCCAACGGCTCTATAAAGCTGCATATAGTGGGCTATGTTAGCCTACGGTGTGCACAGAGCAAGTATGTCCAAGGTGTTTTGGTGTTTCTCTTGTTCATCTTCAGGCCTTGTCCTGCATTATTGTGCCTTCTCGGGCTTGTATTCAGATTATAGAAAAAATATGAGTAATAATTAAAAAAATTGAATAAAAGTTGATTGCATTACACTATTAAATTTTTTATTTAAAATTTTTAAACTTAAATGTAAAAATAGTTAACTTATATTTTCTAAAAAGAACCTAACAGATTAAAAAATATTGAACACAAAAAGTCCAAATCTAAGGCCCAATTAAGGCCCATGATGGATCAAACTTCCTATGCAATTTAAAGCCCATCATCATTTCATCTTGAAGAGATTAATGAAATTAATGGGTATTATTATTTTGTGACTTACTTACCTAACAGGCCGGACATATCCCCAAGCAACCCAAGCACCCGCTTGGGGCCCCCTAAATTTTAGAAGTCGTCATTTTTAAAGTAACAATTGTTAATATTAATGAGTTTTAAGAGAAATATTATTGTATATAAAGGGCCATATTCAGAAAATTGTGCTTGAGGCCCCCTGAGAATGTCAGGACCGGCCCTATTACCTATGGTTTATGTATTATGGTCATTCTGTCGACTTAGTTCTTATAAAATTCATATTGTGTTAGGTTTAGTTCCATAATCAAATTGAAGTCAAGTTTTTTTTTATCAACCAAATTGAAGTTAAGTTAATAATTTATTTTTTAGTGACTTGATCATGTCAAATTCGAGTGACCTAATACAAAACAACTCGTTGACCCAATTTAAACCCACTCGTGAACCAAGTATTTAAAACTTTCATCACCAACTCAACGTCAATCTTACTCAGGACTATATTATCACAACGTAAATTTTCAAAGGGCTAAACTAATACAGTTAAGAAGGAGCCTTGTGAATCTCAAAGAACGCCGGTACCAATGGCAACATACTCTAGTTTTCCTAGTGATGAGCCGTCGATATTCCACTTAACAAAAATTTGTGTTCATGGCGGTCGGGATCTGCAAGATGTACTGAGGAAGCAAGATGATTGGAGTTCTCTATACATCAATCAATAGAGATGTCTGCAGATCCAACCGGTACCTGAAACCATGAGATAATCTTTAACTTTATAGAGTAACAAAGTACAATCTGAGAGCGTAATTAACCGTATTATTTTTATATATTAATTCTCGGATTCTATAGCTGCAAATGAAAGCAACTTCTTTTTTTTTTTTTTTTTGTGGAATTTTGGGTACCACTTATTTAAATTTTATTCTCTTAAAAAACATGTAGAATAATTTTCTTTTTGTTATTGCTTCCGCTATGCTTTTATTCCCTTTTTTTTTTTTTTAAATTAGAACCCGATTCTTCATTTCTTCTTTTAGTGGTAAAATGATACATAATATATAAAAAAAAAAAAATTCTTAGTGGATCATACCGTATATAAATGTCATTGCCCATCATGAGGGCGTCTCAGTTGGTGGCGTCTCCTACCCATACGGTCATCATCCAGAGGTCAGGAGTTCGATTCTCGCTGAGGATATACTCATAACTTACCTGCTCATGAGGATTGTGGGCTTTCTTATGGGTCGGGGTTAGTTGGGGCAACTCAGTCCCTCGTTACCAAAATATATATATATATATATATATATATATATATATATTCATTTAATAAAATACAATTAGGATCTGTTTTCTCTCATAACTGTCGATACATAAATTAGTGCAAATAAACCCAGAAAATGTGTACTAAATATTTATTTAGTTTATGTATCATTATTCTTTTTGATAGCAGTTGTATGTGGGTTTGTTTGGTCAATTTTTTTTTTTGAAAAAATATTTATTTTTTTCCAAGAAAAATACTTTTTTCAAAAATTTGGGTTGTTATAAAGTACTTTTAAATAGAAGTAAAAACTATTTTTCTGCCTTTAAACGTAGGTAGAAAAATAGTATTTCTTCTTTAAAACAGAAACATAAGTGAAAAACTCTTTTGAAAAAAATATTGTTATTGAAAGCAATTTTACGAAAATACTTTTATAAAATATGTCTCTAAAAAAAAATAATATTTTCACAATTTGGCCAAATAGGCCCGAAATCAACCATTCTTTTCCCTTATCTGTTTCTTCAACTATTTTTGAGGTAAATCTTTTAAAATATTTGTGAGTTTATAGTATAATAACATATTTATACAATCTTAGTACTTTAAAAAAATATTATTCAGTGGGGTTGTACAACTTTTAATAAATATTTTTTTTATAACTGGAGTACAAATCCCAAAGGCACAAAATTGCAGGGCAGGGATCGAAGGCGAACAAAAAAGTACAACAAAAGACACTACCTTCACGAGACAAAACCACCTAGAACCGAAAAAGACCAACCAAAACAATACCACGACAAGACAAAAACAACAAATGCACCAACTCATGAATATCAGACTACCTACATTCTAGACTCTAATATAGAACGTCTAATCAACAGCTAAAACAGCCAGATCACCTACGCCTTGTGCAGTAATTGCCCACGAAATTCCCGAGTTCTCGTCTTCGTTGACCAGGTCTTGAGGGAACCCAGGCAGTAAACTGTGGCTACCAACCCTAATAGCACCAAAAGCCTCCTCGACTTTTAATAAATTAACATTAAACAAATTAAGCATTGAAACATAAACAATGACTTCATACAAAATTCCTTAACAAACATATAATATTAAAAGCTAAGCAAGTACCATCACTTATTTGTTTTATATATATATAACAATTTTTAAACTAGTAGAATATATTTATTATTAGAAATAAAATAAAGAAGCACGAACAGTTATCATTAGGAATTCACATCGGTCCAAAATTAGATCAAACCAAACTAAATCGAAGACCAAACTGTGTCAAACCATGATACTGCGTACCCACCTGATTAAAAACAAATCGGTCCGACCCAGGACTGGTTAGAAACCTGATTGGATGGATTTGCACCAGTTTTCAACTAGCAAGCGCAATTATGCACACTAGGGGGAGATATAAGTTCGAAATGTCAAATTTCAAGCTCTAACTCTTCATTTTTTGAGTCGGGATAAAATTATCAGTCATATATATATAAATATAAAATAAATATAACAAGAATAATATATTTATATTATATTCTTACCTAGTACAAAGTGAACAAAAATCTAAGTGGAGAGGGTGTCATAACCACAACCACCCATCCTACTTATTAAAATAAAACATATACATAAACGTTAGATTCTCCACTTGGGGTACTTGGGGTCCATAATACAGCACAACGGCGAAGTGGACGAGGATATCAGCAACCAGATTAAAGCGGGATGGCATAAGTGGAGCATGACCTCTGCGGTACTTTGTGACAAAAAGTTCCCCTTGAAGTTAAAGGGAAGATATTATAAGACGGTTGTAAGGCCAGCCATGACGTATGGGGCGGAGTGCAGGGCGATGAAATAACAGCACACACAGAAGATGAAGGTGGCAGAGATGTGAATGCTGAGGTGGATGTGCGGACACACAAGGAAGAATAGAATCAGAAACGACATCATAAGAAGCAAATTGGGCGTAGCCTCCATTGAAAATAAATTGAGGAAGCAACTTCTGAGGTGCTTCGAACATGTTAGAAGGAGACCGGACAATGCTCCAGTAAGGAGATGCAAACATCCCCTTACTACACTAGGCAAAAGAGGCAGAGGCAGGCCAAAGAAGAGATGGCTTGAGACGATCCGACAAGACCTCACCCACCCAAACCTTCGGGAGGAGATGGCCTTAGATAGGGCAAAATAGAGGGCTAGCATAGGGGTATTAGATGCTCCGGTTGGAGTAGGGTAGTCCAGCTTACTAGTGCTGGGTCCTCTTGAAGCACGTAGGCTGTGTTCTGGCTC
Source organism: Simmondsia chinensis (assembly GCA_018398585.1). NCBI lineage: Eukaryota > Viridiplantae > Streptophyta > Magnoliopsida > Caryophyllales > Simmondsiaceae > Simmondsia > Simmondsia chinensis. The sequence continues at coordinate 29,840,491 of JAGTTD010000016.1, read as the reverse complement.
TCATGAGCTGATACTTGCTACTTGCCTACTTATCTTTATCTCTATCTCTATCTCCATTCTCTATCTCTATCTCTATCATTATCTTTATTTTATCTGTTGATTTGTGCCTGATGTGGCTTGCTTTGAGTCTGCTGTTTTGCTCATCGTGTGTTTTGCCCTTCTCATGCTTTGATGCTCTCCTGCTGCCAGGTCTTTTGCTCATTGCTGCGGACCATCTTCTTAGGTTGGGGGTCATCGAAAACAGCCTCTCTTCAGGGTAGCCCCCTGAAGGGGGAAGGCTGCGTACATCTACCCCCCCAGACCCTGCTTATGCGGGAGCCCTTGGAGGCACTGGGATTGTTGTTGTTGCTGTTACTGTTGTTTTTGTAGATTCTCCACTTATCATACGTCATAAAGCAATACTAAATAATATATAATTATATAACCTAAGAGGGTACCAACACGCAAACACTGAATCCCATTAGAACTCCGAAGTTAAACGTGCTTGGATGAGAGTAATACCAAGATGGGTAACATCCTGAGAAGTTCTCGTGTTGCACCCCTCAGGTTAGGGGTTCTCGAAAATAGCCCCTGAAGGGGGATTGGCTACGTACATCCACCCCTTCAAACCTTGCTTAGGCGGAAGCTCTCGGGCCACTGGAAACGTTGCTTTTTCTAATATATAATTATATAAAAAATGAATTTATTAACTTATAAAATTATTATTTAATATTATTCTTTATAATTGAAACTATATTCTATTATATTATTAGAGGTATATAATACATTTTCTGATAAAAAAAAACTAAATATATTTAAAATTTTTCTATATTAATTTTAAAAGCATTAGGGGAGGTGGATGATCCAAGACCCTAAGAGGGGAATCCCCCTTTTTTTAATAGTATTTTACTTTTTTTAATATTATACTTAATATATAGTTCCTTTTTTAATTCAATTTACTCTAGTAATATTATAATATTAACTAATATGTGGATCCTTATATTATATAAATACTTTCTGCCTATTCACCATGTTATACTCTCTGTATGCTTGCTATGTATTATTGTTTATACTTTTACACCTAGACGCTTTATGCTTTCATACTTCTTAAGTTGAGGGTCCTTGAAAATATCCTCTCGTTGGGGTAACACCCTAAGGGGGTAAGACTGCGTACATCTCACCCCTGCCAGACCTTGCTTATGCAGGAATCCTTGAGGCACTGGATTTGTTGTTGTTATTGTTGTTGTTGTTGTTGTTGTTGTTGTATTACATATTACATATATGTCATATTTTACTAATTATAAATTGTAATACATAGAAGCAAACTCATAATACAGTTAATTTTTAAAATAAATCCTTAAAAAATTGGGGACGCAAGAAATTGCTTAGACTGTTTGGGGTCTTGAGCAGTCATGCTACTCCTTCATAGAGAAAAGAGGTTTTCCACTTCAAATCATATTTTATATTAATTTATACAGGTACATGATAACTATAAAAAATAAGACCATGGCCAAAGAATGATTTCGGATCTTGTTTCGTTGATGTGAACCGCCTGACCCACCAACAGTTGATGTTCCCAAACAATATAATTCCTCAAGAGGCTTCCAGGCAACCCGTCGTCTCTCACCCGCACTTCTGGATTCTCTTTCCCCTTTTCTGTGTTGTGGGCTTGGTACCCCTCCTATCACAATTAAAAGTATAAGGACTCAATTGACATAATTTATAAAGTACAGGAACTTTTGATATCTGTAACCGATGATATAAGAGTGGGTTGAAATGGGGCCATGGCATGCAAACAACCATACAACTCACATGGTTTTAGCCCCCTTTTCCTTCTCTCCTTATATTATCATAATTATATCATTTCAAACTTTAATAAAAATATACGATAACTGACATACTTAATATTATATAATTTATATTAAGACGACTAAAATTTAAAATAAATGGGTATGTAGAAAAATAGACACAAAAAATATTTGAATATAGCTGTGGAAGAACGAACTGCAGAACTTCTATGGAGGAGTGAAAATAAGCCCAGCCAACTCGAAAAGTTCGGCTCGCTTTGAACTCGAGTAGAGCCGAGCCCGAGCCTAGTGACGCTCAAGGTTGTAGGCTCGCGAGACTAAACGAGCCTAAGTGAGCTCTTTTTATTATATTTGCTTAAATATTGCTCAATGAAGCCGTATTGGAGCCTAAATAAGCCAAGCTCGAATTTAAACAAGCCCAAATGAGCCTATATTGAGCTTAAATAAGCCGACCTATTGCAAGCCTAATTTGAAGCTCGCCGAGCTTAGATCAAGCCAAGACAAGCCCAAGTTCAAGCTTGAACTTTCAAAACTCGTCGAGCTTCAAGCTGAGCTCGAGCCTGGCAGAATCGGGCTCGACTCAACTCAAATACGCCCCTACTTCTATGCATTAAAAATCATTTAGAATACATTTTGTACAACAAGTAACAAAATTTCTTCCGTCTTATAAAAAACAACCGGTATAGTTTTCTTTTTAGGAAAACAAGCGGTAAAAATCATTATTGTCCGTTGAGATTGTTTGAATCACTGGGGCCACTTGCCCCCAGACATTTGTTCTGATAAATTTCTAAATAGCATGATATCAGACACCATGTATTAAAATATCATGATATTTATATAAAAAATGCTCGAACTTTAAGATAACTAAGTAATATATCACATAATAATATAACAATATTATAATAAAATTAAGAGTAAAACAGCTTTCTCAGTGTCCAATAATGAGATCACATGGCCACATGTATTTAAAGAAGTGGATGCAACGTGGACGGTCCAGATTGGATGATACTTATGCCTTTGGTTCCTGTACGATCATTATTCTACCTATTAGTGCACCCCCCTCACTTTTAAGTATTATGTTTTTCCAAGAAATTTTATATATTTTTAAAAAATTATTTAAATTTTTTAAACTCACACTTAAATTTAAAAAATATTTGAATATCACAACTTAATGTTAATACTGTTAATATCGGTTAGTTTTTATTAATATGACTTTAAAAAAAATTAATTTAAAAAAATGGAATTTATATTTAAAATTATTTTAAAAATATTTTAGATATCTAAAGATTATAAATATTTAAAAAATAATTTTTATATTTAAAAATATATTTTTTAAATGGCACATCAGCAAAAATTAACGGATATTAATGGTGTTACGTTAAGGTGTGACTTTGAAAAATTAGATTTTTAGTAAAGAAACACTTTCATATATATGGTTATTTATGCTAGAGGTATTTATACTCTGTTCATTATATCAATTTAGTCTCTATATTTCTAATTGTTTCAATTTAATTCCTTTACTATTTATATTGTCAATTTGGCCCTTCAAGTAAAAACAATGTTAAGTTGGTGGTTGAAATTTTTAATGGTCCGTACATAAGTTGAGTTAATAAGCGAATTTATAGAAGATTACTTGCATATAATATGATTATGCCACTATAAATTATATCATTAAATTAACTTCAATTTGATCATAAGGCTAAACTGACACGACTTTAGAGTGATTAAATTAACACAATTCAAGTATAATGATTAAGTTGACACAATCAATAAATTACATGAACCTTCAATGTAAATATCCGTTTAGATATCTATTATATATTTTGAATATCGTTATAAATGATTAAGGAACATAAATATTTCTTTTTTTCATAATTTAATAATTTTTTACTTATGCTTTACATAACCAAAATGAAATAAAGGTAAAAAATAAAAATATTTTAATTTTAATTAATAATACTTTTTCAAAAGTAAAGAAGAACACCATTAAATATCTTCAATAATGGTTCTGATCTGTCATATATATTTTTAGTTAAGGGTTATTTACATCAAAAATTCATTTATTTTTCTTATTGTCTTAACGTAGTTTTTGTATTTTTATTATATTAATTTAGTCATTCTACAATTTATATTATGTCAATTTAATTATTTGGTCAAATTTATGTTAAGTTATTGATATAATTTTTCACGGTAAAATCACATTAAATAAAAGTAACCCACTTCAAATCTACACATTAACTCAATTTAATCAAATTCATGGCTAAAAACATTAAAATTTTTATTAATAACTTAACATAAATTTTACTCTAAAAACTAAATTGATAAAATATTAATTATAAAAAGATTAAATTGATATAATTAAAAATAAAAAGATTAAATTAACACAATGAGTAAAGATGGGATGATATCTTCACCTAAATCCCCAAAAACTACTAAATAATAAAATTGAGTTAATATTGGCCGAAATAATACAAGTTGCCTTCTTTATGAAACTTTAATTATGATGACATTAATAACAACAACAACAATAACAAATTCAGTACCTTAAGGGCTCCCGCGTAAAATGGGGTCCGAGAAGTGGATGTATGCAACCTTACCCCTTTCGGGTGTAATCCCACCAAGAATCTGTTTCCGAGGATCCCCAATCTTATAGGGTTGGAAACACGTGGATTTCCTAGGAGATCACCCATCCTGGTACTACTCTCGCACGAGCACAATTAACTTCGGAGTTTTAATGGGACCCGGTGCCTTAATGGCTAGTAAATGAACCCTTATAACAACATTAATATGCTACTCAATAAACTTAAATTCGAGAATTATAAAAAGGAAATCTCTTTCATATTACCAATATTATGTGTCACTGGTGTAAGAGAATCAATTGTTCTAAAAGCTTGCGCTAATGAATAAATGTATAAAAATAATTTTATACTTCAACATATATACCCTCCACACAGATACTTATTAGGCTTGAAACATGGATACACATGCTTGACTCATTCTTTTTGTGATTAAATTTTGTTAATATTGAAAGTAAGGTTGTTTGAATTCGAACTTCGTGGTCTCAGTCAACTATGCTGTAATATCATATAAAAGAATTAACTATTCTAAAACTTTAAGTTGATAAGTAAAAATCCATATATTTATATATGCATCTGTATATAAAATTCGTTATATTTTACAAAAATGCATTAAATTCTAACATAGAATATTTAGGCGATAAAATATTTAAAATACTGAAATAAAAGAAAGGAGCTTTATGGGGGGAGGAGAGGCGTGGGGTCACGTGCGCCGGCACGTGGCTCGACTTCCTAAGCCGGTGTCCGTTGCTCCTTTCCGGTTTCCTCCCTCTTTTTTATTCAGTTGAATTACCGACACGTGTGCGTGAGATAGGATCGATCTTATCGCTTTTTAAATTAAATAATAAAAAAAAAAAAAGAGAGAATTTAAATGTCGCTAAATCACATGCGCCGCACGAGACACACGTTAGTTATCTGACGACGCCGTCAAGTTCTACACGCAAAAACACAACTCAATTCCTATTTTAAAACAATAAAAATAAATAAAGGGTAAAAATTAATTTAAAGAGATATAATATAATATTTAGAAAAATAATTTTATACTTGCATTAGGAAAGTATAAAACCCGTTATTTGCAGGTACCCGTGTTAAATAGAAATGACAATTGAGCGTATAAAGCTTGTTACCTACGGATACCTGCCCCAAGGGTATAAGTGAGGCAGGTATTGGATACGGATTAGGTGTACCCACCCTGTACTCGCCACGGGTATGGGGCAGGTACAGATAGTGTAGTACTGTCCCGCCCAACTCCATTCCCGCCCCGCCTCGTTAAAAAACCGCTTTATTTTGCATTTAGTTAACCTTAAAATTAAAAATATGTGTTTAAATTTAATTACTTGGATTATTTATCAATGTTATAAGTAAAAATATTATTAAATTTTTAAAAATGGTATTAAATAATCAATATGGGGTGGGTATAAATGATTATTTTGTACCCGCAATAGGACGGGTACGGGACGAGTAATAGATACCCGTCGAATACACGGGGATAATGGAGCAGGTATGGATATATGTTTGTACTCGCCGGGGCGGGTAATAGAGTGGACATGGACGGATTTTGGGGGCAGGTATGAGTATGGAGTAGTCAACCCCTGTTCTCGACCCGCGCCACCGCATTACCATCCCTAGTCATAAGTGGATGCTAATGAGATTGGTAGCGGATACGAGTAGGGTACATATGCAAATACTTGCCATGGGTAATAGGGCAGATATGGAAATAATTTTAGACCCATCTGCCCTGCCATATATATACCCGATATACCCACATTGTTTGCCCAAATTTCTATTTAATTAATTTTAACATAAAAAACAACATATATACTCATTTTATCGATTAAAGATGTGCACAAAATCCATAATTACAAAAATAATTTTGAATTGGTACATGTATGAATATTGATAACTAACGATTATACAAATTGGGTGGGTACAGGGTAGGTGATGGATACCTTAACACGTTGAATACCGCCAATAGCAAAGCGAGTATAGGTGTGAGTTTGTACTCACCAATACCTGTATAAATATCCACCTCATACTCATATTAGGTAATGGGACAAGTATAGATATTCTATGTCATACCAGTAATGGATAATAATACGACTATGAGTATGAATTTGAAAGGCGGGTACGGGTATGAAGGTGGCACCCCCTTAACTCCCCATTACCCTTCCTAGAGGATATAAAGACTAAATTTTGCACCTTAATTAGCAGTTATATTCAGTTTTTTTAAAACAGTGGTTGAATATAATATTTTAACAAATTAAGTACATTGATAAAAAAGGGTCAATTAAATATTAGTACCTCAAGTTTTAGTGTATTAATTTTTTAATCTATAAATTTTATAAAATACTTTTATAGTATAAAAAGTTATATAAATTTAATAAAATAATTCAAATACCGATGTGTAAAGGTATAAAACATGCTCTATTTTTATACTTTGATATTTTCGTTTGGAGTATATTATTAAATATAAATAACTTTAGAGTAAAAAAGAAATTATTTTATAAAATTTATAGATTAAAAAATTAATACATTAAATATATTATCTATTAAATGCAAAAACAAATAACAAGGGGGCCCACAACCAGCAGGACGCCAGCGCCACCACCCGCATTAATTAAAGTCCCCCCGCAACAAACGAAGCAAATCTCTTTATTTAATTTAAATGACAAAAATGCTTAATTCTTTTTATAAAACGATTATTTATACCAAATATATTTGTATTTTATTTATTATATAAATTTAATTTTTATACTTTTAATTATGTTAATTTATTTTCTGAATAATCTAAAATGTATAAATTTAGTCTTTTGATTAAATTTAAGTTATGTTAATGACGTAATTTTAAACAGTAAAATTATATTATATACTAATAACTTATTATAAATTCATCTATTCACTCAATTTAATCCAATTCGTGGCCAAATTATTAAAAACTTAACGTAAATTTTGATCTAAGCACCAATTGGAATATTTTAAATTATACAGGGACTAAATTAATATAATTTAAAAATAAACTTTTAGTATACGTATATAGTGCCTCCACACAATTGACTTTAAAATAATGATTTTAATCTGGCAGTAATATTTTTATTCGGTAATATATATATATGGTGACGTTTTTATGAGAGCGTGAGAGAGACGAATCCTGTCCCCATATTATAATGGATGGTCAAAATTTTTTGAACATTAAAAAGAAAAATAATTTATGGCCCATACCCTTTTATGGGCAGAAAGAAAGAAATGGTAAGGGAGAAAAATTATTTTTTTCAATACTTAATAAATATTGGCTGTAAATTATTATTATTTAATGTCCAAAAAATCTTAACTATCTATTATAATAGAGGGTCAGGATTTGCCCCTCTTATACTCTCACCTCTCATAAGAACGACATCCTATATATATGTATATATTTAGTGTTAAAAAAAAAAAGCATGACTCTTTAGTTAATCCCTTTCTTTCCCTATTAATTAATTCCAAGAAATCTATTCTTCTAGAAAATTGAGTTATTTACCCTTTTAACCTCACTATTTGTAGATTTATTTAAATTAATTATTATTTTTAAAATTTTACTTGTTATTAATTATTAGATGAGATTTAATTTAATTACAAAATAAAATGTAAAAAATTTTAAATAAATTTATAAATATTAGAGAATAGTGGAGAAATGGGGACCATATTTTAGAGTAAAATGATAAAGTGGAGTTATTTATTCTTTGATTCCTAATATGTGTATTTTTATTTAAATTAATCTTTTATTTTTTTATTTTATTTAAAATAGTTATGAATATTTATAAATTTTTTGAATTTATTTTGTTTATTCAAAATAACATTCATAATTTATTTTTTTAATAAAATTAGTTCCTTATTTAGTGTGATTGAAATTAAAAAAAAATAAGGGATTAAATTTGTCATAAAATAAAACAAGATTAAGAGGTTACGAATTTAAATCCTAATAAGCTCTACTTTCAATACTAACGTAATTTAGATATAATATAAGTCTGTGCAATATTTTGTGCCCAACGAGTATTTACATGAGTGAATATGTTAAGTGTATAAAATTATCAGCAGGCGTTCACCCAGACCCAAAAAAGGGTGAATTAAATATTGATACCATGAGATTTAGTGTATTAATCTTTTAGTCCATAAACTTTGTGAAATAATTTTTTAGTGAAAAAGTTATGTATATTTAATATAACAGTCCAAATAATAATATGAAATAATGAAAATGAGGTCCGTTTTGACCTTTACACATTACTATTTAGATTATTTTATTAAATTTATATAATTTTTTGGACTAAAAATTTTTTTACAAAAATTTATAAATTAAAAAATTAATAAACTAAGTTTTAGAGCACTAATATGTGATTTACGTGGAAAAAAAAATGAAAGGGGGAAGAAGATGAATAGGAGAGAGAGAATCCAAAGGACAATTACTTACTTCTTGTTGATAGAGAGAGAAAGATTGAAACTTTGAAAGGCATTTGCATTACAAGAACGCCAAGAATTGAAGCTGCTCCTTCAATTTCATTTTATATAACAGATTTTAGTGTTCTTTTTCTGTTCAATTCCTCCAATCAAATTCTCTCTCTCTCTCTCTCTCACTATCCAATTTGTAAGTCCTCTCTCTTTCTATCTCTCTTTCGATGTCATGACGGTTCTGATATTCAGGTTGTCCATTCTGTGTTTTGTCGTTTGATTTTAATTGGTTGATGATGGGTTGTTTTCATTTTGGGTGAAAATTATATGTGGGGTGAAAAGATCTAGTCTTCGTGGTGTTGTTGTTGTTGTTGTTGTGGGATTATGAATCTGGGTTTTGGTAGTTTTGGTTTTGATTTTGATTTTGATTTTGATTTTGTCAATTGGGTCTTTCTTATCTATGGATTTATTTGAAAAGAACTAATTTTTCTAAAAGCTAAACCGATGGGTGAAGTGCCTATTAAGCTTGAAGTGTTGATTTTACATAAGTTTATTTTGTAGATTGTGTTTAAATTATGTTGATATTGAAAGGGGTTTATTAAGATTCGAATTCGTGACGTCTTGGTCACAGGGCTTTGATACATATCAAAGAGCCAACTTCCCCAAAAGTTGAAGCTAGGGTGAAGGCTCGGGATTGGTTTTATAATCTAACAATTTAATTGGCTGATTTGTTTAGTTCTGATCTGAGCTCAGAGATCGGTTGGGTTTTTGTTGATTTTAATATTTCCTTTTAATTTAATTTCTAATTACAAGTTTTGGTTTAGTTTTTTGTTGGGGAATTTCACATTTTCATTGATTTCTTGTTATGGGTTCTTGCAATTCTCTCCTTTTTTGACTAAATCTATAGAGGGGAAGTTATGGATTTCACAATTCTCTTGAATAATTCGGTTTTCGTAACTATTATCAGATACAAACTCGTCTAAATTAGTCTCACTTGTTCTTTTATCATGTATAGTATCTGTATTTTTTCTATATATGGCTGATAATTCTGATATTTAGATTGTCAGTTCTATGTTTTCAAGTTGTTCTCTTTCATTTTAGCAATAACTAATTTAACTCATCTGGGGGAAATCATACTTTCTTGTTTCATTTCTATTGAATAGGTTTCCATTTTGGCATTTGATTGGCTTTTTCGAGCAGCGGTGTTTCGAGTTCTCTTGTTCACTTCCTCATTGATTCATCGTGTATAGGGAGAAAGGAATGGTTTAAATTAGATTGGACTAGATTTAATTGTTGTGTGAATTTTTTGCTTGAATTAGTTAGAAATGTTGGAGGGTCGGTCTTGTTTGGTTTCGAGGGCGTTACCGAGCTCTTGTGAAGAAGAAAGCAAGTGGGTTTACCTGGCTTATTGCCTCGAAATGGAAGTATCCAATCGGAAGCGTTGTTTAGAGTTTAATTCTGAAGAAGGATGCAGTCGATTGAGGAAATCATCCAAGCTATCTGAAACTACAGAATCCCAAAACGAACAATCCGATTCAGATTCAAATTCCTTCATCCATACGTTTGGTCGCGATATTACCATTAATTATCTACTTCGATTATCTCGTGTTGACTATGGTTCAATCGCCTCTTTAAATCGGAGCTTCAGATCATTAATTAGGAGTGGTGAGATATATAGATTAAGACGAATCAAAGGCGTTATTGAGCATTGGGTGTATTTTTCTTGCCATCTACTTGAATGGGAAGCTTTCGATCCAGTTAGTCATCGTTGGATGCATTTACCTAGGATGACTTCAAACGAGTGCTTTATGTGGTCAGATAAGGAATCGTTAGCAGTCGGTACTGAACTTCTTGTATTTGGAAAGGACTTAACTTCACATGTGATTTACAAGTATAGCATTTTGACAAACTCGTGGGCTTCTGGAATGAAGATGAATTCGCCTAGATGTTTATTCGGGTCTGCTAGTCTAGGTCATATAGCGATTTTGGCAGGTGGGTGTGACTCCGATGGGAAGATTCTTCGCTCTGCTGAGCTTTACGATTCTGAAAAGGAGGCATGGGTTTCGCTCCCTCTGATGAACAAGCCAAGAAAAATGTGTTCGGGCGTGTTTATGGATGGAAAATTCTATGTCATAGGGGGAATCGGGGGAAACGATTTGAAACTCCTAACTTGTGGAGAAGAATTCGATCTAAAGACGAGAAAATGGAAAGAAATCCCGAATATGTCCCCAGGAAAGAGCAGTGAAGCTCGGGAAAACGAGCCACCTGCTTCAGCAGAGGCGCCACCACTCCTCGCTGTAGTAAATAATGAACTATACGCAGCTGATTATTCTGACATGGAAGTGAAAAAATACAATAAAGTAACTAGAAAATGGGTAAACATAGGGAGACTACCCGAACGAGCGGACTCGATGAACGGTTGGGGACTCGCGTTTAGAGCATGTGGCGACCGTCTAATCGTTATTGGGGGACCGAGAGCCATCGGTGAAGGAATTATAGAGGTGAATTCATGGGTCCCAAGTGAAGGGCCTCCACAGTGGGATTTGCTTGCTAGAAAGCGATCTGGTAACTTTGTTTATAACTGTGCAGTAATGGGATGCTGAGGAATACGAACACGAACAGAACACGCATATTTAGAAAGTTCTTGCAAATGGGTAACTTTCTTCACCCGTTCCGTTCGTTTTGGTTTTCGTGCAGTGTGAGAGGGAGAAATCTACCATTTTTAATCAAGATTCAATTGAATGTGTTTCAACTGATGAATTGTTCTCATCTACTGAAGCTTTTGGAGAAACTTTCTACAATTGGATAGATTTTCAATAATTTGAAGTAGCAATACATTTGGTTCTTCTCAGGGCTTGTTTGGTGTCGTTTTCTAGTTGTAGTTTTCGGTATCTTAGAAGCTGAAATCATTGCTGCAAAAACAGGTTTTCCTTTTGTTTTTTGTTTTCAGTTTATTCCTTAAGTTAAAACTGATAACAAAAAAACACAAATAAGAAACATTCATTCTCAAAACCCGGCTTTTAGTTCTTGAAAAACCAGAGAAGCAAAAAACTGTACTATTAAAATGTATTTTTTTTCCCTTGTTTTTGGTTTTTTTATTTTCAGTTTCTACCTAATTTATGTTAAATCTGAAAACAACATACACAAAACAAAAAAAAAGAGTCATTTTCAAAACCCGGCTTTTAGTTTCTGAAACACAAATAGAAAACGATACCAAATAGGCCTTTTAACTTCAAGATCGCGGAAGAAATTCGCACCGAATTCAGTGATCTTTGAAATTTTTTTTTTTTTTTTTCATGATGGAAATGATGCTCAATAGGATTTTATCTTGAAAAATGATTCATGTATTTTATCTTGACCTTGCAATTTTTGGGTTATAAATTAAATTTGTGAAGTTTTGATGTAACAATTGTGTTCATCTTTTGATCTGATTCATGATCTATTTTATTAAGTCTTTTAATGTTTGCTTCTGAATTATATCTTGTTGTACTTCTAGTGTGGAGCTTAGTTTTATATTGTTACGGGCCAAGTTTCATGGAGTGGAAGATCGGCCGATAGGCTCGATCTGGAACATAATGGATTGGCCTGTACTTGTTGACTCGTAGAGAGTAGCTTTGCTCATATTTTGAGATCTAGGACTATTTGGTGAAGTTTCTTTCCCCAATAAAGTATCTTTTTCAAGAAAAAGTATTTTATTTAGGATTTAAGAATGTTTGGCCTGCTAAAAATAGTGTTTTAGATAGAAGCAGAAATAAAAATTAAAAAATTTTCAAACATAAATGTCTCTATTAAAAGCACTTTTTATAAATGTGTTTTTGATAAGTTCATATTTTTTTTATAACTTGGCTAAACAGGCCCTTAAATATTATGTTTAGTCAAAAATATGAACATGCTGATAGCTTTGTCGGTCAGATAACTTTGAATTTTTGAGTGAAATTTCATATGATATATGAAATGGAAAGGGAAAGACGGGTAGAGCAGCTCTATGCTTCTTAATGAAATTTAGGACGTTCAGTTCTCATTAATCAATTCATAAGAACTAGAGTCAGACTGACATTGATTTGATAGAGCCGTTGGAATTAGTATGCTGGTTAAACTATCCAACTTGCAAGTTAGAAGTTTTGGGTTCGAAGCTTATCCTTCTCCCATCCTACAATAAAGTTGGTATTTCTGTCTAAGAAACGTTGCATCCTTCATACTACTAAAAAAGCCCGATTTGAAAATTGAAGTAATCGACCAATAAAAAGAATGATCTTAGCTTTTTTTTTTCCCCGATAATTAAAGAAAAAATTGGGATACAAAAATCGGCGTCCGACAAAAGAGAAACCCGAGACCACACATGGGTGGGTAGAGATCAAGGCAAAAATAGAAGCGAAAAAAAGATCTATTTATGGCCACAATTCTAGGATATAGATTAACCCTAATTACAATAACAGGTACAAACGGACAAAAAAAACGCCACATCAAAATATCCCATCGCCAAAGATGCCTACACAAAGATAACGCCACTCCACCCCAACAATCAATCCTGCCAAAAAAATAGTCCGGGTGTCAGAAAACGAGCCTACCCGAACAATAACTTCTCTCATCAACCCGAAAAAAAGACTGATCTTATATGGAATCGAAGTTTGTGGTAACAATATTAAATCTGATTTACTTTGATTTTTGAAGTTAGCATGCTCTTATTATTGTTGCCTGTGGTGTAAGCTCTACATAAATAGTCATCGATCGTGTCAAGGAATCAACAATTCTAGAAGTTTGATCTGTCAGATGAAAATTTCAAAATGATCTGACTTATATTAAACTATATTAATATTAAAATTGGTGAATATTGGAATTTAAACGTATTGATTTATTAGTCAACGAAGAATCTCACTGTATTAAGAAAACGAGTTCACCATTAAATGTATGAAAGATGGTATTGTTACCAATAAAAGGGGACGGGTAAAGTGAGCTCGAATCTAAGGCCCCTTGCTTGGGGGTTAGAAATCTTAATCGGTATATTAATTAATTTTGTTCAAAAATATTAGCTAAGGATATACCAGTTGCTATATGATTTTATTTATCGTTTGTCTTTTTTTCCTAAAATGTGTACTTAAAATATTTTGAAAAATTATCTCTTAGCTATCTTGAGGTTTAACTATTTATCACCTAACTATCGTAATATTTTAATATATACAATGAGGTCCTTGTGACTTTAGATTTTTATCACTTTAATACCTGGAGTTTTAAAGTTTTATGGATCAGGGAATTCTTATGCCGAAATTCAATAGACTTTCGTTGGAGATTACTAAAGTGAATCATGGTTCCGATAATATATAAGTATCCTCATTAAGATTTGATGATTTTTTTACCAAAAATTGCTGACACAACACAATATATAGTTAGTTTACATCAAGATTCAGTGAGCTTTTATTGTAATAAATTAAATTTTTGCTGAAGATATTGACATAACTATTATATTATCATAAATTTTTCTAACAAGTGCCCGTTACATATTAATCCCTCAATTAATACTTTTCTTTTTGTTAATGAATCAAGCAATTGTTACGGAATTTTGATCCATAATTAATGTAATTGCAATGACCTAAAAGGATACCAACACGCAAGTACCGAGATTCGTACGAAGATGGGTGACCTCCTGGAAAGTCCTCGTGTTGCACTCCTCAGGTTAGGGGGTTTTCGAAAACAACTCCCCTGAAGAGGGAAGGCCGTGTACATTCGCCACCCCAAACCTTGCTTAGGTGAAAGCCTTTGTGGCACTGAGAATATATTGCTTTTGCTTTTTCATAGTTTAATCGAAGGATACTACATGTAATTCAACAGAGCCCATCATGAGGGCGTCTTAGTTGGTGGTGTCTCCTACCCATGCAGTCATTCCCCAGGGGTCAAGAGTTCGATTCTCTTTTAGGATATATTCATGACTGACCTGCTCATAGGGATTGTGGGCCTACTCATAGGCCGAGGTTGGTTGGGGCAACCCAATTCCTCGTTACCAAAAAAAAAAATAATAATAAATTATTCTTTACAATTAATGTCATTAAATTGTGCCCAATGACCATATGTTAGACAAACCCTTTTATCATAACCATATATTACACCACCATTTCTAAATAATATCAGTCCGATTCATATAAAAAAATTCACCAAGTTTTTCATATAAAGTACCTAAGTAATAAAATTTTAGAGTACTTTAGTAAAACAACAACAACAACAACAAACCCAGTGCCTGCAAGAGCTCCCGCAAAAGCAGGGTCTGGGAGGGTAGATATACGCAGCCTTCCCCCTTTAGGGGGCTGCCCTGAAGAGAGGCTATTTCTGAGGACTACTAACTTGAGAATCTGGTCCGCAGCATAGAGCATGTGACCTCAGTATTTGTATTAAAATATTAACATATTTAAATAATAAAATATTTTGAAGAGATGGAGAATGTGGGGTTTGTAAAGTCTAATATATGGGCGGTGAGTGATAGTTATCCCCTTTGTTAGGTGCCGCCATTTTATCGTTCAACGCCCCACTTTTCCCTTTAATTATTATTACAGTATAATTTTAATAAATTAATAATTTTAATTAAATAATATTTTTTGATTGATTTAACTTGGGACCAATATAGTAAATAATATCTGGATTAATTAATAAATTTTAGTACTTTTAAAGGTATTAATTTGTAGAAATTGAACTATATTATTATTATTTCCTCGGAAATAGCTCCCCTTCAGGGAAGTCCTCTGAAAGGGGAATGCTGTGTACATCTATCCCCCTCAGACCTTATTTATGCAGGAGCCCTTGGAGGCACTGGGTTTGTTGTTGTTGTTGTATTTTCTTTTTTGACTTGTGTCCCATTGATAATCATAATACTATTGCTATTATGATCCTTTGCTCGCAGTCTTTTTTTTTTGTGTGTTTTGTAGTGAGCGTTTCTGTTCCGGTTTTCTTGTTTTGTGTTGGATCTTTTTGGTCCCTGTGTTGTTGCGGTTAGACTCTGGCCTCGCCTAGCAAGTGACCAGCTTGTTTGGTGATTTTGTCGCAATTTATCGGAAAAAAAAATACTATTACTATTTTATTTATTTTATGAATGAATATATTAAATTGATTCATGGATGCTTGCGTGTTCAATTAGTTGATGCTTACGAACTATCTCACTTTTGATAATATATGCTTTTGAACATTCAAATTACACTATTTGATTCATACGCTAAGATTACCAATCTTAAATTATGGATTAATTTATATTTTAATATTTTTAAAAATAATAACTTAACCTTTCTGAATTAATAAAAATGCCTTTAAATTTTTATCGTATTAATAAAAAGCCTCTCTTAGACTTAATGGTATCATTTTTCGTTGACAAAATTGATATAGTAACTGTTTCTTTATTAATACTACAGTAATGTGACCAAAGTACCTATTAATACTTTTATTCTTACTTTATAGCATGAAATTTACAATAAAGATCCCTACGAATTTCTCATTGTGTTAGTTTATTTCTTATACTTTTAATTGTATCAATTAGCCCATCTGACAATTTATATTATGTCAATTTAGTCATTTGTTTAAATTCCATTTAAGTCACTAACATAATTTGTAATGGCACCATCATATTAGATGCAAGTAACCTACTATAAATCTACTTGTTGGCTCAATTTAACTAAACCGACGACTAAACTATTAAAATTTTCATTGATAATTGAACATAAAATCTTACTCCAAGGACTAAAATGACACAATGTGAATTATATAAAGACTAAATTGATATAAATTAAAATATAAAGATTGAATTATAAATAAATAAATAAAGTAAATAAACTTTTTGTGTATAATAGCCTTATAATTTACTATGTGTGGGTGAAGTTTGTCTTTTCTTCATTGATGTGAACGTTAAAAGTCAAAAAGAGCATGAGCGCGGCTGTTCCACGGCATCCTTGGCTTTTAAGAAAAGGATTATATCAATTGCTTTTATTATTTACAGTTATTTATATTAATGATTTATTTATCAGATGCTAATATACCATATCCAATTAAAATTTTGAAGTTAAGCGTGCTTGGGCGAGAGTAATACCATAATAAGTAACCTCTTGAGAAGTCCTCGTGTTGCCAATCCTATAAGATTGGAGATCCTCGGAAACATCTTGACAGAGTTATACCCTGAAGGGGTAAGGCTGCGTACATCTACCCTCAGACCCCGCTTAGGCGGGAGGCCTTGAGGCACTGGGTCTGTTGTCGTTGTAGTTATGTCAAAGGTTTATGTACTTTTTCACTGTATCAATTTAGTTTCTATATAATTTATATTGTATCAATTTACTTCTTTAGTTAAATTTAAGTTAAGTTATTCACAAAAATGTGAACGGCACAATTATATTAGATGTAAATAATCTGTTACATATCCACCATTTGACTTAATATAACCTAATCCATGACCAAATTATTAAAAATTTTATTAACAATTTAACAAAAATTTTACACTAAAAACCAAATTGACACAATATTGATTGTACATAGGCTAAATTAATACAATTAAAAATATAAGAACTCAATTGATACAATAGATAAAGTACAGTGACCTTTGATGTTAATAATCATATTATTTATTATTTATTGGCCTATTACCCCATATTCATACCTATACCATATCACCATCGGACATTTACGTCTGACCTATGGAGTTAGAACAAATAAGGTCCATATATAAGCTCAAATGAGATTCCATCGTAAAATTACTTGACATTAGGTAGAATATTCCATTAGACTTATATATTAATCTATTTTCTTTTATAGCTCCAACATGGGATTCAACTGAACTTATATGTAGAGTATCTGGCCAAAATTCACATGAAATTTAACATTGGTTATGTTAAAGCAGCAAATTATCCGCTTGCAATAGAGGCTTTATACTTAAGGAACTCGACTTATCAAAGTTCGTTTGATCGATTGCCTAACTTTAACAAGCTTGGGTCAAGTAAAATATTAGTAACCCAGCATTGTAACTGACAAGTTTTGGCTCAAGCTTGGCTCATTTAAGAACGTCTACGGCTAATCATATAGTGGGTTAAATGGTTACGGGCGAGGAGTTGGACTTCATGTGTGAAACTCTGTTTTATTCTGTAATGGGTCATAAGTGTTACCAGGCACACTAGGGTTTTGTATTGAGAGAAGAATAATTCTCTTGTATTTTTTCTAATAGACAATGAAAAATCTATACAACTCCGTAAATGGGAGCCCAACCAACCAAGCCACATAAACCTTAACTCTTGTTTCCCCTCAAATTTTTCATTGTTCTTTTGGTTCGTTTTCATAACGGACAACACCCTACGAGCATTCTAATGCATCGCAAAACAAACCTAAACTTTCATTAAGGTACGCCGAAGATCAACAAAATAACATCATATCCTTCAGAATTCTGATTGACAATCAAAAATCAAAGAAGATCATGAAAATATGAAGAGCGCTTATGGTTAGAGAGTACTGAAAGAGCGTAAGACGACACCGGGCTGAGAGCTCATTCTTCGTCTTCCTCGTCACCGTCACCCCCAGGCGCCTTCTTGGCAGCGGCTCTCATGTTCTTTCTCTTGACTCGACCAGGGCGGCCGCCTCCAAATGGACTTGTTAGTGAAAAGTCGATGTGCTTCTGCGAGTCGACCCTCACCATGAATGAAGGTACATTTACTACTTGTCTACCTACCCTGTGATTGCGCAAGTCACAAGTAAGATAAAATCTAGTAGATTAAAGAACGGTAGAGATAATAATAACGGGAGCCTCTTTGAGGCACTAGGCTGCTGCTGTTGATGGAAGAAAATATTTTCCGTATTTACAATTGTTGCTATGTTATGCAAAGAAACAATAGAATTAAAACGGAAATTATTTTATGTCAAAGCAAACAGAGCCTTAAATTGACAGATGTTTTATACATGCTTTGGAAGAAAAAGAAGAGAGTACAATACCTAATGTGCCTTTGTCTGATGAGCACTCGAGCATGGTGAATCGACTTAGCCATACCAGACTTAAACACAAGCGTTTGAAGACGCCTCTCCAAAAAGTTCTCTACCGTCAACGCCAACACGTAATCAAGCTTGTTTTGGCTCTCATCCAACAAACCATACCTGAGGAAACAAAATACTTGTTGTAATGGCTAGCCCGGATCTAGGCTTTATTGTAATGGTTAACGCATTAGGGCAAAAAGAATTAAGAAGATACCTGTTCATTCTCCTCAAAAGGGCTTCACCCTCAAAAATACGACGTGGGTTCTTCTCATCGAGTGTGAGAAGATGCCTTGCTGCATTACGGATGCGACTCAAGGCATACTGAACCCTCCAGAGCTCTCTCTTGTTCCTGAGCCCGTATTCTCCCACGAGCTTCAACTCAGCGTCCAGACGTTCTTTCTCATATGGACGGCGTGGTTTCTTGAATGTCTTCCCATCTGTACATTGTTGAGTTATACGATCAGACACAAGAATAACAGTCAAATAAGAAAAATTAAGCAAAAAATTGGTGAGCACATGGAAATACAGGTGTAAATGGGCTTGCCTGCCGGCTAGTCATCAAGCGCGAAAGGCTAAGTTTGTTTCGAGCTTGAGCCGAGAGAACCCTACTCGTTTAGCTTAATGAGCCGAGGTTGAGCCAAGTGAAGCTCGAGCTTGTATGCTCGCGAGCCTAAACGAGGTTGATTGAGCATGTCTTGTTACAATAAGCAGAAATGTGCAAGTAAGCCAAGTCTAAGCCTCAATGAGCTCTGCTCGATCCTAAACAAGTACAAATGAACCCAAATTAAGCTTAAATAAGCCTCTAACTATGGCAAGTTCAGCTGGGAGCTCGCCATGCTATGTTCAAGATCAAGTGAGCTAAGTTGAGCCCAAGCCTATGACAAGCTGAGCTCGAGCTTCAAGTTTCCAAACCCAATGAGTTTCGAACCGAGCTCAAGCCAAACTAAGTGTTGACAAGTCGAGAGCCTAGCCTCCAGCCCGACATGCTTGGGTTCAGCTCGCTAATGTGCACCCTACATGGAAGCACATAAGTAAATTTCTCTGTTTCGAACCACAAGGAAAGTATAGATGAATGCTATACAGAGAGTTATGAATCCAAATGATTCTAAGGGTGGTTGCCGATAACATGTCAGTGTTTTGTGCTGATTAACTAACTTAAATTATGATTAACAGCCTACTATTGGATAGCTTCTTAAGGTCAAATTATGATTAACTAACTTAAATTATGACGTACATTAGATGCTAACATACAAATTTGTTACCACTAAACAGGAACAAGAAACAATATATTCATTAACTTTAGAGCAAAGAAACAACACATTAAGCCCCCTTACTCAAATGTAAACAGGGAAGACACCAATAATATTCAATAGGGTTATTTATACCAGCGGTTCTTGTACTTTAGTTACTGTGTCAATGTAGTCCTTTTACTTTAATTGTGCCAATTCATCCCTATATAATTTATATTAAGTCAACTTAATCGCATTTTGAAATTGAAAAAAGGTTTATTTAACGGCCTGACTATGTCAAATGCAAGTGGCCCAACCCAATTAAAACCCACCCATTGGACATTTGTTGCCAACTTAACGTCAATTTTACTCTAGAACCAAATTGACAAAATGTAAATCTTACAAGTGCTCAGAATGACACAGCTCGATAAAAAGTGTTGCTTGATTGTTAAGGGAAATGAACACAAACGTAATTACAAGTAAAAGGACTAAGGCCAAGTTTGGTTGCCACATTAATTGAATTCATGTGGGAAGTTGTATTTCTAGGAATTTAGTTCTTGTGTCAACTTATCAAGAAATAGGTAAAAAACATTTGGTTATCATGATGGGAAATAGAACTTCCTTGGGGAAGTTAGTTAAAAACGAAGGAAGTAGAACTTACCTAGGAGCTAGGTAAGTTACTTCCTACAATTTGAAGAAATTGGAAATTGCTTAGCAATTTCTACTTATGTCCAACCAAACAAAAGCCAAATTTCGTACTTCCATTAATTTTTGATACGAGCCAAATTAGGATAAAGGGTACTTCTACAAACACACCATAGAACATTCCAGAACTTTCTAGCACATTCTAGTACTTTCTACCTATCCCCATATTTAAGATAGTTGGGATTAGGATAGGGTGTGTTGATTGAGAATGTTAGTCTTGTGTCTCCTCCTCCCTAATCTTCTTCTCTAGTTCTCCCCCCCATCTCTTATACTACCTACATACTATACTTATACCTATGTTACTCGTAAAGTTCACAATTATAGTGATATTATCAATACAAGAGTCATTGCTTGAGAAATTGCTGATTGCAATTTACATTGGTTGATTGAATCTGTGTGGAATTTGGAGTCGGATTGCATCAATTTCTATTTTCTGCGCTTACTTCCTGCATACTAACAAGATCTAAGTTGCCAGAATGAACAAAACAAAGGACTAGACAGCGTAAACAACCTTATCCAATACTTTCAAATCAAAGCTTGCAAGATATACAATCAGATCAACAATTATCTCCAAATATCAGCTCAAGTAACACAATTTCCTAGCAAACACCAGAATCTACTCCTCTAGTTCTTCAGAAATCAAACAAGCACCAAAAGGAAACCTTAATCGAGCAGTGAAATACATCAAATCAAATCAAATTCAGAAGAAAATACAAAAAATGCAGCTTAGAATAATGAACAAAAACATAAATTAGAGGAAGAAACGTACAATTGCGGTAGTACGAAACGTGAACCATGATTGTTGAGCTCTTCAGCTACTCCTTGGAGACCCCAACTGCAACGAAGAAGAGGATTTTGAGATGATGCTATATGGTTGGCAAAAACCCTAATGGGCCTAATGGGCTTGGTTATTGGGCCCAATTTCAGTAGCATGGACTATTGGGCTATCCATACATCCTTGGCAATTATCTATAGAATTTTGACAATAATGTGAACGTGATACATGATAATATATAGTTAACTTTGATTAAAAAAAAAAAAAAAAAAAAATATATATATATATATATATACACACATTAAAATATAATAAATATTTATCCTAATTAACTATATTTTTTATGGAAATTATCAATATGACTTACGTTATATTTAGTTGTGATTTTTAACAGTTTAAAGTTGTGAAAAACTATTATTTAACCGTAAAACTTGCTTTTGATTAATAGAAATAATCTTTTATAACTCTTTTACAACTTAAATAGGAAGATAAAAAAATCGTTTTTACAATGACAAAAAAAAAAAAAACATAAAATTAAAAGTTTTTCACCAACTTATTTCAATAATTTTTTTTAAAATATCATATCATCATTAAATTTTCACTGTCATGATTTGCTCCTGCCGAGTATTAGTAGTAATTTATAGGAAAATTATCGCTTAGATACCTAATGTTTGAGTATTTATTACTTAGGTATTTGACGTTTCAATATATACCCCGAGCTACCCTGAGGTTTGAATATTTTATTATTTACGTACATTATGATTAAATTTGATGATCTTTTGTAAGACTCCAATTAATTTTATACAAAAAATATTAATATAATACATGAATTCGACAATATATATAAGTTAATGCCATTGTTTTCATAAAAAATTCAAAAAATTGTGATTAAATAATCGGATGTTTTTATAGACTATCTAAAAATTATCTTAATTATGTGTTATTTACATATTTTTCATCAAAAAATTATGAAATTCTAATAAAAACCTTTATATATTATTGAATTCATGTTCAATTTCAACATTTTCTAAAGAAAATCTCTCTAATTTTTGACAAAAAGGGTACTTATTGATAAAATTTTAAAACGTAGGGTACCTAAGTAATAAAATATCTAAAACTTAGAATATCTCCTTATATATACTAAAATGTCATATTATTTAAGTGATAAATGTTCAAACTTTATATATATTAAAATATCAGAGTACTTAAGTGATAAATATTTAAAATTTAAAATATTTTAATTATAATTTTTTAATTTATATTATTAGTTTATTTTTATAATTATAATAGATAATTTTTTTGTTAAAAAAAAAAAAAAGATAAGTTGTTTCTTTTTTTTGGAACAAAGATAAGTTGTTTCTATAATGCAAATACTTTAATCTATATAACAAAAATTTCTGCCTTTCACATCCGAATCACTCACTGTAAAAAAATATAAATTTAAAAAAATTAAAGCTGAAATAAGATAAACTAAACTTCGTTTCAACAACGTCCGTTGAATCGCCGGCATAGCTTTTGGACTCTGCGGCGGCGGGCTGAGAGGGAGCGACAATGGCGACGGAGCTCGAGGAACTGGTCGATTTCCTATCATCTCCATCTCCCTCTGTAAGTTCTTCAATTCATCTCTTTCTTAATCCATTCTCTTATCCTATCTTTCAACCCTAATTTATAGGCAACAATTTTTTCCATGTAAGTTATCTTTGAAATTGGTAGAATATCTTTTGAACCCTAAGGGTGGAAGTAATTATTTCAATGTTTTGTGGAATTGGTCTTATGGTGTTCAATTTAAATCTGACGTGTGAAAGCGAAAAATTAGTTATAGTAAGATTACAAGTTTTGAGGGCAGATGAATTTGTGGACGGAGAGGGTACTTAAAATCTTACTGAAGAGATGACCTTAGATAGAATTGAGTGGCGGATGAGAAAAACGTGTGGTTGACACAACTGTTTGGAGAGAGTAGTACACTGATGCTAGTTTATATTGTCCCTAGACTTGCATGTGTGTTATGAGTTTTTTTTTCTTTTACATGTATGTTGTGGCTTAATTTGACTTGGATTTTATAAATATAGATAGGATTGTGGGCCTTTTGGAAACACTCTGTAAGGGCAAGGCTATTTACATTTTACCCTCTTTAGACCCTGCCTTGGAGGAAGCCTCTTTGAGACACTGGGTTGCTGTTGTTATTGGATTTGTGTGATGTTAAATAATGAACTTTGCTGAAAGCTCCTTGTTTGGCAACCGGGTAATTTTCTTGATGGCTAATGAGGGTAATGGGGTAATCTTACTTTCCATTATCCTTTGTTAATCCTGTTCTTGTTATCCTCCAATGTGGGGTAAGGAAAGGGAGAGTAAGTTTTTTTAAAATTTTGGGCAATTTTACCCTTAGTTTGACCATAACAGTTTACCTTTATCCTTTTATCTAATTGTCAAATAAGGGTAATGCATTTACCTCCTTATCCCTCTTTATTTGGGGGAGAAAAAAAAGAGGAGCTAAGTTGGAGCCTACTTGGGTGGCTAAGAGTGGTCATCATCGCAATTTTCATATGCTGTCGGTTTTCTCAGCTTCCAGCTCGTCTTGGCTTTATCATTCAGGCTGATGCATTAGGCTATGCTTTTTCTTGGAAGACTGGACGCTCTTTTTCTTACTGTTATAAAAGAAAAAAGAGTTAGAGCTTGCTTTATATATATATATATATATATATATATATATATATATAGGTAGATTGTGGAATGGGGACAAGAGCCAGATGATTTTTGTTCAATTGGGAAGGAATTGATGGGTTCCTCTTGGGAAAGAATTGATGGGGCTAGCTAACGTTCTTCGGCCAAATGATTGGTTGTATGGTGGTGCTCCAGAAATTTAATATGGTCAGTCTCTAATTATGTGTCTAGAGGTTAGCCTTGGGCTATTAGATAGTGATGAAGCGCAAACTTTTGAATTGGTTTTGATTGTCATGGAGTTGCATTGATAATCAGTCTACCTAGTGTGGTTAGTGCACACGAGACCTATTTTACTCATGCTAAGGTATGAGGGTTGGACACATGTATGCTTCTAGAGGTTAGCTTGACTGTCTTGTAAGATTTTTCTAAGTTTTTGGTTTGATTTGAAGTGTGTAAGTGTCATACCACCATCCAAGCATCCTTATTTTTTCTAATAAGAAATATAAATGGATTGAAGAAAGAGAGAATGCATATATAATATTAAGGAAAAGGTGTTCTCAATCCACATATAGAAAAACGCAAAAAATAGACTAACTTATTAGGTCCCTTCGTTTCCTCTCTAGAAGCATTTTGTCCAAACGGAGCCTAAAATGACCACCTTATCCCAAAAGAGCCTTTGATTCCAACTCCATTGATACTGGTCCTTGAAAATTATTGCACGTTCTTCAATCAAATACACCAAGGAAGCACCGCATTAGCAGTAAAAGATAAGAGCTTTACACCCGTGCTTTTTTCCAACCCCTTGAATTGAATGAAAACAACATTTTCCACTATACATGAAGGTGCCCGTACCTATCTGGATAAAGACAATGGCTTGCAGCGTAGATTCCAAGCTACACAATACATAACAATAGAGGCTGCACATGCGATTCTCGGCTTTAAAAGTGACAAATTCCTGTTGGGAAAGGGTTGAATGATTCAGTTCAAGGGGTTGGGGAACTTGTACATGAGATGAGTGATACTTATTACCCTGAAAGAATCTCTACTTTTATATTAATAGCTCAAGCATACTGGTTGGTGGATGTACGCCTAAAATCGAGATCATGTTTCTGATCTGTCATAATTTGACCTTGGCAGTTTTTTGGTGTTTATGACTTTTTTATACGTTATTTTCAAGTAGCTTTGAGGAATTGCAAAATATGATTACTCATACTTAGAATTTTTATTGGAATGATATTCAGGTGAAGAGGGCAGCTGTTGACATTGTCCGAGGATTAACTGGCTCGGAGGATGGTTTGCTATCTCTTGCCAGATATTCCAATGTCTTGCTGCAGAAATTGTCTCACCTTTTAGGTGAACCCAAGGTGCGGTGGAAAAGCATTTTTGGTGTATATATAGATCATTCTTTAACATTCTAAAAAAATTATTTATTGACGTTTTGATACAGAAATCTTGGAAAATACAATATGAACCTTGCTAAAAAATAAAGAAATGTATAGAGACTGTAGCATCATTATCCCATCCAACAAAAGAAAAAAAAAACAAATTTTATCGTTCTTGTTAATTTAACTGATTTTAACAATTAATTTTACAGGAAGTTTCAGAACCTGCAGCTGAATCTCTCATTAATTTATCCCAAAATTCGGATCTTGCTGGGAAAATGGTTTCCATGGGGATGGTCAAAACAGCTATGGACCTGTTATATAAGCCAGAGTCAGGAATTACTGGGTTGCTGGTTATGCTTCTTGTTAATCTCACTCAGCTGGATGCCGGTATTTGTTCTTTACTTCAGGTGCGTATAAGTTCATTCTATGTTAACCGAACATCCTATTTGTGTGTCACAAGTTTCAAGTTTCACTGGAAGACCTAGGAAAGAGGGAAGACATCTTAATGTTGTTCTCTAGTCTATTTGGGTTGAAAGAAATGCGAGGATTTCTAAAGATCAACATCGATCAGTTAATTTCTTATGAGAGAATGTGGTCTTTTTTGGAGCGTTTAGAACAAAGAGCTTTAGGAGCTTTGTTGACACAACCTTAGTGTGGCTCCAAGAAATTGTTTTCACTCAACGATGGGATTTGACTAGAAAGGAATGTTAGGAGTTTTGAATACTAACACACACCAATTATTTCTTATGGGAAAATGTGGTCTTTTAGGTGTTCTTTGGACTAAATCTTTGAGGTTTTTCTAGCATAGTCTTAGTTGATTTGCAAAGGATTGGAGGGCTTTATATTGTTAGTTCATGAGTTTTTTTAATGTTGCTTGTTTGTAGTTTTGAGGACACTTTATCCTTAACTCTTTTTGCATTCTTTCTCTCTTAATATTATTTCTTTTTTTCAATCAATTGCTTCGCTTGCTCTGTAGATTGAAGATGAGAAGATGCATGGCTTGTACGTTATGAAGCTTGTGAGATCATTTTCGAGGTCGCCTAGTGAGAAACAAGGTACTTCTTTGTTGATACTGAGTTTGATGCTAATTCTTCTGCTCACTGCCATTTTTTTTGGTAACAGCAATTCTTTTTTGATATGGACATGTAATCAGGTGATCCGTTTGAGCATGTTGGTTCCATGCTCGTAAATATTTCGAAAATGGAAGCAGGACGAAAACTTTTGTTGGATCCAAGACGCGGGCTTCTAAAGCAGATTATTAGGCAGTTTGATTCAACGAGTCCACTACGCAAGAAGGGGGTATGTCTGATTGTTTCCCTTGTGATGTTTTTGCCCATGTTAATATGTGGTTTGGTTTTGGTTATGACGCGGTTCTTGCTTTGCCATGTCTGGAATGTCACTAGAGGAATCCAACGCGACTTTCATGAGCTGTAAAGTATAATGCTGTGCTTTTGCAACATCACTGACGTGAACAATGATCTGATTTCATGGTATTGGTTTTAAGATTGTGTATATGAATGTAGGTTTCAGGAACGATTCGAAATTGCTGTTTTGAAGCAGAAAACCAGCTTCCCAACTTGCTTTTAACAACGGAGTTCCTTTGGCCATCTCTACTTTTGCCAGTAGCAGGGAATAAGGTATTTATTCTTTTTAGCTTCTTTGTGAATCATTTTATTGTCTTTTCAGCTGCCCTTGTTCACTGTGTCCGCCTCTTTTTTGTCTTTGTATCGCCCTGCTGAAGGATGCGTCTTTCATTAAGAAAACACGATGCATCCTTATTTAGGCAAAGACATGTAAATGAGGCCTTAGTTTAAGTCAAAGCCAGTCTTGAGATTTTAGGGGCTCAAAGCAAATTTTGATAATAAGTCCTTTTTGACGGTGGTGTTCAAGTGAACTCAAGTATACCTTGAATAATTTATTTTATATTATAATATCAACTAATATGTGAGTCTTTTATATTATGTGTACATCTGTTTATAGTATATTCTACATAGGCTGTTATTTCTCCAATTGAATGGTGATATATGGAACTAAGAAACGCATAATGTAATTAATTTTCAAGAGGGGCCTTTAACTAACTGAGAGCCTTACGATAGCTTAGTTTGCTTGGAGTCTTGGTCAGTCCCAGTCTAAGTGGTAAAACTATTTTAGACCCTACGATGAAAGGTTCTAAGTTCAAACCTCCTAGGGGAAAAAAAAGAAATGTAAGCAAGGACACAAGCAATTGCTCGTCATGGAAACAAGCTGTGGTTTGTGGTTGCATACTATCACGAATGTTACATAACGGGTCGAGGCAATCGTTTTGGGTTTCTACAGCAATATAGATTGCTTTGAGCCTTTTGTTCACAATAATGCAAACATTTAGTCAAATCCTGAAACATATCAATATATGCATTACGGCGATTAGTATATTACATAACAACTAGCTACCTGTTACGTAGCAACTTCAATTTGATTCCATGTGGAGAAGTTATTTGCTGGATTGCAATGAAAAAATCTCTCCTGTGTTTCTGTGTGATATAGTATTACTTTTTTCTTTTTGATCTGCTCAGTTAATTTACTACATACTACTTAAAAAGATTTTCTTGCATTTGCAGTTCAAAAATTGGAATATCTCATGATCATATACTTTGTCTTGGTTTCTCATTTATGGCCAGGTATACAAGAAAGAGGACACATCAAAAATGCCAAGTGAACTTGGTACCGCGCTATCAATTGAGCGTGAAACAGTTACTGATCCCGAAATACGTGTTCAAGCCTTGGAGTCAATTTACTTGATAGTATTGCAGGTTGGTTTACTAACTTCTTTTCCTTCTAGAATATATCCTAATTCGTGTTCAGCAATGTTGTACAGATTTATCTGCCATCATTCTGTGCGATAGTATATCTTGTTAGAATATAAAACCAATCTTGGGCCTCCATCCATCAACTTAAGCTTTTGTGAAAGTTGGTTCCTTGACATATCTCAATCTATCCTTTAATTAGGGAGTGTAAATGAGCCGAGCCTAGCCCGAGCTAGCCAACATTTTGTGCTGCTCAAACTTGGCTTGAAGATCATTGAGCCTGGAGACCTTTACGTTGAGCTCGGCTCGTTAAAAGCTCGAGTTGGGCTCAGATTGATGGATATTGACGCTTACTTGGTGAACTTTGAGCTAAGATTGCGTTACTTCAGGTCATTTGAGATCCATTTAGGCTTTTTTGAGATGTATTAGGCTCGGTTTGAATCATTTAGGTTTTTATAACGAGCCAGCTTGGCTCATTTACACCTCTATCGGCACTAGGTAACTTAGAGAGTGATATTAGCGAAGAAATGATGTTACTCATTACTTTTTAATGGCATCATCAAAGGATTAATTCCAACAGATGAACGGTGATATGTGGTAAAAGCAGTAACTCAGAATATATTAATTTTCAAAAGCGACCCTTCGGCGATTTACAAAGCTAACACCATGATCGATGGTGTAAATGATGGTGGTGCAGGAGGCAGGAAGGAGAGCATTTTGGTCAGTGAGCGGTCCTCGGATACTCCAAGTTGGATATGAAGATGAGGAAGATCCTAAAGTCATGGACGCCTTTGAGAGAGTTGGTGCCCTTGTAAGATTTCCATTCGGTTTTTCTCTTTGCTTTTGTCCCCATCCCATCTTGGTTCTAAATTCCCGTGGCGATTGTAAAAAATGGGTGTCATGAACGTTACATAACGGGTTGCGGTTGGCTAGTTGGTACATAACAACTAAGCTAATTTCCGTTATAAAATAACTGTGCTCCATATCTCTGGGGGAGTGTTGACTCACCAGACTCACCAAGATTAAACTGGGCTTGATGCTTGCTGAGCCTCAAGACTTTGACTTGTGCTCAACTTAGCTTGGTCAAACTTGACCTGACCCATCGAGCTGTGAGTTGATCCCAACTTATTTAAGCTCGATTTAGACTAGGTTTGGCTCGCTTAGACAAAATTGGCTTCAATTTTGATTTGAGAATCGCTCATTTATGCTCACGAGCAACAAAACCCGAGCTTTATCAGAGTCAAGCTTGGATGTATAGCTCAACTAAATGAGACAGATTGACTCAGCTTGAGCTTGTCAAGACTTTCGAGCTAAACAATGAGCCCTTGCTAGCTGACTCAACTAATTTACACCCGATCTATTGTGTATCGAGGAAACGATTTTAACAGTGTTGATGGGTTTTGCAGCTGGTAGAAACGAGCGGAATGGAGGAGGAACAGCCAACTGAGACAAGAACATAGCCCGGCCAAGCCATGCGTTGTATATCTAATCTAAGTGCTTTCTAGGTTGAGTGTTTTGTGTATACTTTAGATTATTAGATTATATTGTATTATTTTTGACAATGTTATGGATCATCTTACGTGTTTTATTTGCACCCTGTTTATGCGGGAGCCGTTACGGCACTGGAACTGCTGTTGTTGTTGTTACGTGTTTTATCTGGAATTTGTGAAAGACTGGTCCTAATTTTTTTTAAAATTGGACACAGTTAATTACTAGTATCTTCAAACTTTGAAATATCATTTTTAAGTAAATTTTACGTTTGAGATCTTTTAGCCAATTGTATTCTAAGAAGACGATATCATATATCGAAAATGTAACAACATATACTAGAAAGGTGATATTATATACGAAATTTTAAACTAAAAATGTATTTCACTTTATTAGTAGACTAAAAATTCAAATATATAAAATTTACATAAAAAATTTAATTTATCAACCTAGATTTTTGTAGGGAAATGGTACGGATTGGACCCCCCAGCCCCCCCTTTAATGTTTTTTAGACCCCTTTAACCATAAATAGACTCTTTTGGACAAAAATACCCTTCCACCTCACCCCCCCCCCCATACGTCCCCTCTCTCTCTCTCTCTTTCTCTCTCCTCATTTAATGCAAGGAGGTAAAAGTACACTCTTTTGACCTTTCACTCTCCTTTTCTTCATTTTTTTTTTCCTTTAGAATTTCTTTTTGTCAAAAAAAAAAAATAATTTTCAAATTTGCCCTTTCTTCTTCTTCCCTCCCAGACCTTGTTTAGGCGTGCTTGAAGTAATTAATAAAATCATACACTGGATATGATTCCTTTTAATGGTGTAAAATGAGCTTATTCAGGTGTATCACAAGAAATTAGTGGTAAAAGACTTATCATACACAATGTATGATAGGTTATAATGGCATAAAGTCAACTTTTTCTTTTTGTTTCAAGTAATTAGACGTACAGTTGGATGAAATCGAATCATACACTGGGTACGATGCGTTTTAATGGTGTAAAATGAACTTATTCAGGTGTATTCCAAGCAATTAGTGGTAAATGACTTGTCATACACAATATATGATAGGTTATAATGGCATAAAATCAACTTTTGCTGTTTTTTTCAAGTAATTAGGGGTATAGTGGTCTGAAATCGAATCATACAATGGGTATGATGAGTTAAAATGGTGTAAAATGAACTTATTCAGGTGTAGTTCAAGCAATTAGTGGTAAATGAATTGTCATACACAATGTATGATAGGTTATAATGGCAAAAAATTAACTTTTGCTGTTTTTTTCAAGTAATTACTGTTACAGTGGGCTGAAATCTAATCATACAATGGGTATGATACTCTGAAATGGTCTAAAATGAACCTTTTCAGGTTTTATTAAAACAATTAGTGGTAAATGACTTATCATACACAATGTATGATAGGTTATAATCGCATGAAATCAACTTTTGCTGTTTTTTTTCAAGTAATTAGACGTACAGTGGGATGAAATCGAATCATACACCAGGTATGATGCGTTTTAATGGTGTAAAATGAACTTATTCAGGTGTATTACAAGAAATTAGTGGTAAATGACTTGTCATACACAATGTATGATAGGTTATAATGGCATAAAATCAACTTTTGCTGTTTTTTTCAACTAATTACTGTTACAGTGTGATGAAATCGAATCATACAATGGGTATGATACATTTTAATGGTGTAAAATAAACTTATTCAGGTTCTTTTCAAGCAATTAGTTGTAAATGACTTATCATACACAATGTATGATAGGTTATAATATCAAAAAATTAACTTTTACTGGTTTTTACTTCTAATTATTGTTACAGAGGGCTGAATCGAATCATACAATGGGTATGATGTGTTTTAATGGTGTAAAATGAACTTATTCAGGTTTATTTCAAGCAATTAGTTGTAAATCACTTATCATACACAATGTATGATACGTTATAATGGCATAAAATTAACTTTTGCTGTTTTTTTCAAGTAATTAGGGGTAAGTGGTCTGAAATCGAATCATACACTGGGTATGATTCATTTTAATGGTTTAAAATGAGCTTATTCAGGTGTATTACAAGAAATTAGTGGTAAATGACTTGTAATACACAACGTACGATAGGTTTAATGGCATAAAATCAACTTTTACTGGTTTTTTCAACTAATTACTGTTACAGTGGGATGAAATCGAATCATGCACTGGGTATGATGCGTTTTAATGGTGTAAAATGAACTTATTCAGGTTTATTTCAAGGAATTAGTTGTAAATGACTTCTCATACACAATGTATGATACGTTATAATGGCAAAAAATCAACTTTTGCTGTTTTTTCAAGTAATTAGGGGTAAGTGGTCTGAAATTGAATCATACACTAGGTATGATTCGTTTTAATGGTTTGAAATGAGCTTATTCAGGTTTAATTCTAAACAATTAGTGGTAAATGACGTATCATACCCAATGTATGATAGGTTGTAATGGCATGAAATCAACTTTTGCTGTTTTTTTTCAAGTAATTAGGGGTACAGTGGTCTGAAATCGAATCATAAACTGGGTATGATGCTTTATAGTGGTGTAAAGTGACCTTATTCAGGTATATTAGAAGTAATTAGCGGTAAAGAGCTTGTCATACACAATGTATGATAGGTTTTATTGGCATAAAATTAACTTTTGCTGTTTTTTTTCAAGTTATTAGGGGTACAGGAGTCTGAAATCGAATCATACACTGGGTATGATACGCTTTAATGGTGTAAAGTGAACTTATTCATGTTTAGTTCAAGAAATTAGTGGTAAATGACTTATCATACACAATGTATGATACGTTAAAATGGCATAAAATCAACTTTTGCAGTTTTTTTTCAAATAATTAGGGTTAAGTGGTCTGAAATCGAATTATACACTGGGTATGATTCGTTTTAATGGTGTAAAATGAGGTTATTCAGGTGTAATTCAAGAAATTAATGGTAAAGGACTTGTAATACACAATGTATGATAGATTTTAATGGCATAAAATCAACTTTTACTGGTTTTTTCAACTAATTACTGTTACAGTGGGATGAAATCGAATCATACAATGGGTATGATACGTTTTAATGGTGTAAAATGAACTTATTCAGGTGTATTCCAAGCAATTAGTGGTAAATGACTTGTCATACACAATGTATGATAGGTTTTAATAGCATAAAATCAACTTTTGCTGTTTTTTTAAGTAATTAGGTACAGTGGTCTGAAATCGAATCATACACTGGGTATGATTCATTTTAATGGTGTAAAATGACCTTACTTAGGTATAATTGAAGTAATTAGCGGTAAAGATCTTGTCATACACAATGTATGATAGGTTTTAATAACATAAAATCAACTTTTGCGGGTTTTTCCATTTATTTAAGGGTACAGTGGTCTGAAATCTGCTTATATACGTGTATTTCAAGTTTTATTGGTGTATGATGCACTTCATACACGGTGTATGATGGGTTATATTTGTGTAAAATCAGCGTTTTTTTGTGTATTTTTGGGATGTGTATTTGGAAAAAAATATACATTTTGAGTATATCCATACATTTTCCTTCAAAAAGGCCCTCCCATTCACCCCCCCCCAACCCGTCCCCTTTCTCTCTCCTCATTTAATGCCATCCCATCCATACCCCCGCTCTCGCCTCATTTACTTACAGCTGTAAAACCCCTTCCCACCTTTCTGTCTTCCCATAAGCAACTTGTTTTACAAGCCACCAGTCACTCTCCTCTTTCTCTCACCCGTTCATTCTCCCTCTCCTCTTTCCGAATTTGTTCATCCTCTTTCTCCTCTACTTCAGCTGCGATTGTCGTTCCCGTGGGTCTGACCTCTGTTTTCACACCTTCATCCTTGATCTATAGCTGCTCCAGTCTTTAATCACCATTTTCGAAGGTGAGTAAGAGTTATTTTTGTAGGGTTTAGGGTTTTTGTGCTCCAATGTATAATATCCATTTGTTTCGTACCATTTCCTGAACATAGTGCATAGTATTTGTTAGGGTTTAGGGTTTTGGTGTTAGTGGCTTTGTGATTAGTGTTTTTTATTTGTGTAAAATGATCTTCTGCATGTTTTGTGGTTTTTTTTCACGTAAAATCGACCTTTGTGGTATAATGAACTTCTGCATGTTTCATATGAGCAACCATATAGTGTGTAGGATTGGTTTTAATGGTGTATAACCAACTTGTGTTTCTGTATTATAAGTAATTAGTTGTGGTGTATAATCAATTATACACTCTGTATGATTGATTTCAATAGTGTAGAACCAAAGTGTGTCTGTTTGTGTTCAGTTAATGGTGTATTGCTTTTATTTCAGATGGCATTTTACACACGTAGGAAGAGCCGTCCTGCCGTTGAGGTTGATTACATTTTCCCGAGGGGTTTCTGGAAATTCCTCCAAATCAACCAAATAGGTTTGTCAACCAAGGTTGTTACGGAGATAAAGGAAATCTTGAAGGACGACGAAGCCAAGGTTTGACACTGTATCCATTTTAATTATGTTGACTTTTGACAATGACATTTATGATACCATATTAACTAAAAGTGTTTTGCATTACAGCTTGCCCTTGCCTCACAATACAATGTCGGGCATCTGCTTGGGCTGAGTGAGACCAATGTCAGCTTCTGGCATAGTCTCATTCACGTTGTCCTTCTCCACCAGGTGGCCAACCCCAATCCCGAGGAGTTATCATTCTTATTTGGTGGGAAGGTAGTGCACCTTGGGAGGAGGGAGTTTTGCATTCTCACCGGCTTGAGATATGCCGGTGTGGAAGATGTACGCGGTGGTCCCAACAGGCTGGTTGCCGAGTATGGCATGAGGGGGAGGATGACTAGGTAGCAGCTTTTTGATGCATGCAGAACCTGCTCCATCATGGAGGACCAGGTTAAGCTTGCTGTTGCGTACCTGGTCAAGGGTCTACTGTTCGCCAAACGCAAGCGAACGGGCATTGACCCGAACATTCTGGCCCTCGTGGACGATGTGGACTCTTTCAATCGTGTTGCATGGGGATCCTTGAGCTGGAAATTCTTGGTGCGGAAGCTCAAGGATTTCGCTGCAAGAATGCACCACGGTTTGGAGAATACCTACTCCGTCCACGGGTTCTACGATGTGGTTTCCATATTTGCCCTGGAAACCCTTCCAGAACTTGCCAAGGTTGGGGCGGCGAGGGTTGGCGACCAGCCTCTTGGGCGGATCCTTAACTGGAAGATGTCCGTTAAGGCTCCGTACTCCGCTCTGCTCTCAACGGTATTTGATCAGGTAATAAATACACTATGTTGTTATTGTTTTACTACTGTATGTTTCATATATTTTGGGTTAGAAGTGTGTTTTGTAATTTTACTAACGTGTATATGATGTATCTTCCTTTGATCAGCAATTGAATGCCGAACCGATTAGACTGACGAGTGCGGAAGCCGGTCAGCCTAATCTACAAGGCATTCCCTATGCTGAGGATGCTGAAGAGGGGTTTCAATCTCCTGTTATGGCAATGCCAGCAGAGCTTGGTGAGGAGCCACAACCATTGGCAACTCAACCTCCGTTGCCGGCATCCAGGGAGGACCCGTATCCTACGTCAACCAATTCGGCGGACCAATCGGTATGATGAATTATTTCGTGTTTATTTAATCGTATTTTTATCCGTGTGGATACTACATTATTCAAATTTGCTGATTATGCCAATTTGGAGGACTTATTGCAGGTTATGGAGAGACTCGAAGCGATGGATAAAGAGGTGCAAATGGTACGGATGCAGCTTGAAGCGCACCAGCGAATGCTGCAAATGTACGAACGACGGTTTGAGGCTCAGGATGCACTGATTAAGGAGCTGCTCTCAGACCGTCAAGCGCAGGCCGCATCGCCGCACTTATGTTCATCGACTTCCGCTCATCCATCCCCGATTGAGCAAGCCATAATAGTTTCTCCTGTACGTACTGGGTAAGACACTAGATTCCTTGTTAGTGTCCCAATTTGTTATGTTTTCATGCATGTTGATGCTTATTGACTTTTGCTATGTGCTATGCCATCTAGGGCCGAGGAAAATGTCTTCAAGGAACCATCGTCACCGCATGTCGAAGGCGTTGAAAACTTGTTGACATTGTCCGAGATAGTGTGTAGTTTGGGGCAAGAGAGGAGGGACCCCAAGCCAAACCCCAAGTACAAAGGTGAGGAATGGACTGCGGAGGGTAAGAGCAAACGGGCAAAAATTTCCCATCCTGGACCGGAGCCAGTTCTGCCCTTCAATCCATTCCAGCCTCCCTCCGACAAAGACATAGAAGATTTTGAAGATTTTTACAAAAGTTTCCACGCAACGGTCGCTAAGTGAGTGTGATTTTGCACGATACTTTTTGATAATTTGTATGTAAAAGTTTCTAGAATGCATCTTTCTTAGGTGTGTTTCAAGTAATTAGTGGTGTCTGAAAGAAAATTATACACTGTGTATGATGCACTATCATGGTATCAAGTGAACTTATTCAGGTGTATTTTAATTAATTAGTGGTAAATGATTTGTCATACACAATATATGATAGGTTATAATGGCATAAAATCAACTTTTGTTGTTTTATTCAAGTAATTAGGGGTACAGTGGTCTGAAATTGAATCCTACACTGGGTATGATGCGTTTTAATGGTGTAAAATGATTCGATTCAGGTGTATTTTAAGCAATTAGTGGTAAATGACTTAGCATACACAATGTATGATAGGTTTTAATGGCATAAAATCAACGTTTGCAGTTTTTTTATGTAATTACTGTTACAGTGGTCTGAAATCGAATCATACACTGGGTATGATGCGTTTTAATGGTGTAAAATGATTCGATTCAGGTGTATTTTAAGCAATTAGTGGTAAATGACTTGGCATACACAATGTATGATAGGTTTTAATGGCATAAAATCAACTTTTGCAGTTATTTTTATGTAATTACTGTTATAGTGGTCTAAAATCGAATCATACACTGGGTATGACTCGTTTTAATGGTTTAAAATGAGCTTATTCAGGTTTATTACAAGAAATTAGTGTTAAAAGACTTGTCATACACAATGTATGATAGGTTTTAATGGCATAAAATCAACTTTTGCTCGTTTTTCAAGTAATTACTGTTACAGTGGTCTGAAATCATCTTTCTTAAGGTATGCTTATATATCGTGCTTGGTGTTGTATATTACAGAGATTTGAAGACCCCCTTTCCGTTACCTAATGATCAACGAATGGATTTCTCTGTTTTGACTGTGACGACGGGTCAATTTTGGTATCGGTTGAGAAACGAGGATGCCTGGCTTACTGATGAGGTATGTTTCCCATCATGATAGTTTTGCCGTGTGTCAACTAATAAGTAAAATCAACCTGTGTTAAATTTACTTATGTTATTGTGTATTAAGTAAGTGTTGTATTACTAGTCATACACCGTGTATGGTTGATGCTAAAGGTGTAAAATCAACCTGTGTTAGTATGTTTTGAATAAAGAGTGGTGTATGATTAGTCATAGGGTTCAACTGTGTAAAATGAACTTATTTATGTGTGTAAAATCAACTTGTCTCAACTAATTAGTTTTGAATCGCAGGAAATAGATGTAATTCTGCATTACATTTTGGAGAAGAAACATCAGTGGCCAGAGCAATTCGACCAGAGGGCAACATGCGCTGACACAACTGTTGCTCCTCAATTTGGACCCCTACTAAAACAGATTCAAAACAGTGGAATCCCGCTTGAGTCAGCTTTTACTGACTTTGATTCATTGATCATTAAGTTCCTTGCCGGGGATGCCACGTATGGGGTCAGCTGCTACAACGTGGATCGGATATACATGCCCATTAATCAACCTAATCAACATTGGTTCCTTGCTGCCATCCATCTTAATGATTGGCGGATACAGGTATTTGATTCCTTGTACGCCGCCAAATCCAGGGCAGCAAGATTAGAACATGTGGAACCAATTGCAAAATTGCTTCCACATGCTCTAGCGTTGGTTAATTTTTGGGATGTCCGAAAGGACCTCATACAGTTCAAGGGCAAGCCTTTCTCGGTAACTTACAAACGGAATGAATGTCCACAACAAGGGGGGTATGACATCTACTTCCCATGCAATTTTACTATTCCGTTCATTTGGACTTTTGGTTATGAAGTGGATGCAAAATAGTCATTACTTGCAATGATGTACAATTTCTGACTGTGAAATATGTATTAATATTAACTGCAGGTCAGACTGTGGAATTTTTGTTGTAAAGTTCATAGAGTTTTTGCTTACCAAAGGACTGAGCATCTCCCAATGCACGCAAGAGCACATGGGGAAATTGCGGCTGTATACTTCCGTACACTTGTACAGACACGGAAGGAATAAACGGCTTCAATTGCATGCATGTCCATAAAATTATGTTATTCATTATACATTGTTTTCATTATACTGAAAGTTGTATGTAATAAAAATGCATACTTGTACCAAAGGATTTACATTGTATTCATTATGCTGAAAGTTGTATGTAATATTGTATATTTCGATGTTGTTGTATGTTCCTATTGATGTATTTTCAAATGTTGTAATAAAAATGTATACTTGTACCAAAGGATTTACATTGTATTCATTATATTGAAAGTTGTATGTAAGTTTACAGATATTTCGATATTGTTGTATTTTCCTATTGATGTATTCACACGTGCAAAGGTTGTTATTAACCATTCAAACTCATCCTACACCGTTTATGATTGGTTATACACCACTAAGTACCTAAAACACAATTGTAGAACTTGATTTTTCACCCATATAACTCATCATACACAGCGTATTAATGGTGTGACACCAATAATTTCCAACAAACTTAAAAATACATGCACAGCCCGTGATTTTACCATATATAAAACTCGTCATACACTGTGTATGATACGTAGAACTTGACACACATTAAAACCCTGCATACAATTTGCATGACAAACTGGACATATATAACTGCTGGAACTACATATAGTTGTCCCTCTGCATATGTTGTCTGTAAAGTGCATCCACTGCATGCATACAAAGTTCAAGATCCTTATCATGCGGATGAAGTTCACACCATTACAACTCATCGTACACCGTACACCATGTGTGATTGATCATACACCACTAATTGCTTGGTAGGCCGTTGATGAAACATGATCCGTAGAAGTGCCACCTCTCTTTGTGTCTCAGCTGTCACTGGCCCACCACCGCCGCTGCTAGAGCCACTTACATTAGGAATTTAAACGGGTCGATATATTGAGGACCGTATATGCTTGGCTTCCTGTCCATCTCATCCCTTTATAGGGGGAGAACCGTGGGAGAGGGGTATGATAAAGTAGGTGGTAGTTGAGGTTATTAAATGCCTTGCTTTGTAGTCCATTATGACCCCCTGAACATTCAATGTTCAACCACCAACCAACCCAACCGGTCAGCCTCATCCATATAAATCAATAAGGGCATTTATATTGCTTGGTACACAATTTCATTGATGGTTGTGGCAATTATAGTGTTTCGAATACTTAGTAGTGTTTTGCTTACCATACATAGTGTATGATGAGTCTTAATGGTGTGAAATCAACTTGTACAAGTGTGTTTCAACTACTTAGTGGTGTATGACTTACCATACTTAGTGTATGACAAGTCTTAATGGTGTGAAATCAACTTGTACAAGTATGTTTCAACTACTTAGTGGTGTATGACTTACCATACTTAGTGTATGATGAGTCTTGATGGTGTGAAATCAACTTGTACAAGTGTGTTTCAACTACTTAGTTGTGTATGACTTACCATACTTAGTGTATGATGAGTCTTAATGGTGTGAAATCAACTTGTACAAGTGTGTTTTAACTACTTAGTGGTGTATGACTTACCATACTTAGTGTATGACAAGTCTTAATGGTGTGAAATCAACTTGTACAAGTGTGTTTCAACTACTTAGTGGTGTATGACTTACCATACTTAGTGTATGATGAGTCTTGATGGTGTGAAATCAACTTGTACAAGTGTGTTTCAACTACTTAGTGGTGCATGACTTACCATACTTAGTGTACGACAAGCCTTAATGGTGTGAAATCAACTTGTACAAGTGTGTTTCAACTACTTAGTGGTGTATGACTTACCATACTTAGTGTATGATGAGTCTTAATGGTGTGAAATCAACTTGTACAAGTGTATTTCAACTACCTAGTGGTGTATGACTTACCATACTTAGTGTATGACAAGTCTTAATGGTGTGAAATCAACTTCTACAAGTGTGTTTCAACTACTTAGTGGTGTATGACTTACCTTTGATGCTGATACGTGTGGCGATACACCATCCACGCA
This sequence comes from Simmondsia chinensis, assembly GCA_018398585.1. NCBI lineage: Eukaryota > Viridiplantae > Streptophyta > Magnoliopsida > Caryophyllales > Simmondsiaceae > Simmondsia > Simmondsia chinensis. Next base: position 29,800,424 of record JAGTTD010000016.1, on the reverse strand, counting down.
TGTCGACATGCATCGTAACACACTTGAAAAACACATCAACCACTTAGAACACACAATTGGGACCAACTTCAAATCAATTCATTGACAGCTTTCATTATAGGAATATACAACAGTATGGAAATATACACATTTTTCATTACCCTATTACGTACACATCACAACTTTCCGACAATTTTCAGTACACTGGATACAACGTAAATCGTATGGTAATGTACAATGTAAATCCTGTGGTAAAACGAAATTATATAGGTATGTCACAAGTAAAATTTATACATTTGAAGACTATAAGTTAATTTGGAGGAGGGACTTGAGATGGACGGCCGGAGTTGGATGAGGTGCATTCGCCATTAGGATGCAGAGCAATTGGATTCTTGCACGTGGATCGGTTATGCCCGTGTTCCTTGCACCGATTGCACCTTTGATGAACACGCTCCTCACCGACAAACGGAATCCTCCTCTTCCGCCTCCTCCCAGAAGAGGTTCTAACGTCGGGTGGAAGAAGATTCATGTCAGCTACATCACGAGGGATACGCCAGTCACTTATGTGTGGCATCGAGTAGACGACACCTCTATACGACTCGTACCAATATTCTCTACTGTAGTACGGCGAGCACAAGTCGTACAGAGCATAAGGACTGTGCTGTACCACTGCTAACGCATGCTCACATGGAAGCTGCTCAAGCTGAAACCTGCGGCAGGTACATGTCCAGAGCGACATATCTATTACAAAGTTTTTCTCCCCATCGATGACGTCGAACGTATGATCATCAGCTCGCAATATCTGCATTACCACAATAATAGACAAACGCGTCAAACAACCAAGGTGCATGCAAAATACAAAAATATGAGAAAATAAGACAATATGTGCGGAGCTTACCGTCATCGTTCTTGCTAACTTGAATCTGTCTTGTAATTTTTTTTCGACGTCGGGGGACATTGTACTGATGCAAGCTTCAGCCTTGGCTCTTCTTTCGTGAAACCACCTCTGCAACAGTAGCCTACACTCATCAACAAGGGCTGTAATTGGATAGCCACGTACCTTGATCAATACAGCATTCATAGATTCCGAAATGTTTGTCGTCATTATGTTGTACCGACGACAAGGGGAGTGGGAACGAGTCCACTTGTCCAGTCCCACATCTTCCAAGTAATCTTTAGCCCCGGGTACAGCACAACATAAACTGAAAAACAAACTATGGAATTCTTGACTGTTGTATGCTTTGGCTGCTTTGTAGTAGTACTGATCCAAATGCTTCCTGTTGCTCTTGAATTTGGCCTTCAAGTTGTTCAGCAAGTGGTACATGCAGAGCCCGTGAAATGTGACAGGGAAAAGTTCTTCCACCGCGCGTTGGATGCTTCGGTGTCTATCGGATACAATGACATGGCCAGCAGGCTCCCCAGTTACTTCCTTCAACCTACTAAGGAACCAATGCCACGATGCATCATTCTCTGAATCACCGATGCCGATAGCAATCAGGAAAATTTGCTGGTTGGCATCGTGGCAAACGGCCATGAACAAAACACCCCGGTACTTTCCCTTCAAATGTGTTGCGTCAATGCTCACAACCGGCTGGCAAAACCGGGGGGGGGTACCCATTAAGTGAAGCACCAAACGCAATGAAGAGGTACTGAAACCTACTTTCATCATCTGTCTGTAAATAAAATGTGGCACCGGGGTCAGTCTGTTTGAGGACTTGCAGATAGGCAGGCAAGAATGCATAGGACTCTTCGGCCGTACCCAATCTAATATTGTCGTATGCAAACTCTCTCGCCCTCCAAGCAACACTGTAGCTGATATCGACACCGTAGCAACTTCGGATGTCATTTATGACATCCCGTGGCTTGAACACTCTCCCGGGGTTCACAAGTTTCTTGCGGACGCACTCCCCGACGACCCAACTGGTTGCCTGCCTGTGTCTAACAGTGGTGAGATCGCTAGGGTGGTTGTGGTTCTTTTCTACTTTTGTAACCATCCAGCAGCCACCATCTGCTACACACGTAGCCCGAACCCTCCATGTGCAGCCCTCTTGTGCGCAGCGGACAACCGTTAAGGATTTGTTCGACTTGTAGCTCCTGAATTCAATTTTTTCCCTAAGCGCAATCACTGCCAGGTTAGTCAACAAGTCCCTCTTCGTCGTAAATATTTGATCGACTTCAATATCCTCAACCATCCGGCCCTACGCATATACCTCGTTGATCCGGCTCCTCTCATCACCGGAGCCAGCCTCATCATCAGAACGAGGATCACCAGCAGTTTGGATGTCAGGGTGGACATTCGGTTGACCGCTGGGTTCTGCATTCCGTTCCAATTCAGGTTCGACAATCAGAGGGGCTTTACGGGAAATATTACGATGCTCATAAGTGTGCCCCTCTGGAGGTGAGGCATCAGGTACAGTCGGTTGCACCTGGGATAAATTGATATTGTCCAAATTATCCCATGCACTTTGATTGGAATTTTCCCAATCTCCACCTGTTGCTGTTGCCTCAACCGTCACAGTAGGCATGTTCAAATCTACATCAGATGCATCTACACGGGCTGCTTCTTCCATCCCCGCATCCATACATCCACCAGAAGTCTCGGGAACCTCAGGGTGCGAACGGCCACTATTCTCGTCACCATCGGGAATTGTTTGAAAGGGAGTTCGTTGCCAATTGAAGCTAGGATTCCTGTCACCGGATGACTCTACAGTTACGATCAAAGGATGCTTCGCCCTATCTTCTTTGGCTAGTGCCTTCCAAAACATAACGGACCTATCGTCAACGACATCGTACAAGGGCACGGCCGGAACAGCGGTGAAAGATTGAAAATGCATCTTTGAACCCGCATCCAACTGAGCACCAATCACCTCCGCCACAGTCCTTTGCAAACCAGCGAAGTCAGTTTTCTCATCCACAAAAATATAAGCCAATTTTTCACCAGCGTACTTTGCCCTCTCCCTAAAGTAGCCACCGTACAGAACGCATGCAATAGCAGCATCACCCATTACTGTGGACAAGAAAAAAACATGATATCAAAGCAAAATTGACATGAAACACACTAGGGTGGAATGAAAGTACAGCATTGAAACCACTAAAAACGGTGTATGATTGGTTTAAAACCATAATACATAAATAACACTACTTTAAGAAAGAATACATGGTGTATGATTTGCGTTACAGTCATAAACAAGTTCATCACAGACCTTTTAAAGCAATCATACACGGTCTACGGTTAAGGATACCACATTCTATACACGAAAGACACCAAAACAGGTTCATCCTAGACCAATCAAAGCTATCATACACGGTGTATGGTAAGCCATACACCATTCTGTACTTGAAAGACACCAAAATAAGTTCATCATACACCCTTTGAAGCTCTCATACACAGTGTATGATGGATTATTCACCATTAATTACTTAACATACACAAACACAGGTTGGTTATACACCATTAAACCCAATCCTACACAGTGTATGACTGATTATACACCATTAATTACTTAACATACACATACACAGGTTGGTTATACGCCATTAAACCCAATCATATACAGTGTATGACTGATTATACACCATTAATTACTTAACATACACATACACAGGTTGGTTATAGGCCATTAAACCCAATCATACACAGTGTATGACTGATTATACACTTAACATACACATACACAGGTTGGTTATACGCCATTAAACCCAATCATACACAGTGTATGGTTGCTCATAAACCACTAATTACTTAAAAAACGTCTGCACAAGTTGGTTATACACCATTAAACCCAATGCTACACAGTGTATGACTGATTATACACTTAACATACACATACACAGGTTGGTTATACGCGATTAAACCCAATCCTACACAGTGTATGACTGATTATACACCATTAATTACTTAACATACACATACACAGGTTGGTTATAGGCCATTAAACCCAATCATACACAGTGTATGGTTGCTCATAAACCACTAATTACTTAAAAAACGTCTGCACAAGTTGGTTATACACCATCAAACCCAATCCTACACAGTGTATGACTGATTATACACTTAACATACACATACACAGGTTGGTTATACGCCATTAAACCCAATCCTACACAATATATGACTAATTATACACCATTAATTACTTAACATACAGATACACAGGTTGGTTATACGCCATTAAACCCAATCATACACAGTGTATGGTTGCTCATAAACCACTAATTACTTAAAAAACGTCTGCACAAGTTGGTTATACACCATTAAACCCAATCCTACACAGTGTATGACTGATTATACACCATTAATTACTTAACATACACATACACAGGTTGGTTATACACCATTAAAACCAATCATACACAGTGTATGATTGATTATACACCACTAATTACTTAATACACACAAACACAAGTTGGTTATACACCATTAAACCCAATCCTACACAGTGTATGACTGATTATACACCATTAATTACTTAACATACACAAACACAAATTGATTTCACACCATTCAAACCTATCATACACGGTGTATGATAGATCATACAGCACTATTTACATGAAGCACACCTAAACAAGTTGATTTCACACCATTAAAACCTATCATACACGATGTATGACTAATCATACACCACTAATGAGTTCAAACACACCAAAAGAAAGTTATAATACATCATTTAAACCAATCATAAACCATAAACGACTTGTAACACACCGACCTCATAGGACAAGGATACGTTAACGACAATGTCAGCAAATGGTCATGTTACCTTCAGTATCTGATCTGAAAACCGTGAAATGTGTGTAAGGACTCAACGTTGAACCTACAGCAATGCCATGAAGCTTCAAACACGATCTTAAAATGGCTTCTTCTTCTTCTTCTTCCGAGGGCCCAATGTAGCAGATTGAGAGAAAAATGAGAGAAAAATGGACTTGGGGAATTCAGATTAAGAGAAAAGTAACAAATACCATGAATAAGAGGTGAGTAAATGGGCGGGAAATGAGAAGAAGGGAGGAATAGAGTGAGAAGCAAGTTACATGACATAAAGTAAAAATATGTACTTTTGCATTAAATGAAGAGAGAGAAAATGGAGTGGAGAGAGGCTAAAGTACAGTAATCGGCTGCGCATTAAATGAGGAGAGAGAAAGGGGACGGGTTGGGGGGGGGGTGAATGGGAGGGCCTTTTTGAAGGAAAATCGTACGGATTACTATACTCAAAATGTATATTTTTTTTCTAAATACACATTACTAAAATACACAAATACACGTTGATTTTACACAAATATAACCCATCATATACCGTGTATGAAGTGCATCATACACCACTAAAACTTGAACTACACGTATATAGATTCGATTTCAGACCCCTGTACCCCTAATAACTTGAAAAAAAAAAGCAAAAGTTGATTTTATACCAATAAAACCTATCATACATTGTGTATGACAAGCTCTTTACCGCTAATTACTTCTAATATACCTGAATAAGGTCACTTTACACCACTATAAAGCATCATACCCAGTTTATGATTCGATTTCAGACCACTGTACCCCTAATTACTTGAAAAAAAACAGCAAAAGTTGATTTTATGCCATTACAACCTATCATACATTGGGTATGATACGTCATTTACCACTAATTGTTTAGAACTAAACCTGAATAAGCTCATTTCAAACCATTAAAACGAATCATACCCAGTGTATGATTCAATTTCAGACCACTTACCCCTAATTACTTGAAAAAACAGCAAAAGTTGATTTTTTGCCATTATAACGTATCATACATTGTGTATGAGAAGTCATTTACAACTAATTCCTTGAAATAAACCTGAATAAGTTCATTTTACACCATTAAAACGCATCATACCCAGTGCATGATTCGATTTCATCCCACTGTAACAGTAATTAGTTGAAAAAACCAGTAAAAGTTGATTTTATGCCATTAAACCTATCGTACGTTGTGTATTACAAGTCATTTACCACTAATTTCTTGTAATACACCTGAATAAACTCATTTTAAACCATTAAAACGAATCATACCCAGTGTATGATTCGATTTCAGACCACTTACCCCTAATTACTTGAAAAAAACAGCAAAAGTTAATTTTATGCCATTATAACGTATCATACATTGTGTATGATAAGTGATTTACAACTAATTGCTTGAAATAAACCTGAATAAGTTCATTTTACACCATTAAAACACATCATACCCATTGTATGATTCGATTCAGCCCTCTGTAACAGTAATTAGAAGTAAAAACCAGTAAAAGTTAATTTTTTGACATTATAACCTATCATACATTGTGTATGATAAGTCATTTACAACTAATTGCTTGAAAAGAACCTGAATAAGTTCATTTTACACCATTAAAATGTATCATACCCATTGTATGATTCGATTTCATCCCACTGTAACAGTAATTAGTTGAAAAAAACAGCAAAAGTTGATTTTATGCCATTATAACCTATCATACATTGTGTATGACAAGTCATTTACCACTAATTTCTTGTAATACACCTGAATAAGTTCATTTGACACCATTAAAACGCATCATACCCAGTGTATGATTCGATTTTATCCCACTGTACGTCTAATTACTTGAAAAAAAACAGCAAAAGTTGATTTCATGCGATTATAACCTATCATACATTGTGTATGATAAGTCATTTACCACTAATTGTTTTAATAAAACCTGAAAAGGTTCATTTTAGACCATTTCAGAGTATCATACCCATTGTATGATTAGATTTCAGCCCACTGTAACAGTAATTACTTGAAAAAAACAGCAAAAGTTGATTTTTTGCCATTATAACCTATCATACATTGTGTATGACAAGGCATTTACCACTAATTGCTTGAAATACACCTGAATAAGTTCATTTTACACCATTTTAACTCATCATACCCATTGTATGATTCGATTTCAGACCACTATACCCCTAATTACTTGAAAAAAACAGCAAAAGTTGATTTTATGCCATTATAACCTATCATACATTGTGTATGACAAGTCATTTACCACTAATTGCTTGGAATACACCTGAATAAGTTCATTTTACACCATTAAAACGCATCATACCCAGTGTATAATTCGATTTCATCCAACTGTACGTCTAATTACTTGAAACAAAAAGCAAAAGTTGACTTTATGCCATTATAACCTATCATACATTGTGTATGATAAGTCTTTTACCACTAATTTCTTGTGATACACCTGAATAAGCTCATTTTACACCATTAAAAGGAATCATACCCAGTGTATGATTTTATTAATTACTTCAAGCACGCCTAAACAAGGTCTGGGAGGGAAGAAGAAGAAAGGGCAAATTTGAAAATTATATTTTTTTTTTGACAAAAAAAAATTCAAAAGGAAAAAAAAAATGAAGAAAAGGAGGGTAAAAGGTCAAAAGAGTGTACTTTTGCCTCCTTGCATTAAATGAGGAGAGAGAAAGAGAGAGAGAGAGAGGGGACGGATGGGGGGGGGAGGTGAGAGGGTATTTTTATCCAAAAAAGTCTATTTATGGTTAAAGGGGTCTAAAAAACATTAAGGGGGGCTGGGGTCCAATCCGTATGATTTTTCAAAAAGATTTGACCAGACTGACACAAC